>CM035820.1:20497366-21699866 GCA_020458035.1 Magallana ariakensis
ATTTTCACAATTTTACAAAAAGTTGGAAACATGCAAGATTCGTGACCTATCTGCACTGCACAGAAAGAATATTTGGGAATTCTCACAAAATGACTTACACTTATGTATCTTTTTACTACTAACTCTAAATGATTTCTTGAATTTTTATTCAAACTTAACTCAGAATTTTAACAAGAATTTGGTTAATTATGCACAATTTAGTTTTTAAAGGGACAAAAATGTTATTTTAGTAACAGAGCTGCAGAGACTAATTTGGTTAACCACATCAAAAAACTTTTTGTGGCAAATTCATTCTTATAGATGCACACTGTTACAAACAAAATATGAAGTTGATCAGAGAACCTTGCTCCCACCACCTTTTGCATGGTTTTCTCATAGTCATGTTCTTAAGCCATTATTTTGAGCATTTGAGAAAACATTTAAAAGTAACAATTTCACGGGTACTTTGTACAGTGTACTACTTTATTGTCTACGTTTATTTAAGTACCCATAAAACATTATAAATTAATGCTGTTTTTTTATTGCAAAGCATATGATTAGTCAGTTCTTGTAATACCTACTAGTCATCAAAAAGATATCATTGATTAGTACAGTTGTACTGAATTAAGGATTTAAAATATCATTTTAGACGGGGTCACGTGACCTTGTCTATGAGTTTACTGTCAGCTGAAGTATCAAACCGGAAGGCACGCGTGGAACACATGGATTGAGTCTCCGCTTAAGAAAAGAGTGCGGAAATTTTTATGAATTTCAGTAAATATATATTTATTTATGAAAACACGTATTAAATTTTTTTAAGGCCTCTATGTATAATCCAAATTCTATAAAGAAAGTAAACAAATAGTTTTATTGATCAAAATATTCCTGCTCGGATTCAATAGGTGTAACAGTAGCGATTTGTGGAATGAGTTACGTATACGTAACTGAATCCACAAAGCCGCTGACGATTCAGTTGGTGGACGATCTCATTAATTAATAGACAGGGTTGAAGGTTGAATCGAAAGTAAAGTTCACAAACGCAATATGCCATTTTTGAAAAAGTTTTGTATTTTATTTTAACAATCTATCACCCGAATACTACCGAACTTCATGCACGAGCCGAATTAAAAATCTGAACGGGTTATACAAAGCTGTCTTACATATTAAATAGGTTCTTCACTGACTTCCAGTATACTTGCGGTATGACTGTTGTTCATCTCTAAAGGAATTTTATACATAGAAAATAATAACAAGTCTGAATTTGCCTTCTCGTTCATTGACTCTTTAGTTAACTAAACTGCATTTAAATTTTGACTAATGCATTGTAAGCAAAGTCAATATAGATTATACATTTTGGGTGACGAATACATCAAACAATATTAACATGTACAATCTTATCGATTGGAGAACCATTTTAATGTTAAGCGTAGTTAATTTTAAATAAATTTGATCTTAAAATCATTTTTGTAGCTCTTCGAAAAAAAATCAAATTAAATCACTTTCGAAATTCAGTTCATTTTTTTATAAGACACGCATGAAAATTTTGGCTTAATAGGACTAGAGTATATTGAAAAGACACAGATCCCTGAAATGACAATTTCCTACAACATTTGTTAATTTTTGTGTTAAACGCGCTAACTTTGCAAATATTAGAAATTTTAAAATCAAATAATTCTGAATTAATAACTAAAAATATACAATTTAAAACCATCATACAATAAACATTGATTTATCCATTGTCAGTAAAACATATTACCACCGTGTGAATATTTCTCTTAAACATGACACCTTCTCTTCTTCATTAGCACTAAGTGACTGATCTGGACATTCTACTTAAGGTAGTATGAGTGCGATGATTTTTAACACAAAGTGGAATGAATGTTGCAATCAATGCTACGTCAGTTGAAGTGAATTAAAACATTAAATGATTAATTATGCTGTGCATTTATCTTAAGAGCATAAACATTTTCGATAAAAAATAAGAATTAAAATTTTTGCATTGCCATCGAGTACGGCTTGTTTGTTTTACGACAACTGATCCGTTTCCGGTTTACATAGAAAGCCGTAACTTGAACTTCCCGAACTGACAGACGACTGTCACGACAGACCACGGGACGTGCCACGGGCGGCTTTGACATCCACAGGCAGAAATGTTGCTACATAAATCAGTCAGAAGCAGGGGTGGATGCGGTGTCATCTGCATTTATAAAAACACCGGTAAGACTAGTCATAATTTCGGCATCAACGATCACGGAGGCTCAAAATTACATATCCCTAATCGATCCCAGACCTTGTGTACACTGTAAATGTATCTCGCCATAATAAAATTGTTGTCGGAATTCATATAATAACAAGGAATCAGCTGTTTCAAGATACGTTGAGCGATTAAGTGATTCATGTTGCTTTGTTGATAATTTTTTCTTCCGGTTCGAGTTATTCCCCGTTGTGAAATAGAAAGTACATATACATGAACCTGGCATTTGTAAACAACTCAGGAATTGTTCGGGGCTGCAAGGAAACTAATCTGTAATGTATGCTAAAGCAAGTTTGGAGATATTTTATTGAATAAATCAATATTTGTGCAAGTTTATAAACTCCAGGTGATATTAACGGCAACCAAGATGAATATAATAAAATTTTGTCCTCGTTGAGTTATCTCCTAGACCCCTCTCCCCTTCCCCCTCAATTGTGGTTGACACTGGCGTATAGCGATCAACTCATACATTTGTACATTCAGACCTGGGTATGAATAGGAGAGATTTTCTTTTGAAAATGTCTGTAAAAGTGAATGAATTTGATACATAATGCTTATTCAAATTGTGTAGAAAACTTCAAACAAAAGCATGCAGGGCATGCAGTGCAAAACTGGTACACGAGTCAAATGTTTTTTAACTTTAATTATAATTGACCATCAAAATGAAACTTGCATTGCAACTCAGAGTTTAATTAGTAATTTTATATCAGTTGAATTCCTTTTCTAATACTATTTTTATTTACATATTGTGAGAATTAATAAGGAATAGAAATGTGCATATACATGTTTAGTAGCTAGGGCTATATGGACCTTGGATATCGGCCTGGATAGCTCAGTGGTAGAGCTCCTGACTAGAGGTACAGGGGTCCCGGGTTCGATTCCCGGTCCAGCCATATGTTTTCAATTTATGTATATACTAATTCCTCCTTTCCTACTACACATGTAAATAAGTCATGTCATGGTATTAATTGAGGTGTGAAAACAACTTGGTCTGCATAAAATTTAAGATAACGCAATTCACTACTTATATATAGTTAGTGTCTGTCCTATATGTTGAAAATGACATTTTGCTGAAAGTGAAGATATGTCATACTAGTGGTTTTTTTTAATGAGCATGTTTTGATTTTCAGTTAAAAATGTCAAAAGTTACTTGATAGCATGTAGTGTATTATACAATAAAGAACCAACATGTTGAAAAATATGTAATACCTAATCAAATTTCTCATATTTCATTGTGTGGCAATGGACGGCATTGTGAGGACATTATGAAACATTAACCATGTTAATTTTTTTATGCTATAAATGATATTTGTTCAGGTGATATATAGTTCATGAAATATGGTATAGTGTTCATTTTCCATGTTTTTTATTTAACTGTAACTGAAGACAAATTTAGAGCAGTTGTAGAGAATGAAAAACATTTTGTAGAGAAAAGCGTTTAGAGGAAATTCGGGCGGAATATTTTCAAAATTGCTCCACTCTTTTTTCTAAAATTTGGACACATTGATTGATTGTTATTATATTTTATGAATATAAGTTGCTTTTTCTGTTTCCATTACTCTGTCTGTCCTTTACAATTTGATTAATATCCACAATCTATGGTAATTTGCTGTGACAAATTAGACATCATAGGTGGCGCCTCAAGCAAAGTGTACAGTATGTTTTAATTTTTTTATTGTTTTATTTTTTAGAACAGATGCTACATGTTTAATTAAAAATAATATTTTAAAAATTTTATGTCATCTTTCACTTTTTTATTAGAATTAATATACAGACTATAATTTGAAGGAAAACATTACACAGAGTTACCTCCCTTACTTTGACAGCCATTAGGGGCAAACGGCTACACTCTTTTTATTTATTTTTTACCCAAGCATTGTTTATACATATGTGTTTCCACTGATACCAAAATCATTTGGTTTCCATTACTTTGATCTCACACTCTTACTAACTTAATTTTTTTTTCTAACCTGTCCTTTAATTGACTTATCTCTGCACATTTATCAGTTAATGTCTTCATCATTCTATTGCTTTATTTTCTAACGACAAATACATGTATAACAGCCAATCAGGAAAGGTCTACCCCAAAGTACGACGTGATTCATTCACTTCCCGTCTCCATTTTCTATTTTTATCGATTTGAAAAGCAGTAGACTGAATTCGGAGTATGATTTTCAATAAAAGGAAAGTTTATATCGTAATTCGTGTAGATGATGCACGAGTTTACACAAAAAAGTAGTAAGTGGCGAACGGATTTATTTTTACCTTTTCATTTTACACGAATCGCTGCCATAAAACCGTGGCAGATAAGCCGGTCTAAAAAATTAATCTTATTGTAAAAGGAAATAGTTATTAAGTCATGTGACTGTGTTTGTTATCTGTATACAAATGTTAACTTTGTTCGGTAATTCAGCAGTTACGCAGCAATGTTAAGGCGTCCCGATGCTAAAATACGGCTGGAAAACGATATTATTTGAATCATCGCAAAAACACTTTGATCGGGAGTATTTCTTAAAATCTATGTTACATTTATTGACAACGATGTTAAACATTATATTTGATGCATTTTTGTGACTTCATATGTACTTTGTAATCACGTGACGGGCGAATCCTAATATTGCAAATGATCTATTTAAATCGCATCGGCGCAGGTGATTAATGGCATTAAATCATATATATTTTTAAGAAAAATCCTTTATTATGTCATATACTTTGAAGTTCTTGCTTGGGCTTGAAATAGTTATTTCGTTTATGGAAGATATTGTTGAAAGATTCTACAAAATCATCAAAATAATGCACATTTTTACTAATCAAAAGCGATTTACAAAAAATTGGGGTAAATCCGTAGGTTTCCCAAGCACGATTCACATTGGTACTTATATTCTCTACCAACTTTACGTAAAATATTTTAAAATTGTGTTGATCTTTCACCTGCGCCAAGCTGGTTTTTACATGCATCAAAAGTTCTTCATTCACTTGTTTAAACGTAGCAGGGAGAGTCTCCAAACCACTAGTTTATAAATAGTCTTTTAGTTAAAATGAAGCTTTGAAACTGCCGATTATTTATTATGAATGAATTCTTTACGTCTAGCATTAACGGCAGCATATATGTAAAGGAAACATGCGGTTTTATACTGGTTTGATATAATTCACTTTTAACGTTAAGATACATTCCCTGAGAACTATCAACAGGAATGCAGATCGTGACGTCAAAGTTAATTATGACGTCATATTGTATGAAGTGACTTTCTACACATCGCTGTAAAATAAATCGGGAAACCTTAACATGCCCGCGTAGAGAGTTTTCGGAGTTTTTATAAACCTTGTATAACGGATAGCGACTTGTGGATTTTCCCTTGGATCACAAAATTAAACAAATCTAATAATTTAAATTATCTATCAACTTGAAGATATAGTTGTTTTGATTTTCCCGCTTAGTTGTTTCCCTTAAGGTCTTATTTTACATAAAATGCCGTTGTGTCAATTTTCTAAAATTATGAAGGACAGTCCAGTCCGGGATTTAGTAAAGATGTTAGCCAAAGTATCAGGCAAAAACCCCCAAATTTTAACATAAATTGAAACACCTCATTCAAAGTCATGATTTTTTAAGCATATTCGAGGAAAACGTGGACAATCTCAAGACTCCGTCTCTCAGAACTCTCAGTACTTTGATTTGAGTATAGTACATGTATTAAGGTTCATTTTAGTCGGGGTGTAGTTAAATCTAACAAAGCCCGAGGGACTTGAAGATATATTTAAATCTAAATGTAATAATTACTTTAGAATAACCAAAATTGATTCTTTACTACTTATATTTGTATACGTTTTACAAACTGTTTGATTTAATATTAAATAGTTGGCATTTTACGTTATTTTCATTTCGTATAATTATGCAAACCCTGTTTGCACCCAGACAGTAAGTCATTTGTGATACACATTTAATTCGTAGTGGTATTACAGACAAGGCACTAAAAAATGTAAACAAAATATGAAATTAAGTTAAAATTTTTCATTTGATAAATATTTAAACAAATGCACGGAATGCAAAGACTACATCAGACCTCCAAATAGTTGTAAAGTAAATTCAATATACGGAGAATTCACTTTTCCTTCTATGAAGCGTAAACATTAACGAAAATGTTTGTATTTGATTTATTTCACAGACAAAATATCTTTCGATTTAGCGCAATAATAAATGCATTTATATATGTTTAAGTTCCAAGGCAAAGTTCTTTGAAATTTAAATATTATAAAAAAGATGTACGTGTACCGATGTAGGACGCCTTCCTGGCGTTTTAATTTTGCCGGTACATTAATCCATGGTTACTGAAATGCGTGTTGATTTTAAAATCGGATGGTAAAAATACATTACATGTACTTTTATTTACCCATCTTAATAGACACATGGATTAAATAATGTTTTATTACTAAAAATAATGTGTAGATCTAAACTTCCTTTAAAACAGCAAGTGATGCTGACTTAATATTTTAAATGACCTTTGTAAAACAGATTATCCACCAAACCAAATTAATACCTGTACTTCTTCGAGAACAATTCTACTAATTCATTTTTTTTTAAATTGGCACATACCTTGCATCAATATTGGATAAATTGTACCACACTGTGTCACTGCAGGTGCCTGTGTTGCCATATCATTTCCAGCACCACTGTCAAATCTATACCATCCCTCAGACAGGAAGTTGTCATTAACAGCAGTGTCTGTTGACTTTAGTGTGTAAGCATTCGACTGCTTGTATTGTCCAGTAATAAGCGTGTAGGAAGAGCAAGGTTCTGCATGATTGAGATTTTTAGAATTATTTCTTAATTTTTTATGGGAAATTCGAATAATTACTAAAATTAATACGAATGCATGAGAATGTCAAGAATAATTATGTTGAATGGAAAGGGGGACAGAGAGTCCTGTTGGCGAAAACTTGAATATAAATCTCATTTATTGTTTAATACGAAATTTTTAGTATCTTGCTGGATTTTTTCAATATACTACGGCGGTGTGAAAGGGCCAGGTCAATAAAAAATAATTTTTATTTGTTCGGACGAATAAGTTATTTGTTCGAACGAATAAGTTATTTGTTCGGACGAATTATGATTTGTTCGGACGAACTAGGATTTGTTCGTACGAATAAGTTATTTGTTCGGACGAATTAGGATTTGTTCGGACGAATTAGCTATTTGTTCGGACGAATTAGTAATTTGTTCGGAAGAATTAGGATTTGTTCGGACAAATAAGTTATTTGTTCGGACGAATTACGATTTGTTCGGACGAACTAGGATTTGTTCGGACGAATTAGGATTTGTTCGGACGAATTAGCTATTTGTTCGGACAAATTAGGATTTGTTCGGACGAATAAGTTATTTGTTTGGACAAATTAGGATTTGTTCAGACGAATTAGCTATTTGTTCGGACGAATAAGTTGTATTTATATAAACAGCATTTTTGATGAGCAATTTATAAGACTATCTGATCTGACAATGATATAGATGATGAAGGGGGAGTGGGTCTGTGATCAAGCCACCCCTTTCCTAGAATGTCGTTTTTCCTTCAAATGATAACACCTCAATGTTATACATGTACTAGTCACTGATATTTCAAGGGTGTTAGAACAGGGGCAGCAGAGGCGGTCGCCGCCCCAATAATTTTGCCAAAAAATGAATTCTGAAAAAAATAAGACATTTAATAACGGTGATCTGTATTAATTGAAACGGCGATTTATGTTCAATGGAGCGTTGAAGGGTAACTTAATTGTTTACATAGTCAAAAGTTGGGTATATATACCTGTTTCTGACGTGATTTGACAATCAACATTAAGTGAATTAATTAGATAGGTTTGCCATGAAAGAGATATCGTTCTTCAGCTTTGTTGATCAATTACAAGTTGTAAGTTAGAAACAACTGATATTATATTATGGGCTATAAAAATATATAATATCTCACCACATGATTCACGGAAAACCATTTCAGGATTTTTAAACGTCTTTGAAGTGAAACAGAGACTGATAAGTTATATCAAATTTACGCGGACATAATTGGTGCTGATATATGTGCGGATCTAGAAAATTTTGTGGCCGGTAGGGGGGTTTCCAAGGCATATCTATGTTTGTCGAGGGGGGGGGGGGCTAAGCCTTTTTTTTGGTAACTTTACTATGTAAAGTGAAGAAATTTGAATTTTCCAAGCTCTAGATCCGCGCATGATGCACATAAACTTCTTTAATATAAATGTGAGTTGCGTTATCTTGATACACATTCTATGTCGTCAAAGGTAAGACACAAAGATTAATTGTAATTTTGCTTAGTTTCTTTTGTAGTGCCATCATAAAAGCGACAATATAATTAATCAAATTCAAGAATAATTTGACACACTGTAGAATAACAACTTACATGTAAATCTGGTTCACCCCCCCCCCCCCAACTTATCGATAAAATTCGCCGCCCCAATATTAAATATCTTTCGACGCCTCTGTATACAATATCTGTATTTGTTATGGCATAGCGCGAAATTATTTTTAGTTACTAAAGAAAACATGCGTTGCCTAAAATGGGCATCTAGACGGGGGGCGAGGGCTGCAAACAAAATTATCTTTCAGACTCCTCACCCCCCTCCCCAACCGAAAAAAATTCGTGGATCTGCGCATGAGCTTATAAACTGATTTAGACTTTTCACATCTGTGTAACCATGATTATGAAATCTCTCTCTCTCTCTCTCTCTCTCTCTCTCTCTCTCTCTCTGTTCTAATAATTAACTTATGCAGACCAAATATCTTATTCGTCCGAACAAAAAGCTAATTCGTCCGAACAAGTAGCTAATTCGTCCTAACAAATCCTTATTTATCCGAACAAAAAACTTATTCGTCCGAACAAACCCTAATTCGTCCGAACAAATAACTTATTCGCCCGAACAAATAACTTATTCGTCCGAACAAATAACTTATTCGTCCGAACAAATCCTTATTCGTCCGAACAAATCCTTATTCGTCCGAACAAATCCTAATTCGTCCGTACAAATAACTTATTTGTCCAAACAAATAGCTAATCCGTCCAAACAAATAGCTAATGCGTCTGAACAAATAACTTATTTGTCCGAACAAATAGCTAATTCGTCCGAACAAATCATAATTCGTCCGAACAAAAAACTTATTCGTCCGAACAAATCCTAATTCGTCCGAACAAATAACTTATTCGTCCGAACAAATAACTTATTAGTCCGAACATATAATTAATTCGTCCGAACAAATCCTTATTCGTCCAAAGAAATCCTAATTCGTCCGAACAAATAACTCATTTGTCCGAAGAAATCCTAATTCGTCCGAACAAATAACTAATTTGTCCGAACAGATAGCTAATTCGTCCGGACAAATCCTTCTTCGTCCGAACAAATAGCTAATTCGTCCGAACAAATAACTTATTTGTCCGAACAAATCGTAATTCGTCCGAACAAATAGCTAATTCGTCCTAACAAATCCTTATTTATCCGAACAAAAAACTTATTCGTCCGAACAAACCCTAATTCGTCCGAACAAATAACTTATTCGCCCGAACTTATTCAGACCAAATATCTTATTCGTCCGAACAAAAAGCTAATTCGTCCGAACAAATAGCTAATTCATCCTAACAAATCCTTATTTATCTGAACAAAAAACTTATTCGTCCGAACAAACCCTAATTCGTCCGAACAAATAACTTATTCGCCCGAACAAATAACTTATTCGCCCGAACAAATAACTTATTCGTCCGAACAAATCCTTATTCGTCCGAACAAATCCTAATTCGTCCATACAAATAACTTATTTGTCCAAACAAATAGCTAATCCGTCCGAACAAATAGCTAATTCGTCCGAACAAATAGCTTATTTGTCCGAACAAATAGCTAATTCGTCCGAACAAATCATAATTCGTCCGAACAAAAAACTTATTCGTCCGAACAAATCCTAATTCGTCCGAACAAATAACTTATTCGTCTGAACAAATAACTTATTCGTCCGAACATATAGTTAATTCGTCCGAACAAATCCTAATTCGTCCGAAGAAATCCTAATTCGTCCGAACAAATAACTCATTTGTCCGAAGAAATCCTAATTCGTCCGAACAAATAACTAATTTGTCCGAACAGATAGCTAATTCGTCCGGACAAATCCTTCTTCGTCCGAACAAATAGCTAATTCGTCTGAACAAATAACTTATTTGTCCGAACAAATCGTAATTCGTCCGAACAAATCGTAATTCGTCCGAACAAATAGCTTATTCGTCCGAACAAATAAGAATTATTTATTTTTTCATCTGGCCCTTCCACGCCGCCGTAATATACCGAGATTCACATTCACTTAATTAAAATTAAACGCAATTAAAAATACTGATTTATACTATATTTTTAGTGATATACTTGCTATAAAAATTTTATCAATCTAAACAATGCGACGTTTTAGACAATTCTGACGAAGGGACACTTACAATTTTAAAGGGGCATGGTCACGATTTGGGTCAAAAATTATTTTCCCGATTTTATTGTTTACAACGCTTTAGTAAGGCATTTATAATAGGCAACCAAAATTTGAACGTCATTCGTTGAGTTATAAGCGAGTTACAGAGCTTACAATTCTTTGCTATGTAAACAAAGCTGTTGTTTACATTTTGAACGTTGAAGTGAAAACTCCAGTTTTAAACCAAAAATGAATTTGGTAAACGTTAGGATCTCTTTATTTCTGCTTAAAATGAATAAGAAGATGGAAAAATCAGCTTGAAAAAGAACTTTTACCGGTATATTGAACGAATGTAAACAAAAACAGGGCACGAGCCTTGTTTACATGACAAAGAATTGTGAGCCCTGTATTTTGCTTATAACTTCACTACTGACTCTCCAATTTCATTTGGTCATTGGAAATGCATTCCTAAAGCATTGTAAATAATGAAAACAGAAAAATAGAATTTGACCAAAATCGTGACCATGCCCCTTTAAATGTTATCTTCTTATATTTTATGCATATTTGCGTTTATTCTTTACTTTAGTCGCCTATGTTATGTTGTCTACATTTAATAACTGAAGTGTAACATACATAATTATGTTTATGTAAAAGTGTTATCAGTAAAAAGCTGTTTACTAGCATATATTTAACAATAGATGAAAACAATGAAAACATCACTAATAAAGAAAGAATCTTTTTTATAATACATATAATATTTATAATTCCTAAATTAAAGTCAATGCCATTAGTATTGATTTAGTTAATTCTTACAAATTAAATCTAATGATTTTAAATACCTGCATTGAAACCTTTAAAAAATGCGCAGATGACCAAAATTATAAAGCTGGCGGTCTTATACATTCTGTGGAATTAAGTTTGGATTGCTATAAAAATAAAGATATTATGATTATATCAGACACAACACACACAGTGTGAATTATGAAAAAATACTAAATTATATTTCACACATGTTCAAACTTCTTTAAGTTATTTACCTTTACCTGGCTACATGTATACTACATGTAGCAGTCAATTTTTAAATGTAGTAAACCGACTGAAACCTCCGTCCTTTTGTTTCGGCAAGAGACGACTTAATATCATACACACAAAACTTAGACATAACTGTGTTTTAATCTGTGATCTTATCAGACGAAATATTATTTAAAACCCTTATTGTCAATGTGTCAAACTAGAATGAAAGAATTTAAGAAATATACCAATGCACGATTATTGATTGTCATTTTTTTGTGAGGAGATGAATCACTGGCTGTCTATTTAAACCAACGTATTGTTTTAGCTGTTCAACGCTATATCAGAGATGGTGGTCGATTATCTTAATCTAAGTGTATTATTACTTGGACCAAATTCAAATAGAACTAATTATTAATAAATGTACAATTGCTTAATATTTTAAGCATTTTAATAATATTCACTTCTGTGTACTTTCAGTTCTAAACATTACAAAGACAATTGTAAATTGCTATATAATGTTAAAAACCTCGTAAGTTGTCAGAACATATGTTCGTTCCATTGGTATATGCAAAAAATGGCATAGTGAATGAATGAATCACAATTTCAGATAGTTCGGCCAATACAGCAGACAAGAGTATGATATCTTAAAGAAATTCAGTTTAGAATCTGTTAACATTGAATGAATATTTAACTAGTTCACATGGATACAGATGTTTATAATCATCATATAATTAACGAATTTCGTAATTGCAGTGTCTAAAATATTTTTCTTATAAATTATATGTTTTAAATCCATTTTTTTCTGAGACAAGAACTCTGTAATATTTTACTGTTACGTTCGTTTTACTACCCAACTGTTTATATAAGGAAAAAGCTTGGTTTCAGAAATTCAAATTATATTGACAACCATAAAAAATAGAGAGTTTGGTTATATTGGTATATTTACATCCATTAATATGTTTTCCTCTATTTCTCACGGCAATTGATTCATACAAACATGACTAGCCAGTTGTCAACGCAACTCAAAGCACGACCTAGATGTCGAAGTAAGAATATAAGAAATCTTCTAATTATAGATGAATTGTTTAGTTTTAAAATTCCACGTTTACTTCAGGTACTGTAGCTATATGTAATAATGTTATGGGTTTTTCCTACAATGCTATCTACTTTCATACCCACATGAATCACAAAAGAAACATTTTATAGTTTTAATCAATACTAAACAATTTTTTACAGGAATAATCATTTATATTCACAAAACTACAAATAAATCAATTCTTGACTTACGATTTATTGAAAATGTTTCAAAAACAGACTTACGTTTCATTCTTGCATCAATTTGAAAATGTTGAATTTAAATGCTGTAACTACAACAGATATATATATATATATATATATATATATATATATATATATATATATATATATATATATATATATATATATATATATATATATATATATATATATATATATATATTACATATATATAGATACTTATAGTTTAAAAACGTTGATGGTTGGTTAAACAGCTATCAGGAAGTAAAATTTTGGTCTCTGGCTTGAACTCGTTTTGAAAAAAGCACCTGTTTGTTGTGTAATTAAGCTTTTGTGTAACTGAGAAAATTCTCTTATACCAGCAAGACGCTTTACATGTATCAATTAAATATCTTAATCTTCATACAAACCTCGGTTTATTACCAATATATAATGAATGGCATGCTCTAATCATTTCTAAGCATATTTACTGGAATTCATCAAATACATATAGGATATCATGATTTGCAATGGTGTATGATATGTATCAAACGAGTTGTGTGAGTTTTTTTTTTATCCCTGAGCCTTGGCGAGGTGATAGAAAACACACAACGAATTGGTTTAAAAAATTGAATTTAAAGTTGTAATTTTATGAATGAGGTTTTTTACTTACATGTACCACCTGAATTTACATTACGATTTATCTACCTTATTAACAGTTCTAACTCTCAAAAACAAGCGTTTTGAGACCCAGATCCTACAATTTAGTGTAAAAAACGCTTAAATCACATTCTTCAGTGATCTTATGCGGCAAACAGTTTTACCTACATAGTGGGTAGGAAGGATGGGTTACTCAGGTGGTAAGTAAAACCCTCGTTCTTAAAATTGCGACTTGAAATTCAAATTTTTAGATTTGATTTCAATCGGTTTTTACCTAGCATCTGCATTTGGATAGATTAGAAAACATCAACTTCTCCCATTTTCTATTACTCCCTCACTTCAACTTAAAACTGGGGAGCGATTTATCAATGTAATTGAAATATTCTTTTGTAGACCCCGCTCAATTTCGGGGAGCGATATTTTGCCAGTTTTGAGGGTGTCAAAAACCATGCCAAACAGCATGTCAAAAACGGATGAATATCATATTTTTAATGATATTTAACCATAAATTTTGTGATATTATACGTCGATTTCTAAAAGAAAGTAAATAACAGCTTTTTCGATATTTGGTGTGCTAATATTAGATGTAAAATCAATCATTTCACCAGCTTTAATATCTATATTTTCTACGTCTGTTACAAGTGAATAATTTCCTGCTGGCTTTACAATTTTACAATTTTCTTTCTGCTATTCCATTCACGATAAGAGCAACTCCCGCTTCATCGGGATTAGAAGTTAATTTTTATTTTTTTTATAATTTTAGAGTCCGATAACACAGTATACCCACTTTTTCTTTTTCAGTTTTAGCAATTATCAATTGACCTTTTTCTCCTGCCCAAAGAGTAAATAAATGTTTGGATTCTTTTATTCTAATGACGCTACATATTTTTTTTAAATATAGCAAATTAATTTATCAAGGTATTTATTTCACTTTTGCATCCAAAATTGTTCACCATAAATGATAATGATACACCATCTTTATCAGATGATTTAACAGAATTACTTCTCACAAATTTATCAACAGTCATCTTTTTAAATGTAAAAAAGTTTTTAAGCTATCGATACATTTCATTTATTATCTCTTGTAAATCCCTGCCCTTACTCATGCGTATTAAAACATAAAGACATAAATGTCCACAAAATACCTGCCGGCTGTACTTGTTTTGTACATAGGCAACAACCTCATTTGGTGGTGGAATTCCATAGCTGTCAAAGTAATACTTTTCAGCACATTTTTTGTACCAAGCAATGAGTCCCACCCCTTTAATAGACTCTAAATACAGAATACCACATTTTTTCTCTTTTTTTTTCCCTAGGAAGTGTGTCACATAAAAAAACCCTAAAATCAGGTATATTCAATATCCGAGCAGTGTAACAACCGTAAATGATACAACGCCGCTTATTGATATAAATAACATTAAGCGTTGCAATTGAAACGCTTAATGCTATAAATTCTTGCATTAACAGTTGACATGTCCAACTGTTAATGGTTAATCGCCGCTTAATATTAAGCGTCAAAAATGAACAGCAGTCTTAACGCTTAATGAAACAAGCAAATATCGACACCCTCAACCGCTATCGATACCGTCGATAACTCATCGATAACGAATCGCATATGTATAAAACTGAAGCTGTCCATATTAAACGTCGATATCAACGATATCGTATCGATATTGATTTTCCTTTGTTCACAACTGAAGCTGTACATATTTCATGTCGATACCGTCAATATCGACGATATCGTATCGCTATCATGTTGATAACGTTATTATGTAGACGGAATCGTCGATATCGACAACATAATTGGTTTTGCAACCGAGTTTTGATATTTACAGGCAATAGATCTTAATTGTACCTATAATGTTTCTGCACAGGTTCTGTAATAATGATATTACTTTATATAAAAACATACAAAATTATGATCGATTTGAAGAATTGAGCATGACAACAAAATATGACAGATATTGTACAAATGTCAGTTATTATACCACTTACTAGTAGCAATGTATCATTTGAAGGAAAGGGGTGGCTTCATCATAGCCACTCCCCCTATTTTCATCTACATCATTGCCAGAAAAGAATATATATTACTGCTCATATAAACAAATAACTTATTTGTCCGAACAAATCCTAATCGTCCGCACACAAGTAGATTCGTCTGAACATAAAATTTATTCATCCGAACAAATAACTTACTAGTATTCGTCCGAACAAATAAAATTTAATTTCCTTTTCATCTGGCTCTTCGACGCCGCCGTAATAAAACCATGTCATAGACAAAAAAATGAAGAGCTAAGATTATGAAAGAGGCAATTTTTGTTAACTACCGAACACTTTTTTAATGACCAAAATCTAATTAATTATCTCATTTTTAGTAACAGCTATTTGTATTTAATTTCTAACAAAAGGACTTCTTGGTCTGCATGTATTTTTTTAAATCAAGAAATGAAGGAATGAATTACTCTGTGATTGACATATCAAAAAAACTAACGTAGATGCATTGTTGTGTTTACGTATATTGGTTACGTAACGTAGCGTAAATAAAAATATCCAGTTTGAAAATTTAGAATTTATTAAAGTCCAAAATAACACATTAAACAAACATCATTTTTAAAAGAAATCCAAAGTGAGAGTGTAAAATAATTATCTATCCCGCATGTCTCATCTTTGACAACTCCTCCCCTTTTTCTATAAAGGACCAATCAAATAACTTTAAAATGGAACCAAAATTTGGGGAACGCTCAAAGACATAAATTCTCAGAACAGGATACAGGAAGGAATTACCACAATAAATTCAAAGACACACCAGTCTAAGATCTGACCATCAATCAGATAAACGAAAATAAACAAATGGCAATTTACAGGGGATCACTGTGAGAAATGGATAGGGGAGAGGAGGGAGATGTCAACATGAGAGATCACAAACAGATGCGGCAATGTATTTCTATAATGACCAAACAAATTAAATTTCAAACATAAAATACCACTCAGTTTATAAAAGATAAAATTAATTCCATATGAATGAAATATATAATACAGTTGTCTTTATCAATAAAATATACGTATGTATATAACAGCATATAAGTGTTAGTTATATTAATACAACGGTAACATGATCAAAAGGGTCGGATTACGCGGAGTTGCCAGGTCCAGATCATCAGATCAGAAGTAATGCACAGCATCGAGTTTGATCTAATGATCTTCGCCTTACAACGAGACGTCATCTGATTATTTAGATCATGATCCTCTATAATTATAAATTCATTTTCTTTCTACAAGGTTGTAAAAAAAAACAAACAAAACCATTACATTCATAATTTTTTTAACACAAATTATTCCAAATAAACACTTTAAAAACGCAAGAAAAAATGTATATTGTGTACTACGTCATTAGCTTCAGAGAGTGGTGGTAATACATGTAACTTCGCCTCGCTTCGCGTCTCTTTTGATATGATGATTCAGGCCTTGCCACTCCACATAATCATAGACGCGGGGACTTTATTTTGCGATTAACTTCCGATAAATTGTTTCGCGACAACTAATGTTCGCGACCAATCCTCATCTAGAGTCGTGTTGTTATACATGTAACAAACACACGACAAGGGATGGTTCGTGGCGGGATATAATCGCGACTTCGAGGCTCTCATGACCTCGCGAAAATTTCTTGCACGCGAATAAATGTTGGTTAACAGTATATGTATCACCGGAAATAAAAATCTTTCCCTTTTTTTAAAGCGTTTAGCGTATACGCTGAACGTTTTATGCCATCTTGCCAATCAATTACGCAGTTGAATGCTTAGTCATAGTGCAACCTATAAATGAACAAAAGATTGAGCGCACTGAAAGCTGGACCAGCTAAATGTGTGTATCAATTTTTTTAAAACAAGATTTCAAAATTTCTTCTTATTTCTAATATAGTAGTTTTATAGACCTTAAATACAATTACCGAATTTAATGAAAAGAATAAACAGGATCAGTTGTATGAATAAAAACTGTTTTGAGAGAATCATATTTGTCATACCCTTACATTTTTCTCTTCTTTCCCTTCCAACACCTTGTAAATATACAACTTTGCTCTGAGCCTCACAAACTCTTTAATGGTTTCACCCCCTGCTTCGTCTTTGAACATACCAATCACCTTCTTGTTGTGTCCAGATTCAATATAGGAATGACTGAGTGTATAAAGTTTTTTGTTCATCGACAAATGAATCTAAAAACCGCATCGCAAACTTTATGAAAGCCGAAGGCTTTCATAAAAAAGTTTGCGGTGCGGTTTTTAGATTCATTTGTCGATGAGCAAAAAAAATTATACTGTCAATGCTTATAATTCAATTTCAAACACAAATGTTGTATATTTAAGCGAAATTTATTTGTAAAAAACAAGAGTTAACAAGAAACAATCAAGGTCATGAAAATAACACGCGGAGTGATTTACTCGAGGAGTTGTTTATTTTGTGTTACTCTTGAATTGGCTTTACATTTACATTGATTGAACAATTTTGAAAAACAGAATTGTTTTTAAAAGATTTTGCTGATACATTTGAGATTTGTTTTTTGAACAGCGATTGTTGAAACAGGTTTGCACCCTCACTGCCTTGGTCGTCGGGATAGCTGGGCCCCGCACCGCCATCGCTCGCTGATGCCAAGCTGGAGAGAGTCTTGCTTATTGCGAGTTTCTGGTTTCCCGAGCATTTTCTCGCATAACTGCGGATAGAACCTTCGTTTCTGTGGCCACTCATACACATTATATGACGAAGTTCTATTCCTGCGTCACTAAGCGCCTGAATGGTAGTTGCTCGGAGGCAGTGTGCTGTGTACCGCTGTTTACACTTAGCATTTTTGGATATATCACACATAAATTTTGAGAATTGATATTTTTTTACTGGTCTATCTGAATACCAGATATTTTCGTTGAGATCATTCAATGCTTCTGTTTTACAGTGATTAAATAAAGCCTTTGCATTGGGGTCAGTTTTGCTAAGGAGTAGTTTCAGTGACGTGACTGGGCATTGTTTGGAGTTTGTGGCATACATTCTTTTATCGTTGTTTGCTTCTTCGTTTGTTAACCGTCCTTGAATTGTTTTTTGTTTTGTTTCATGGGACAGGACGACATATTCATGTTCATTTTCGTCGGTAATAAATTCAAGTGAATTTTGTTTCAGCTGTTCATAAAACTCTAGGCCGCGGGTTACGAAATGTATTGCTATATCGTACCAGACACGGTATCTCAAGATTACTGGGTTGTCGACGGAGTAAAGGTACTCGCGGATTCTCATCAGATCTTCAGGAGTAATGACTTCCTTGTGCTTTGTAGGCTTAGAAATTCCACATTTCACATTATGTTTCAATTTTCCATCCAGAGTATCATTTGCACTTTTAAATTCTTTATCTTTTACGATGTTCATGTCTCTTTCCAGATCTGAAAGGTGTCTGTTTATGGCTGCTCGGATGTTTTTCATGGTATTTTTGTGATATTCAGACTGAGTATTTTCTGATGTAATTTTTGGTCGGGCTTCAGTATAAAATTTGAATAATTTGGAGTTGAGATCGGCTGCTTCAATGGTGACAAAATCGATTTCAAAGCCAAACGTTTCTGTGCTCCATTCTAAAAAAAATATTTATACATTGTATGTATATTTTTAATCTAAAAATATGAATATGTTTCATATGTAGAAAAAATACGCCAAGTAAGGGGTTTCAAAATTTAGGGTTGTTTTCAAGCTTCTATAGTTGACTCCCCCCCCCCCCCCCCAATACATTCGCATTGGCCACCTTTTTGCATTTTTGGTAATATAACAAAGTTCAAACGGATACTGCTGTGATATGTTTAATTAAATTATAAATTTCACCAAATTTTAACTTTAGGAGATATTTTTATATTTTAAAAGAAAAATGGTTACCTTGTATGATTTTAATAACCCAGTTTGTGTTGCTTTTTGTGGATTCCGTTTGCCGGCTGTCCCAAAACTTTATAATCTCGTCCTCGGAAACTGTTTTAAACCTTTTCATCGATGTGTTCTCAGAATTTGCGTTTTCTAGAGTTCTTTTCATTTCAGCAAACAACTTTCCGGAATTTTCGGACGCACCAGCATCATTGATTGTGGAAAAAAGATCAACCAATTCATCAATAAAAAAATCCTCATCAATTTCTTGCAGAAAATCTAAATTTTCACCATTTTCTTCCATTTCTAGTCTTACTTTGAAATCTCCGTGCTCATCCGATGCCATCGAGAAAACGATTAATTATTCTTGCAGACGTTTATGTATATTTCATTTCCTGACACTTTGCCAGAAAAATATTTAGAGTTATCCTTCGTTGTTATTTGGAGTTATCGTTCTTGATATTTCTTCATTATATTGATTACATTTGTCTCTAATTAAAGAATTTAAGAATATATATTAAATGATTGTATCCAATAAATAAAATTGTATAAAATCACATCATGAATGATTGTTAAAATTAAAATTTTAGGGGTTTAAAATACAAAATTTAAAATATACTACTATAGCTAATGTTAATCTTCTGCACCATTCTTACATGTATTTCTATTTTGTATGGTATATATAAAACTAAAAATCATTGAAGTATTGATGCACAGCCAATGAGTTAGTATTGCGTCTGTGCAGAAAGAAGGTCGGAATTCTCACATTCATCGAGCTATGAACGGTAAAGAGCGCAATGGTGAGAGATGAGAAGAAAGTGATAAACACAAAGTAAATTGAATTATTACCTGATGGGTGAATCATGGGAAAGTCACTTATATCAAACTTACTCTTCACATAATTGGAAATATCCCTATAAAAATCCCTTGTCTCTACCTCATAAGCAAGGCTGTCACAATCAGTATACTTTATTTTTGCTTTCCATCCATACTTCATTTTCATGCAGTTGTAGTGAAAGTTATACATCAACGTTTTGCTTAGACCGAGGATACACAAACCTAGTAAATAACTAGCTTATCAAATATCATCTTTGTCTTTTTCATATGTATGGCCACTAAATTCTCATCAAAGATTTTACAATGTTTGAATTGGTTTTGAAGCCAATTTCTTTGCTTTGACTTTAATTTTGACTAATCTGATATCCACTAGATTCCTGATGTTCTCCATGGTCTTCCCAAAGACTAAGCTGTTCATGAGCTTGAAGAAGTCTTTTTCAAACTCATTGGAAGCCTTCGCTCGGATATTTGTATTCAGGTCAATATACTGGTTATACCAAGCACTTTCCTTAATCATGATACCCCGATCTTTCCCACTTTTAAACGTTCTGGGGCAAGGGCGTAGTCCTTGTGCATGTCATGCAATTCTTTTGGGTATTCCATATCAACATCTAGCATCACTACTAAGTCAAAAAAGTACTGACATTCCCATTTTTTAATGATAAACTTAGGCATTTACTGACAATGTACTGACATTACTGATAAACTTAGAAAAGTACTGACGCTTTTACTGACAGCACTGAGAAACTTAGAAAAATACTGACAAACTTAGACAGTACTGATAAACTTAGAGAAGTACTGACACTTTTTATTGACGGTACTGAAAAACTTAGAGAAGTACTGACAAGTACTGATGGGTACTGACCCCATTGTTCTTACTCTTACGGAATGAAATTTTACAAGATCTTTTTTTCTTTTATGTAATTTTTCAGCAATAATGAATTAAGCTACCTATATACAGTGTAAAGTTTATATAGACTGATATTAATTTTGAAGTATATACTGGATCTGTTATATTTAATTTGTTTAATGTTAACAAAAGATTATTAATAGAAAAATTGTCATAATTAAAAAAAATTGTAATATAGGGTTTTATTTGTTACACATAAAATTGTGTTGTACAAATAGGAAGGGGGTGGAATTGGAGTTGGAAGTTTGCGAATGACTCGGAATGCCACGTTATGTATGTTCAATTTTTAGACGTAAAACATCTTAGTGTTTTAATTCAATATATTTTGCCATATGCAGCTGATCACATTTTAAAAAAAAATCATTTGTATATAAAATATGATGCGGGATACAACGTAAGGCTAACCGGTAGTTAGACCCACCGCGCTAAAAAAAGATCAACTATTATAAGGTGCATGGTGACATGGTAAAGTCGTGTTAACTTTATACCAACATTGGTACAATTTGTCGGACAGGAGAGAGAGAGAGAGAGAGAGAGAGAGAGAGAGAGAGAGAGAGAGAGAGAGAGAGAGAGAGAGAGAGTTTACATTGATTTTGAATTAAATTTTCTAATAGTTCACCCTGGAATTTATTTCCTAATAAGTTAACTAGCAATCCTAATTTCATGACCAATTCTTTATCATTCCGCGGCCCTGGTAAGAACATACACGGCATACATGTAAATGTATAAATGTAGTACTAATGTTTTCTATACTTGTAGGAGTTTATATAGACACGCACAGAGAGAGAGAGAGAGAGAGAGAGAGAGAGAGAGAGAGAGAGAGAGAGAGAGAGAGAGAGAGAGAGAGTTTGCATTGATTTCGAATTAAAAGTTACTAATAGTTTACCCGGAAATTGATTTCTCAATAAGTTAACATGCAATCCTAATTAATTTTCAAAACTTACAATGTATAATTATTTAGATTAAAGTAGCGCGGTCAATTTAATATTTTATCAATCAATGTTTTATTTTACACCAGATCAATTGATCAAAGAACCTAAAAACACACGTTTAACAACTGGTTGATTGAAGTTAAAGTTTTCAAAGGAGAGGATGATGACATTTTTTTTCACTCGGTCAGTGGTTAATAGCTGCTGTACACAGCCCTTCTTGACAATTTGCAGTGCACGGTAGCGATATTTGAAACAATGAGTACATGTATATATACACACACTTCCTAAGATCTGAATGGCCATTAAGTGATTACATAATAGCTACTGTACACAGTCCTTCTTGACAATTTGTAGTGCACGGTAGCGAGATTGGGAACAACGAAGTGACAGACACACATGTACTTTTATATACACACATGTCCTAAGATCTGAATGTTCGGTACTGCTAAACAATAATACAATATGTTGTTTTAACACCCCTTAATACTTTTCCCCAGTTTGTCAAGTAAAGAAAACAGAATTTAAAAAATTTTATTTATCTGTTCTAAGAATTTCAAACATGAAAAGGAAGAGTTTTAAATTCGAAACATCATTTGACACAGTGATATGGATTAAAACTTAATTGCTCTCTTATATTTTTCATTTTTCAAATAAAATGTAAATAAATATATTTTTTCTAATCTTAAACCGATACATTGTTTTAAAATCATACATGTGTGTATTTACGTTACCTGTTACCGGCATTTGTATATATGCATTAAATCGTTTAAGAACTGTATCATTGCTTTATATGTGCATGTATAAAGACAATTCTATACAATACTGCATACGAGTTAATGAACTGGACAATGCACACTGTAAAAAGTTAAAAGAGTCAAAGAACCGGACTAATCCCCCTTCCGAAAAAATCAACTCTCTCTCTCTCTTTCTCTCTCTCTCTCTCTCTCTCTCTCTCTCTCTCTCTCTCTCTCTCTCTCATGATTTATCAGGAAAAAACAATGGCTATCATCGATTGCGATTTACATGGTTTAGATATTAACTAATCTACTTCCTGCTAATTAGAATCGACAGACATTTCATTGAGACTATGTTATTCTATGCATCATTACACCAGGCGAAAATGTCAAAATATAGGTGATCATTTCGATCGGTGTGTGATTATCTGCACATGCTAATTATGTTGTGTTATTATGCGCTTTAACTCAGGCAGGTCCTCCACATTTTTTTTTTTACAAATTACCAAACACGGTCATTTGTTTTAATACATGTAATAAGATATATAAGCGGTTTATCGGTATACAAGTCTAAATTGATTTGTGTCAATGTTGAGTCAGATGTTTAGATAAAATCTAGTCTCCTCAAGCTTCAATGTAGAGGGATAGGGTTCACTTCTAGATTTATATAATTCACAAAGACAAAATCACTGATAAACACGTTCGGCCTCTGTCCCAAGCGCTCCAAGCTTACAGCGATCATAAGTATATGGAAACACAGCGCATCAATTTACTATGTAAAATGTACGGACCCAAAAATCATTTCAAAAGAGTAGAAATGTTGTGTATGTTTTCCGGGGTGGGGGTGGGGGTAGGGGTAGGGGGTCTGAGCAATATTTATTATTTATGCAAATTTTTCCATCAAGGGTGCAAGGGGGCGGGGGGTCCAGATCCCCGTAAATTCGGGCATGCGTAATACGGGTAGATTGAATGCTAATAACTAGGTGTTGTTATGGGTGATCAAGTTTATTGATGTTCAGCTCAAGATTGTTAATTTTTTTACTGACTTTTCGTTTCTAAATAATTATCAAAACTCAAGCTAACAACATAAATATTATAAAATCCCAGTTCTTTAAAAAATAAAAACAAGGCTCAATTTCTCCTTCACTCTCTAAAATTACATATAAATTGACATTTTCATTCATGGAAAATGTTATTAATAAGTTTAATAATCGGTTAATTCTTTATTATAATTAAGAATACATTATTTAATACAATTTCACATCTTTTAAGCTTAAGCGGGAGTAAGAACAATGGTGTCAGTACTTATCAGTACTTGTCAGTACTTCTCTAAGTTTTTCAGTACCGTCAGTAAAAAGTGTCAGTACGTCTCTAAGTTTTTCAGTACTGTCTAAGTTTATCAGTACTTTTCTAAGTTTATCAGTACCGTCAGTAAAAACGTCAGTCCTTTTCTAAGTTTATCAGTAATGTCAGTACATTGTCAGTAAATGTCTAAGTTTATCAGTAATAAATGGGAATGTCAGTACTTTTTTGACTTAGTAGTGTATACAGCTGTGATTTTCCCATGATTTTAATTAACTCTCGCTCATTCATTGAGATTAATGTGTAAGGGGAGGTTTGCTCAATGCAAACCCATAGAGATTGTTAGCGTCAAAGTAAGTGGTGTATTTTGATATCTCATCCGCTTTATATTTGGATCGCATATAGGGATTATTTCCCTTTCCATACCTGTTTGAAATCATTGATATTCCACCTTGAATACCTTTCTCAACCATAAGTAACATGTCTGGGTCGGATAACAACTCCAGTTCCACCCCAGTGATCTTCAAAGCAGCATCCCACGCCATGCTGGATCTTACCCATTGTTTTTACTACAGACATCTCTAAAGTTTTCAAATACATCGGTTAATAGTCAGATCCATTGTATAAGTCGTGATAATCTCTCAATATCTTCATGTTGAATATTTTCCACACATGATGAGATTGATCATAGTCTTCATCATTGATCCCTTCACCATCAAGTCTTGAGTAGAATATGCTTCTTTCGGAGGTACCTGTGTGCCATCTAGTCTTTTGAAGAAATTCATATACTCATAGAAAAAAACACCTTTCCTCAGGATCAGACGTAGTTTTTCATTGTTCATGACGAGCTTTTTCCTATTGATCCCTCATCTATCACCCTGTTAGTGAAGGTGATTTTTATAACATGTTTCATCCTCAAAAGCTTTGCTGCAACCTTCAGGAAGGTCTTCGATAATAATATATATTGTAAATCATTAAACCGTCAAACACCCATGAACACACTTCAAAACCTTGCTTGATTTTTTAAGTCACATAGGAGGTGGTTAAGAACTTTCCCCTCGAGATTATTCATACCTCAGTCTTCAATAATACCATTTACAAGATGATCGTTCTCTTCCATCTTCCCTACAGATTCAAAAATGGATCTCTTATTTCTATATAAATTTATTTTCTTGAAATCTGATGTTCCATTCATTCATGATTGCGAGAAACTCCTTCTTGGCGTCTTTCCGTGATACTCCATACAGCTTTCTCCACTTTTTGAGATAATCATCTCTTATGTTTATGTACCCAGCCAGACCATCATATGGTATTCAATGTTTGTGACAATACTGATAGAGGAGGGTCGGGCGTGCGTTTTTCATGTCGATGTCGATTATAGTATCCTTGCACTTGTGTACTTGTGTGACGTACCTTCTTGTTCATGCTCTGGATGAATAATTTTTCATCTGCAAACATCCTCCCCTTCCCACCCCTCTGGGAGTAGGTGATTACTTGTTCTCCAAAAGTGTTGGCTCTGCTCAAATATCCTTTCAATTGGATTAGGTGATCGTCATCACACCAAAACATTGATGAGTGTTTTATGATGTATTTTAGTATATCCCTTTCGACTCTCTCACAGAACAGTTATTCGTCCCGTCCATTTAAAATATATGTTCGTCAAAACCGTGAGCTTTCCTTGTTTCTTTAAATTGATCCTCCTTCAGGTTCCCAACTAATTTTGACCTTAAAGCTGTCGGTGAACCTGAGTTGATGTTTTGCATCCTTCTCCTCTCCATTTTTATCAAAGTAGGAAACAACTATTACCTCTTTGGTAAAGGTGATGTACCTTTCCTCATTGTTAGGAATGCAGTTGACATCTCCCCCACTTACGCCAAGACTCTTGATAACCAAATGATTGTCATAACCACTCAGATTGTGAAATACAACTGGGGTAAACTTCGGTTTCTTGTACTTAAGATTACATTTACCATGAGCAGCCCCTCTGTATTTTCCTGTGTAGTGACAATGACCCCTTACCCTTTTATCATCTTTCATAAACTCTCCATGACAGATCCAGCACATTGTGGCTCTTTTAAATATTGTCTTCGGCTGGTTAAAAGAGCATCTTCTTGGGGATACGAAATTTGTGATAAATGTCTTTAATGCTTTGTTCCATCATTTCGACAAATTTCTTTGCAACATCATCACCCTGATTTTTGCAGTGTAGATAACGGGGGAGATTTGAGTAAACACTATTGTCAAAACAGTTGATGTAGTAACAAAAGTTTGATGGGTTGTGCTTCTGGTATTGCCTTGTATAACTTTTTCTGGGTTTGATTCACAGGTGTTATTGGGCTTGATAAAGGATTCAAATCAGAATATACAATGATGGGCACTCTAATGGACCTATTAAAATCAATAAGGAAATTGTAGACTCCTTCTCTGGAATCCCTTCGTTGACAGCCTCACATAAAGACAGTATTATTTATGTTTGTTCAACGATTCCTGAGAGTATAACGGGTTTAAACATTTAAGACAGTAATGGTGCTTTACAAATGTACCTTTTTATTTGAGGTTTGTGAAGCCAACAGACAAATCATGTTCTTATTGAGACAGTAATGTTGAACATTTTCATTGAAATCAACAAAAGGTACTGCTGTTCTGTCTGTGGATTAACTAATCCTAAGAGGTTAAACGTAACCCTCGTACCAAAAACATTAATGGAAACGTTTGGGTTTTGTTTCTGAACTTAATCAATAGATTTCAATGAAACAGGGAAGTCAAAATATCGCATGTTAAATTCTTGGTTTTTTTTTACTCTTTAGAGATTTATTAACACGCTCGGGTTGTTTGTCCACAGGATTAAGCGCTCTGACAACAGAAAACACGTATTATCATTATTATTCATATTAATAATGGTTTTCTTGGGAAGGGGATATAAGAGCTCTTCCTCAACGGTTCATAAGCAACGGTGTAAATTTCAAGAGCGATGATAGATTTGAATGTCTATTTGCTACTCTCCATCTGGAATGCTGCCATTGTTTCCATGACTTTATTAATTACCGTATCATACAATTCATCCACACTAACTCCTCCAATGGTGATTTCTACATTAGAGTGGAAATCTGCATGTTCTACAATGGTCCCTGATTCGTTGACGATGTTCACTCTTTCCATGTTACATATGTTACATCTGAGAACTAACTTAGCACGCGTTCCACGATTGTGCCTGAGAAAATTAGCTACAACATGTCGGGCTACACTGAGAAACGCTATGGGATCGTATCCTTCCCTCCACAACGTACTGAGTTGTAATTTTCCTCAGAGCGGATTTGGTCTCTCTGATATTAAAATCCTGACGGGCTGTGTAGTTCTACTTCACATGCTCTACCACCTCATCCAACACTTGATTGATTTGTGTTGGCTATACATACTTGGCTAACCAATTAATAAAACTTCTGATTCTTGTTTGCACAGCCTCTGGAACGACAGCCGAAGCCATTCTTTTCATTTCAGATAATACATTAGATGCAGTGTTGAAAGCTGCATTTCCAATTTGACTGAATAAACTTATTCTGGTTGTTTTTCATTATACAATTTTTTAAAATCATTTTTCAATTTTTTTCATTTAATTGTAAAAAAATGAAGAAATTATGGAAATTTTATAAAATCCTCACATCATACTTGTTATTCCATACACGTCCGTTCCAATAGGAGGTCGTTCTTGTACCTTTACCAATAAATCTTGAAGCTTTTTATAAGCTTTGAAAGGTAATTTCTTCTTCTGTTTCCACACTACTGTTTTAGGGTGTGTCCTGGCCTCACTTAACCATGAATATTTAGGATTAACGTGTAGATTAACATGTGGATCAGCATTGGTTTTTTTTACCTCATTCTTTGGTTTCTCAATAGGTATTAATTCTTTTTCCCTGTGCAATTCAATCAGTTAGGGTTTATTTAGATGTGACCATCCTCTGATTTTCTTTTGTTTAATTATCTCTTTCAATTCGAAAAGCTTGAGAGTGATGTTTTTATATATTTTGAAAATAATTTTAAATCATTTACACGTTTTTTAGTTACAATCTAAATACAATCTTATAACACAACACTCATCTTGTTTCCAACCGATTGGAAATCATCTTATCACTAATGACAACAGTAAAGGTTTCTGAACTTGCAGGTGCATTAGCACCAAACTATGTCTTGATCTGATTATCAGTCACTGAGGTCTTTAACCTCTCACTCTGCTTGCTTACATTAAAGACAAGCAATGGAAATAGTGTTTTGTAATCACCAGGTGTAATATTTGGGTTTGACACTAGCTCATCAATATAATAAAACTTAGATCTGAATATTGTTGCATCACTATGAGCCCTACTGAATTGTTCTTAGGGAATGAAAGATTGTAATGTACAGCGGAGTATCTAGTTGAATTGGGCATAACATATAAATTCTTAACATCTACAGTGTCAAAGATTGATGGGTTCTGTTCTTGATCACCATCATTGTCTGTTTGGAAACCGGCAATAATATCGCGAGGTTTTTCAGGGGAGGATTTGACAGAGAGTCTAAAGGTAAAGTTGGTTGTTTGGGGGACAAAGATGGAATCACACTGTCACATCTTGCAACTGGTAATCAGGATTTGATTCGATTGATTTGTAGAGCTGTAACCTTTCAATATCGGCAGGCAATACGTGTGGCAAAAACCAAAATATCTTATCAAGTGTGATTTTACCATCATCAGCATATTTCAACAAACCCAACAGCGTAGTTCCCTGTCCCGGATAGAAGAGGGACTGAATCACTTGTCCTGAAAGCTTATACCTGATGTTGCTAAAAAGATGCAAGAGGTCGTTATTTGTTAGTGTAATAACGTCAGTGTTTGCATTAGCAGTTCCATCACTTTTCGTCAAACGCCCTTCAATGATTAATATAAATAGCTCTCGCTCGGATGCATAGAGAGATCTCGTGTCTCAATGATGATTCTGATCTCTCCAGGGTTATTGAGATAAGTACCTGTAATTGGTTCATATTTATAATATTCTTCAATACTCTCGTCTTTCAGAGGATCTTCGGTAAATCATAGATTGTCCATTACTTTTAATAATAAGATAAACTGTTTATATCATTTTTTATTCAGATGAAGTGTCAAAAACGTTTCATATACACATTAGAAATTTACATAACCCAAAGCTGGAGAAATGGTTTACTTTCATTATTAACATGCACACTCCTCAACTTAATACCTCTAATGTTCTTTAAAGAATATGAAAAATTATTCTTTACGTAAATCGTATTTCCATAAACAATCTTGATCCTGTCCAAACCTCTGTCATCAAGAAACTCATTAATTTCCTCTTCAAACTTCTTCATCTTTTCTAACTTCTTTTGGGAGAGTTTTACTACAACTTTCTGATGATTGTACTTTGTTTTAATAACTTCACGGTCCTCACAATCCTTGAAATTGAGATCTTGATAATAACAGAAATTATGTTGTATCTCGGATATTCATTACATTTTAATTCAAGCGACATTGTGTTTTTAAATTTAAAAAAAAAAAACATTTTCTTTGAGTCATTTTCTTGAATTCTATTTTTCATATAATCTTCAAACCGGATCCCTTAGAATTTAACGATGTTGTACATGTATACAGTTCGAGTACGCACGCTTTCGCACAGCATTTCATTTCCATTGTGACGTCATCTTTTTGCTTGGTTTACGCCATGGCGTTAAGGTTTCAATGCAGATATTCAGCGAGAATTGTCAAAAATAGATTGTTTGAGGCGTAAAATGTATATCATATTGTAGAATTAACATATATGTCTTGAATTATAAGCAATATTTGGGCTCAGGTCGAAAACGTGAAGAGGGTTCATGCAAGCCTAGCCCCCTGTCACGTTTTCTTACCCCGCCTAAATATAGCTTAATACATGTATTTCAAGACAGTAACCACATAGTTTATACACAGCTAATTGTGCAACGTACGTTTCACATATGTTGGAACTTAACACATGTACAACATACGTTAAACATACGTTTAACACACGTGAAGTCAAACCGTATGTTACACATACGTTGAGAAACGCATGGTTCACATACGTGTGATAACATACGTTCAACATCACATACGTTTAACATACGTGAGATTTTACATATGTTAAACGTATGTGAACCATATGTTTTACATATGTGGATCTCAACCACATGTTACACATATGTTAATAAATACACGGTTAACATGAGTTCTAACAACCGTATGTTACACGTGCGTTAACAATATATGTTTTACATATATGTGAAGACATGCATTTGTATAACATTAAAATTATCTGCAATGTCACCTTACATGACTGATGTTGCTTTATCACTCATGTCTGAAATGAATGCACTGGTGAACATGTGTGAAGAAAAGCCTTGCTAATATGCATGTTTATTGGTTTAAACTTTACATGTAGTTACGAATAAAAAAAGTTGTTTTATTAACAGAAGCCACGTGTCTAAAATTTAATTTGATAACAAATCCGGATTTAAGACGGAATCGGCTTTAGTTTTGTTGATGACAAAATATACGTCACATTTTTACGTCACGCAGGCAGAAGATCGAACTGCAGGATGAATATAGCAGAGGTAAGGATTGACAAGCATTCGTTTTTATTTACTTGCATTTGAAAAATTATATCGTCTAATTATCGAAGACAAAAGAGTAAACGTAGCACGGAGCTGCAACTGTGTTCTCCGGGAAAATTCGGGTTGAATTAATGACTGTAAAAATGATGTTCCCCAGAGAGCTACAACTCAGCAGCTATTTGCTATTTGGATTAGTTAATTCAGAAGAAACAATACTTATGGAAACCCATAAAATATATATCGATCTTGGATAAGACGCATTTGAAAACTAAACTAAAAGATGAAAGTAGCGAAAAACTAGAGCAGAGTCTATTCAAAGAAACGAGTAGGTCTTCCATTGCAGCAAAGTGAAAATGATTACTGAGTTGCCTATATAACTTTTATTCTTATTGCATTGTAATTGAAACATTTTATAGGCATGCACTGCCTGCTTGACATATCCCTGGAAGAGGACATCAACTAGCTAACACAGTCAATGACAGATGATAAAATCATAATGTAAGTACACATACCATGGCATTTCACAATTTATGAACATTTTAAGGGTCATTAACACTGCTGGGAAAAGTTTTCCATACAAACCCGACCTAATAAATTACTTAAAGGTATGAATTTCTTGCATGCGTTCAAATTAAAAAACTTTGGAGAAAAATAACTTGTAAAATTTTATTGTTATTCATGAAAACAAAACAGCCTGCAATATTTGAAATTGGGACCTGTGGGCCAGTAGATTAAATAATGCGACAACTGTTACTCTTAAGATATATACAACTTATTTTGGTGATATATACTGTTTAATAATGAGTTAAAATCGCCATGTTGTGACGTACTTCATAAAAAGTAGAACTCGCGGGCTGTTCAGGATCATTTATAGTCTGTCCCAAGTTATTGCTTCCATCACGTTTTGATGATTTTTAATAAAGATACACATACCTATGAAAGAAATGCTGTTGAAATCGATAAAAGGGAAAATATCCAAGATATCTTCATTGACAAATTATCATTTTTCACTCATAAAAGTTCACAGGAACGAAAACAAATTTCTTACGGAGATTTATTATGGGAAATGTTTACATCTTTTCTCCATTCGGAAGTTCTCGGGACACCTCGCACAATTTTTTAAAGGTTATTATCCGGGCTTTATAATGGCTGATGCAATGCTAAATCTCCGTAGACTTTCTATTTTGGGATGTGTATTGAAACCTGAAGCGGTAGAGGGGGCGTTTCAAAACAGATAATCTGGACATTTTTCATATTAGTGGATGAACATAGTTTGAGCACAAAGGTATTTATGATTATCGAAATATCAAGCAAAAAGTGGTGGAAGCAAAAACTCGGGACAGAGTATAACTGTGTTGCATGACATCTACATTTGTATTTCTTAAGTGCAAAATAAGTTAAAAATATTTCATATTCATATTTGTGTGCATGAATGCCATCATTTAATTTGGTTTATGTTATAATATTAATACAAATGTACTAAATTGCAACTCATTTTGATATATCTAACTATTTATCTAATGTATCAGTATGTATTATATTTTGTAGCAAATGGATATAATACAGAGGTTTCAAAGATCTGTTTTGATGTAGCCTGAAGATTTTGTAATTAATGAAATTCTTCTCGAGTTCAAAGACAGTTGCAGTGTGGTTGCTAATTTACTGAAAGATTAAGGTAATTAAGGTAACGAAGTTTGGAGACTTATTGTTTTTGTACAGTTCTTCTTCTTCTTCTTTCTCGCTCTGAACTTGTCCGTCGTGTTTCTCAGAGATGGCTGAACAGAATTGTACAAAACTCTAGGATACGATAGGCCTGCATATCTAGATGTGCACGCTGGTTTGATTTTTCTTATTTGGGGTTAGTCAACCATTTTTCTGGGGTTCAAAAGGGTGTGGTGTCTAACATTGAACCTTATGGGAAAAATCGATGACTCTATTGTAAATGGTCATAACTTAAAAACGGACAAAGATAATAATATAGGGTTTTCAGAATCATATATGGACTGTTACAGGCAATATTTAGGGTTTATAAGATCTGACACCTGGGGTCATTCCCACCCCCCAGGAATTGGAAATGACCATAAATCTCAGAAACTGTTAGAATCCTGAACCCTTAACCATATATATTCTTGTTTCATGTGTTAAGGAGCATCAAATGGTATGTAGGTCATGGGCCCCGGGAGTAGTCCTGACCCCCTCAAACTGGAAGGGCACAAATATCTTGAAAACAGTTAAGAACCCCACCCCTTAACCATATATATTCTTGTTTCTTGTGTCAAGGGGCATCATATGGTATGTAGGTCATGGGCCTCTGGGATGGTCCTGACCCCTCTCAAACAGGAAGTGCACAAATATCTTGAAAACAGTTAAGAACCCCACCCCTTAACCATATATATTCTTGTTCCTTGTGTCAAGGGGCATCAAATGGTATGTAGGTCATGGGCCTCTGGGATGGTCCTGACCCCTCTCAAACAGGAAGTGCACAAATAACTTGAAAATGGTTGAGATCCCCACCCCATAACCATATATATTATTGTTCCTTGTGTCAAGGGGCATCATATGGTATGTAGGGCATGGGCCCTGTGGGTGGTCCTGACCCCCCTCAAACAGGTAGTGCCTGAATATCTTGAAAACGGTTAATATCCCCACCCCTAAACCATATATATTCTTGTTCCTTGGGTCATGTTAGTTCACCTGATATATAGTAAAGGACCCCTGGGAACATCATGAAACTTTGTGGGTCATCCCTACTCTATATGATAGCCTCGTTCGTTTGGGAGACTTTATAATCGCCCCGATCATAATTACATCTTGTTCAATTTAGATTAGGATTAATACAAGCATGATTTTTTTTTTTTTTTTTTTTTTTTGCAGCAAAGATTTTTCTTAAATTTACATATAACAAAGTGAATTATCAAGGAGTTCCCCTCCCCCTTTTGGGGTGACTTTGTGAAACTATGTGTAAGTGTACTTTAGACTATTATTTCACCCAAATTATTCAACTTACTGGCATCAAAAAAATATTTACCTGTATACATTGTTTTCCACTTACATGTATAAATTATATTTTTTATCATGTATTTAAAAACTTGGATGATAGTATGTACTTATGTTTATATTAATATTTTAGAAAGAAGTTCAAACAAGCATTGTCATGGAAAAACATTAAAAAGTAAGAAGTTGGAGTCGGACAGAAATCAGGATGAATATACTAGAGGTAAAAATCTCTCTCTCTCTCTCTCTCTCTCTCTCTCTCTCTCTCTCTCTCTCTCTCTCTCTCTCTCTCTCTCTCTCTCTCTCTGAGAGCTTGCAAATAAACAACAAAATTATTAACAATTGTTAGCTTTCTTCATGTTATATTTGCAATAAAATCTAAATGGATCCTGTTATTCTTTAACAATATTGTCGAATAAAAAAGCACCTGAAGCATTATATAAAATAAAATTTAATGTCAAATTTTTTGTTTTCTTTTTCAGAAACTATTAAAGTACAGAAGAATGACAACAATATAAATCTAAATGTAATCATTTGAAGGAATTAAATTCATTTTTAATCTCGAAACTGTCTTTTTTCTTTAACTCTAATTTTAGATTAACAAGTAGCTGGAAATGCAAAATGAATGGAATTTTTCCAAAGATCCACTGAAGTTACTGAGTAATCAATTGAAGCGATTCAAGTAGCAAGATGAAGTATATCAAGAATGAACTTAACAATTTAAAATTTTCAAGTCATTTTAAGCAATATACCGGTACATGTGATACATATGTAATACATTTGAAAAACGTACGTTGGATCCACATACGTTAAACGTATGACATGTATTGCGTATGTCTAACACACATGTAACATACGTTTTACATATGTTCATTAACGTACGTTAAACACACGTGGTACTTAAATCACGTTAAACGTACGTGAGGTCACATACGTATCACACATGTTTAACATATGTGAAACATATGTGGCACATTTTGCTGTGTATTTATGACCCTTTATATGTTATGTTATACATATTCATCACTTAAATATGTCTGAATGTTTTAATAATACTATAAAGATCACCATTTCCGCCTTTGTCAAATAAAATAGCCATTATCTGACAAATCTTGGATATTTGGCATACAAAAAAAAAAAAAAAGGATGAGACCCCTGAAACAAACTTTGAGGTTATTCAATCATTTGATGCCTTTTAGCAATAAATTTAATATGTGGAACAGAATAAAAAATCCTTAGTGCAGAAGTTTAAAAAAATGTGCAAAATGTGTAATATTGATACATTTCAAGCAAAATCCCATAGGGTCCTGTGTTAAAAATGAACAAACTTTGAGATGACCCCCTATACAAAAGATGTGGTAAATGTCTGATTTTTTTTTATTTTCAAATAATAATTATTTCAGTAGAAATTCATGTAAAAATATTTATTAAAAAATCTATGGCAGAACAAATTAGATCCGGTGTATCGATGAACATTGACCCGGGTTGAAAATTGACCCGGGGTCATTTTTCAACGTTGAATATTGATCCGGGGGTCAATTATCAACGTTGTAAATTGAGACCAAAAGTCGTGAAATTTATACCCAGGGTCATTTTTCAACAGTTTGAAAAATATTTTTCAAAACCTCTTCGACACGTTGAAAATTGACCGTGAGTTTGAACTGTATTTGATCTTATCTGGAACTTGCTGTTCACGGTTTAAATGTACATGTATGTACTTGAAATTTTCAATTCAAATCTTTAACTATTTCATATTGTCCGCTACAATTGTCAATTTTGGTGATTTGACATGTTTAAGGTAGATTTTTCTGACGACAATCATCAAATATTAGACTGAAAACTTGGTTTATATCCACTCGCTATACTACGTAAATAAAACTGGAAGAAAAGCTTTTGCTTCTGAATTAGACGGGTGAATCAGGGTAGCAAATCTTTTTTTTTTACTTCATTTCCTCTTGGGACAGAATTAAAAGGTCATTAATGACAGATTAATTATTAGTCTTTGCTGTCAGTATTTTTTGGTAGCTTGAAGAAAATACGTTATTTGCTTCCAAGTATACTTAAACAGAATACAAATAATGTTTCTTTTCTAAAAAATTTGCATCAACTCTTACTATTCCCTTTAATTGATGTAAACTCATCATAATCTCTGATAATATGTCCAACAAATACTAGCCGTCAACGTTAATTTTTATGCAGTATACACTCTTCCTAAAAATATTGTATTATTAAGTAAAGGGTTAGCTGCAGAACTTAAGCTGGTCCGTCAGTACGAATTTTCCGTGGAGCAACAATTCTGCAGCCAGTAAAGGGTTTATGTACATGTAATTATATAAGAATTATATAAGAAAAACATATACATCAGGTGCCTGTAGTTAAATTTAAGAAGTCAGGATATTTCCATGACAAATAATTAATGAACAATTGTCATATTTTTATCTGACAAGTCGTCAACGGTTTTTATTTAACCTTATTCGACTTGACAATGATTTTTTGCTAACTTTCCTGATAAACTATTTTGCGAACTTTTTGCATTGTTTTTTTTAATATAAATTACATGTACAATCGATGTTTTGTTTTTTTTTAGTTTTTGGTTATGTTAACTACGTGTTTATTTGAGTTTGAAACAGATGCACCTGACGTTATATATTTTTACCATAATAAAAATATATACCCTATATAGATAATGTTACAGGAAATGAATATAAGAATAAAAAGATGATTGATGGGTTTTTTCTGTTATTGAGCAAGCTTCTTTGAAGAAAATACTATTAGTGTATTGTCATATTGTAAATTTGTTATTTACTTGGTGGAATAATCACAGTCTGAATATATCGATTGGTTGCAAGAACAAAAATCACATAATGTCATATTTTAAATTTTGTATTAATGCCCATCCAGAATACTTACAAATAACAAGATCACAATTTCAATTTGTAGAGTGATTGTAAAGCCAAAATTAAACAACATAGCGTATTGTAGTTTTTTATTTATTATTTCTATTTATACACCTATCAAGCAAATACTAGTATTAAAATGTTTCACTGAATTGGATAGTTTATCGTGTAACCATGTAGAACTATTTTCTTATAAAAAACACATATTTATTTAATATATATATATTCACTTGAGCCAAGCTTGTATGTTAAGTTTTGTTCAAACCAATAGTTTTTCTTCGTAATTAAAGTTTTTGTATAGCGGTCAATACACGCAGATTACCAAATATTTTAGAATGTACTAATGCGGGGTTGTTAAGGAAGCATATGGGCAATTTAGCGTCTTATTTAGACTGTTATACATGTATATTCAAAATCGTGAGATTAAAATAACTGTTTTGAATCGGATCAAAAACTTAATATATCCTTTGAAATAAATGTCAATGCAATAATATCGGGTAGAACATCACTGCCACATCGATGCATTATCACGTGACAGCTATAAATAGCATATGTATATTCCATAACATAAAATGAGATAGAACAACACTACCCTTCGGTTTCCACAAAACAATAAACATATCAAATGAAGACGAAACATCTCAGTTTTATCAAAACCGCTGCTAGAATCTTGTAGTCTTCTCTAATAAATAGTTATTCATCCGGTTCTCAAAAAAACCTTCGAAACTTTTATTCAGTTTGCACGACAAACGGTATTTGGCATCAAAAGAACACATAACACAGGATTCTAGCAGCACTTTTCAATTTAAGCATTTATTAAACTATCGATACATGTAAAATTAGAAGTTCAATATATACGAGGTAGTGTTGTTCTAGTCGAATTTTTACATCATAAACAACGACAGAGGAAAGCCTGGGCGAGAAATAAAAGCAAATTTACATACCTTTTAGCGAATAATTGATCAAAGTAACATCTCTCCCATTATTCTTTTGTTTCATTCTCAATAAATCACACCAAAATCCTTTATTAAAGTTCATAGATTACTTATATTTTGAATCTGTTTACAATGCTTTCCGATCAAATTTACTTGACATTCAACTTTCAGTCATAACGTCATTAATGTGTAAATCTACGTAATACAATCTAATTTGTGATAAAAATTGTCTCCAGTATTGTTTATTGTTTTTGGTATACGTTTCGTTGCTTAAATATTTGAATATGTACATAATAACCAAGATTTGTGAATTCACAAAATTACATGTAACTCAGATTCCATATGCTTCCTTAACACCCCCGCGAAGTCATTATTTGTGTCATGTCTTTAACTTGTCCTTTTTTGTTGTTACTTTTTTCTGTTTTTTGTGTAGATATATCTCTAGCTGTGATCACAGCTCTATGTATTGTTTCTATCATCATCCTTGCGGTTGTCTGTGTTTTACTTTATCTAAAGATTAGACCGATTACTCGTTTAAGGTATATCTTATTTATTTTACGTGTATACTTGTAAATCAATCAATTTTTATGATAATTTAATCAAATACCAAATAATATTTGAAACTGATTGTAAACAGGCCATACATGTCATACTTTCATTTTTAGCTCAAAAGTTGACATAAAAACACCATCATCCATGTGTGGACAGTTTCCCCCACAGCTTTACGAGACCATCAACACGGACTGCATTCCTCCCCAGCCTCCTAATTATGAATCCCTAAGCCCACACAGTTTTACAACAACATTGGTTTGTGGGCCAGAGCACCTTGATACTAATCACTGTTAAAACAGTTCACCGGTAGTTGAAAAAATATGACACAAGTGACGTGTAATGAAAACTATTTTCTTTGTAAAGAAATTGCTTTTTTTCTATTCTTAGGCATTGAAAGGTTATACAAAATTGTTTTTATCATCTAATGTCATTTTTATTTAAAAATATTTAAAAAACAAAGATCGGCGAAATGGTTTTTATACTTTATGAGTAAATTACATTATTCATTCGGACGTCGTCACAATGTAATGTCCAGAAGTAAGTGTATACTTATTTTTGATAGAATTTTTAGAAAAATATGTGAATAAATATATTAATGGATTCATATAAAAGTTAAATTTATTATTAATAGTAATAATGTATAATAGTTTGTGTTTCCAATTGACACCTTTTTCGGTAGAAATATCATTGTACTTTTGCTAAATCTAAATATGTTTATTTCGACGTTTTCAAACCAAATCAAATTTTATCAAATGTGTGTCTATGTGTGAGTGTTAACCCTGACTATTATGATTAATTATTGTGTGATAAAGAGAAACATTATACACTTACTGTATTATTATCAATAATATAATAGTGATGACGCATTTTTTATTTGTAAAATGATATCAATATTTAAATGCATTTCAGAATGAACTCACGTATTTGTTTTATAGCTCCTTTTTCGTATTAGATACTTAATTTTGATGTTATGAATTTTTTTGATTATATTTTTAAATAGCTGGCATTTAAAACTACATAGGGAAAATTCATACTTCTAATAAATTACTGTATTCAAGTGTACGAACGGATTGTTTTAGATAGAAGGTAGAAATAAATAAGATTAACAAAGCTGTATAAATGGTAAAGGTTGAATGACAAAAACAACACAATAATTATAATGCACAAACAACAGTATGCCACAAAGGCACAACACCAACTTCAATTTAAACAATGCATGTAAGTTGAAAAGCCAAATTTGAAAGAGCAGCACAGCTGCATACAAAACAAAGTTAATGCGATGCATTTACAGAAAGCATCAGACAAGGAAACTTATCTTTACCTTAAAGACAACAAACCCTCACTACAATGCGGATAATTGTACTTGCTCCCTAAAATACAAGAAAATCAAAGACGATGTCAGAAACGCTTCAATTAACAATCTTTGCAGTATCAGACAACTTCCACCGTTCCGTACCAATTCTATAGCAGTGTTACAACGCCGACTAGAAATATCGGTGCATACTGTATTTGTCGAACACATTTTTGTTTTTTTGTTTTTTTGTTTTTTTTTTTTTACAAAGAATAGAATTCAAAGAATTAATAATTCTGAGACTGGACCCCATAGTATTTCATACACGTATAAACTACACCAGCGTAGTGTAATGTATACTTTTCAGTATAGGTTTTCGGCTGCCACCACTTTGTTCATTTGCCTGTGCTATTATCTCCCGTGTTAAGCTTAATTCGAATTGTTTAAGAAGTGTCAGCTATAGATCCACATATTTTATATATTCTTTGCTTAGAATAACAAATAATTTGCGGCCTCTATTTTGACGCGTGCATCAATTTGTTTCTTTGTCTTTTATTTCAGGGTTCTTACCTCTTATCGCCTATTGGCTCATGATCATGGAGTGTTTGTAAAAGAATTGTTGAATGCATCTGTAAATATAAGACAGTATATTGTCAACTAACATTTTTCAAAAGAAAAATTATGAATTAATCGCCTGTAAGACACATATTATTTTGTTTTATTTTATTTTGAAATGATCTTTTCGTTATGGAAACAATCAATCAATTCAAATAATAGAATACTTGTTTAGACATTAGTGCATGTTAAAATATATGGGTCAAGTTTTATTAAAAAAATACGTTTCCTCTTTAGTATAAAAGAATGCTTATATTCTATATTTAATTTTTTTATAATTAATATTTTTATTTCAAAATTATAACTATCGTAAGAAAAATAAATCGAGAAGTAAGTTCACTATTGTAACTTTATCAATTGAACAAACTCGGATATCGTGCTATTTACAAATATAATGATGCATAACAAGGAGTTTAAGTTGCATAGGAAATCCAATTTGCGGTCTCTGCCAGTATTTCAAAGCAAAATAGGAATTTTTAAGGGGGCAAATGTTAATCCCCAAATAAAAAGGTTTGTACTTTAAGGGAAACAATTGTTTTTTTATTAAGCCTCAGTCACACATGGTCGTGCGTGTTCGGTGACCGTGCGTGTGCTACGGGGTTTTCCAATAGTGACTCTCTTGACTGATTGCAGGGCAAGAAAAAAGTATTGAAGTGATTGCAAATGCAAGCTTGATAGCTTACATGTAAATAACAGTCTACATTAAGAAGATTCATAGCCTACTGATAGAAGTGATTAGATCATATCTCTAACTTTACGTTTGATACGTGGACGTGTAATTATCTAATAAATCTTCAATTCCCTCTACTGCATTGTTTTAATTTGCAATAAACGGGATGTTTTCGTATCCGTTTAATGTGGAGTTTAAATACTTTTAAGCTGCTTGCAAGGACAATTATTCTTTTATTACAATGACACGACGCCTTGATAGATCGTACCTAACGTAATAGATAAGGGTCAATTGCATCTGATGCGCGTAAGCGTTGAACATTATGATATACTTGCACTACATTTTATTTGATCATATATTCTAAGTACGGCTTTGAGAAAGCTCCATGGCTTACTCAGAAAATCACCGTTTTGTACTTAGCCGGAGTACGAGTATGAGAATGAAAAAAAGTTTTATAAACTCGATACCTTGAGTACAAGTACGATTTGGAGCATGGAGTACGATTTGGAGTATGAGATCGGAATCAAAAAAAAGTTTGATAACCTCGGGGCCAGAATTTTTGGAAAAGTTATCAATATATTGAACAGAAAACAATGAAGAAATTAAAGAGGGTTATATTCATGAGATTGTGTTTTTGAAAAAGTTTGTAGGGGGCGTAGATGTAAACAACGTTAATAGGAATGAATGTTTTTGTGGAATTCCCTCTGTCTGTCTGTCTGTCTGTCTGTCTAATGCATATGACTTTACTTTACTTCGCTTGTTTGTTCTCGATATTTAATTTGAAATAAATTAAAAGAAATTTAGGTAAGTGATGTTCCGTGGTCAGAATGATTTTGATATTTAGAAAATAGAAAACAAATACTGGAAGATGAGGGAGGGAAATCCCACCTTCCGGCAGAAACATTAAAATGAACGTTCTCGCCCATATAAAAAAAGTACACACCTAGATCTTTGCAGCTAGTATTTAAAGTCACAGAGGAAGCCAAAAGTGATCATCATAATTTAAAAATATTGCAAAGACAAAATTGAAAATTTGCGATTTTTTAAAGTTACATCTTGCTTCTTTAATTACTTATTGCTGATTTTTGACTAGTGTCAATATTTTCAGGCAATATTGCTTTTTGTTAATTTTCATGATATGTGTTGATTATATTAAACGGTTTTGATATTTAGAAAAAAATGAAATGTACTTTGTACAAAATTATTCTTAGTTATCGTATATCAAAGCATTTTTGACATTTTAGATAAAAAGCGATTTTTAAAAGCAAAATGAATGTTTTTGACAGACACTAACTGCTCTATGAAAATGAAAAATAATTAAAACTGTCCCTTTTCCAAGACTTGTGGCATATACTGTAACATAAATGAATAAAATGATGATTAAGTAAGAAATAGAAAGTATTATATTTTTATGTATCCTCCATCCTTTGAAATTTATGGAACTGACCTACATTCTCACTAAATTCACCAAAGATGGGTCCCCGCATAGAGATATGATGATTTCGTGATTTTAAATGATGGAGAGTATGGGTCGTAATCGACTAGATACTGATTTTTTTTTTTAGGAAGTCGAGCTATTACAATGATATTAATTTGTACGTACATTTATATGTACATAAATTAATGAAGCAAAATATCTAAAAGTTAGTTTGATAATTTTGGTTGCAGCACTTCCTTACTCATAAATTCATCTTCATAGATATATTTATTTCATTGATAGCATGGTAAAAACTGTTTAATTTATATACATGTACTTATGATAAAACATTATAGCATACAACACAGCAACTTTACAAAATGTAACAATCTTATATGCTTGCACTACATTTTATTTAGATTAAATGTTCTGAGTACGACTTTGAGAAAGCTCGATAGCTCATGCAGAAATTCGCCGTTTGTACTCAGCCGGAGAACGAACCTCGGTAGCTTGAGTACGAGTACATTGTACGATTTGGTGCATGGAGTATGATTTAGAGTATGAGATCGTACTCAAGAAAGTTTTACAACCTCGGAGCCTGTATCAATCACGTGTGGGACAACAGGGATTTTTTTAAGCACAGGCTTGAAAATTAAATCAGGATTTTTTCTGGAAAATTAATATCATAATTAATGACTTTGTGTTTCCCGCAACCCTCAACTCCTTGTAAAATATATATTACTAGTAAAGTATAGAAGCAATTTTGAGCTGTAACTGTTTAATTAGTTCAAACTACATGTATAGTAACAATATTTGATAAAATATGGTGAAAAGTATAATAACAAAGTGCAAATATTTTGTTTACTAGATATATCTCTTTTAGTTGATACCATACCTAAGTAATCATATGACCTAAACACAAACCTAAATGTGATACCTGGCTGACCAAATTATAAAGTTAACCTATTGAGCAATCTAACAAGCTTTATAGTACTGTATTAAGTAAATCACCATAAACATATACAATAAGGTGGAAAGACCTTCAGGAACTAGGTTATACATACTTTCTGTAGAATAAAAAATAAATTTGTGGCCGCTATTTTAACGATTGCATCAATACGTATTTTGTCCTTTATGTAAGGGCAATTTCCATTTATCGGCTATCGTCTCATAATCATGGAGGGATTGTTGTAATATTTTAGACTTCTGTTGGTATGTCAAAGCAAAGTAGGATTTTTAGGTTATCAAATGTTATTCAATGCATAAAAAGTAAGTGCTTTAAGGGATAACAATAAGTAGTCATTAGTCATAATTTTTAGACAAGTTTAGATATTAAGAATAATCATTCCCCCCCCCATCCATAGCAAATAAATGACACGGTTTATTTATCTCTGATAACTGGTCCAGAACCAACTTAATTATAAAAAAGATAAGATAACCAAATGTTTTCTTGTTTTATTTTTGAAGGTTAGGTGTCAGACAATTGATTGTTCACTATTTGTTATCGATACTTTTTTTGAAACAATAAAAAGTTATTTAAAGAAACACGTCACAAAATATCCAGTGTGGGTTAATCATTATTTACACGTCATAATTCGTGAAAAAGCTGTAAAAAATGCTCGATAACTATACACACAGCAATGACAAGGATCCTCTTTGTTCCAAATTCAAATGCATAATATTTGTCCACTCGGATGGTATATGATCATTATTTAAGGAATTAGGAATCATTCTTTAAGTATTTTGAGGTGATAATTTTAGTCGAGGTGTGATCAAATCAAATAAAGCCCTAAGGGTTTTAAAATAGATTTGATCATACCCCGGTCAAGACTATACCATCATAAAATTCAGAGAATGATTCCTTATTACTTAAATTTATATAATTTTCAGCAATTGTATGGTTAAATAATAGAATATCAGTTATATAAACCCAGATTGCGCCCCAACAATATGTTATTTGAATTTATTTGACTGTGCAGTACAAAAAAGATTCCTAGTATCATCGCAGACAAAGACACTGAAAAATGTACCAATTCAAGGTTAGTGGTCATACAACGGATTGTTCACAATCATCGAAACATTTCTAAAACAAAAGAAAAATGATTTGAAGAAACACGTCACACTAAATCCAGTGTGGGATGTTTAATATTCACATGATTCGTAAAAAGTCTGGAAAAAATGCTTACTCATACACATCGCAATGACACGGAAAGATTGAAGTTTTAGTATACACAATATTGCTTTCCATATGTTATCAAATTATCATGTTACTTATTATTAAAACATATTTCAACGCTAATTTTAGCTGATTTTTATTAATATTGTGCTTCGTTTCCTGTATGCAATATTTCGCGAAATTTCACGAAACATTTTTATCAAGTTGTATGAATCTCTGATTTGAAAATGAACCATGCCAATGATTTCAATGGAATTTTCAAAATTTATAACTGTCATGTTACTTGAAATGTTATAGCAACTATATACAATGACAACTATATAAACTAATACCTCGTATAAAATTGCTTTTTTCAGAAAACATTACGCATCAATAATTCAAATGACCTTGCAAAGTCAGACATATAAACTTGAATAGTAAGACATATTTAACATTGTTTTCATCTCATAAAAGAATTAGATCCTGTCAAGGGCGAAAACGCCCCAAATTTAACGGAAAATTAAGAAATGATATTGCTTTAGCCATGTTTTGACGTGAATCTACAGTGAAAAACTGTTGTGACACCTGCATAGGCGTCAATGGCAACACTCCTTTTAATAAAACTTGCTAACACAACACAATTTATGTCTGTTGAGATGTGAGCTACACTTCATTAAATTCAATGATATACCTTACAATATAGCACAGAAGAGACTGTCTGGCCAATACTTAAATTGATGAGAAGCGACTCCATTTTGTATAAAATTCTAACATCCAGTAATGTAAAATCACTGGATGTGTTTACGTCCATCTTTGCGTGGGGTATTGTAGAAGAAAATATTGTTAGACAACCAAAGCTAAAATTTAGAAGGATATGTGGCATTTCCTGCAAGACAGATCAGTAATACGATCCGCATTGTCTTTTTGTTTTGGTCAAAACTTTTTGGCTGTTTTTGGTATCGTATTTTGCCACTGTTTTTTTTTTTTTTTTTTTTGGTGTTCATCACTTTATGGTTTACAATTTGTCATATGTAAATTACAAAGAGATGATGAAAATACGCAAATAAACATTTATAAATTATTAATAATAATTTGATAATTGTTATCGGCGACAATCTTATTTTACTTTTTTTTCTTCACAAGAAGCATGTACTGTGTATCTCTGCTACATATTAGGAACATTTGTTTAAATCTAAGGAGCAATATCAATAAAAAATACTACAAAAGCTCTCAATCGCCAGAAATAACTTAAATTTCAAATAAAGCATGATCTTATTAAACATGATTATTATATTATACAATTGAAATTTTAACTTACAGAAAAATAGATAAACATTATATGCTTTATAATCAGCATGTTGCTTTTACTATAACACGACAGTATGCATCTAATATAACCATTTAAAAGATTTATGTATTCTATAGCTAAGACATATCCTAAATCTATTTCATTTCAGATTTCTGATTATTATGACTAATTGCATTTTTATTATACCGAGCAAATTACAATTCAAAATGATTCTTCACATAAAATGTTCAGATTTATAATTACACTTTCATGTACATGTATATCGTTTTCTGTGCGCAGTGTTTTACATGCAAGTTTTATCAATTTGAATTTGTAATTTAATAATGATTTAAAAAATCGATAACTTTGATATAATTGCTTTCAAAATTCATAGGCGATTGGGTAATTACCTCACACACTTCCGCAAAGTAGGTCATGGTAAATGTCTAAACCATTGACGAGTGATAATATTAAACTGGAACCCTTCTAAGTGATCGCATGAGTAGGTTTTAACAACTATAACAAATGGCATTGCCTTTAAAATTACTTTGATTCTATCTTGTATTGTATTGTTTATTTGCTAAAATTCAAATGAATTATAAGCAGTTGAAACATATGTACATAATTATAAATATATAATGCTACACTCTATCCAATCAGAATCAAACAGTTCGCTATTGACGTTAAACAATATTCTAAAAAAATAGTATTCATACATGTACATTCATAGGAGGAGAGACCCTATAAATCAATAAATCAAATGATTATAATAATGATAATAATGATAATAATAGTAATATTAATAATAATAGTGATAATAATAATACATCAGTTGGATGTACTAGTTATCCGACATCCCGTTTTTTACCTGCCTCACGCAGAAACATTGCGAGATGGCACAATTGTTTGCGATTATGAATGGCAAGGCGTTGAACTAACTTAAACATTGAAGGACGAGACCAGTAATATTTTTTTAAATACAATACCCGTAGACTTTTATAAAATGGACAGATAAGTATGTAATGGAATTCATCCTCGACTTCACCTAAATTACAATATTTACAGATACGCATCGATCTGACAGTTCCATTATAACGGCCTTGCTCTACCAAAAGCATATGCGATGACAGTCTATATTTTGTTAAAAGGACAACAAGGTTTTCCGGAATATTTTTACTCAAATGAAATTGTAACGAAAAAGTGTCAGGCAGATACTTGTACAATAAACATTTAGAGGATGACTCGAAAAATGCGTCTCTTTCCTGAATAAAAAAATCAGATAACCTCTGCTTTACAATTTTTAAGATAACATTAGTATTAGCCACATTTTGTGAAAGCCAGACTTCATGCATACCCAGAGATACTAATAATTCTCTGACATTAAAACACCATGTATTTGGTATCAACTGTGAGACCATTTCCTCATATACATTGCGTAATATACAATTTTCTGTTTTAATCAATTTCAACCAATACTTAATGATACGCAATTTACGTATAATACTCATAGGTAGACGACCTAACTCTGAATAAACCATAAAGTTTGACGTACATTTTTTAACTTTCAAAATTCTTTTACAACAGTTTGTGTGAACTCGTTCTATTTCATCACCAGAATGAAAACCCCATATCTTAAAATTAGCTTTGGAAACTATTAAAGTGGTCATATAATTAGAATGTCATTTAACCTTGATCATTATATAGGACGTTTTGTTTGTGTATCAGCAAGCGGATCGTCGTTAGGCTTTCATCGCAAAAGAACGTATAAGAAATCATTGCTTGATATGCAATCGGATTTTGTTACGCAGTTCGAAGTTCGCTATTCGCAATTCAAAAGTGAACTGCGTTCTAGATCGCAGTTCGCAATTCAAAATTTATAATTCATAATTGGGGCCTGAAATTTCCACGAAGGTTTAATAATTTGATCGTCCGTCAATGATATCGGACTACGCCGATTATCGACCGATAGACGGTTCCTGTTTAACGTATTCTGTAAACGGTCGGTCGTCCATAAGCCGATTTGTTAAAATCGCCCCAAAAGATCAGTCGACCCTGGGTCGATTTCCGGTCGTCATTTGGTGTCTGCCGGCCAACATATTAGAAGAATGAAAACCCTTAAATGTCGACTGACCGACGACAGACATAGAATCTGTCTGCCGATGGTCCAACGTTGATCGAGGGTTGCTCGACGGACTATTCAACGAATGTGTAAACTGAATCGGCTACCGGCGCAGAAAAAAAATAAATTGGCCTGACGGACACAAAATTGGTCAGTCGACGATAAAAGAGTCGATATCAGCGAACACAACGGCTGATGAACTGCCGACTGACGCCCGGATAATCAAAAGTTTGCCTTAAAAACCGTCGATCGTTGGTCGTTTTTGGAAATGTGACTGGGTTTTTCATGGATAGAAATATTCAATGTAAATAATAATAATAATGTGGGACACAAAAAAAATGCATCATTGATGTATTAAGAAAAAGAAACCGTTTGTTTTTTTCCCTCGATTGATTAGGGACTATTGATTGGTTCATTGATTCAACCCGTATATTAGGCATCAATTTTAAACAAAACTTCAAAAACAATAGTGGTAAAAAATTATTTTTGATTTACGAAAACATGTTTGAAATCATGTATTTCTTTTAATAACGGTAAATATCAAGGTCGTGATACAATAATACCTGCCTCGGCCTCGGGGTCAAACTTAATAAGGGGCGAGATAATGCGATAAAAATGTTTGTTTTGTAAAGAAATTTGTATATCATTTTCCCATTTAAAAATGGCTCATTTGATCGAAAAAAAAAACTATTGCAATGCATATTATTATACACTTAGTAAGCAAAACCATCGTTTAAAGCGTCTAAAAATGGGATATAAAATCGGAAGAAGCTACAAAAATCAAACAAAAGGAGGAAAATAAAAAAAAAAATTATACAAAAAAATATAGGGTTACTAATTTAATATCGGCTAGTGGAGACGAAAGTTTCTTTACCTACTATAACTATAATCAGCTCTGTATAAAAATTGACCAAATGCGGTTTATCTACGTCAGAGAACAGATGCATGCTGCGGAAAATGGATTACCTCCATAAATCTTTCACTTTAAATTGATAAAACCTCATGATATTGAAATAAAAAAAAGGTTACAGTCCTCATTAATAAGTTTCAAAAAGCCTTTAAAATCTATTAAGCAACAATTATTTTTTTACGTTCATTCATCCAAATGTGTCGTATTATATGAATAATAATTATATAATACTGTGAAATCATTTTTTTTCGTGGGTAGCCACATTTTTCCTGGTTCGTAGGGACTTGATTTCGTTGGTAGAATATTCCGGATAATTTTAATGAATATTGAACAAATGCTTGTATATACGTTTGTGGGAATGTAAATTCGTGGGCAAGGGTTACCCACGAAAGCCACGAACATATCCCCCACGCACAATGATGATTCCACAGTTTGAGCAAATATCCTCTAGATTTAGGCAATTATAATTTAAACACTATTGTTATTTATAACCATTTCCGGAAACGTGTACTCATATTTTCATTCATAGATAGAGAGATTTAATTTGCAAATTATGAGTTTTATTTTATCAGGAATTTTGTTGTTTTAATGTAATTTTAAAGTGCTTATTTTTATAACCAGCACACGAATATTACTAAAGGACTTTAAATATATACCGCATTTTCAGAGCAACGATTAAATAATATATCTTCCCGATCTCTGGTTTCGGTATTACTTCTAAGCCAACTATAAATCAAAAGTTTGTAATCACAGCTTCAATATCTGAATGTACAGCTTAATGCAGGGATAACATGTAAGTACAACTGTTTTTTGATTTAAATTTAAAAGGTTTGAAACTGGTTCATTTCTTGCAGTAGTATATCTTTAAAATAAAAAAACAAGAAAAAAACCCTAAAATTTAGAACTCTTAAGTATTTGAAACTTTTAAACGAGGAATTATATCTGGTGATAAAACTTAAACTATTGACTATAAATTGATTTGAAAATTTACTAAATCTACTACAATGTGTTATAATGATATTATAAATATGAAATGATATTTTTTAATTTTTTAATTACCGTAATCTTTTTTTCTCGATTTAAAGAGCGGAATGTATCCTATCAGCTGCTGTTTAGTTATTCTGGGCATCGGCACACTCTTTCAAGATCTTCACGCAGGTATCCTTTTAAATTGTAATATAAACTGTGTTCGAACAGAATTAATAATGATTTTATAGCAAAAGTTAAAATGTTTTAAATTATGACAAAGTTTTAAACTAAAATACTTGTTTCAATAAAAAAAAAAACATGTTAACATACTTCCTACATATTTAACATTGACGAATTACATTCAGTTTTACTACTAAGTCAAAAAAGTACTGACATTCCCATTTTTTACTGATAAACTTAGACATTTACTGACAATGTACTGACATTACTGATAAACTTAGAAAAGGATTGACGGTACTGAGAAACTTAGAAAAGTACTGATAAAGTTAGACAGTACTGATAAACTTAGAGAAGTACTGACACTTATTACTTACGGTACTGAAAAACTTAGAGAAGTACTGACAAGTAGTGATAAGTACTGACACCATTGTTCTTACTCCCGCTAGGGCTTGAAGGGTGTGAAATTGTATTAAATAATGTATTCTTAATTATAATAAAGAATTAAACGATTATTAAACTTATTAATAACATTTTCCTTGAATGAAAATGTCAATTTTATATGTAATTTTAGAAGTGAAGGAGAAATTAAGCCTTGTTTTTATTTTTTAAAGAACTGGTATTTTGTAATATTTATGTTGTTAGCTTGAGTTTTGATAATTATTTAGAAACGAAAAGTCAGTAAAAAAATTGACAATCTTGAGCTAAACATCAATAAACTTGATCACTTATAACAACACCTAGTTATTAGCATTCAATCTACCCGTATTACCCATGCACGAATTTACGGGGATCTGGACCCCCCTCCTTTGCACCCTTGATGGAAAAATTTGCATAAATAATAAATATTGCTCAGACCCCCCTACCCCTACCCCCACCCCCACCCCGGAAAACATACTCAACATTTCTACTCGTTTGAAATGATTTTTGGGTCCGTACATTTTACATAGTAAATTGATGCGCTGTGTTTCCATATACTTATGATCGCTGTAAGCTTGAAGCGCTTGGGACAGAGGCCGAACGTGTTTATCAGTGATTTTGTCTTTGTGAATTATATAAATCTAGAAATGAACCCTATCCCTCTACATTGAAGCTTGAGGAGACTAGATTTTATCTAAACATCTGACTCAACATTGACACAAATCAATTTAGACTTGTATACCGATAAACCGCTTATATATCTTATTACATGTATTAAAACAAATGACCGTGTTTGGTAATTTGTAAAAAAAAATGTGAAGGACCCATGTAACCTGAGTTTAACCGCATAATAACACAACATAATTAGCATGTGCAGATAATCACACACCGATCGAAATCATCACCTATATTTTGACATTTTCGCCTGGTGTAATGATGCATAAAATAACATAGTCTCAATGAAATGTCTGTTGATTCTATTTAGCAGGAAGTAGATTAGTTAATATCTAAACCATGTAAATCGCAATCAAAGATAGCCATTGTTTTTTCCTGATAAATCATGAGAGAGAGAAAGAGAGAGAGAGAGAGAGAGAGAGAGAGAGAAAGAGAGAGAGAGAGAGTTGATTTTTTCGGAAGGGGGAATTAGTCCTGTTCTTTGACTCTTAATTTTTCACAGTGTGCATTGTTCAGTTCAGTAACTCGTATGCATTATTGTATAGAATTGTCTTCATACATGTACATATAAAGCAAGGATACAGTTCTTAAATGATTTAATGCATGTATACAAATGCCGGTAACGGGTAACGTAAATACACACATGCATGATTTTAAAACAATGTATCGGGTTTAGGATTAGAAAAAAATATCAAACATTTATTTACATTTTATTTGAAAAATGAAAAATATAAGATAGCAATTAAGCTTTAAACCATATCACTGTGTCAAATGATGTTTCGAATTTAAAACTCTTCCTTTTCATGTTTGAAATTCTTAGAACAGATAAATCAAAATTTTCAAATTCTGTTTTCTTTACTTGATTAACTGGGGAAAAGTATTAAGGGGTGTTAAAACAACATATTGTATTATTGTTTAGCAGTACCGAACATTCAGATCTTAGGACATGTGTGTATATACAAGTACACGTGTGTCTGTCACCTCATTGTTCCCAATCTCGCTACCGTGCACTGCAAATTGTCAAGATGGGCTGTGTACAGTAGCTATTATATAACCACTGACCGAGTGAAAAAAAAATGTCAACATCCTCTCCTTTGAAAACTTTAACTTCAATCAACCAGTTGTTAAACGTGTGTTTTAGGTTCTTTGATCAGTTGATCTGGTGTAAAATAAAACATTAATTGATAAAATATTAAATTGACCGCTCTACTTTAATCTAAATAATTATACATTGTAAGTTATGAAAATTAATTAGGATTGCATGTTAACTTATTGAGAAATCAATTTCCGGGTAAACTATTAGTTACTTTTAATTCGAAATCAATGCAAACTCTCTCTCTCTCTCTCTCTCTCTCTCTCTCTCTCTCTCTCTCTCTCTCTCTCTGTGCATGTCTATATAAACTCCTACAAGTATAGAAAACATTAGTACTACATTTATACATTTACATGTATGCCGTGTATGTTCTTACCAGGGCCGCGGAATGATAAAGAATTGGTAATGAAATTAGGATTGCTAGTTAACATATTAGGAAATAAATTCCAGGGTGAACTATTATAAAATTTAATTCAAAATCAATGTAAACTCTCTCTCTCTCTCTCTCTCTCTCTCTCTCTCTCTCTCTCTCTCTCTCTCTCTCTCTCTCCTGTCCGACAAATTGTACCAATGTTGGTATAAAGTTAACACGACTTTACCATGTCACCATGCACCTTATAATAGTTTATCTTTTTTTAGCGCGGTAGGTCTAACTACCGGTTACCCTTACGTTGTATCCCGCATCATATTTTATATACAAATGATTTTTTTTTACATGTGATCAGCTGTATATAGCAAAACGTATTGAATTAAAACATTAAGCTGTTTTACGTCTAAAAATTGAACATACAAAACGTGGCATTCCGAGTCATTCGCAAACTTCCAATTCCAATTCCACCCCCTCCCATTTGTACAACCCAATTTTATATGTAACAAATAAAGCCCCATATTACAATTTTTTTTAAATGTGACAGTTTTTCTAATCATAATTTTTGTTAACATTAAAACAAATTAAATATTACAGATCCAGTGAATACTTCAAAATTAATATCAGTCTATATAAACTTTACACTGTATCTAGGTAGCTTAATTCATTATTGGTGAAAATTGACATAAAAGAAAAAAAGATCTGGTAAAATTTCATTCCGTAAGAGTAAGAACAATGGGGTCAGTACTTATCAGTGCATGTCATTACTTCTCTAAGTTTTTCAGTACCGTCAATAAAAAGTGTCAGTACTTCTCTAAGTTTATCAGTACTGTCTAAGTTTGTCAGTATTTTTTCTAAGTTTCTCAGTACCGTCAGTAAAAACGTCAGTACTTTTCTAAGTTTATCAGTAATGTCAGTACATTGTCAGTAAATGTCTAAGTTTATCAGTAAAAAATGGGAATGTCAGTACTTTTTTGACTTAGTAGTGCTTATAGCATTCGGAGTATTTTTTTAACCCTCGTCGAAGTTTATGCAATACGGCTAATGATACTGAATAATAATTGTATTAGGGGTTTAAATAAAACAAAAGGCAAACATATTTCTAATATATGAATAATAGGCGCTTTAAAGAGGGAACATAATGTGAACATTTTGAATAAAAGGCCAAAAATGATGTTTGTGATACTATACAAGGCAAAACAAGTCACAGTTAGTTTAACTTCGATATCTTGAAAACTGATATCCAAAAATACAATGGATATGCCAAAGTGATTTGTAAGTCTCAACCATTTATTATTTAAGTATTTTACTATAGAGATCTCGAATACTCGGATATCTCGAATTTTTTAAACAGTCCCATCTAGTTTCGGATAACAAAGTTTGACTGTATGAAATAATATTTAAACCATGATTTCATTGAGTCAAAATTCTTTGTTTATAATCATACCGGAAATATTAATTTAATATCGAAACAATAACATTGATTTTCAATAAGTGAAATTGAATTGTCATTTTTTTTCTCAAGCGTCTTCGGGGATATCAGTTTTATAACTAATGACCCGTAAACAAAGTTGATTTTCTATTAAACATTAAACATTAAAGGATATTTGATCATTATCCAGGCGAGATGTACCCAAAGTTGTAAATCCCCATACATTTTTTGCATGCATAAATCATCTTAATACTAATTAAAATGTGCCTATAATATAGTAAAATGTAATTTTTCGTGCGAAATGTCATCATTTGATTATTTTACTCATTGGCTGCTAGCTTATACGGACTTAGTTTATGCTCTTAGTGACTACTAGCTTCAGTCCTGTCGCTATTTTTTTTCTTATTTTAAATACTACATATTTTTGCTTTAATTTTATAAATCAATTGAAACATAGGCCACTAACAAGATAAGTCAATAAGTCACTAGATAAATTACTCTGCTCTAAATAATATATATATATATATATATATATATATATATATATATATATATATATATATATATATATATATATATATATATATATATATATATATAAAGAACCGACTGCTTATAATTACTGAGAGTTATTTCCCGTAATCCGGCCAATTATCGATCGGCCTTATGCGGGATAATTACTGCTCAATTTACGATCAATTTTCCCGTCGTTGCTCTTGATTTAAACAACTGTGAATATTAATCCAAACTAGCAACTCATTTTAGTTTATACCGTTAAGTCTTGTTATAAATAAATACGCATTTTTTAAAGCCAAAATTAGATCAATTAGATTATACGTATATACTTCACCTCATTTTTCTGGATACCGCGAGAGTAAGATCGCCGATATCGTTTGTAATGCCTTTTGTACACACAGAGTTAAATTTAATTCTGTCAAAATGGTCCATTCTCTATTAATATCTTGTGAATTTAAATATTTATCCGTTGTTCTGACATTAAAACAGTTCTCGCCATTACGGAATCAACCACCTGCTGACTTGTTGCGTACGTGGTCAATATTTGTTTAGCAATTTCCGGTGAAGCATGCACTTGTCTTGTGTCGGACTTCTCAGGTTAATCGGGTGTTTGAAAAATTATGATGATTTGATTTAAAAAGTTTTTCCATTGTACGCATTCCGTTATGCAATTTTTGTTTTCCAAATAAAAAGATGAAAAAAAAAAATCATCACGATCGATGAGGTATAATATATTTCAGAAGAAATGAAAATTTTGTACAATAGACGATCAAGATCTAGACCTATTGCATGAAATCTAAAAGTAAATTTGCAACAATGTTCTCCAAACCGGATGTTGTCACAATGTTCTCCAAACCGGATGTTGCCTAATCCGGCCAAATTTTTCAGAACCACCATTCGCCGGATTAGACAAGTTTTACTATATATATATATATATATATATATATATATATATATATATATATATATATATATATATATATATATATATATTTATATATATATATATATATATATATCTATATGAGTTTGATCAACCCAATATATTTCTATAGTCAATCAGTAACAAACCTTATAAGTAATAATATAGTTAAAAAACACATACATGTAGTAAAATAAATAATATAGTTAAAAAAACACATACATGTAGTAAAATTATAACTTGCTCATTGTTTCTCAGCCTTGATTTAATTCAATTTATATATAATCATTTAAAAAACAAAAATTCATATCTCTTATATGATTTAATTGTCTGTGCTTATCAAAGACGCATTTGTAAAATAGATCATATGTCTAAGTCTTACTACAATAATAAAAAGAAATCACTTGGCTGATTTTAATGTTTTCGATTTCTTTTAATAATACAGATCCTTGTTCCTCTTACAAGCTTGTAAGTGGACAGTACAAACGATCGACTGGATATACATTACAGGATTCTGACATTCCTTTTAGTGATAACTTCCTGTCTGAGGGATGGTATCGTTTTGACAGTGGTGCAGGAAATGATATGGCGACAGAGGCACCCCCAATTACACAATGTGGTACAATATTACCGATATGGCTACAAGGTATATCTTATTAAACAATAAAACTTCAATGAAGATTTCTTTCACTTGATTAATTAAAATGTAGAAGTAAGTAGATTTTCTTTGCTCACATAAATGACTAACAACTAACTAACACATAAACATCCTACCTCTATCTTGGAGGTCCGTGTTGCTCTGCTTTGAATTTGTATTTCGTTTTCTGGATTTTTGTGATGGTTGACGGTTTGGTATTGTCATTTTTTTCATTCACACCAGCTACATAATGTTTAAACGACATAACCGACATTACGTCTATATCAGTTTTTTTTCCAAAAGTATTATGTTTTTGGTCTTTTTTTCTATATTATTTTATAAGTTATTATCAAGTTGTACCAATAATTCGTAAAGCTTTACTAATAGTATTTTCTTTACAGAAAAATATTTTATGGCCAAAATTTTATTTGTCAAAGTTTAATTTAAAGACATTAGCCTAAAACTGTCCATTCTGTGAGAGAAAGAACTGATCGAGGCCCGTAGGGCTTAGAATTAAAACATTACCTTCTGTGTTTTAAGAATGGACAGTATCAGGTAAACCTGTTGACAATGCTAATAAATATATTTTTTAACTTTGAACAATAAACCCAGTCTTGCATAGAACTTTCTGTTGTTCACTTCATGGACAGTTTCAGGCATGTGAAAGGGGTTTATAAAACTGTGAAACTATAATATTCATTCATTCTTCTACTAAGCAACACCATCTCATTCTCTACTGGTGAGAACAGTTCTTATGTAACAATATTTAAGGATGTAAAAGAGGTACTGCATATATTGACACTGTTCTAAGTGATATTCTTGATATGGAGACTGTGCCAAATTTTGATATGACTTACAAAATCATTTGATGAAATGATTCAGCCAACCAAAATAAAGAATATATTGACCGGCTCAGATGCAGACATTTTTCCAGGGTTGTGAATGAGGTTTAGTTTTAAGAACTTTTCCCAGGAAGAATGCAGTCCGGATGATCAACTTTAGATATATATATAGAATATGATTTTCATATAGTGCAGTGAAATTTGTCTCAGTATACGTTCTGGTCATATCTGATGACATTTGTGGTTACAAGTTATTAATATTATAGAGTGGATTAAGTTTGATTCGTGATTCTGAAAAATGGAGTAGATATATATCAAACTAGATAATATTTACTAGCTTTTTAGCTCATCTGAACCGAAGGTTCAAGTGAGCTTTTCTGATCACTTGTTGTCCGGCGTTCGTCCGTCCGTCCATCTGTCTGTCTGTCTGTCTGCCTGTCTGTCTGTCCGTCTGTAAACGTTTCGCATTTTTCACTTCTTTGCTGAAACCACTGGGCTAAATTTAACCTAACTTTGTACAAAGCATCCTTTTTGGAAGAGGATTAAAATTCTTAAAATAAAGGGCTAAACCCTTTTTAAAAGGGAGATAATTGCAAAATAGTGAGTATAGGGTCTGTGTCTTTAAAAATCTTACTGCCAAGAACCACTGCACCAGAAATGCCAATATTTACACCAAAACTTGTATATATTCATGTAATGAAGATTCTAAATTGTAAAAATCGTGACCCCGGAACAGAACTGGGGCCCCATGCGGTGTTTAAAGTTTAACGTAGAAATACACAGGAGAAATATTTTAAAATCATCTTCTCAAGAACCACAGGATCAGAAATATAAAAAAAATTATACAAAAACATGTATATATAGTGAAGATTCTAAATTGTAAAAATCCTGACCCTTAGACCAAAACTGAGGTCCCAGGTGGGGTTCAAAATTTAACATAGAAATACATAGGAAAAATGTTTTAAATTCTTCTTCTCAAGAACTAGTGCAACAGACATGCCAATATTTATACAAAACTTGTATATTTAGTGAAGATTCTAAATTGTAAAAATTGTGACCCCAGACCAAAACTGGGGCCCCAGGCGGGGCTCAAAGTTTAACATATATCGGAAACATTTTTAAAAATCTTCTTATGAACTACAATGCAACAGTTTGATGGAATACTCTGCAAGTATCCATGGCTATTGTAGATTCTAAAGTGGTAAAATCGTGACCCCAGACTAGTACTGGAACCCTAAGATAGTTTCAAAGTTTAACATGAAAGTAGATAGGAAAAATGTTTAAAGATCTTCTCGAGAACTACAATGCTTCAGTTTTTGGGATTACTAATAGTATGCGTGCATCCTTGGATAATGGAGATACAATATTTTTAAAATAGCGACCCTGGAATAATACTTAGGAACCAAGATGGGTTTAAAGTGTAACGTAGAAGTATGTGACCCTTGATCTAATACTGGGGCCCCAGAAGGGATTCAAAGTTTAACAAAGAAATAACATATGAAACGAAATAGAATGTTACAAGGGACTGTTGTTAAGGTGAGCGATGTGGCCCATTGGCCTCTTTTAGTGTTTCTTTGCTGTATCACGCTAGTACATGTACATTGTACCTGTCTCATTCTCAAGGTGTTAAACATTAAACCTGTTTCTTGATTTGCAAATGTGATGCCTTTATTCTTGTTTCCAACTTACATGTACCTGTAGCCGTTCAATAAGTTAACAGTTTTACCTGTCTCTGTTCATTATTTTTAAGAATGCACAGTTTTCTATCCATTTTTTTAAGAATGGACACAGGTAGCTTGTTTGATTGTAAAAGTATTTTATTTAGTATAAAAGTCAAATAGAACAGAGGATTACGTAACAGACATGTTTTAGGGCAAATTATTTGTCAAAGTTTAAGGCAGATCTGATTGCTGATTTGCTGACTATCCAGCTTCCATAAATTACAAAACTGATAATGAACAAAATGGTTAATGACAGGCATGAAGGAAGTGTTGATCAATGCAGAATTACAACGAATAAAATGCCAAGGATTTGCATCAAACCACGGAGAAACTATTACATTTTTTTATTTTTATTATCACTGTATTTTATTCAAAGCAAACTTTTCCCCTTTTCAGTTCTTTGAAAGTTCGGAAAAAATAAAAACTTTAAGTGTAAAAAGCAAAGAGGACGAGGATACCTTCATGTAATACATGTTTATCTCAGCATCCATATTTGATGGTTAATCTTAGTTTACCCGAATGATTGACGTCCAAAAAATGGCAATATCTCTGCTGCACTTCATGAATAAAAACAGGGCGTGACAAGTTTAACTCAGTTAGGGGAATGTTTTTAAGCCGTTTATGACAAATGTAGAGTTAAACTTTTAAAAAATAAAGCAAATACAGATTTTTATTTTTGTACCAAGATGAAGCTCATATTTTCATCATTTCAAATTATGATTACTCACATCAATCAGTGTTTGAAAGAAACTTAAGCATTGTATCATATTGTCTTCAAAAGGAAGTCTAGAATCGTCTATATATAATACATATTTTCATATTTCGAGTCTACATGACAAAAAAATGTTGATTTAAACTTACAACGCACTTTGAAGTGTTAAATTTACTGCAATTTAATTTGTTTTAAAAGTCTTCATCTTTGGTCCCAAATTTAATGCATTTATTTTCAAAGTGCATATTTTAAAAGTGCGGAACCGCAATGCACTAGACCCTGTTTAGCAAATGTAGCACAAGTGCTATCGATCTTACGCCGTCACTCTCCTCCTTCATTGTTGACAAAATCCATTATTTCGAGGCAGAATATAATACCATATGATGGAAGTTCAGCGGATAAAATATTGAATTAAATTTTGACTTCACTAAATCTCTTAAGAAAAGATATGGACTTTTCTGTTTCCAAGGAGTGGTAATTGTTTCCGACAGCTTGTGAAACCAAATTACATACGGTACCTATATTATTAAGATATTATCAAATTTATCTTCAAAATGAAGTCTTCTTTCAGACGATACATGATCGATACAAGTGTAAATTTCAAATTGAAATAATGCACTCTGTATACAGTTGTCATGTTTGCACAGTTCTCTAAGTTTTGTAAGATAGATAGTTTACTTTAATGATGTGGAATAGATTCCAATTCTAAAAATTAAAAAATTAGTACGTTTTCTTTCCTAAAAATAGTTTAAGACAAACATATCATATATAAAATTATAAGGTAGATCTGATGGTTAATTTGTTGACCACCCAGCCTCCTTCACAGTGTTGTGATGCATAGATGTATGAATACATTTAATGATATGAATATGTGTCAAGAGTTTTTTGTTATACCCGCACTTTCTAAAGAAAGTTCGGGTATATTGTTGTTGTCCTGTTCCGTCCGTCCGTCCGTCCGTCTGTCACGTTTTATTTTCTCAAACTGCTCTTACATCGTATAAACTAGCAATCTGAACTCTTGGAGTTTGATTAGGGGTGTCATGTTGTTTTGTAAATTGGTTTCAAAAATTCTCTGGTAGTTTTTTTCACAAAAAAACTTCTTCCTTGAACTCCTCCTACGTTTTCAACAATAGACAAATCATCTTTTGGAATATGTTTTGGGGTATCCTATAGATGCGCAATAAGGTTTCGGAAATTACAATTTTGCCCTGGGGGTCTTTTGGTGGCTGAAAAATGACTTTTTTTTTTACAAAAAATCTGGTTTAAAAAACGTTTTTTTTTGCAGTAGAAAAATGATCTTCTAGAATATGATTGGGGGTGTCATTTTGAAGTGTGATCTGGTTTCAGAATCTTTTTTTTTTTCATCACAGGGATCGGTGGGCAACAAAAAATGACGTTTTTTTGCAAAAAAAGTATGGTTCCCGTAACTCCTCTTACAACTTTTGGAGTAGCTACATCATCCCTTAGGATATGATTGGGGCTGTCCTATAGATGTGCAATAAGGTTTTAAAAATTTAAATTTCATCCAGGGAGTCAAAAAGTAGCAGAAAATTGACGTTTAATACTCCTAAATAAAACCTAGATCCCAGAACTCCTCTTATGATTTAATCAATAGACACATCATATCTTGAGATATGATAGGGGCTGTCCTATAGATGTGCAATAAGGTTTTAAAAATTTAAATTTCATCCAGGGAGTCAAAAAGTAGCAGAAAATTGACGTTTAATACTCCTAAATAAAACCTAGATCCCAGAACTCCTCTTATGATTTAATCAATAGACACATCATATCTTGAGATATAATAGGGGCTCTCCTATAGATGTGCAATAAGGTTTTAAAAATTTAAATTTCATCCAGGAAGTCAAATAATAGCAAAAATTGACGTTTATCACTCAAAAAAAAAATTACATCCCAGAACTCCTCTTATGATTTAATGAATAGACACATCATATCTTGTGATATGATAGGGGCTGTCCTTTAGATGTGCAATAAGGTTTTAAAAATTTAAATTTCATCCAGGGAGTCAAAAAATAGCAGAAAATTGGCGTTTATCACTCAAAAAAAAAACCTAGATCCCAGAATTCCTCTATTTATTTAATGAATAGACATGTCACATCTTGGGATATAATAGGGGCTCTCCTATAGATGTCCAATAAGTTTTGAAATATTAAATTTAATCCTGGTAGTCAAATAGTAGCAGAAAATTAACATCATCCCATGTGCGGATCTAGAGATGGGGTCAAAGGGGGGAGGGAGTCCAGATCCCCCCTACAAAAATCAAATTTTCTTTAAAATTTAAAATTTAAACCACCAATTGTAAAGTCTCCTAAACAAAGCAGGTTCATTATTAGGCTAGGAATTACATGGGTCAAACACGTACTACATATGAATAAGATAAAATACTTTATAATTTCCAGTTCTATAAAGTCAGTGTGTCTCCAAGGGGGTATAACCTATATACCATTTGATGCGCAATTTATGACACAAAGAGCAAGAATAAAGGTGGTTTAGGGATGAGAATCTCAAAAGTTATCAAAATGTCATCATTTCCTATTTCAAGGGGGTGGGGTGGGGTGGGGGTTTAAAGACAACGCCTGGGGGTCATGTACTTTATGCCTTTTGAGGCATTATAATGACATTAGAAACAATTAAGAATATATATATGGTTTAGTGGTTGGGATCTCAACAGTTTTCAAAATATTTGATATTTTCCTGTTCCATGGGGTCAGAACAATCCTATATGGTTATGGCCTAAATTATATTTAATGCATCATAATACATCCAGAAAAAAAGACCCCTTCCTTCCTATCATATTTCATATAAACATGATAAGTCTCTACACTTACACATGTAATACACAAATTTAATACAAAATCTAAGTCTGACAAATGAAAAAATAACTTTTGCAATTAAAATGACAGAAACTGTACAAATGCAATAGGATAGGTAATGATGATAAGCTTATTATAGGATTGACTGGATATTTTTTTTTGTTCATCGAGAAATGAATCTAAAAACCGCATCGCAAACTTTATGAAAGCCGAAGGCTTTCATAAAAAAGTTTGCAATGCGGTTTTTAGATTCATTTCTCGATGAGCAAAAAAAAATATACTGTCAATGCTTATAATTCAATTTTAAACACAAATAATGTTTAAGCTAAATTAATTGTAAATAACAAGAATCAACAAGAAACAAACAAGTACATGTTATTAACACGCGGAGTGATTTTATTTAGGACATGTTGATTTGAACACGTTGATTACTTTAGCTCCGGATGTACATTAACATTGATCGAAGTGTTGTAAAAAACAGAATTGTTGATAAATGATTTGAATGATAATTTTGTAGTTTGTTCTTTGAACATTGATTGCTGAAGCAGGTATGTGCTCTGGTCGTCTGGAACACCGCTGGGCCCTGCACCGCCATTGCTCGCTAACGCCAGATTGGAAAATGTTTTACCGATTGCGATTTTTTGGTTTCCTGTGCATTTTCTGGCAAAACTATGATAGTAATTCTTTTCTATGCCCGCTCATGAACATGATATGACAGAGTTCTACCCTGCCTCGCAAAGTGTCTCTGAGGCAGTATGCCGTGTACTATTGTTTACCTTTTGCATTCCGAGATATGTCGCACATAAATTTTGAAAATTGGTATTTTTTCACTGTTTTTTCTAAATAGCAGATATCCTCGTTTATATTATTAATCGCTTCTTTTGTGCAGTGATTAAACAAAGCAATTTTTAGCAGACGTTTATGTATATTTCATCTATTGCCATTTGCCAAAAAAATAATTAGAGTTATCCTTCTTTGTGGTGTTATCATTCTTGACATTATCTAGATTATATTTGCCTTTAATTAGAAGATTTAAGAAAATAGATTAAACAAATATATTCAATATATAAAATTATAAAATAATCATTATAAATAATTTGTTAAAATGTCAATTTTTCAATTTTTGACCAAAAAAATTAAAATTTACTAAGGCTTATGCAAATTTGATACACTACTTATTCATCTGCTTTGTTTTTGAACGGTATGTATATTACTCGATAACACTTCATAATTGATGCGTAGCATTTCGGTTAGCGGTGCCCGTGTGTGGAAAGAAGTTCTAAAATCACACATTCATCGGAAAATGAATGAAAAATTGATCTACAGTGAGAGATGGGGGAAAAACAATGAAAGGAAGGAAAATTGAATTATTTAAATATAAAAAAAAATGATACAGTATGCTGGCAAAGGGAGATCACTTATTTAGAAAGTGAAAGTGAAACCTATACCTATACCGGTGGCTTATAATATTGTTCTACTACATGTTTTATGCTTACCTATATTGGTCAACATCATAATGATTATCCAATAAGAGCACAATATGAATCCCTTTTTCTGATCATCACAAAAGAAACGTTTATGCATGTTAATTAATCCTTTTCTGCATATGGAAAACACATAACGGTATGTACACCACATGAAACCCATCTAACCGAAGAGCTGGGTAAAACTAGTACCGCTAATGCGACCTGCAGACCTGTGTTAAGTACGTTAACTTCAGACAAAGATCGGTTATTTGTAACATGCATGTATTTTTATAGTTTATACTTCAAAACCCGCTGCACTATTTTATTAGGTAAATAACTATGTAAAGCACATATTTCAGTCTTTAGGTGGTACAGGGCACCTGCATATTGTGATGTACTTCCTTTTGATATAAACAATAAAGTATAGATATAATATTTTCCCCCAAAAGAATGTTACCTTACCGTGAAGCGCAATGGGTTAGAGCATTAACTATGTGTCTGTAAGTAGAGAATTCAAATCCTGTTGGGGCTTTTCTATTTTGTACTTAAGTTTCAAAAATTTTGAAATTATTTTTTTATTTTTTGTACTGTACATGTACTATTTTAAAATTCTAAAACATCACCATTTTGATTATAAGGCACTTTTCTCCACATAACGATCAACATGTGTCTTATATCACCATAAATCAGTAATTATCTTCTGTCCTGACAGTTTTCCATTGAAAATCATTGTGCAATAAAATTATGTCATTTATATTGCACTGTTTAAAATCTTCTTTGTTGCAACTACATGTACAGGCAGGCTTTCGTTGGTATCAAAATATTCTGATGTTTATTTATCCCTGAGGAGTGTGTGCGTGTGTGGGGGGGGGGGGGGGTCAGAGTAATACATGTAATTGTGTTTGAAGGGGGAGAGGGTTCAGGGGATTGGGGTCCGAGGTGTATTTTTGGTAAATTTACTATATTACGGTAATATAAATGAATTTTCAAGGGGGAGGAGGGTCTAGACCCCTCACTCCCACCCCTTCTCTAAATCCGTGCACACGATGATGTTGGCACACAGAAGCAAATCTAAAGCCGGCAACCGTCTAGGGGAGGGGCATAATTTAATTTTGTTTGTAATAATTATATAGACCATACTTTCTATGACATGAAATGCTAAGATTTTTGATCAACTTAAAATTCACATGCAAAAAGTTCAACCCCAAATTGTACATAAAGGGCCGCTATGTGTATTATGGGATGGAATCTCAATTTATGAAATTGTAATTTTTAAAAATTACCGGAAATTGCATGTATCCTTCGTTTTTACTAAAACTGGTACAAAACAGTGTTATTTAGGGGCAAACACTTGGTGCGGGTATTACTGTCTAATGACAGCATCTAGTTTTAAATTTACGTTAATACTTGTAAGTAAAATGAATTACATGTATTCAATTGTATTTCTTCTTCAGGAACATTACCATCTAATGGTGATGGAGAAGTTAGTAGAATGGCGTGTATAGTTGGGTTTTCGGGAACGTGCTCGAAAACAGTAAACATCAGAATAAAAAGTTGTGGAGAATACAGGGTATACTATTTGCTGCCAGCACCACAAACATCTACCGCATACTGTATAGGTAATATATATATATATATATATATATATATATATATATATATATATATATATATATATATATATATATATATATATATATATATATATATATATGTATATATATATATATATATATATATATATATATATATATATATATATATATATATATATATATATATATATATATATATATTCATATCTCTTCCTCTCTTTAAAGCACACGAATATTTAAAATTAAAATATCAAAGGTACATGATTTCGTCACCAAATTTTCAAATTGTTAGTTATTGTCTGAATTGATTTTCAATGATTTGTCCAATGTATGACCAAATCTTGTTTTTAATCTTTATCTGACATTTAAATTGTGACCATCCGTTAGAAATAGCCAAGATGCATATTTTGGCTATTTCTAACGAATGGTTACAATTTAAATGTCAGATAAAGACATTTCTCAAACCTGTTATACAATGTAACTTTTGTTTCAAATAATTTTGCTATACAGGGAATGAAACATTATGCCCTCCAGGACAAGCGTCAAACACCGGTTTTACTCCTTGTGAAGGTAAGACGAGATATTTTGTTGTAAGCATTGTCAGTATTTAACGTCACATAAATTATTTGATATCTAATTTATTTATTGAATATGTTTGCTATTAATCCACTAATGCATTTACTCTCTGCATTCATAGAATTATATGGAAGAATACGCATTCCAATTAACACAAACTGTGAGTGATGAAATTATGCAAACCATTACACCATTTGTTAAAAGAAAAAATCTAAAATGTTTCAAGTATGTCACGGCACTGACTTAAAGGTTACTTGAATTGAGAAAAGGTTGGTAAAGATAAATGTTTAAATATAAATTGGAATGAATACAAAAATATGAAGTTTGATTTAAGACAATTCATGTATAAAATAACCATCTAGTCTAAGCTTTTCCCATTTACATATTCTAAAAGCTTATTGATAAGACAGTTATACAGTAAAAGTGTCTCTCTTTAGTTAGTTAATTAGTTACTTACTTAGTTAGTTTGAGGCAAAGTTATTAATTATATTAATTCTCTGTTCTCAGAGATGCTTAAAATATCCAAAAAGGATGTATTATTTTGTTATCATTTGATGGAAAAGGAAAATGTTCTTATTTATTTTTATTTTGACGTTTAAAATAATTTATCAAACACCAACAAAAAACAATGTTATTCAGTATTTAATTGTCCCTACGTATACGTTTTTGTATTCGGCCACCTTCCAGTAAACCGTTCTTTATGCAAATATTCTAAATCTAAATCAAATTCAACCAACACTTTTCATTTAATGAAGCATATATATGCTTATTCGATTTCTTGCCGAAAAAAATCGAATTACTTTAAAAATGACATATAATCGTTTTGTGAACAGTTTCAGAAAGTATTTAAGCAAATAAACTTTCTTTGAATCATGCAAGCCTTTAACATTTATAGTTACCGCTCTAGTTTTATACCAAAGAAGAGAAAGTTAACGTTAAAAACAGATCCGAATATCTGATTGTAAAACTGGTAATCGGTTACTCGGATAAACATAAATTTTACATGTCAGATTTGTAGAAGATATTTATATATGGAAATGGCATTAGATGCATACAAACCCATTTACCTTATTTTATTACCATTAGACATGGTCTCGTGATTCACAAATAGGATCGATTTGTTTTGATCAGTTTTCAGTTTAAATAATAATTGATATCTTTAATTGACAGAGCGTATACAAGATTGAAGACCTGAGTTATCATTACCTCATTTAGACCTTTGTTAATCAGAGGAACATTTTAAGCAAGATGCCGCCGCAGACATCAAAAGAGTTAAACTATTATAAAAAACAACGGATTCAAAATGTTTAATATGTAAATTATTTGAATTCGAACGATTTATACTTGTAAATTTTGATTTGATTCATGTGTCGCTAAAAACAATTTCTTGAAAAAAAAAACCACCCCAAACGAACTGCCTGTTTCAGAATATCAAAATTCTTTGTAGATTTTGTGTGTTAGAGCATGGGCGGCGGAAATGGTAAAAAAGACGTTAATGCATAACGCCCAACTTATTTTTAAAAACAAGCTAAAATACAAAACAGACCAGCTTAAAACAAAACCAACAGCCTCTTTTACAAATCAACAGACGCCGATGCAAAACGAACGATCACCGATGCAAAACCAACAGTCATTCACTGAATAAACGCTAGATGGCCTGCAAAGAATTATCAGGAGAAATCGTACCCTGGAGAAATCGTTCCCTGGAGAAAACGTAACTTTAAATTACAGGGAGCGTATTTATGCGCGGATCACCGGATCAAGATTTTTTTCCAGGGAGAAAGGAGGGGTCCGAGGGATATTTAGGTTTGCCAGGGGTGGTGTAGTGGTGGTGGTGGGGGTCCGAGCTATATACTGTTAACCAACTTTTATTTGCAGCCTTTTTATTACGCTATTTACTGGAGATAAACTGGTTCGCGACGACTAATTTTTGCGACCAAGCCTTATCCAGACCCATTTTGTGATAAGAAACAAACGACAAGGGCTGGTTCGCGGCGAGAAATATACGCGACAAGGCTCTAGCGAACATCGCGAAAAATTATTGCACGCGAATAATTGTTGGTTTACAGAATTCGGTATTTTTACTATTTTCAGGAGTGGGAGGACTTCAGCTTATTCTCATAACAAAGACTTTTAAGCTCTGTATTTCGATTGTAACTTGACTTTCAAAGTTTGGTGAAACATATCAAGCTTCAATTTACCATTCTAGACATTAAAATTGGAAACATATTTTGTTGGGGCTCATCAGCTACATTATATAAAAATCATGCAAAACAGAAGTAAAGGATATGAAACAATATCATTTAAAATACAAGAATATGTTAATTACCATTATTGTAGATAGAGATTTAGGTCCCAATCCCCGTAATACGTCTATTCGATAATTAATGATATTGCCAATTGATGATGATTAAACAAATGCACATACTATACATGTACTGCAATGCTAAATCCCGTCCGGGTACTATAGACCCAGGCGCACCTAAAATATATGGATGCATACATGTATAAACATAAAAGATATACAGATACACATAACATATGTGGATAAATAGACGAATACACATAATCAAATATACACAAACCATCACATTATTCTTATCATTATATTCTTTTTTTATTTCTTAAAATTATAATCAATAAAAACTATTTGATTTTTTAACACGATTTCAGATATACTCTATCGATGGATTAATTACCGACTGTTTTAAATGCTCAGGCGACGCTTGTTCGTGTGTATACTCAATTATTGCAGGGGGACCAGGAGGCTTACCCCTCCCACTTTTTCTCGCAGCAAACGTTTGTTTATTTAACACTGAAAACCGAATAATGAAGGAGTTTGTCCCCACCTTTTTTTTCGGAGCATGTAAAAACTAAACTTGAAGTAATAGGTAAACAAATACTCCTGCCCCCTCCCCCCAAACGGTTAAGGTTTTTCATGATTTGCGACGTTTTCTTTTTTTCTTTTTGCTTGTCAATGTTTTTAAGATAAGTCTGTTCCCCACCCCAACCTCCACTTTCAAAAACGATGTTAAGTACCTGTATTATGTAATTATTTAATGTACGTGATTATGTAAAGGCAAGTAGCATTCCGAGGGGGGTGGGGGTGCTCTCCCCCCCCCCCCACTTTTTCTCGCAGCAACTATTTTTCTTAAATTTACATATAAAAAGTTCATAAACATGCGGTTGGTCCGTCCATTGTTTTTTTTTTTTGGGGGGGGGTGGGGCTTGAAAGAAATTGAAATGAAAGGAAGGAAATTAACAGTAAAATTGAAGTTATAGTATCAGGCGTGAGTTACGCTTCATTTCGTACATGCCCCCCAAAAATGGTTGCTGCGAGAAAAAGTTTAATCAGCAGCAATTGGCAAAATATTATTAATTATCAATTAGACGTATTACGGAGATTTTGGCCTGAGTTACGCTTCATTTCGTACATGCCCCCCAAAAATGGTTGCTGCGAGAAAGTTTAATCAGCAGCAATTGGCAATATTATTAGTTATCAATTAGACGTATTACGGGGATTTTGGCCTAAATCTCTATCTACAATAATGGTAATTATCACATTCTTTGATTTTATATATCGTTTCATATTTTTTACGTTTGTTTTGAATGATTGTTATTTACACAAAATAGGATGAAACTGATGAATCCACCCCCCCCCCCCCCGAAAAAAAAGCAAAAAAAAAAAAAAATAAAATAAAAATAAAACCCTAATATTATTTTTCCAATTTTATGTCTGGAATGGTAAATTGAAGCTTTATATGTTTGAACAATCATTAAAAATCAAGTTACAAACGAAATAGAGAGCTTTCTTTGTTATGTAGACAAGCTGAATTCCGACCCCCCCCCCCCCCACTCTTGAAAAACTCAAATATCTTAAATTTACATAGTAAAAATACCGAATATATGGCTCGGACCCCCACCATCACCACTACCACCAATTCACCCAGGCAAACTTAAATATCCATCGGACCTCTCCTTTCTCCCTGGAGAAAAAAAATCTGAATCCGCGCACAAAACGTTCTCTGTAATTTAAGGTTACGTTTTCTCCAGGGTACATGTACGATTTCTCCAGGGTACGGCTCTTTGCACGCCATCTAGCGTTTATCAGTGCATGACTGTTGGTTTTGCATCGGTGATCGTTTGTTTTGCATCGGTGTCTGTTGATTTTTTTAAGAGGCTATAATTGATTTTGTTTTAAAGATGCTTTGTTTCGTATTTTAGCATGTTTTAAAAATAAGTTGTTCGATTTGCATTAACGTCTTTTTTACACTTTCCGCCACCCATATTTGAGTTTGCAATTGTAATTAAAGTTCATAAACAGGACAGTAATGGACGATTTTACTGATTAGTAAAGGAAATGGGGGGCAAAAATAGATATGAAAATTGTAACAAAACTCTTCCGAGTAACCGACTATTCAATCCAAAAAGTAAACAAGTAACCGGTTATTCTAAATTTGTTATATAGTTACAAATCGAAACAAATAACTAATTCGAAATAATCGATATCATTAATATTTTCACTTGGTTATAATGAAAACATAACTAGATACCAAAGGTTTATTGCTTTCTCGATTTACAATTTTCAAATGAATGTTTTTATTCATAAATATTTCGTCGTTTAATTATTTTTTTTTTTTTTGGTGAAATAATTCGACATATAACAAATAATTGTTAAATTAGAATTTTTCTTTCACATTTGCTTTAAATTATTATTACTTAAAGAATTGAAAAGGGTGATTTGATATCATCCGATACTTTTGATTTATTCTTGGTTTGTTACCGTTCAAACTTATCTATATCGGGCAATATTGTATTTTCAACATTGAAGAACCATCCACTTTGTATCAGCTGCATTTGTGATATGTAACTCTCATCACTATCATTTCTGCTTACGTGTGACTTTAAAAAAGTTTGTTTTATTATAATATCTGTTTATTATATAAACAATATTTATTTACATTGCAGGTAAGGTGTTAGGTTTATTTCTCATCTTGATGAATGAGACATAGTGACGAAAGAAACATTATTAAAACTTAATTTGTATTTAAATGAGGGATGCTGTATGGATTACTCTACAGCGATCGGCCGCATGGGCGCATGTTCCTAAACATTGGCATACGAAATTGTACATTATGTAGTAGCTATTGCCTTTATAGTTTTTTTTGGTAATTAATACATTGTGTCCTGAAGAAGGGGCAAGTTGTACCGAAAATTTGACAATTTTAATTGTTAGTGTATATATATATATATATATATATATATATATATATATATATATATATATATATATATATATATGTAACGTAATTGCGTCATAATTTAAAATTGTTGACGTTATCACTAGGTAACGTAATTGCGTCATAATTTAAACGACTGTAAACCGAAAAACTGTTTTTTTTTAGATATACCTTTAATAAACACAAACCCAGCGTTAATGTTTCTTTGGAAAATAAACCATCAAACATTTCACTGTTCAGACCAGTGGAACCTGTATTTTAGTGTTTGTTTGATGAGCCCACTGGCGGTCTATACTGGTACGACACCTATTGGTACATCAATACAGATATTGTAAAACTGGAAGATTCTCAACTTAGTTTATCAGAGCAACCAAAGTTGGCTGTACCCCAGGGAGTGGGTAGACAATTATAATTTGAACATGGTGGTAAGTTAATAAAGTATAAGTCTGAAGAATGCTTTGTCACAGTACGAAATGTTTGGAAACATATTATTGATTTGTTATCATATAAATTAAAATGAATCATCGTAACTGAAGGTGAGGGACCAATTTTTAAGCCGTCTTATCTAAAATTTATCTGGATTAAGATCAATAACTTGCCGCTTGTCATCAAATAAGAAACAATTGCCAGGTACATATGTAGCTGGATTAACATACATCACTAAGAACCACTGAACGAGACTAATTTACAGATTTGGCTAAGCGTGTCAGCTGGACATCCCAGAATAGGTGTGTTGACAAGCAATTAACTTGTCGGCATCTCCCCTTTTACCTATTGGACATTTTTTTTTTCGTTGTTTATTTCTAATTTCTTTTAATATTTGGGGAAAAAAATGGAAAATAAATCGATATTGTAAAACTGCATGTTCTCATCTCGAAGAACTGTCTCAAACTATAAAAGAGTTTAACGTGATGTAAATGTATAAGCGGAAATCTAGATTTTATATATGCTTATGATGAGATAGAAAGACACCCAGAAAGAAAAGAAAACGTTTTTGTAGAAGCAGTACATGCTCATGTTCTTTTTCTTCGCAACGAAATCATGGTGAAATGGTAATTTAAATATAAGCTGAAGAGGAATAATCTTCTATAGTTTTATTCTGTGAGAATGGAATCCATACTTTTATAAATAAGCAAATGGCGCACCTCGTTGACATATTGGTATTTGTTAAACAGGAAGAGAAGTTCATATATATTGATAAATGTATTGTTCTTTTGATACATGATCTGGTGATCTTTTGATTCAGGAGGTAGGATCCAATTTCACCCCCCCCCCCTTTCAACCCCAAAACGATCACTCAATGAAAATAAAATGATTAAATATATATTGGTAAATTTATTGAGTTTTATCAGACGATTTTTTTAAAAAAAAGGAGGTTTTTTAAAAAAATGTGGCAGTGTTGTGGAACCCATTTCCAATGAATGTCCATCCCGTTAAATAATCATGGAAAAAGGTTATTTTGGTAATCCAATTTGTCTGTCCGTTTCCAACAGAAGACCTTTTTGTTATTGCCTTGCTTCTTTTTCCTTATTATTAAGGTCTTCCGATTCCAACATAAGGTCTTATTGTTTTCGTACGGTTCATTGGGCTTCATTGACATCATAACCATGCATTTAGTTTTTAACGAATATATATGGGAGTAGAAAAGAAAATTTTCTAAGATTGAATATATTTTTACTATATGGCCATATTTACCCACCCTATGGCCTGAACCCCTGACCCAGGGGTCATGAATTTCACAATTTTGGTAGGGGGCGTCATGGCCAGCATAACTTTGCAATCAGTTATTTCCTCACATGTTGAAGTAGAGAAGATGAGTTTTGAAAATTTTGCCTTTTTTTGCATATTTTGACCCGGCTGTTGCGCCCCGGGGATGGTAGAGTCATGAATTTCACAATTTAGATTCTTCTTACCAAAGAAATGTTTCACACCAAAAAGGTTGCAATTGGACTTGTAGTTTTTAAGAAGAAGTTAAAAATGTAAACATGTTAACGCACGACGACGGACGAAAACAGATAGCAATACGTCACCTGAGTTTATTCAGGTGACCTAAAAACTTGTACATCGACCAATGGCTGTGTCATTATGGAGAGTCCCAATAAAGACAGACGAAATTCCAGCACCAGTCCCAAAGATCTAACAAATTCTCTCCTCTAGACAAAAATCAACTCAAAACGGTGTGTCCAGAAAACATACTGACAGTATTTTATCTAGTGATAGGAAATTAAAAACAGAAAAGAATTCAGAAATCAAAGGAAAATCTAGTGTGCAAAGGGATATTGCAAGGTTACACCATGTTGATATTTCTTTTCCTCTAGAAAATACAGGTGTGGAAATATGTATTACAGAACTATATTCTATTAATATTCCTCTTCATCCAGAAAAGTCGGGTGTCCAGGCAGATGTGTGCAATCAAATATTACAAAGCTACATCCTATGAATAATCGGCTCCCTCCAGAAAATTAAGGTGTGCAAGCAGATATTACAATACTATATCCTAAGAATATTCCTCTTCTTCCTGGTGAAATGTTATAAACAGATATGTTCTTAAATATTAATAGAGAACAAATAAGTCTTTCATTAGTTTCAGCAATGAAACCACAGACAGAGCAAAGCTTAAAAGTTGTAGAGCGACCGTCGGCGCCAGCCCCGACAATATATCAACAGTGTTCAGAGTCTCTCAAAGAAACCTGGAAACTGATGGATACACCAATACAATTCCTCTGTCTGTGTCAAAAGTAAACACAACATACGTCCAATGGTGAAAAGCAGGCCTGTTCAAGCACCAGTTCGCAATCAGAATGTTATCTTGCCCATACCAATACAAAGGGGGCAAAGCGAGTTACAGACAAATGGAATTGAGAACAGTGTTTCTGTATCATGTCTAAACAACCAACCGGTATCTGCAGCGAGATCTTTTCGTCCTGGCTTTATCCCTCCTCCACCAAAAAGTGGTTTCGTTCCCGGAAATATACGCACCGCGCAAGGCGCCTGGTACAACAATTTCAATCGTCTCCCACTTCAACCGGCACAACCAGCTAAGAGAATACTTCAAGCAACAATACCAGTTAGACATAATCAACAGGCAGTTCCTCATCATAATTACATACAGACGAAAGTCCCACTAAGTGGAGTGATTCCACAACCACCAGGTATGATTCTAAGGGACAACGGCAGACTCTCACATCCGCAAAACATTAGACCGTTTCAGCAGCAACATAATGTAAACACAGCGTATTTGACAAAGGCCCCAAACAAGCAACACGTGCAAAGTCCTCAAAACCATTTTGTCCCTGGGCCAATTCGCCGACCTAATAATCACCACGCGGCGGCTCATCACTTTGAAAGAAATAATCTAAGCCACCATCCACCGCATCCAACCCCGCAAAAATTCTATGACGTCACACCACCGATGTATGACGTCACGACTCCAGTAACATCGACAACACAGAAACAAACGCCAGGTCCTAGAAGACGGCCTCCAAAACCTAAAAATTTGGATCTCTTAAAACACATAATGAAAGGAAAGCAAAAAAAGACGAAAAAGACGAACAAAGCAAAAACAACGACCAAAGCAAGACAACAACCCCCCCCCCCCCCCCCCGCCGAAAGAACAACTAATGCGGACCCTCACTGGAAGACAGAATTTCAATAAAAAATCTTTAAGAATTCTTTTCAGAAAGACTATATTAACAAGCAGCGAGGCAGACATCCTTTGAAAAATTTTATGCTCGAATTTGAAAGGTTTATGAAAAATATGGATAACTATTTTGATTTGTCAGGAATAATTGCGCGGGTAGGTTTAGGCAACTCAGAATTTAATGATCGTCAATAATATGGTCAATTTAGAAACTTTTTATTTTTATGAAAACAACGCTGAATATTAATATCAAATGAATGTATTCAACAAGATATTATTTTTACTTCGGAATCGAGTCGATCTTTGAAGCTGCCGTGCCATGGTATCACGTGACAGTTAAAAATAGATCATTTTTGTACCTTAACAAAAAATCAAAAAGTGTAACACTACCCCGAAGTTTATTTGTATGTATAATACAATAATTCGATCGGTAATTAGTTCATGTTTATTAATATTACTGCTAGAATCCTATCTTTAATCGTATAAAATAAATATTGTCATTATTTATCGGAAACCCCCTCAACTTTTTCAATTTCATTGAAAATACTACGTTTTTTTCATTTACAACAAAAAAACAAAGGATTCTAGCAGCACTTTTCAAGTATTTAAGATCATGTGCTTTTGATATTTGCCAAATTCATCTTTCATAATAATCATGGTAGTGTTACACTTTTGTCTTTTTTGTACACACTGACAGAGGAAAGGCCGGTCAAGCCACATAAATGTCTATCTGCTTACCTTATAACACTCGCTGATAAAACAAAATATCCATGCCTGTATGATCCTGGTTATATCCTATCTCACACTTATTTCAATCTTGGGTATCTGTATTAAATAAGTCTTATGTCGGTATTGTTTACACTGCATTCCGATGCTTTGTTTCCCGACAATGATCTTCTTTATTAAACATGCTTGTGACGTCATCAATGTTAACGATACGTAATACAGAGAAATCGAAGATATATTCTGTTAAAAGAGCTTCTAGTGACAATTTACGCCTGTTGTTTTCATAATTTGGACCAGAGATAAAGTTAAAATTGACATGTTTCTTGAGTAAAATATGACATCATGCTACTTATTGTGACGTCATATCGATCAAAGGAAATTTTATTCGATCGATCGCTGAGAGTTGCCTTATCATACCCGCGTGAGTTGAAAAAATAAAACTTATAAATGCTATATAAATGAATGTCTCCGGCTTACACACCTCATGTTACAACAATAGCTCGTCGGGATTAAATATCAGTCCTTTCAAATGCAGATATACATATTAGATCATACGGAGCATTATTTCAAATCAAATGTTATCGTATGACTTCACAGTAAGAGAATGCTAATTAAAATCATCCTTTGAATAATTTTCATTCACGAATATGTGCAATCTCTATTCATAACGATTATTTTAAAGCAAAGCATTTTATAAAACAATGTTATATTTTATTTCTAAATGATAAACGCATTTATTGAATTGCTCTACCTAGAAATAAAATTTGTCAATTCATTTGTCAATTTGAAAAAATCCTATAACTTTAAAAATTCATATGAAATTAAAACAATTATAATTAGTTTTATTATATGATTTATTAATTTCGAGCTCTCTGATTGGTTGATATCTAAAGAGCTAAAATCAGAACATTATATTCACCTGCACGTGACCCAGGAGGTAAATAGAGCATTTATTATTTTTCTAAAGTGAACGGGAATTTCCAAAATGGTACGATTGGTTATCATTTTTCATGTCGACCAATGAAATATCGCGTTTCTCATTTTGTTCGACTATGGCTTCAAACTAGAAGATGGTGAAAATGTTTTGCTTGATAACATTTCATTTGATATTTTGTATTAATTCATCGCTGAATCATATAACAAAACAAATAGTGCTGTGGGTTTGTTAATCAATACAATTATTTATCAATAAATGAACTTTTTATGTATTCCTTCAAGTAAAAATGGACACAACATTCCACAGATTGTTCAGGACCAGGACAAGCCAGTGCTGTTTTATGACTGGAAAACATATCTCCAGAGTTTCTTTAACCCTTTGAAAAATTTAACTAGATATCATTTCCAATTTCATGCTGACAACCCTGGGTGGATTGGGGTTAAGGAGAGAAATTCAGGCAACCCTGTTTCTGTGAATGTGCTTAAAGTAACCGATCCATAATAGCCCCAGATCCAATGAATCTGGATGCATAACAGATATGTATGGGCTTCATACTTAGTATACTTGGACATGATTTTCATGTTCAAGTGTCAGTAAGTAAGAGCAGAATGTGTCCTAATAAATGACCTTTTCCTTTTCTTGAAGAGTTGCTCCCCTTTGCATTTAATATATAATAATTAATTCTAAAATAATATATACGATATAGAATTTATTTTCAATAGTTTTTGTAATCCTAATAATGAAATGCATCTTTCCACCGAAGCATTTATTGATATTCTTGGTATTTAATTTTTTATTTAAAAAAATATGCATGTCCCCATAGATATTAATGCAATCTTCATTAATCAATTACTGCTAAGTTAATAATATTTTTGAAAATTTCTCTTGGTAAATCTTGGTATAAATTTCTACTCTAAAATGCTCTAAATTAATATCAGAGTATTTAATACATGATTGGTATTCAAGGTTAGAAAAATTAGGTCCAAATATGGATCGGATACCTTAAGGGAAATGTACAACTAACAGTAGGGCAGCTACCTGATATTATCACAGAGAGGGGACTTGATATTGGATGACATTGGTATTTGTATGAGAGTATCAGAGAATTCTGCTCGTCAGATGCTGCAAAAGATGTCGTTTGTCCCTGTGCTTCCCAAACCTGAGGCTATAGCTATTACTAATAAAGAAAATGGCAAGCCCACTAAATTAAAACGGAATCAATCTTTACTGTATTAACTCATATCTGAAAATCAATCTATTTTCAATGATAATTGTCTGTTTTATAACTACCATGCTCTCAGCTTCCCATAAAATATCAATTGTTAAACTTGTTATAAAATTGTTGACAAAAATGTGTGAATAATTCATTTATCATCTTTATTTTTTATTTAGATTGTATGTTTATAATTTTCTCAGATTATACACTTGTATATTTCTTTTGAAAGTACTAAGCATTGTACAAATAGTCATAATATGTTTTATGTTATTAACCTTTATCATCAATTTTTTTTATTTATTAATTTTTCCATCATACACTAGTTGTTTTCTTTCGATGAATGATTCTGTTACATGTACCATGGTAACATACCTTTGAAATATATTTTTTTTCAAGAAAAAAAGGCAAATTTTATTTACTGTACATTATTAATGATGTTTTAACCTCCAAAATATCATGTCTTTTTTTTTTTTAAATTGTATTACTTTCTGAAAAATATCCAAAAACGTGTCAGCTTTATTCATGTATATTCTTGGAAAAGAAAATATGTGAAAATTGGGTGTCTTCCCACTTAGCCAACATTTTGAAAAAATAGAGGTAAAATACCGGTAGATTTGTGTTGGCTAAGTGGGAATGGGGTGCAGGTGGAGAACAAAAGAATTTAATTACAGGTAAGCTATAGTCTGTTTTCAGATAAAAGTAGGAGAAATAAAATATTTGTTAGGCTACAGAAGAATAAATATGGATTGAGCTTCTTACATCCCTGTACTTTATTTTATTTAATTAATTCAGATGAAAATGTAATTTTAAAAATTGACTGTTACATATTCACCTTTAATTCATGCCCTTAATTAAGGTACAACTATCATGGTTTGTCTAATTTCATCATATATTGCGTTAATTATATAAGCTAACTTAACTTAAACTTGGCCTTGAAAAATATTGTGATTATAAGAATCACGTTTGAAATTTTAACTATTAATCATATGGTCATATTATTCAATTCTTATTTTCAATTTTCTTTGGTTTTTATGATTATACTGAATATTTCCAATCTACATAATATGAAATTAATAAAACACAAAAGTTAGGTAAGAAGATAAAATCCTTCTTTGTCGTTTTTTAGAAAGTGATCTGCACCTGAAGATTGAAGATTGGGCATTTTGATTTTTAACATCTTTCAACTCACAGTCCATAAAACAATTAAAGAGGCTGAGCTCATGATTTTCATGGCTTTTTAGATTCTGTAAATTAATGACCATAATAATGCTTGTCAATTTCAATTTGTTTATTTTCTAAAGCCATTAAAATACACATGTACACGAGGTACAAAATTGTGTTATTTGCATTAAATTGTAATGTCAAGGATCTAATTAAATTTATCATATTACAACATAGTAATACATGTTTCTAGTCTATTCTTTAAAAACTGCTGATCGATCTATTTTATGTATATATACATCCAATTTAAACAGTTTTTAATTATTTTCATAAATGTTTTAATCATGCAAGTACCGGTATTGGTTTATGCATATAAAATGTTTTTTGTAATGATCTTGCAGAAAATTGCTAATCAATATTTTTCTAAAAAAAATATTCTTTGTTTATTTTTATCTATTTATTTTAATTATCATGTTATATGCAAAATTAAATGCTATTTGTATATTTGTTTCCAACAAACTATTCTCAGGTAATAATAATTGATAACAAATACATTTACATGTGAAAACAGACTATAGCCTCCTGGTCACTCAGGTGTGAAAATCAAAATGTTGGCCAGGTGGGAATTAAGAATTTCAGAATGTTGGCTAAGTGGGAATAAACCGAAAATTGTTGTCTTATTTAAATTGTCCTATTTTCCATCGGGGTTGAAATTAAAAAAAAAAAAAATTTGGATTCTTGTTCTTAACATTCATACAAACCAAAAAAGAAGAAAAAAATGAAAATGTGAATTTTCCTCATCTGGTTTCATTTTGCCAGTCACTGTCACATATTTTGTATATGGCCGGAGGCAATTTCAAACAAACAATAATTTTATTTGGCCATAGCTGTTACAGCGTCGTTAATAGCAGGCTTATCCCTTTTTGTCATTTCAGTTATATTAAACGCTTCTGTGTTGTAAGAACATTAAAAGCATTGTGTTGCAACTTAAGATCTTTTTTGAGTTATTTACTGCAACAACTACTCTCTTAGATATCTCCTTTAAAGATCCATCAAAATAAAATATATAAGATAAACACATTTTTGTATTACTTTATTAAATCATATGGTAAAATAGGGGATATATTTCATAAACTGTAATTTGAAAAATATAAACATTCATAAATATATATGATAAATATGTTTTTTTTTTTATTAAATTCAGTAGTACATATATGTATTTTCAAAAACTAAATTAGTACATTCACATAAAAAAATATATTTTCATTACTTATTCTCGCAATTTTTATTATTAAAAAAAAAACATGAAAACTTTATATTTTAGGGTTCAACAAAAATCTAATACATGTGTATTTGAAAAAAATGATATGAATCATAAAAATAGTTTAATACGAATCAATGTACATATTCAAGATCAACAACATAGAGGCATCCGAGTAAGCAACGGTTAACGCAAACCCGGGTCAATATTTTTAGAAAGTTAATTCAAACGTTTAAGAGTGTCTGGAAAAAAGGACACTATAAAATGGAGACAATTAATTTTCAAAACACAGCAACCTCACGATACAACGCAATATTGTAAGTTCCACACATATAAGACATAAAGTATCAATACTCCGTCAACAAATTAATGGGCGAAAGAACTTCAAAACGTATGTGCAAAAATATTCGTGCTAGAACCATTAATTATGAAATCACAAATGATTTGTTTATTTTTCCCCGTACTTTACGGCTTAATCGGAATCATTAAGAAAAATGAAGCAGTATCTTGACGTTCTATTATATAATAAATCATGGGAAAAGTAATCCCGGGCCCGATACCTATATTCAATTTGACATCATTTTAAAGGGGATGCCAAGAGCTTGTTTGATGCAGTTTTTGAGAGACTGTAGAAATTCTAGATATATTTTATTGGTCGAAAATTGACAAAACTCCGATATGTGTTTCTTTTTACGTTTACATTAGATATAAATTAACTTAAAACATGATTTTTCATTTTGTAACAATAAAATTAAGCCCCGGTACACCTACACCATTTCAAAGAAAGCAATTGTTATAAAGCATCATTGAAAGAATTTGTACTCTGAATATCAAAAACTTGAAGGCAACTTTCAGTAAATACATCTTGACCTTAATGTCAGAATTTTAAACGTATCACACTCCAAACAATAAAAAGTGCAAAAAACGGTACATTTAGAGGAGAGAACATAAAAGCTTTAATAAAATACGAAATACATATACTATAAATACAGTATATTAGTAGATTTATTCAAGGATATATACAATAGTTCCTATGAAAAAATGATTAGAAAATCAGCTTTATATTTCACTGCAACATATAAGAACATTTAAAGTTGTATTAAAATAAATCACATCCAACCCTGGCAATAAAACATCATATTCATCAACTAATAAAATTTTAAATAAACCGGTGGATATTGCATCTATTATGTCCTTTTATGTTTAACATTCTATTCTAAAGATTACCAGAAAAAAACTACTGTAACTAAATTAAATGATTTCTTAAAAATATATTTCCAATAATAACATGATTGGGTTAAAATACAAAATATTTTTACTTCGGATGATATTATTTTGTTTCAGACCTGACTACTTTTAGTGTATTTGGAATTTAGTTAAAAGAAATTTCAAGACTAGAAGCTGTCTTCTGTCTGCTGTTTGGTTTGGCTTGAAAGTTTTCTGTTACCTGTCGACTAGGGGATTCGTAATAAGGAGGCGGGGAAACGTTGCGGTCATGGCTAATGTTCTCGAAGTGTTGAACTGGAGGCTTTCCACACTCAGGTGATGTGTTATGGATGTAAACAATAGCTGGTCTAAAATAAAATTAGCAATTATTACAACTTCTTTAAAAAATTGATCTTCATGATTTTAATAGTATTTTATCGTTTTAATGTCTTATTTGAAAATTGTATATATACTGTTCACTTCCCGCTTATGGTTTGCTTTTAAACAAAAACAGAATATTAGAATACCTTAACTGAGTTCTCGGTTTCAGCTTTAGATATAGTAAGACAGAAACTACACCAAGGATGATTACAGAAACTATGCAAAGGCCGATGATCATGGCACGTGAGATTTCTACAAATAATAGAATATACAATATGTTAAAATATAACATTCTATAAAGTAAATTTCACTAAAAAATAAATGAATTTATGATCGCAGCTGATAGTATTTGTTTTACATGTCCGCTATCCTGAATTGCACCACAAATGCACACGAGAATAAAAAAACATAACTGACATAGACAATTTTTAAATAAATGTAACTATAAAGTAAATAAATCACAATGGCATGTTGAAGGGTAAGGCCGTACATTTTTGTAGTAGTCAAAGAAGACAACTAGCATACCATAAACATACGGACAAGTTAGTAGTCCTACTTGGGTGCGAATACCATGTAACCCAGTGTCTGACACGCATGATGTTAAAGCACACAAGCTGCACAGCTTTAAACCCGGTCTCTTGCTTGCTACTTGGCTCACCACTTCACACCAATTAGTCTGCTGCCTTTCTTCCTTTTAAACAGATAGAGGCGGTCTGTAAACTGAGGCGCTGCAGACCCCATGCATTTGCCGTTACAAGGTATTTTATAACTGGCATTCCACTATAATCACTACTTAATAGCATGTAAGATTCCTTACCGTATTCTTTTGAACACAGTATACAATGTTAAATTAAATTGCAATCTACGAATTGTACACATCCGTTACTTTGTGATTGGAAGAACATTCATGATTTGAGAATTTACATTTATTTCATGGTTTGGCGCAAGGGAAATACTTTTCAAATGATACAACTTTCGTATGACTTAACAATGTTCGAAGAATTCAAATCTTAAAATAGAGAAAACGCAAACTTAATAAAATTGCTAGGAATAAAACTCAGGCTTTACTTTTTTATTGAACTAGTTGAAAGCAATATTCTGTAATATCTAATGATAATATGTGTTCTTTTCTTTTTGTAGTTTTATGCAAATGCTATTAATGGGAAAATTTTATACTATCATGCTAATGTAAGTAAAACAAGTTGCAGATTTAAAACGATAAAACAAATGTAAGTAACGCAAGTTGCAGAATGTAGTGGTAATAACTTTGATTTTATAGAAAAATACAATTCTGTCTAAGATATCATTTTCCCTACTATAGTCGATTTCAACTAACAAACATGTGATATGCATATCATTACGATTTTCATGAGACATCTTTAAATAACACATATTAAAAATTCTACATGCCATGGTATATAGAAGAAGAAGGCGAAATGTCAAGAAACAATAACTAAATTTTCTGTGATAACTTGTTGCTGTTTAGAGTTTGCTCTAAAGACGGTAAGCTTTAAAGCACACCTGAGTCACTCAGGTGACTTATTTCAATTGGTCTTCGTGTCTGTCGTCGTGCGTTGTTCATTGTCCATCGTGCGGTGTGCGGTGTGCATTAACAATTTTTCATTTTTTTAACTTCTTGAACACTAAGAGACCAATAAATATCATTTTGTGTGCGAAACATGTCCAGGAAAGGCGAATGAAATGTAATGTAATTTCTATGTTCATACCACCTCCAGAGCTTCATTGGCGGGGCAAAAAAAAAAAAAACATAGCGAAAATGTATTAAATCTTAGAGCATCTTCTCCAATCCCAGCTTAGTGTGATAATATAGACAACCTGACTTAAAAAGGAGAGTAGGGAAACAAGAGGCCGAAAGACCGCATCGCTCACCTGTACAACAGTTCCTCGGATTACTCTACTTCAGTTTTTAAATAGTTTTAAATTATATTAAGTATTTAATTATTATTTCTATATATTTCTATGTTTAACTTTAAACCCCTCTTGGGGTCATCTTTGAGCATTGTAAAATTTACACTATTTTAGAATGCTTGCATGAAAAAGTACAAATTGTAGCATTGTAATTCTTTTTTAAAAATGTTCTCCATATATTTTAATGTTAAATTTTGAACCCTTTTTGGGCCCTATTATGAATCTGGGAATCATGATTTTAACAATTTAAAATTAACACTATCTTAGGTTGCTTGCATAGTAATCTCTCAAATTGTAGCACTTTTGAGAACAAGATTTTTTCCGCAATTATCTCCCTTTTTAAGGTGGTTTTGTCCTTTATTTTAACAATTTAGCACTCCTTTCCATTAAGGATGCTTTAACTAAGTTTATTATCCCCTCGCGCAACTTGTTGCCAAGGGGATATAGCATCGCTACCGTGTGTGTGTGTGTGTGTGTGTGTGTGTGTGTGTGTGTGTGTGTGTGTGTGTGTGTGTGTGTGTGTGTGTGTGTGTGTGTGTGTGTGTGTGTTCGTATGTGTGTATGTGTGTGTGTGCACTCCATTTCAATTTCAATTTTCAATCACCCAGAGCGAAGAACAACGTGACGGTGAGTTAATAGAGTTAATAGCTTAATGTGTGTTTGAATGTTTGTTATTATCCCGTCGCGCAACTTGTTGCGAAGGGGATATAGCATCGCTGCTGTGCGTGTGTGTGTCCATTTCAGCCTTTTAAGCAAAATTCAAAGAAAACCTGCATGTTTATCAAACTTTGTACACTTTATAAGCATTGTTAAAAGACAAACATTGTTTATTTTCAAGTAATTCTGTTAAATATCTATTAAAAGATCGTTAAATACAACACTTGAATATAAATTTTATGTACGACTTGACAATATACATTTCCTGCTCGCGAAAGTCAACAACTTCATTAGTTCATATTTTATTGGATTTAGGCCTTGTAAAGGTAAGAAACAAACTTTTTTTTTAGAAACGGGGAGTTAGAGGAATGTCCAAAGTGTAAAATTGAAGCGAGTAGGAGATTAAGTTCATCCCAATTTAATCAAAACAAGCAGGTGTCTGAGACAAATTTCGGGCTAAATTTCCCGAATTACTAAGAGAAGAACATGTTTATAATTCAGAAGAGACTTTGACGAGTATCGTCAGCAATATTAACCGGATTTCATTTCATGTAAATCGTTAAATGTAAAAATGTTAATCGCTGTAGATAGGTTACTCTATTTAAAAAATCGGGATTGAAGCTTCGACATGATTACTCGAGTTTTTCCATAGGGCAGACTACAAATCTCTAGATCTTTATCTACGTTTCATATTCATTATGAAAATGCGTAATGTATGTAATAGAGAAAAAATAACTATAATACTGAAGTTTAAAACATTTGTGGTGTGTTTTTTTCTGCTAGTTATGGGGTGAATTGTACATTACAATCCCGTTTGTGTAGCCCCCCCCCCCCCCAAAAAAAAAAAGATACACCACAGAGCGTGCATGGGGATAGGAATAACAAAAACTTTGATTCAAAGAGGTTTTAAGAAGATAAATATTTAGTCTCTTCAATTACTTGTATATCCTATATAATGCATTTCCCCTCACAATATTTTATTTCGCGAGGGGATGCTCCGCTTTGTGGTGCCCTTGTTTAAAGTTGGCCCAGTGGCCCATTTGAACCTTCGGTTCAGGTGAGCTAAAATCCTGAAATGCAAAAGATATGCTAAAGGTTTTTTACCAGAACAACAGCAGTGTAGCACGTTTTAAGAGAATATGACAATGTATGACGAATCGACAGACAAAGCAGACATCCTAAACCGGCAGTATGATTCTGTTTTCCTAAAAAAAAGATTCTTCTTTCCCAGTACCTAAACCATCAATACAATATCCATCACCAACTTTCCTCAAGTCGATACTCAGCTTCAAGTCTGAGTTTTGACCTTTAATTTATGCAATTTTCCTTTTAGATTTAAGTTGAGTTGAGTGATTTAAAATTTTTGGTGACGGGGGAGCCTACATAGTGTCTAACATCAACAAAGAGGAAGATATTGTAAGGAAGTTACTTCACAAGGTTAACTTAAAATTGGACATGTAAACCCGATCTCGTCACTGCAAGAACATTAAATAAAACCTTAACACAAAAATCTTAAGATCAATTTTTATCGTAAGAAAACCATCTTATAAGATTCTTATGTGTAAATTTCGTCGTAAATTAACGATAGAACATACCCTCTCGTAGGTATTTTAAAATTGTAAAAAATCATCATATGATGCAAAATATACAAGAACACCAACTCATTTGTTCTCCAGAATTTTTTCGGCTTCTAAACATTTTCCTACGTCACATTAAACAAACATTGTGATTACGACGTCATATTTTGATTTCTACTACATCACATTGATTTCACTCACTGTAAGTGGTGTGCAACTTCAGTTTTGGTCCTATATATGAAATTTTTGCTTTATTTATATGTTTCTCCTCTTTTATAAGAAATATTAAGTGAATTGATATAGTTGCCAGGGAAAGAATAACTCGTAAGAAAAATCATCAGTGAAAATTGTTACGAATGCGTTCGCGAAGATCACAAAAAGATATCTAGTAAGAGATTCTAAGTTGAAATCTTAAGATTTTCAGTGAAAATCGGCTACAAGAGACTATAGATGGTGAAGTATGTAATAGCTTTGTTTACATCCTTTTAATAACTGATCTCCTAGAGTGCCTTACATTAGAGCTAGCTAGGTGAGACGAAACATGAGGAATGTCATTCCATGAGGACAAGTGCAACCAGACATGCGTTTCACAAGACCAAGGAACTTTTTTACACACTAGCGGCAACTGATACCACCACGTACTAAGTCGACCTGTGGAGATCTTCGGTGGTAATATATTGTAGATGTTATAAGAAAGCATAGATTAAATATGATTTTTGAAGAGATTTTTAGAGATTTCGAGCCAGGAAAATAAGACAGTTAGCTGGGTACATTATATACCTAAAGAATTAGAACATGTGAGATCTATAGTAATATAGTTATCCTAACTAACGATCTAAACTCACTCATACCTATTATATTATGCCTACAATTGCCCTAAGATAGGTCTTCAGCCCTTGCTGCATGGTGTTATTTGAATTTATTCTAAAAACTCTACCAATTAATAAAGTTATTATTCCCCTTTTAGTTTCTTTTTTATAAGCTGAATGCATGGATTGTTTTAGATTTTATCTAATTTGCTACATTGTCAATAACTCGAAAGAAAGACCAGGGAAAGAAAAGTGCCAACAATAATTATCTCCCCTTGATGTTGGGTTTTAAAGATACAATTAGCTTGTACCAAATGAGTCTGATAGTTTTATGTTAGACACTAAATTAAATCAAATTATTCCGTAAACATTTCAATACTATACATTATGTTGAATTCCCACGGTAAATGTTCTTAAGACTCGATGTTTTTCACATGAATTTAATTTAAGTTATTGTTCGAAATTCCACAAAAGAACATACATGTACTTATAAAACAGTACTTTAGAGGTGTATAGTGATTTACTTAATAGTATTAATTGCAACATTGTAAAACAGTAAAACAAGCTTACTATTATCTTCAGATGGGACAGACTTTGGAGTGTTTGAACCCTCAAATGATTGGTCGACATTTTGTCCATTCACTGTGGTTGACTGTATGTCTGTGTTGTTCTTTGTAATGGATGTATTACATGCTGACTAATGTAAAAAAAAAGTGAATTGAAATTTGTTCTCCGTTAAAACCTGTTTAAGAAGCGAATGGCAGCATGGGGTTTTTGTTACAATGTAGGATGCATGTACTTAGTATACGTAATAAATCAAACCACTTTATATTTAGACATACAAACAATATGGTTCTTCTATTAATATTTTAAATGGTTTATTATTCACATTTACAGAAACATCACAATGAGAAAAGAAAAACAATTTAAGAAAAACCTTATATGTGTTCATAATGTTCATCTCTACAATTGTAAAGAATATAGTTATAAATGTAATATCTAAAGAATATAACACTGTGCCGGATAGTTTTGCTACTACTTAGGTGGCGACGTTGCATCCGTCCAACGTGTATGTATCGAAAAATTTAAATACGACATATGATAGACCATTGCTTAAAAAGTTTATAAACACCTTTGTAATTGGTGTTTCTTACCTGTGAAGGTGAGGTATTTACCAAAACAAAATTACCTACAGGATAGTAATTTTCCACATTTGGATTTTTCTACTGGAAGAAAAGAACTTCCTATAGGAATTTGAATTTCGATAGGATTTGAACAAAACTCCCCTAGGATTTTAATATCCGATAGGAATTTTTGATTTCCTAAACAACAAATACCTCTCTGAATCAAATTTCTGTAGGAAATACTTTTCTCCTATAAAAAAATATAATTCCGGTAGGATTTTATTTAGAAAATCCCATAGGATATTATATATTTCTTTAAGAAAATTGTTTCTTCTATGGGAATTTTCCTTTTACTATTGGATATAGATTTTTGAAAGCTAATAACTTACCTGTCAGGTGAGGCACGCTAACACAAAAGTGGTGAAACACTCTAATGGCAATGGTCTGACATTTGACATATATAGCTTAATACAAAACTACATTTTAAGCGGGTGCAAAAATACAAACATTGCACTGGCATAATTATCCGGCACAAAGTTATGTACTTGTGTTTTCTTACCGTAATATTACATTTCAATGTTGAAGCACTACAGTTGTAACATGCGTCATTGTAAATAATAACCGTCATAGACTCACTAAAATGTATTTTATCATAGGATAAACTAATCTGAAAACCGTATCCGTATGTATATACTAGGTTAGATCGTTTTCTACGACTAGTAGTTGGAAAGTTGATTCTTAACATAGTAGGACTTAAAGGTGTTGCGAGAACAATTTCTGTTGAAGTATTTTTCCTCCCAAAATCTGTTATCTGAAGCAGAAATATTTAGTTAACAAACAACATACAAGGAAAAGCGCAATGTATTCCAGAAATTGTACTACAAATCTAAAAGCATTTTATACATCTTTACATATTAAAGAATTGAAATTTCGTCTGAACAAAAGAAAAAAAACATTAAAGGCGAAAAAAAAATATTTTTAACGATATGAGTGGAAAGGTTAATGCAAATAGTTTGATAATTGTTTTAATTTAATTTTTGAGAAGATAAGTTTTACAATATCGAAAGTATCAGTCATAGTTTAAATCAATGACTATATATCTAAAAACAAAAGACAACACCATTAAAAAATTACTTAAAAATTCCTGAATACTTTTTCAGATATATAGTCCATTTGATAATTTTTGATTTATCGAGAAATTGCCAGACTTAGTTTACATTGATCAAGTGTTTTCAACAAATAAACTGAATGAGACGACCGGCAAAAGATTAGAAAATTATATTATCTTTGATAATCAGATTTTTTTTTACAGTGACTCAAAAAAGACAAAGGTCCATTCACTTAGTATTTATCAACATGCATTACCTCGAATTCCTCCAATTTTACATATATAACGTCGGACTGAAAAAACCCAAAGATGTTTGTCTTCGCACATTCACGTTTGCTGGTTTTGCATAATCCATGTTCCGGCAGAGTTGCGTTTGTTGGCGGTGTTGATTTCGTGTGCGAACAGTCGACGCCAATGTATAAACTGAAGCAGCTGCACTGACCTTCACATAATACAACACTTAATGGTAAAAAATATGCGTAGATGTTAAATTTGAAAGATTATTAATTTGGACATACATCATTATTATATATTCCAAAACTTTAATTATACCATTAAAAAATGTACACGATTTGTCCTTATAATGATTTGTATGATTTAAAAGAGGCTGACATGGGTGGTCAACACATTCATGTAACCCATCAGACCCACTTTAAATGAATAAAAATAAATTAGTATATCCTAATAAACTCTTATTAACTTATTAAAATTTATAAATCTTCATTTATCAAATGTTGACAGAAAATATTTAGTGGCTATCACCTATGAAATAAAATTGTGTTGATGTCGTCACGATAAACTCTAACCCTGACATATTTCTATTGACATGACGTAAATAATTTTACAAAAAAATTTTAGGGATAAGCACATAAAAAAACATGATCAAAACATATGATCAAAAAATCGCAGTAATAGTTTAAAGGGGCATGGTCACGATTTTGGTCAAATTCTTTTTTTCTGTTTTTATTATTTACAATGCTTTAGGAATGCATTTCTAATGATTAAATGAAATTTGAGAGTCAGTCGTAGAGTTATAAGCAAGATACAGGGCGCACAATTCTTTGTCACGTAAACAAGGCTCGTGCCCTGTTTTTGTTTACATAGGTTCAAAATACCTGTAAAAAATCTTTTTCAACCTGCTTTGTCTATGTTGTAATTAATTTTAAGCATAAATAAGCAGTTCCTAACGTTTAAGACATTCATATTAGTTCTATACTGGAATTTTTACTTCAACATTCAAAATGTAAACAAAAGCTTTGTTTACATAGCAAAGAATTGAAAGCTCTGTAACTCGCTTATAACTCAACGAATGTCATTCAAATTTTGTTTGCCTATTTAAAATGCCTTACTGAAGCATTGTAAACATTAAAATCGAAAAAATAATTTTTGACCAAAATCGTGACCATGCCCCTTTAAGAAAGAATATTATATTTTATCTAGGCTCGGGGATAGAATTCACATAACTCGCTGGACGAAAATCATGTACCGTAACAAACCATTAAATCTCCAATATATCGGGTTCTACTTCTTAAGCATGTATAATGAACACCCATCCCATTTTACAAAGGTAGCTATATTTTAAGCTTAAGCATTTCAACCATACAATACAATGTAATAACATCAAAACGAAAATACCTTCATTGCAGACTCCATTGGCGGAACAGTCATTAGGGCAAACTAGTTTTCCTATTTTATCTACGACAGAAGCTTCTTCAGTGTCATTTTTGATGTGGTATTTTTCATACTTCTTAATTTGGTCGAAGCAAAACTTGTTCAGAGATTCCAAGGTATATTTCGAAAATTCTGTTGTTCCAGTGGCCTAAAGCAGATTTTACCGATAACAAATTTAAGTACATTTAAGCATGAATAAAAGTCTTTTCTGTGTTTCTTTTTATATCATAAAAAAAACCTCATATCTTGTATCCCGAACACCTTTTTTTGTTTTCTCATACAACAAAAATGAATATCCTAGAGTAACAAAAATGCAATTGTAGTTCATTGAATGCAAAAGTAATGCAATATAACGATGATTCGAATAGATTGTGTTTAAATTATATTTCTAATGATTTATTTTTTATAAAACTTCAATATAGTTCATTTGTTAGTTTAAATTTCTTTCCTAAAAATAAGCACACTTTATAGCAATTGTGTATCTTGCCCTTTTATTTTTATTTGTTGTATTGATGCCAGTCCATACACACAGGTACATGGAACTACATAAAGGATGACTACACTTAGCGTCGGTTTCTGGGCCCTTTTCGGTCACTTCTGTTGCGTTTCTTTCTTAACCTAATATCGCTTTTGTGTATTTGGTTTATTAAAGAGTCTAGTCAATTTACAACATGAATTAAGGTTTTAGACTGTGATACAATAAGCTCATACTATGTTTTTCTCCTTACAACTGTCGAAAAAAGGAGAATTTTCGTTTATCTGCCCTTGATCAAACATAAGATTGATATAAATATGCATGAGAGGTGGAGCTGACATTTTCAGAATGGTACTAAAATTAGACTAGCGTGAATAACAATGCCATATATAAAAATTTATGTGATCACTCTTTCACCATAACCCTATCTATTCTATATGGTACAAGTATACTATTTACTATGGTTTCAACAATTAGACCACGCCCATGTAAGTACAAAAGACTTTAAATCAATGCTTGACAACTTAACGTGTTCGAAAACATTGTCCTAGTTAGCACAAAAATGCTACCTTACACGTCACGTGATAGAATTGTGTATTCACAAAGTTACCTGAGGTGAGAAATCACGTGGTAAATTATTATATTCAACATGCATCAACCCTTGGTTACAACAGGGAGACCGAAAGTGAGATTTCATTTAAACCATGAGCGCATGTTTGTCTATTAATCTTCCTTTGACATAACGTTGATAATGCAAATACTGTTAAACGAAAAACAATAGATAAACATGCGCTGACTATGTATGAAGTCAGTATAAAAGTTAGCGTCCTCATTATCGAATGGAGACTCAAAAAATCGTGATGATCCCCGCATATGAAAACAAATTCGTACTTGGTAACAACATACTTTTATTTAACGCAATTACGTAAAGTTGCAGTTTAGATGTTAACCATTTCTGCAATTGAAAGAAAAATTCTTTCTAAAAGTTTATTTTCTCGCAAATATCGCATTTCCTTAAGTGCAGTCATCCTTAATTTCAAAGGTGAAATCAATACGGTAAAGTAATAAACATGAATGTAGATGCAGTTCCAGATTGGGTTCATTAGCTATTTGAAGTCAAGTTAAACATAGCTAACTTGTAAAAAAGAAAAGATAGCTATATGAAATCATATCAGATATTACAGCGCTTTTGATTTTTATTTATGTAATTCAATTCCAAATACCAGAATTGACGGAGTAGGTATTAATAAATTGGGTAAAATAAGGAATCTTCAATAGATATATGTACATCCGGAAGGACAAACAGACTGACTTAGAAAAAAAAAATAATCCTGTTGATAGTAAATTGTAGTTTTATTACTCTAAATGCTTTATTAATAAATGTAATTCATTCCTATATTGGCTGAACTCCAACATTCTATATAAAAATAACGTTTTAATATAACTCCGTGTATATTTTCTATCTTAAATAACGACGAATAAACACGCAATTTTGATTAACCATGAAAAAGATTACGTGCTATCTGCCCATGGTGACGCATGCGAACAGCATTCGATTTTCCTCGTTTTTATTCAACTGTTCAGATGTCGAAGTCACTAGGTTTAATTCAGACTTTAATTTGTTAATCATCAAGAAAATCTGCAACACCGAGGAAAAAGTTTTCTACGGATATAAACTTGGTTGATCACGTGATCAAATCCTTGGCAGCCCGAAGGTCTTCTGAGAAGATTTGATTATGTACCAGCGTTTATGATTATTAATGAAGCCGTGTTTTATCTTTACATTAACGCAACCGTCAAACATAATCATTGTGACGTCATTCGAAAGTTAACAAAAAATGTTGCTAGTCTATCGGTTCTTAGAAAGAAACATTTTTGCATATATAAATAAACAGAATTGAACGTTTTTCCTATTTTTTTTTTTAGAATCCTATAAGGAAACATATTGGCAAATGTAAATATTTCGGTACCTACTGGCCAAGATGACGATTGCCAGTTGTCCACCTAGATGGCAACTTTTTTTTTTCCTCATAGCAAGTAAATAGGCATATAATATTCACCGGCACGTGACCTACGAGGTTAATATAACGTGGTTCTTTGTACATTGGACTAAAATGAATCAGGAATTTTCGAAATGCGACGATTAGTTATAACCATTCCTGTTGTCCTATGGAATTTCGCGTTACGGAATGTGTACGGCTAAGACTTCAAACTATACGTATAATGAGTTTTTTCAACGCTTGAAAACATGTCTGTATCAATTTGACACTGAAAAATACAATACAAAAATTATTAGTTTTTTTATCAATGCGCTGATTAACATGTAGCTACCTTCGAAATACACTATTAATATTCACCTCGCCCTACGGGCTTGGTGAATATTTCGGAGAGCTAAATAATCTTTTAAAACAAAACAACAAAATTGAATATGAAAACAGAATTATATAAGTATACCCTTATATCCTCAATGCAATGTTTTAATGATATATCAGTTGGTTTTTCCATCGGAATGTAGTTTTGGCAACTAATTCGGGCCTGGTTACTAAGTATGATGTTCTCGCAGTATCCACGAGCTGCCGATTCATTCCAACTATTTGTCCACGAAGGAATCTAGAAAAAAAATAGCCGGTGAATCATTATATGGCAATGAAAAAAATACAAAAATAATGTATAAATGCTCCTTACAATGTTTCCTTTTCAATGTTATCTATTATATAAACAGGTTTTATATATTTATACGTATTATATATGTACCGGGGGAATAAAGTTGTGATCGAAATTTGGATCTAAGGTCAAAGGTGCAACTTTAATGATATCATCACTATCTACACTTCTTTCTTCAATTTGATGTTCATTGACACCTCGTTTATATCGATTCTGGTATCGCCTGCACGTCGATGTAAAACTTTGAAAAGTTGTTTTCTCAGAACACAAGATAGCTTCTGTAGTTATAGAACAGTTTGCTGCGTTGTTATCAGAGAAGTGTTCATTGGAATTAGTTCCTGAAAGTTCCGCAACACAGTCACAGTATATCTGCAACTCAAAGTGGTTATTGTTAAACGCTGTGTTGCTACCAAAAAGGCTTCCTGTGGAATTTATATCGATTCTACAAGTTCAAATAATACAATAACATTATAATTTTAAGAATGAAAAATAAAAACACCGATTCACCACAATAACAAAGTTTGAAGTACAAGACATATTTGTATGGTTAACACATTGTTATAACACTAATACTTCAAATAAGGAACAGGACACAATGATATTTCAAGCATGTAAAGTACATGTACCCCCAACTTTTTTGAAAGAAATTGACATCATCAGTGGGAAAGGATAATCCTTGAGGTATGAAATCGTCTCCGGTGTCTTTATTTGGGTTTCCACACAACCCCTCAACATTATCCTCATCAAAGATGGAAGGTGTAATGTGGATGTTATAAAGCCAATATCGTCCTATTCGATATTCAACAGTAGCTCCATTAGGAAGAGTTATCTTTAAGATATAGATATTCGCATTCAAAATTGAGTTCAAGATGGCTTTGTTTCAGTAAGAAAACAGTTTCCCTTAACTATTTTTACATAATGTAGATAAGTGATCTGACCTCATATTTTAATGATGTATATTTCTTTCAGCAATTCGTTAGCTACCTTTGTCCATGGGTATCCTATGTCAACTACCATGTGACGATCGTCACAGATATGATAGACGGTATCGTGATGGACAAGAGGTTTACTATAACTGTAGGATATTTCCTGACATGTCCGATATGCAAACAGAGAGTTTTCAACCTGGATAGCAATTCCGCAACCACAAAATCCTTCTCCACGCCAATTATCCCACGTGCAAGAGGAAAAAAGAGCATGAACCTATTTAAATATATATATATATATATATATATATATATATATATATATATATATATATATATATATATATATATATATATATATAAAACACTTTAAAACACTGTTTCAAAATATTTCGACCGTGTTACCGGTCTTCATCAGTCGTGTTTATTGTCTATAGCAACACAACGTTGAACATATACTATGACGCCACAATACGAAAACAGTCTGACAAGTGACGTCACACAACAATTTTGCGCCAAAAAACATATGAAATATTGGTGAGAGAGTTTAGTAAGCACAGTGAAGCAAAAATAAAAATATCTACACAAATTATATAAAGAAGTATAAATAATGGGACATAAAATAGAGCAAAGTGTTTTTTGCAATATTGTAATAATATTACAGACTAAACAGAATAATGTTCTCTTTTGTTGATACCAAACGGCATATAAGTATTTAATTTTTTCTTCCACAGATTTTCTCTAAATTTTCTGTAAATTTCATCTTTGTACAATTTTTCAATACCTATGACAGAATAAACATCAATAGTATGTGCATTTGTGTAAAAATAAAAAGAGTAAACTCAGGTGACCTATTGCTATCTGTTTTCGTCCGTCGTCGTGCGTCGTGCGTTAATAATTTTACATTTTTAACTTCTTCTTAAAAACTACAAGGCTAATTGTTTCCATGTTTGGTGTGAAGCATCTCTATGGTAAGAGGAATGTAAATTGTAAAATTGGTGGCTCTACCACCCCAAGGGTGCCACAGGTGGGGCCAAATATGCCCAAAAAAGCCAAATTTTCAAAAATCTTCTCCTCTACTCCAACACATGTGAGGAAAAAACTGATTGCATGGTTATGATGTCCATGAAGCCATCTACTAAAATTGTGAAATTCATGGCCCCTGGGTCAGAGGTTTAGGCTCTAGGGTGGGGCCAATATAGCCATATAGTAAAAATGTATTTAATCTTAGAAAATCTTCTCTTCTCCCATAGATATTTGTTAAAAACTAAAAACATGGTTATGATGTCCATGAAGCCCTCTACCAAAATTGTGAAATTTATGGTCCCTGGGTCAGGGGTTCAGGCTCTAGGGTGGGGCCAATATGGCTTTATAGTAAAAATGTACTAAATCTTAGAAAATCTTCTTCTCTACTCCAATACATAATTGTGAAAAACTAAATGCATGGTTATGTTTTTCATGAATCCCTCTACCAATATTGTGAAATTCATGACCCTTGGGTCAGGGGTTCAGACTCTAGGGTGGGGCTAATATGGCCGTATAGTAAAAATGTATTAAATCTTAGAAAATCTTCTTCTATACTCCCATATATATTTGTGAAAAATTAAATGCATGGTTATGATGCTCATGGAGTCTTTTACTTAAATTGTGAAATTCATGACCCCTGGTACAGGGGTTTAGGCCCTAGGGTGGGGCCAATATAGCCATATAGTAAAAATGTATTTAATCTTATAAATCTTTACTCCCACACATGTGGGCAAACAACTAAATGCATGGTTATGGTGTCCACTAACTCCTCTACCTAAATTGTGAAATTCATGATCCCTTAGTCAGGGTTCAGGACCTAGCATTTGGAAAGCATTTAGAAAGAGTTCAAAGGAGGGGGAGGGGTAACAGTTAATGGAGTTATTTTCCCTTGCTTCTTCCTAATGGAGTTATCTTCCTTTGCTTGTTCATATTTAGTTATTAATCATTGAATATAATGTAATTATAAAGAAGTTGTATGATCAAAAGAGTTATGCAAGGTTTTTATCATTCGTAACAAAAATAGTTTTTGAACTTTCAAAATAAACAAATAGACTTGTTAATAGTAAAGTAATAATTGGGTAACTAAAATCACTGATATAAAGGTAAAATGATTTTGGTATAAATATCAGATGGTGGTTGTCAACGAAGATTGCATATTCAAAAACTGGAACAGGAGAAGTGAGTAACTCATGATGGCTTTTAAAGCTGGTTGTTTTTCGTTTGTTTGAATGCCCACAGGGAGAGTTTCTGTCTGCCCCAGGGAATGGGAGGTTGTTTTAGATAAAACATGCATAATAACCACCTTGTTATAGCTTTTCTATGAAAACATATACAAATAAAACCTATCCCGAAAGTTAATAAATATGGGAAAATTATTTTTTATTAGAGTCTTACACCTTTTCAATATCAGGTCATACACTCTTTTATGATCTTTTAAATTAAGTTTTTCGCTAAAATTATAGGTTTAATAGCCCTTTTTGAAAGATTTCAGGCAGGGAGGTGGTCGTCATTTCAATGTTTCTACTCCAGAATAAAACTTAATTAAATGCATATATGAGACTCCTTGACAAGTTTGTGTATGGGTTATGCTACTCAGGTGACCGTTAAGGCCTATTGGCCTCTTTTTTATGTTGCATTCAAACGGAAGACTTCTCGTTGCTCGCAACGAGATCTCGATCGGATCTAGTTATTATTTTTTCCCCTTTTTTATACACAAGATTTCTCAAGATGCCTTGACAGATTTTCTTGAAATTTTCAGGAATGATAGAAAATGATAATACCTCGAGGCATTTTTTCCATTTTTCTTAAAATTCTCTTTCTGTCGTCCGTTTCATGTCCCGTGACAAAAAGGTTGTCACATCGAGATCTCAAAAACGATAAAGACTTGAGCATTCAGACTTCGTATGATGATAGACTTATAGCTGTAGATGTGTTTAAACTATTTTGTTTTGTTCGTCGTAACTTCCGGTCGTCACCGGAAGCACTTCAAAAATTATTTTTTACACATTTAATTTTTTTTTACATAGAATTCAAATATATGTATAAATCCTTACATGTGTCATCTATTCGATGTTAAATAAAGAAAATAATTCTACTTCCGGTAAGATATCTAAAAAATCTCAGGTAGCTTTATTAAAACAAATTTTGTACCCGCAATATCTCAGAAACTGTAAGTGATCAAAACAAGAAACTTACATGGATGATAGACATTTGATAGAAGATGTGTTTAATCTCTTTTATTTTGTAGACCGTCATTTCTGGTCCACACCGAAAGAGTTCAAACAAATCAAGTTGTTTATAAGTTAAACTGTTTTTCTTTGATAGGTTTAGTTAAATTGATAAGCAATAAAGAAGTTTTGTCTAATGTTCAAATTTTTTTTCCTTTTTTTTAAGTTGTTTTACATAGAATGAATATAATAGTATAAATTCTTACATAAGTCATCTATGCGATTTTTAACAAAAACATTCTACATTGTACTTCCGGTGAGATATGTCAGATATCGCAAGAAGCTTTTTTAAACCAAATTTTGTACCCGCCAGATCTCAGAAACTATAAGTGATCAAGACACGAAACTTTCATGAATTATAGTCAATTGATAGAAGATGTGTTTTACGTTTTTCATTTTGTCAACCCTCACTTCCGGTCCTCACTGGGAGGGTTCAAACAAATCACGTTGTTTATAAGTTAAACATTTTTCTTTTACAGTTTTAGTTAGCATGATAAACAATAATGTTTGATAGGCAAATGCACGAGAAATACTAACTTTAGTTTCATTGATCACTTCCTGTCGTCCGTTTCCTGTCCCGAGACAATAAACGTTGTATCTACGCGGTCTCAAATGCGGTAAAGACTAGAACAACCAAACTTTGTGGGATGATATACGTATGTATGTAGATATGTTAAACATGTTTTGCTTGAATCAACGTAACTTCCGGTTGTCACAGAAAATACTTTAAGGACGACGGATCCAATTCAAGATTTCGCACCTCTGCGCTGAAACCGCGCATATGCTATAAATGACTGTCGTAATTAGGTACATCAGAATAAGAGAAAATTATAAAATTTCCATTATACTTAACATAATCTGTGATGCCAAAATATTTTAGTGGAGAAAAATAACGGACTAAAAACATTAGTCCGAATTTCCTCTGTTCGCGACAAGTCCGTTATATTTCCACGGTTTATAAATCATACAACGCCGAGAGGAAGTTTATAGTCTTATATTCTTGTAGATATTGAATTTATACATTAACTTAACAATATTTATATATACAGCAGTTAATGTAACGTCAGGCAATAAATAATTATGTCCTTTTTTCAATGATATTTCTGAAAAAAAAATGAACCATGCAGTGAACTTTGACACATCCCCTAAAAAAATTTAGGTCGATGACCTACATTTTTTTCTGTTCATCGGTAAGGTATTTGAATTCAATTAGAGTAAAAAATCCATTGCAGAATTTTTAAAATATCAGTTTTTTATACCACGCCCTGGAAAATTCCCATAACTTTCTATTATATCTGCCGATTTTCGTACACAAATTTTGTAACGCCCCTAGTAAAAAAAGAAAGTCGATGATCATGTAATTTTTTTTATTGATTTTCACTCATCATTAACTGATTAACATTATATAAAAATTTGAATAAAAATTCTATTGTAGAAATGAATTGGGTCCGCCGTCCTTAAAAAAGGGTTTTTTCTTCATTTTCTATGTTTAACATGGTAAGTTCTGAGAGTTTTCTTCAAAATAAATATTATATGGAATATATCTTCTACTTGGCAGAAGGATTGTTTTTTTAACAGATTGATACACGTTTATAAGAACGGAAGACCTTTTTGTTGCTATAGCAACAAGAACCTAGTTATTATAATTGTTTCCCCTTTTTGTCAAGTGAATATCTCCGAGATGTCTGGATGGATTTTCCGAAAATTTTCAGGATTAATTGAGTGTAAAAATATCTTTAAGTTTTCAAAAATTCATTTCTGTTCGTCCGTTTCCTGTCCCGCGTCAAAAAACTGGTCACATCGAGATCTCAACGGTAAACACTTGAACTTCCTAACTTTGTTAGATGATAGACCTATAGCTGTAGATATGTTTAAACTATCTTGTTTTGTTCGTCGTAACTTTCGAACGTCACCGGGAGCACTTCAAAAAATTATTTTAATTAAGAAATTAATTTATTTCACAGACAATGAATATATAAGTAAAACCCTTTACATATGTCCCTTATGCGATGTTAAATAATCAACAAAATTCTACTTCCGCTGAGATATCTCAATTATTTCAGGTAGCTTTTTTAAAAAAAAATTTGTACCCTCGAGATCTCAGAAACTATAAGTAGTCAAGACACGAAAGTTTCATGGATGACAGACATTTGATTGAAGATGTGTTTAACCGGTTTTATTGAATCGACCGTCACTTCCGGTCCACACCAGAAGAGTTAAAATAAATCAAGCTGTTTATCAGTTTAACTGTTTTCCTTTGAAAGTTTGAGTTAGTTCGATAAACAATAATGTACGATAGGCAAGTTTACAAGAAATATTAAATCTAATTTTCATTGAGCACTTCCGTTTGTCCTTTTCTTGTCCCGAGACAAAAACACTTATTTCCACGATATCTCAAAAACGGTAACGACTTAAACAACCAAACTTTGTTGGATGATAGACCTATGTATGATCATGTGTTTACAATATTTTGTTTTATCCGGCGTAACTACCGGTCGTCACAGGAAGTACACCAAAAATCTATTTTTAAAAAATATTTTGTTTATTAAGCATGAAAGTAACATTTTAGCAATAGAAAGACAGAATGTCATCTAATTATGGTTAAATAAACGAAAAAGTTCTACTTCCGTTGAGACATCTCAAATATCTCAGGTAGCCCTCTTTTTTAAAATGTTGTACCCGCGATATCTCATAAACTGAAAGAGATCAAACTACAAACATTATATGGATGATAGACAATTGATGGAACACTTGTTTACCGGGTTTCATTTGGTCGTCCGTCACTTCCGGTTCTCAATCGAATCATTCAAGCAAAAGAAGTTTATTACAATTTTCATTTTTTAAACATTTTAGTAAGTATGATGAACAGTAACAAACCGTAGGTAAATGTACTAAAAATATCTACTTTTAATTTCTTTTATCAATTCCTTTTGTCCGTTTCCGGTCCTGAGACGAAATTCTTTTCTCAAGGAGATCTCATAGCTAACAAAACCTTGAACATCCAATCTTTGAGAAACAATGTATGAAGATATGTTTACTTTGTTCTGTATGATCCGGCGTAACTTCCGGTATTCACATAAAATAATTAAAAATTGACTTTTAATCTTCTTGTTTTGTTTTACTTAAAATAATTACTAGCAAATTCTTTTACAGTATATTATATGCATTTTCTTTTTACAAGACAAATGGATTTTTATTTTCAGACTAAAACATGAGGAACGGAAGATCGTTTTGTTGCTATAGCAACAAGAGTCTAGCTTGCATATATTTTTACACAGAGTATATTATTAAACTAGCAACAATGCATTGTGTTTCGCGAATTTAGTAATTTTGTTCGTCCTATGTGCATTCCCACCTGATGCGTTTGAACCCTTGGATATTTCACCATCAATAGTTTAAACCCAGGGTTTATTCACCTCACTATTCAATGCGGTTATGATAGAGAGCTTCATAAGCGGATCCATTTTTTTCGGAAGGGTGGGGATGAGGTCCTAGTCCTATTTTCAATAATTTTACCATGTACATTTAATAAGATTCAATTTTCCTGAGGAAGCGCAATAAGATTAGTATTAGGCCAAAATTAAAAATATTTATGTTTCCCCTAACGCGACCGACCCAATTAAATCCCGCCGACTGATTTTTTTTTATCACAATAACGATTTCCCTTTTTTTTTTTTTTTTTTTTTTTTAAAGAAATCCAATTTTACCCGAATCCGTTTTTATCAGAACCACATCTTTCGTTTTTAATAGTTTGTTAGTCTTGATCATCAAGACTCTTCTACTGTTCATCTGTTTTGAATGACAAATGCAATCGTCTGGATGATCGAGATTTTGATATTGTTAGAAACATAAATGGCGTCGGATCCATGTGCTTTGAAAAGGAAATACATGTCAATCACTGACGATGACTACTTTACAATATGCGTATCTGCAATTGCAAAATGTGGCACTGCCGTACATCAGATCTGTAACAATAGAATATTTGAATATGATATTCTGTCGACCTGGGAAGATGTTATTAAAGACATTGTTGACGATGAAGGATTTGACCTGCATAAAACAGATTTAATACATGTGCAGCTCTCCAAAAATAGCAACGCCGTGGACACGGAGTGTTTTAAACCTGACATGAAAGACTTTTTACGGGTTGTAAAAAACTTCAACAGTTCCCTTAAATTTGTCAAGTTTCAAATTGACCGAAATGAAAATGTTGGTTTTAATAACAATACTAGTGGATGTTGTTCGAAGGAAAGCGAAACTGGGAGGACAGCATTTACGGTTTTAATGTCAGGAGCAAGTGCCAAAAAGTTTCCAGAACTTAACGATGTTAATAACAATAGTCACCGCTTTACAGGTTTGTTATTTCACTGTTACACTGTAAATTCACTGATATTTTGTTTTTATTTTATTGTTTACGTTACTACAAATACAATATTATTAATATTTCATATCCAAAGATGGCTTTACAATTCATTCAACTTTTAAACATTTTATTTTAATTATATTGTTAATCTTACAACAAATAAAATTTTGTTTTATAGCCAAAGATGGCCTTTACAATTCATTGGTCCAACAGATGATGGCAGTAGGGGACAAGTTCCCGGGAGTTATGTCTCAGGAAGATGTAAGAAATCAGATGAGCATTTTGGTCAATGCGGTATGGTACATCAGTGGAAACATGCAAACAATACAGGAGAGGGGAGTCCATATGCCAGAAATTCAGAAAATTCCTGAGAGGTATCATAGTTATTAGATTTTTCACACATACACAAACAAGACAATGAATGAGAATGTGCGTGTAAGGTTTATGCTTTTGATTAAACTTTTAAGTTGGATAATGGCTATCTGGAAAATATGCTCTTCTCTGATTTATTACTTGTTGAATTAAATATTTAAATTTAGTTTGTTTGATATAACAGGTTTCTTCAATTTGATGGAGTGAATGATTACAAGAAAAAAAAGCACAAGAAACCAAATTTGTCATCAAAAGACCTAAAACTACACAGCCAATGCTTATTCAGATTGATTACAAGGCAGTTTTCCAAAGAGTGGATATTAAGAAATGACATTGAGAAATTAGCCTTTTCATTTGATTCTTATGCTCATTATCTGGAAGATGCAAATGAAATGCAGAAAATACGCCAGATTTCCAAAGAGCCAATAAGACAGGTGGACACTCATACATCTATAGCATTCCTAAGTGCTACACATGAGGTTACAGAAACATATAGGAAGTTAGATTATGCTGTGAATGAACTAAACAATTTTCAGCCATTGTTTGTGGATGAGGAAATACATAAAAATGGTACATTTGACACTCCTATGAAAAGACTGAGGTTTTATGAAAGCTTACATCTATCTTGTCCAATACATCAGCTACGTTATGACCCAGGTGGTGGGTTGGGAGCTATAAACTTTATTTGGAAGGTTCCAGAAAACATAAACAACGAAGATGCTTTTGGAAGAGATATGGGGGTTCTGAGGAATCTACGCTCAAGACTGCCAGAGTTCCACACACGGCAAATGCGTAGGGAATTTTGTTGTATGTATGAAAATGTAGCTGGTACCCATATTCCACCTCATATTCTTAGGTCAATATATACAACTCTTACATGTACCAATGATGCTTCAGCAGAGCAAGATAAGGAAATAGATGAACGAGTGCGATTAGCTGTTCTAGGTTTGGATCCTGATTTAGTAGTTGACCTTCGACATCTGAATAAAGGTCGTCCAGGGGACACGTTTGAGGCCTTTTTTGGTGCACTCGAGACGGAAGTGGAGGATCTAGTTGCTGCAGATGAAAGGAGGCACAACATAGAACACATATCAAAATATATATCAGTTCGTGACCTGATTGAGCAAGTTAGAAGTAAACTTCCAGAAGGGGTACCTATTCCAAGTGAATCAACAGTTCTTTTTGCCTTTGTTCCAAAGAATGCTCACAACAATGTTGCCAAGCTGTATAAAGGAAGAATTCCATTGAGATTAAAAGTTCAAACACGACAGCTAAGGACAAGTCACCAAGATGAACATTATTGTGCTGCCATGTTTAAATACATTAAGCAATATGCCATCAAAGTTCATGATGACTGCACTTTTGTTTGTATGGATGACAAATCCAAAGTGGATTTTGGTGAACCAGGCCAATACACGTCTTCTGGAGTCAGAGGCAAGAAATCAATAGTTCCCATGAACTCAACATTGTCATGCTTAGATCATGATGTGCAAAGCAAGGGTTCTCTTACTCCATCTGTTATCCTGGAAGTGGCGGTTCCAAGACAATATGAAGATTCATTTTACAGAGGACAAGTTTACGTGACATTCAAAGATAGCATTTTTCAACCTAGCACCCCCTTTAGGCATGTTGTGGAACTGCAACATATCCTGGAAGCTAAAGAAGAAAGAAAACCAGGACTTTTTATGTACACCGATGGTGGCCCTGACCACAGAGTAACTTATGGAGCAGTTAAGCTTTCTCTCATTGTTCTGTTCAAGAGAATGAACCTGGAGTTTCTAGTGGCCTGTCGCACAGCACCAGGGCATTCATGGGCTAATCCAGCTGAACGAATTATGTCCTTGTTGAATCTTGCATTTCAAAATACTGCATTGGCACGGGAACAAGCATCGGCAGATGTGGAGACAGCTATTAGAAGTTGTAGCAGCATGAAAGAAATAAGAAAAAAAGCAGAAAGAAATCACCGAATCAAAGACGAATGGTTACAGTCTGTTTAGCCAATAATCGAGACTTTGACATCAAGGGCTACAAGAGTTCAGCTTAAAGGTGAACAATGTCAGGTTTTTAAAGCTGCTTCAGATGATGAAGTGGAAATGGCAGAGGCTGAGGTCACCTTGATTGACCCTACCATACAAATTGGACATTATCAGCAACAACACCTTGTACGATCACAACAGCTGAAGAAATTTATTGGTATGATTTCCTGCTACACATCTGACATTGCATATATAAATATAAAATTATTTAAAAGCTTTCTATTTTAATAGTTTTAATTAATAGAATGTTCAATGGATTGAAATGCCTTAAAGATGATAACTTAATGCTAAATACATTTTATACTTCAACTTTTTCAGCTGATCACTGTTTGGAACGACACTACAGTTTCCAGATTCGAAGATGTAAGGACATCAATTGTTGTTCACAAACAGAAAAAGTTTGGGAGTGGCTGCCTGACCCTGTGGAGGATGCAAGTGGCAATCATTACAAGAAATTTGAAGATCTTTTGGGCCATGTAACAGATGAAAAGGATCGACCATCTAGTCGTGGACAAACAACTGCTGCTGTTGCACAGGAGTTGCAAGTGAGTTATTGTATTGCATCAGAAATTAAATATTTTGTTTGCATTGAGTGTTCCAGTTTAATACTTAAACATTTAAAAAGCTAATATTGGATAATTTACTTTATTTAATAAAGATATTCTTTATGAACAGGGATGCAAGAACAGTGTTCTTGTTGCCCAAAATGTCAGGAGTACAGTGACATGTACAGAGTGCATGAAACCCAGATGCATCTATGCCAAATCAAAGTTAACTACAAGAGAAGAGAGGTCTCTGAAACACACTTTGGAAAATATTGATTATACTTGTGGATCATTGATAACACCTAATGGTATGTATAAAATATATGATTAATATGAATGCATATGAATATAATGATAAACCTTGTCTAAAAGTTGAAAGTGCTTCTAATAGTTTGTAACAGTATTTTATTGTCAGAATATGTTATATGTCGGTCTGTTGACTTTTTCTTTGTTCTAGGTGACATTCTCCAAGGCAAAGTCTTTGTAAGGCTCCAGATGTCCTGCCAGTCACCAATTGAATTTCCTTACTATTCTTCCACAGTTGGACGTGTTGATGTATGCGCTCATTGCACATTGCCTGCAGAAAAATCTCCAGAGATGTTGAAGAAGTACAAGGTTGTCCTTCCAGTTTGTGCACAGTGTCTCATATCGGGCAAGGAAATTCCAAAACGAAATCCAGTGAAATAATGTTAACATGTATTTTGTATCTGTTATTGGCTTGGACTTTTAATATATCCAGTCAAAGAACTGACTTCAGTTATGGTTTATTTTTTTTCTTCCAGCATGTATTCAAATATGTGTAAAATTACCAAAGTTTAAAACTTTTTGCAGGAATAAAAAAGTTATTCTCTGAAAGTGTAGAAATATGAAAGTTATTAGAGGTGAATTTGTGCAAGTTTATTAAGATGAGTGTCTTTAATTTTTCAGTTTTATATATCTCTGTAAAAATGGCCTTTTGACATTCTTTGTCTTACATCTTGGACATAGTACTAGGATATTACTATTAATAAAATGACTTTACTTATTAAAGTGAAATTGGGTAAATTTACAAAAATCTTTATTTTCTAATATTTTCTTCACTTGCATTTTGTTTACAATATATCTTTGTGTGGAAACATATATCCTTGTCAAAGTAAAGTTACAATTGAATAACCTTTATCAAATATAATTGTTTTAATATATTTTCAGACATTTTGTAAATCAAAGTTTGAGAGAAATTAATTGATACTTTAATAGTAGTCATGTACATTTATATAATGATATTTGAATGTAGGTTGACATTGAAACAATAATGAATCTAGTCATGCATATTTAATTATTGAAACAAACATGTACATTTTGTACATTTATATCCTGATATTTGAAATCTAGGTTGACATGTTCAAATGAAATGATAATAAATCTAGTCATGCTTTAATATCTAGTCATTGAAACAAACCTTTTTAAATATAAAATAACCAATACATTTATTAACAAATTGTGAACTTTATATTAAATTGTCATTTTTTTTTTACATTCCATTGGTACCTTTATACATGTAACAATTTGTGTTGCAATTGGTCATGTTTTTTTTAGTTTTGTTGTTAATAAAGGAATGATTCATTTACTTTCTTTATTTTTTACTGATAATGTATTTTCAATTCTGCCCTGATAGAAAAAAAAATTATTTACCTACCTACCTACCTACCCAACTTCAAAATGTAGGGTCGGGTTAGGGGAAACATAGATATTTTTAATGATGGCCTTAGTGCCCCGACCTTAATTTTCACAACTTTGAATCTGCACTACATGAAGATGCTTCCAAATAAGTTTCAGCTTTCCTGGCCTAACAGTTTCTGAGAAGATTTTTTAAAGATTAACTCTATATATTCCTATGTATAAATTCGACCCCCATTGTGACTCCACCTTACCCCCGGGGGTCATGATTTCACAACTTTTACTCTACACAACCTCAGGATGCTTCCACACGAGTTTCAGTTTTCCGGGCTTTATGGTTCTTGGGAAGATTTTTGAAAAATTCTCGAAAATGTTCAATAATTCCTAATTATCTCCCCTTGTTAAAGGGCGTGGTCCTTAATTTTAACAACTTTGAATCCCCTTAGACTAAGGGTGCTTTTTTCCCAGTTTGGTTGAAATTGGCCGAGTGGTTCTTGAGAAGATGTTGAAAATGTGAAAAGTTTACGGACAGAAAGACGGACGGACGGAAGGACGGACAGACGGACGACAGACAAAATGTGATCAAAAAAGCTCACTTGAGCTTTCAGCTCAGGTGAGCTAATGAGTTGTTTAAAATTAATTTCGTCGTCAATTATTGGTTTATTTGGATCCATTTGGGTAAATAGATGCACCAGCGCAGATCTAATCATAAATGAGTGCTAATTGCTGAGTTGGATGAATGGTAGGATTTGCGCAAGAAAGACCCGTGTTCTCTTTTCTTACCTTTATTTATTGGAACTAGAACACTAAATAATTAATAAAACCCGACCATAAGTTAATTAAGTACGTAAATATACATATTGATCAAAAGTTAAACTACTCATATTTATATGTAGGGCATCGTTATGAAGCTACACAGAAAATTTGAAATTAATTCGCTGTAAAGAAACGACAACAAAAAATCCTTGAAAACGAAGGGAAAACGAAGTGGGACAGAATAACTGACAAACCGGAATGAGGACTATATATAGCCCCTCTCCAACTTTCTTAATTTATATAATGAAAAAAAAATCATTGGTACAAACCATCCGCAAACAAGAGAGAGAGAGAGAGAGAGAGAGAGAGAGAGAGAGAGAGAGAGAGAGAGAGAGAGAGAGAGAGTCGATGTAAATCACAAGCGCTACCACTATTTCAATCAGAATTTAATTTGACAACACGAATCTCTCTCTCTCTCTCTCTCTCTCTCTCTCTCTCTTTCTCTCTCTCTCTCTTTGTAATCTCGACGACAATGGCATTGGCACACTACATTACCTTCGTATCTGGATATATTTATGTTGATAATTTCTTTGAATTTTGTTTCATAGCTTAAACCACACTCAATTTTAATTATTTAGATTAAAAAGATATTTCTTCGCGAACCGATTTTTACACAGTTGGGGCGAATATACTACGATTTAACATGTATAGGGGGAGAATACATACAGGGCGAACAAAATCACTTAGATTCGCAAAGCACACAGTGTAATCCCTAATTAGATTGTTTATACTCTGGGATTAATTTACCAAAGATAATCTAACCATTATATAACCACTAAATAAGAGCTATTAAGACATTTATTTGTACGAATGATCTTTATTTAGAAGAGTTTGGTGTCGCTAGGATACATGTTTCAGATCCATGATTTGATTGGTTATTTTAGATATTGAATTTCGAATTTCGAATCTTGAATCTCGTATTTCGAATCTCTTATTTTGAATCTCGAATCTTGAATGAGCCATCTTGGCTTTCGTTTATCTATTTAATTATGTAAACCTATTTGTGTTTTCTAAATGCGTTTTTTGTTAACTGTAAATGAATGAAAAAATGATAATAACAAATCGTCAACCATCTCAAAAATCCATAATACGAAATACAAATTCAAAGCAGAGCAACACAGACCTCCAAAAAGATAGAGGTAGGATCAGAAGAAATACTAATCTTTATTTCTTTTACGAGATTGAAACCTCAAACATAGTACATAACAATTTGTAAATCGTCTTTTGCAAGGTTTTTCCGGTTTCGGTAAATGCAATTTTGAGATTTGTACTTGCGTCATTTTTGATTTGTAGTTCTAGACTTGTAAGGTAATGTACCATTATGACTACAGAGGGTGCGCGCTACGTTGAATCTTATGAGAAACGGACTATAGAACCCAAGTATAATCTTCAAATGTCGATTTACATATAGTAATACATGTAGCGCTGTTCGCTGCATAAAGGGTTCGTAGTCCTGACTGCTATGCCAGCGTAGATATGGGACTATAGTCTGTCCCGGGATATTTATCTTTCACCTTTTGACGATTTATAATTAAAATACACGTACCTGCTAAAGAAGAGCAAATAAACAAGAGACCCATGGGCCACATCGCTCACCTGAGGAACAATAGGTATGATACAATCAGCTTAATGGAGTCATTATACAAACTATCTGGACAATTTAGTAAAATACATGTAGATCCTGTATAAGTAAAAATCTATTTTTTCCACTGGATATTCTAATGTTTATCATTAGTCCCTTTTCTAACATGATAATTTTATAGTAACATCACATGTTGAGCATTGCAGCTCTCAAAAAGATCCTAAACAATTGTTTATATATGGGATATAAACCTACATCAAACTCTGAACCCCTTGTCAGACGCAACCGTCCAAGAATCATCTAGGGGCCAAAGTCTAAACAATATTAAATAATCACCTGGCTGATTAGTTTCTGAGAATAAGATTTTTAAAGATCTACTCTTAATATTCCTATGTAAAAATTCCACCCCCATTGTGGCCCCACTCTACCCCTAGGAATCATGATTTTTACAACTTTGAATCTACTCTGCCTGAGGATGCTTCCAAACAAGTTTCAGCTTTCCTGGATTATTAGTTTCTGAGAAGACGATATTTAAAAATTTACTCTTTATATTCCTATGTGGAAATTCAATCCCCAATTGTGGCCCCACTCTACCCCTGGGGGTAATGATTTTCACAACTTTGAATCTACACTACCTGAGAATGCTTCCACACAAATTTCAGCTTTCCTGGCCTAACGGTTTTTTAGAAGAAGATTTTTAAAGATTTTCTCTATATATTCCTATGTAAAAGGTCAAGTGGCCCCACCCTACCCCCGGGGGTCATGATTTTTACAACTTTGAATCTTCACTGCCAGGGGATGCTTCCACACAAATTTCAGCTTTCCTGGCCTAACGGTTTTTTAGAAGAAGATTTTTAAAGATTTACTCTATATATTCCTATGTAAAAGGTCAAGTGGCCCCACCCTACCCCCGGGGGTCATGATTTTTACAACTTTGAATCTCCACTGCCTGGGGATGCTTCCACACAAATTTCAGCTTTCCTGAACAAATGGTTTCTTAGAAGAAGATTTTTAAAGATTTAATCTATATATTCCTATGTAAAACTTCGACACCCCATTGTGACCCTGCCCTACCCTCGGGAGTCATGATTTTCACAACTCTGAATCTACACTACCTGAGGATGCTTCCACATAAGTGTCCGCTTTTCTGGCCAAATGGTTTTTCAGAAGAAGATTTTTATAGATTTACTCTATGTATTCCTTTGTAAGAAATAGACCCTTCATTGTAGCCCCACCCTACCCCCGAGGGTCATGATTTTCGCAACTTTGAATTTACACTACCTGAAGATGCTTCCACATAAGTTTCAGCTTTCCTGGCCAAATGGTACTTGAGAAGAAGATTTTTAAAGATTTACTCTTTATATTCCTATGTAAAAATTTGACCCCCCATTGTAGCCCCACCCTACCCCCGGGGGTCATGATTTTCACAACTTTGAATCTACACTACCTGATGATGCTTCCACACAAGTTTCAGCTTTCCTGGCCCAACGGTTCTTGAGTAGAAGATTTTTAAAGATTTACTCTATATATTCCTATGTAAAAAGTTGCCCCCCCCCCAATTGTGGCCCAACCCTACCCTCGGGAGTCATAATTTTCACAACTTTGAATCTACACTACCTTAGGATGGTTCCACACAAGTTTCAGCTTTCCTGGCCAAATGGTTCTTGAGTAGAAGATTTTTAAAGATTTACTCTATATATTCCTATGTAAAAGGTCAACCCCCAATTTTGGCCCCACCCTACTCCAGGGGTTCAAGATTTTTACAACTTTGAATCTACACTACCTTAGAATGCTTCCACATAAGTTTCAGCTTTCCTGGCCTAACGGTTTGTTAGAAGAGAATTTTTAAAGATTTACTCTATATATTCCTATGTAAAAAGTCGACCCCCCATTGTGGCCCTATCCTACCCCCGGGGGTCATGACTTTCACAACTTTGAATTTACACTACCTGAGGATGCTTCCACACAAGTTTCAGCTTTCCTGGCCAAATGATTTTTGAAAAGAAGATTTTTGAAAAATTCTCCAAAATGTTCATTAATTCCTAATTATCTCCCCTTGTAAGAGGGTTTGGTCCTTAATTTTCACAACTTTGAATCCCCTTAGGCTAAGGATGCTATGTGCAAAGTTTGGTTGAAATTGGCCCAGTGGTTCTTGAGAAGATGTTGAAAATGTGAAAAGTTTACAGACGGACGGACAGACAGACAGACGGACAGACGGACGACTGACAAAATGTCATCAGAATAGCTCACTTGAGCTTTCAGCTCAGGTGAGCTAAAAAGATCAAAGAAAAAATATCCAAGTTTATTTCAAAAACATATTTTTTACTACGAAAATTTCATATGAAAGAAACCTGATTTCTTACGGAGATTTAAAATGGGATATATTGATATCCAATTATTCGTTTCTCCATTAGAAAGTCATTCGGAATACCTCACACAACTTTTCAACGTTATCATCCGGGTCTATTGCAATACAAAATCCCCGTAGACATAACATCTTTTAGTCGTGTATTGAAACCTGGTAAGATAGAGGGACGCTTCAAAGGAAAAATCTTGGAAATTTTTCATACATTTGAATAAACGTCGTCTGAACTGAAACAGGTATGATATGTTTACATACATGTATATCGAGTCATTAAGCAAAATGTGAATCGCAGTTATCATTGGACAGAGTGTAGCCCGAATGTTTGCTTTTTCAATTAAGTCGTTTCCTTACGCCAGACTAAAATTAGGCAGAAAATATACGTCCTCCCATGAAAGGTAGATAAAAGGTCGGATAAAACATATAAAAAAAGGATAAATTATCATGAAAGTCGTAAAGGATGCAGGTATCTTAACATTAATCATTTGACAAACATTTGTCAAACATTAATCGAATGACTGAAGTGTATGAAGAAAATTGCTAAAACTCCAAAAGAGATATTTAGAAAAACCTCCAATTAACATACAGTTACAATAGTCAAAGAATGTATAGAGATATATAATCAATTTCAACACAAATATAAGATGAAGGAATTAGAAAAAATAATATTTTTTTCCAGTTAACAGAAAACTGATGTATCTTAAATTTTGAAAAATTTTCAAACCGGATATTATTTATCGTTGCTAAATATTGCCCCCTTAAAATACTGAGCTCTGTATTCAAAATATTATATTTGTATATCCATTGTTCTTTTCCAATCTGTGCCTACTCGAAGCAGCTGCATTTATTTTTCTATAATCGCAATTGCTCTTTCTGTATGCGCAATTGCCTCACAGACTTTCAGATAGCGAATTCTCTCAATTATAAGATGATTTTTACTCGTATACATAGTGTATATTTCTAATAACAAAATTACGTGGTGTTTAATATAAATTATCTGAAGATTAAAATACAATACAAAGTATTTTAGTTTTATGCATATTTAATTTTAATCAATTACAAATGTTATTTAATATTGTATAATAAAAATGTACCCATTGTCAAATAAAACGAAAGTGTTTGATTTTTTTATTTTCCTGTACAAATTCATTGTACAAGGAAAGATAACTCTTCCTACTTATACCATGATTTATGTACCTTACTGTTGGCGTACTATGACGTCATAAAGGTGTGTCGTCATATACTTTTCCATGACTTTATAAATCATAAGTCTTAAAAACCACTATACGATACATCTTTTTTTCCAACTCCCTAAAATTGGTGTATTTAAAACATCTCCTATATTAACATTTTAAAGGAATAACTGTTATAACATATCATTAATTCTGTTAACAAATCAATGAGAGTTAAAAAAAAAATACATTACAGTCTGAACGTTTATTTATTATGCAATAGCTATAAATGTCAAAGTTTAGGCTGGTACAGGGTATTTGCAAGTGGTAAAATGCAAATATAAGTAATAAACAACGATTATTTAGTGAACATTGCGTAATGAATAGCAACTGTTCTGCTGGCATATTTTCCATGATGCGCGATATGCCAGCAGAGCAAATGCTATTCATAACGCCATGTTCACTAAATAACGTTGTTTATTTCTTAAATGACCGCAAAATATTGTATTCCCTGCCCATCTGATTTTCATTTGCTATTGGAGAGAGTTTGTGATACTATGGCCGCGAGAGATATTATGGCTGCAAAATAATTACCTTCACCTTCTTATTTTAATTTTTATTAAAGAGGGGGTAAGAAATTTGGTTGCCACGAAATATTGACCCCCCCCTTTTCTAATTGTTATATGAGGAGCTGCGCATGCTCGAAATGTAGACGGACACTTTTCTGAGAGCTTAAGAATTATACCAAAAAAATTGTGTTTCTAGCTTTTCAAGAGTATTATGCGATACGGAGATACAGTACCGATCAGACCCAACCTAACACCAGAGTAAACCCCAACTAAACCCTGGGTTTACTTTTGGGGTTTACTTGGGGTTTACTCTGGGCTTACTTTTTTGAAAATTTGGGTCCACTCGGGGTTTACTTTGGGTTTACTCGGGGTTTACTTTGGGTTTACTTGGAAATTGCTTTTGAGGTCAACTGCACGCACTAAAGTGTTAAGCAGACCCATCTTTTATCTTACTATCCTACTGACTGTAATTCCTGCCCCTTGTATATTCCGAATACACAGTTAGAGTCTGCTTTCAGGGGTATACTTCTGATCGGGGTTTACTCTCTGTGTCCACTCCGGGTTTACTTTGGGTTTACTCTGGGTTTACTCTGGGTCCACTCAAGTAAACCCGGAGTAAACCCAGAAAGTAAACCCAGGGTTTAGTTGGGGTTTACTTTCTGTTAGGTTGGGTCTGATCGGTACTGTATAGTGATAATGAACAGGTTAAAGTGTTTTTGTGGACTGAATATTTATTTGTGACGAAAAACGTGAAGAACAAAACATTCAGTCTCTTAAAGTTGTGGGGACCAGTGAGCGGTACTCAGTACTTGTTTTACATTATGGCATCTAAAACGCGAAACGCAAAACAAAGAGAAGTGGAGAAAGAAACGGAAAACACCGATACCACTGACAAAGGTGAGACCTTCCAGAACAGGGATATCATGCAAGGTATTGCTAGTATACAAAATACTTAAGCGAACTTTTTGTTACGTTTAGACGGCCAAGGTAAACATCTAGACGATCTCACGCAGGATATAAGAGCGAGAGATGGAATCAATGAGAGACTTGAGAAAGTCCAAGATCAGGCAATTGAGACCGAGAACTCGATTTCTGAGCTACAGGAAAAAAAACAGAAAAATGGAGAGAGAAATGAGCCGCTTACGCGACTATGTGATACGCCTAGAGTACTGCGTGAATGTGCAAAAAGATCAAATATTAGATTTGAAAACAAAGAGTATGGAAAACAATGTAATTGTTAATGGGATAGAAGAGAAAAGTACAGCAAAATAACCTGAAAACCTTGCTTCTGTTATCAGGAATATTCTTATAACAGAGATGGAAATGAAACCAGAAACGGCAGATCGCTTGCAAATCTCGAAAATGTTCCGTATGGGTGAATTTGACAAACGCAGGAAATATCCTAGACCAGTCTGCATACAATTCGCCTGCCGAAACCACAAGGATCTCGTTATGAACGGGATCAAGGTGCTCAAAGCAAAGAAATCACCATTTCGATTTGCACAACAGCAACCAGAAGAAGTAAGAGAAAAAAGGAAACACTCTTCGAAGTATAGAAGAAATACACAGAAAAGGGCATAGAAACTAAGATGTAATGGAACGAAACTCATATTTACTCAGAGCAACTCCGTTTATAGAGACAAACTTGGCTCACGACCTACTGCCGACGAGATCATTACCGACGACGAGGTCAACATAACGGTAAACCCTGGAAAGTCTATCGAGGACAATGGAAACCGGTTTATTGGCCATGCAGTGCCCGTTAAGTCAGGAGATCTATTGTGGAAGTGATGCGAGTCAATACCATTTCAAGCGCGAGTCATAACATATATGCGTACCGCTTTTCCAGCCCAGACGGTTCCACTCAAGAAGGCTCCGATGATGATGGCGAATTTGGAGCAGGACGAGCGCTTCTTACAACTCTGATTGACAACGAAGTGACCAATACGCTAGTTGTGGTCTCGCGCTGGTATAGAAGTAAGATTGGTCATCGAAGATTCACCCACATTAACCACGCAGCTGTGAGTACCGTAAAGAACATGCACGTACCTGATACTCTGTGAAAGTAAGGTGAACTCATCAATCAGTCGTGTGCGTTTGTGACTTCTTTGTACATTTCCATGTCAACACTTTAACATTTGAATTTCCCACTGAGTTCTCCACGCATATGCCTTATCTTTTTAAAGGTAATAATGATATAAATTATCATTTGTGTAAATTTTTTTATGAAAACGTATTATTTTTTTTTTCTTTTCATTTTTTTTTCTCGTAAACTTATATATGCCTATTATATTACAATGGCTTTTGCATATAAACTATGTAATTGTCTCTATAGTTTAAAACTTTTCAGATTTACGGATACACGTAACTACTTTTTAACTACGTTTTACTTACAACTCGCCTATTTTTTGTGAAAGTTTTTCTAACCGGAACACATGTTTACGAATCCGGTTTTACCTTGTATCTTACTATCCTATCTTCCTACTATGAGTTGGAATGTTTACCACATGTATGTTAGTTCAGCGGTGTCTTCCCCTCCCCCCTTTTTTAATAAACAAAGCAAAGATTATTTATCCGCATAACACAGGGTGAAGCAGATTTTATAGTCTATTATGTCACAGGTTTTCTTCTGTTTTTTTTTTTTAGGTGACTCATTATCACTTTTTGTTTTGTTGCATTTTGATTTTTTAGTCGTCTACATCTATGAGTTAACTGCCTCGAAAACGCATCCTATTATCTTTTATCTTTTATACAATGATAAAGACTATGAATGACTTCTTCATCACGATCGGAAAACATTTTACCCATACCGATTAGCTAATTTTCACCATTTCGAGTAACATATTATTTTTTTGGGAATATTCTGCTCTCGCAAATATAGAACCTTGATTTTCCCATGCTTCACTTTTTTCATGCATCAATTCCTTCATTTATTTATATATCCTATTTAAGGATAGTTTGGCTTTTTGTTTTCTTTTTTTTGGGGGGGGGGGGGGTATATTGCTTACTTGTTTCACTTTTTTCTGATCATGGATGAAAACACAGGAGAAAATCTTCTTAAAGTTCTCACAGTAATTGCCAAGGCCTTGGGGATGTAAATAAGCGAAAGGATGTTTTTAACAATCTTAAATCAAAGAACTGTAATATTTATATGCTACAAGATACCCCATTTTACTAAAGAAGATGAAAATATAATTAAAACGCAGTGGGGATATAAAGTATTTTTTAGTTCTTTTAAATCAAATGCTAGAGGAGTTGCAACTTTGGTGAATAATAACTGCGAATTTAAGTCCTTAAATGTAATTCAAGATGATTCGGGAAACTCCTTAATACTAGATGTAGAAATTGAAGACATACCATTCCTACTTATAAATATATATGGTCCCAATAATGACAGACCAAAATTTTACTCAGAATTGATAAGTAAAATTGAGGACATTTATACCTCACAGCACATTATTTTAGAAAGGGATTTCAATCTTATATTAGATAAAGATCTTGATTCTATGAATTAGAAAAATCTTAATAATCCTAAAGCCAGAGCTGAAGTTTTGAAGTTAATTGACACACTTAACTTTAAAGATGTCTTCCGAGAACATTGTCCTTTTCTGAAGAGATATAATTGGAGGGAAAAAAACCCTATTAAGCAAGCTAGGCTAGACTTCTTCCTAACTTCGGAATCATTATAAACTATGTCACCATATATTAAACATGAAAACAGTTATCGTTCAGATCATTCCCCTGTCTTATTCCAATGAAAATTAAATAAATTTATGAAAGGAAAGGGATTTTGGAAATTTAACAACTCACTCCTAACTGATAATGATTACATCAATATCATTAAAAAAATAATAAATAACAAAATGTCAATACTCATGCCATGTATATATTAAAGAATATATCAGTACAATCAGTAACGAAGACCTTTGCCTTACAATTAATGATCAATTATTTCTTGACACATTACTCATGAAAATTAGGGGTAAGTCAATTTCTTATGCTAGCTACAAGAAGAAAAAACAAAATGAAAGAAAATTAAAACTGGAAAAGGAAATAACTGAAATTGAGCAAAACTTAACGCAAAACACAACTGCAGAACTTAATGAAAAACAGAATGAATTAGAGCAAATTAGGAGTGGCATATTAAAAGCACAATGTATAAGATCTAGAACTAAATGGATTGAAGAAGGAGAAAAGCCCACTAGTAAGTATTTTCTAAGTCTAGAATCCAGAAATTATATTAGCAAACAGATTCCAAGAATACAAAAAGATGATGGGTTAATTATTACGGACCAATTCAAAATTCTAAATGAAATCAAGTTATTTTATGAAAACCTTTACAGAAAAAGAGAAACTATACATACAGAGGATTTTCAATTAAAACTAAATAAATTTAATATAACAAAATTAACAAAAGAAGAATCTGATAGTTTAGAGGGCCCATTAAATAATACTGAAGTGTATAATTTTCTTTAAAAAATGAAGAATGATAAAAGTCCCGGCCCAGACTGTTTCACATGTGAGTTTTTAAAGTGTTTTTTGGCAAGACATTGGTGTTTTTGTGACTGTAGCTATTAATAATTCTTACGAAATAGGTCAATTCTCAGACCATTATAAAATTAGGTATAATTACTTGTATACCAAAAATAGAATTAGACTTCTTTGAAAATATATCTGGTCTTAAAATTAATTTCCAAAAAATAAGAATAATATGGATAGGTAGTAAAAAATTTTCTAAAGATGTTTTCCATCATACCCGATGGAAGCTAGACTGGAACAACACAACATTTGACCCTCTCGGAATCAAATTTTCAATTAATCTTGACGACATGTCTGAGCTAAACTATACTCCTAAATTGTTAGAAATCAACAAAATAATGAATCAATGGAAACATAGAAAACTACCACCGATAGGGAGACTTAAAATAACAAAATCATTAATTATACCCAAATTAAACCACTTAATATTAAGTTTGCCCAACTCAGATACAAACTCGATCCAAAAATTGGAAAATGATTTGTTCCACTTTTTATGGGGATGCAACATGCATAAAATAAAGAAAAACACTATAATACAGGATTACAAATATGAGTGGCTAAAAATGATTGATTACTCAGCGTTTATCACTGCGCTAAAATCTAGCTGGATTAAAAGATTGATTAATTCTAATGCAAAATGGGTAAACCTCTTAGAAACAACCTTAGAAATTGAAATATCAAATTTATGGAAAAGAGGATAAGATTTTACTTCAGAAATTATAAGAAAAAAAACAAATATATTTTGGAAAGAAGTGTAACTAAGCTTGGCAAAGGTAATAAAATCAACAAGTAATCAAAATGAAAAACAATTTAATAATGAACTTTTATGGGACAACCCAAATATTCAGATAGGTAATTCTTCAGTATTTTTAAAAAATTATTTTAGAGCAGGGTTTACGCTAATTAGTGATCTGTTTGACTGTCATGGGAATTTTCTTAGCTTAGAATTATTAAATAACTTGAAAGTGAATACAAATTTTATTGAATATGCAGGTTTAAAAAAAGCAATAAAAACACATAGATATTACAGACATGCGCAAAGAACATGGCCCTAGAATTCCAAACTCTATTATCTTTTTCATAAGGATACAAAATGATACAAGGAAATCTTTAATATCTAATTGCAAATAAAAGAGAACAAACAACCTCATCAATCAGATGGAGAAATCTCGGAGATAATTTCACGGATTTAGAATGGAATAGAATTGAATGTCTCTCCTTTAAAGCGGTTCAAGAAAGTAAACTTAACTGGCTCCAATTTCAAATTTTACATAGAATTATACCTACAAATTATTATCTACACAAGTTGAAATTAACTGATTCTCCATTATGTAGCTTCTGTAAGACAGACATTGAAACTATTGATCATCTTTTTTATGAATGCTTTTATGTACGTAAAAGAACTATGGTGTGATTTTGAAGAATGGTTTTTAAATGAATTTGATATTTTCATAGCTTTTGATAGGAAGTCGGTTCTATTTGGTAAATTTCTAAAAACAAGCATCTATAAACTGAACAATTTTCTATTAATGGTTGTTAAATGGTATATTTTTGCAACCAAATATAAAAAAAACCCATGCCTGAGTTTTGATTTAGTAAAACAAATAATTAAAAACAGGATTCTGCTTGAAAAATATATGTTATTGAAAAACTGTAGATACTTAGATTATGAAAACCATTGGCAAACAATTTGTAAGAAGTTGTAACAAATTTTATAACATCTGTAATGGTTTAAACAATATTTTCTTCCGAATTATATAAGTGACTATATAACTTGATATATAATGTATGTACCCCCACCCCTTTTTTCCATTTTATGTTTTTGTTTTTTTTTCTCTCACTTTATCTTATTTTGTATTGTTTGCTTTTTTTCGCATTTCCTTCTCTCTCTTTTTTCTCTCTCTATCTACTATTATTATATTTTTTTTCTTTTTGCAATGATAACACATATTTCACTCCATATAGATAATTCATCAATGAGATATTGCCTTAATTAGAATGTTGAAATATGTTTATACGTGTGTGTGTGTGTGTGTGTGTGTGTGTGTGTGTGTGTGTGTGTGTGTGTGTGTGTGTGTGTGTGTGAATTTATGTGTAATTAAAAATAAAAAAATTTTAAAAAAATTATATGATGTTGGAGAGGGGTTCATAGTAGTATGGCCGAACAGTCTTGAACCCTCTCCTATTCACAATTCCAATTAAAGCGTGGTTTTTAAATATTATTGCCGCGAATTATTAAAACTCCCCTTTTATTTTCATTTGCAACTGGAGAGGAGATTAAATATTGACCCCATCCACCCTTGACACAATTTTGAATCCACACAGCTTTTGTATACAGACAAATGTGGTTAAACAACAAGAAAAGAATGGTATTGGCTAGGTATTAAAACATTACTACATTGAGATGCATACATGTAAACAAAAAGGTATTAAAATATGAAATAAAAAAACCCTAAAATTTAAGGCCTATTGATTCATACTATTCCAAAACTGCATACCGTATTAGAAAATTAATCCAAAAGTATACATCCTTATAAGACAATTTTGACAACTACTAATGCTTTCGAACATTGCAGATTTGTCATCACACCAACATATGTTTATACATGAGAATGGTCTACAATGTGCTTTAATACTTTGAAGGAGTATTAATTTTTTCCGCACAGTTTTTTTTTTCTAATACGGAATCGTGTTATGTATTCAAGAATAAAAGTAGCGTCAACAAAACATTTTTTATCGAACTATTTCTTTGTTATGGATAATTGATTCATTGCCTAGATCAAACCTGACCTAGAAATTATTATGGTAAATCTTTACACCAAATTTCATTTTCAGTTATAGTCTGTCCCAAGTTATTGCTTCCATCACTTTTTGATGATTTTTAATAAAAATACACATACCTGTGAAAGAAATAATGTTGAAATCGATAAAAGGGAAAATATCCAAGATATCTTCATTGAAAAATTATCATTTTTCACTCATAAAAGTTCACAGGAACGAAAACAAATTTCTTACGGAGATTTATAATGGGAAATGTTTACATCTTTTCTCCATTCGGAAGTTCTCGGGACACCTCGCGCAATTTTTCAACGTTATCATCCGGGCTTAATAATGGCTGATGCAATGCTAAATCTCCGTAGACTTTCTATTTTGGGATGTGTATTGAAACCTGAAGCGGTAGAGGGGGCGTTTCAAAACAGATAATCTGGACATTTTTCATATTAGTGGAGGAACATAGTTTGAGCATAAAGGTATTTATGATTATCGAAATATCAAGCAAAAAGCGGTGGAAGCAAAAACTCGGGACAGAGTATAATGCAATCTGCGAAAAAAATGAACGGAAACAGCCAATAATTGGAATTTTTCTACCTCCAAGGATCATGATATTATCAAAAATTGCTCGATCGTACCTAAATCAAAGTTGACCTAGATAATTGTATTATTATGATAAATCTTTACATTAAATTTCATTTTTCTTAATTAGTTTGTGCAATCTCTGCGAAGAAAATGAACGGAAACTGCAAATAATTGGAATTTGTCTACGTCCAAGAAGCATAACTCTGTCGAAAATCGATCGATCGTACCCAAAATCTAACTTTACTTTGATATGATTATGATTAATTTGTACTCCACGTTTCATTTCAGTTGATGCAACTTCTGCTAAGAAAATGAACAAAAACTGCAACTAATTGGATTTTTCTTTTTGCGTCCAACGAACATAACTCTGTCGAAAATTGTTCGATTGTACCCAAAGCGAACTTGACCTAGATATTATTATTAATAAATCTGTATCCTAAAGTTCAATTTAATATGTGCAATCTCTGCGAAGAAAATGAACGGAAACTGTTGGTGGAATTATTAACCAACCGACGGCACACCGACTGACAGGTCCACCCTTCTTTGAAGGGGGAATAAAAAAGGTGACGTCCACGTGGATTTTGTATGCAACGGAACCGATGAAGTTGAAAAATTGTGCGAGGTATTCCGAGTGACTTCCAAATAGAAAAAAAATATGTCAACATTAAATATTCCCATTATAAATCTCCGTGAGAAATCGGTTTTCTTTTTAATGTGATTTTTTTTTAGAGAAAAATAATTCTCGAAAATTGCACTTCTTGCACAGGTGTGTTTACTTTTATCAAAAATCGTCTAAAATGTGTTGCATAAATATCGTGGGACAGACTATAATTCAGTTAAAATCTCTCAGACAAATAAAAGCAAAATTTTAGAATTCGCGAGATGTCGTTCTTGCAATTTTACGCGAATACCCTCGCGATTAATAACTAATAATCTACTAGAAGTACAAAGTATAATATATGTCTCGTCAGCAGTGATGATTTTCAATTAGATTTCATGATTTACCTATACGCGTAGGTCAAAACACTTTGACCAGCGTTACTGCATAGGAGAGTTGATCATCACAAATCACCAAAAAATATGTACTAGCTTGAAACTATAGAAGATTTTGATAAGTTAAATGAAAATGATATTGTATAACTTGTAGTCTGTCCCAAGTTATTGAACTGTCAAATTTGGACCTGTGAAAAAGTACTTTCAATTGATATGATAATCTTCATTACCTCATTGTGTTACTTCATTGTGTTAAACCAGTTTTCTTACAGAGATTTATAATGGGAAATCCTGACATATTTTCTCCATTCAGATATCATTTGGAATAACTCGCATAGTTTTCAACCTTATCATCCGGGTACTATCAATGTTTGTTGCAATGCAAAATTCCCTTAAACATGATAGTTTTAGTTATGTTTTGAAACCTTAGTTCTAGAGGGGCGGCAAAAGAGCAAAACCAATCTTTGATTTTTTTTAGATACTTTTAAATGAATATCGTTTGAACCCTGACTCAGAGGTATTTATAACGATTAAGCAAAATATGAATCAAGGATATTAGGCGACAGAGTATAGTCGGCACTCATTAATGTGAATAATCATCTGAATGATCCATCATATCATTCGCACATTTTTGATGGTGTTTATGACCAAAAAAGTAACTATTATTTTGACCATTTAACATTAGTACCATCAATCTTTTTACAGCAATATTTAGACATTGTTAATGCTTTTACTCACCTTATTTCAAACGCGAGTTTAGAAAACAAATTTTAAGTAAACATTTTAGCCAAACTTAAAAGTAATCCATTTTAAGATTATACGATCTCTCATGATTAAGTGTTGTGGAATGGCATACGACAGATGATATCTAATACAGTGTTAATGACTTGCAATTGTTAGACGAGGATTTGAGTTTCCCTTTGCCAAGTTATGCAAGTAAGTATTAATTCAAATGCAATAAATATAAAAGGAGAGCGCTAAAAGAGGCTATTGGTCTAATGTGGTACTGGATTCAAATGACTGTGTCCGCTATATATGACAGTTTTGCTGCGTTACAAATATTAAGAAATTTTCTGTACTCACGGATATGAGTCTTCGTCTGTCTCTGTACATTACGAATTCCCCTGCCAAAGAAGCAGTCCATTCTTTTCCATCAAATGTTTGCATTCTAGGATCAGTATCTGCATAGCAAAGCATGTTTGCTATATTGTTGTCCTTGTCGTAGAAAAATATCTGGTTGTGAGATAAAAGTAAAAAAAACCCACTAAGAATGATAACTTTGATAATCATATCAAAACAAAATCTTAATTATATTATTTCTATAAAATTATGCAGAAAATATAAATTACACTTCACTTGTAAATGAGAGATATTGATGACACGAAAGTCATTTATCAGTCATAGGGATTAAAATACGTTGGCTACTGTGGAATTATTCAAATAAGAGGGGGGATGGCAATTTTAATTGTTTGTGTTGTTTGTTTTTTGGGGTTTTTTTCCTATTAATGGGGACGTAACTTCGTGGATGCGTCGGTTTTCAGTTTCAGTAAGAAAGATAACGTACTCTTAAGGAAGTACGAAACACCATGCAGTAAACTTAATAATTTCAAATACGCAAAATAATGGCTTGATATTATGTAAAAGTTAATTTTAAACGATTATCTTTAAAAAAAAATGATATAAATCATACCCATAAAATACTCAAAGCAAAAATATAAAAATTAGGGTAAAGCATATTTTGATCATTTTGTAACCTACATTTGAATGGTGCTCATTTGATTTTTGTGCAATTTTGCTTTCTATCATTTTTGAAAATGTGTTACTTATGTCCCGTCATGGTAAAGACCTGATATTTGGACACAGCCATCACCTGTACTCAGACTTTATGCCTGTCAAATTTCAATGTCGTACTGAAAGGTCAAAGGTCAAACATGATGACCTAATTTAGAATTTTTATCAATGTTCACCTCCGTCAAATATACTTAAAACTTAATTTATTTGAAACCCACTGTCGAATTTTCATTATATTAATATATATTATAATTTCGAAGTCACGTCAATTATACTGTTTTATTTTATTTATTTTTTAACTATAAAATTTTCTATGAGAGACCGTTATGTGTTGCAAATTTTCGTCTAAAAAGCTGATTTACAATTGCTATTTTTACTCTATAATACATCAGAAATTGCTTCCAGTTGCCAGTTAGAATTTATTTCAGTGTCTGTAAGATACAAAAAGTTTTCCTGTATAAAAAGCTGGTGTAATAATATGTAATATCTTAAAGAGTAATTTTTAGCATAGGTATTTTAATAATGTTTTTCTTTAATTTTACACTCCACTAAGCAAAGATTTAAATGAGGCAACAATTGCCAGGTCGGATTTATTTTTAAATTTATATATCAGTTAATTTCATACCAAATAACAGAAAATCAAAATTTTAGAAAAATTAAACTATAGGAGAATTTTAGATAATCTGTATTTTACCACCTTAAGATTTAAAAAAAAAATCAGTGTAAGTGTTAATCAGTGGGGAAGGCTACCAAACAAATACAACGAAAATAAAGCCATCAGGAATTCTAATGATTCCACAATATTTACATTTGCAATTTGATTTCTTATACATGTATGAACCTATAGAATAGCGAAAACGTTTAATGCCGTATATTTACATTTGCAAATATATTTCCTTATATGAACCTATTCAATGGCAAAATCGTTCAATGCTGTGTGAACTTTTTCATGACGTCGCAATGATTTTTGCACGCGTTTATTGTTTGACGGTTGCATAATTTTCAACGTACAAACCGTTATTAATATCAACAATTCTAAGCGATTTGCCTTTTTCAAGCGTAAATATAAGCAATAAACAACAATAACAAAAAGTTCACCTGGATATGAACTTGGTTTATTCGTGATTAAACCCTTCGCGTTTGTCGTTTGTGATAGTTGCATTATTGTAAAAATAAAAACACGATTTTTTTAATAATTCTGAACAGTCTGACCTTTTCAAACGTTATTATTAGTTATAAACAGCAATTTTAAAACGTTAATTATAAGGATATAAACTTGGCTTGTACGTTATCAAATCTTCTGAGAAACACTTCACAAGATTTATTCACAGGACCAACCAAGTTCATATCCCGGTAAACTTTTTAACTTAAAGTTTACTTCTTAAGTATTTGTCAAGTACATTGTACGTAATAAAATGCATTGTATTACATAAAAACGCGAGAGCTAATGTACATACCCTTATATCAGGCATGGTAAAATTATCCCATACTCTCGATAAATCTACTCCACTTTCTGTTTTCGTAGTACCTAACCTGATAAACACGTCTCTATCCCTCACATTGATAAGCCCGTCCGCTTTTCCGGTAACCTCGAGAACCTTTTCCTCCCACCAGGTAGAGCTCTCAATAAGAATACCACACCCGTTTTCGTCGAAAGATACTTCACCCTGGTAACTAACATTTTGACATGAGCTGGCAGAAGATTGATACGTTGGGGTGAGTATATAAATGAAAGCATTACAAAGGCTTGGAGTGTTTTCATTGAAGCATCCCACTGGAACCGTAACTGTGAAGTTTATCAAAAGTTTTTCTCCTTCTTTTACCCCGTATGAAAATGAGGATGGCTAAAAGCACAATAAGGCATGTATATGTATACAATATATAAACAATCAAGCTTATGTTCTCACAATTTACCAATTATTAGTCTATTAAGAATGTAGTTAAGATATGTAAATGTATGAAAAATAAAAAAATAAATTCGAAAATAACCCTGTTGTTCTAACATTATCCTAACAATAATATGTCATGTATCTTCTAATTGATTTTTTTTAAATTAGAAAAAATATCACTTTTTATTAGATATCCGATTTATTTCATGAGAAAAAAAGTTATTTACATGTAACATTGATATTTTGTTGGTTGTAATTTCAAGGAACACAAAATTCTTAATATCCATTAAATTTTATCGTAAAAATATATCTAGTTATAGTTTCAGTAAGATATTTTATTTTTTAGATCCCGACAAAAGTTGGGCTTTGGAATTCTGCATATAAATTGAATCCGTAGTGTGTAACTTCAATGAATAAACTTACGAACATCCCGGCTTGGAAATGATCACTGTAATTGTGATGACCAGGAGTGCTGTTTTCAGAATGTCGAGCTCGCACTGAACATTGTACCTGAAAATGACGTAACAATGAGAAAATCAAAGTACTAAACTACTGATGAGGGTTGATTATATTGATTATTGACAACGAACTGTACCGTAATTTCGCAAGGAGTTTCTTAGCTGTATTTGAATAATTACACACATTTTTCTTTAATATAAATCATTGGCCATTTCTACAAGAATTCCGAGCTAAATTTGGAAAACCCCATAGGATTCATGTTGTGTAATATTTAAAGATATTATTAACGCCACAAACTTCTACGATGTATTTTGTACAAGTAATCGAAAATTTCTGGAAAATTTTATCCAGGCATTATTTACAAACAAAGTCTGTTCTACGCCAGTACTGGTTTTATCTTTAGATTAGATAGTCTGCCCTTGATTCCAAACTCTATCGCTGTAGAAATGGCGTTTTGGTAATCAATGAAAGCGATTGAATCAATGAAAGCGATTGAACTCGTAGGAATACATAAGTCTTCAAATGATATCTTAATTGTCCGTACAATTTGAAATCTGACTTTTTTCAAGGTATATATAGATAAACTGTGGTGATAACGAACAGTATTATATTTTCTTGTAAAACAATGCTTCTGATTACATAACATCTAATTTATCGATTATTTTCAAGTACTAGGTCTTGTAAGTGACTTAGGTCAAAACACTGTTTCACTTTCGTTTTGCCAGAGTAACTGCACAGGAAAGTTGATTAAAATACAATTTAAAATCTATAATATTTCAAGACAATGTTTTAAAAGTTTAAAACAATTCGTACGAATACACTGTATTATAATTCTCTAGAGGAACAAAAACCTTAATGAGACAGGTATCTTTAAAAACCCTCAAAAGTAGGTATTGAATTACACAATCCATGTCCAATAATCAAAGTGTTCTCTCAATCAGCATAATACGTTCTATTTTATTGTAAAATGTACTTCATGTTTAAGGTTTGCAGTGTTCTAACAAACGATCTTTAAAATCAAATCTTTCTTGACGAATAAAAAACTTCTTTTGATTTGTGACAATTGCAGTTTATTTGTTATTAAAAAACATGCTAGATATCTCTGTGTCGCTTAATAGTGGTCAGCTGATGAATACATCATTACGAAAACATTCTGATAATACATGTATTCATCGTTTTTCATGGTATTTTTATTATTAGTTTTAAAAATACCAACCCAGAAATTTGAAATAATCCTTGTATATAATATGGTGATAGTACAATATATAGTGAACATACATCCAGGACTAGAAGCAAGACTAGTGTTAAGATTGCAATGTGCCTTCGTATTTCTTCATTTTCCTTTTTCACATGTAGCACAATGGTATTAATTTGAAAGTGTTTCAATATTATATATTTAAAACCACCAAAAAATGTTAATGTTCAAGTGTCTCACCACCATGTTTAAATTATACATGTCCACCCAGTCCTTGGGGTACAGCCAGCTTTGGTTGCTCTGATAAAGTTGAGACTCTACCACTTTGACAAGGTCCGTATTGATGTACCAATAGGTGTCATAAAGGTTTGAACTGCCAGTGGGCTCATCGAACAGACACTTAAATACTGGTACTATTGGTTTAGTACCTGGTGTGGTGGCTGAATATTCCAAAGATACGTTTACATAAGGGTGTGTGCTTATTGGAGGCAGATCTGAATAAATATTAGAAAAAAAAACAATAATGCAACGTAATTTTTTATTTACGAAATACACGACAGGTAATGAATAGCGTCCAATGTAAAAGCACAATAATGTACATGTATTTCTAAATTATGAATCATTTTAAAGAAGAGGTCAAGAACAATTGACTGTATATAGTCCTTCTGGATATTATTCATTCGTCAGAACGGGAAAAAACCCGAGATTTATAGCTGGTTTTTTTCATATGTCATTGAAAATGAAAGTTATAACACAACTTTTTTTACCGTGTTTATCTTTAATGAAAGCCCCGGTACACCTTTAAAAAAAGCCAATGTTATGAATCATCATTGTTATGAAAGAATTCATATCTTAAAGTTTAGAAATCTGTAGGCTCCTTTCATTTGCTAGATCTTGGCCTTAAAACAGTATCCGTTGTTACATACAAACGGGACAAGGAAACGCAAGTGTACAAAATAGGACACTGAAGGTAAGGCGCGCTGTTGGTTAGAGGTCCACAATAATGCATTTTCGCGATAAATAAAACCCAAGTGATAACGCGTTTCATATTGATTTCACTGAACAATGGCATCACTTTGATTACGTGAATCAATAAACAGGCGTGTGACAAATGAGTCGGATATGACTGTTAGTAACCTCCGAACTCACGTGGTTAAAAGATGCCTCCATATTCTAAACAGAAGATAAGTATTTATACTTGACTATATCAAAGACGTATTATTACTTCAGCGGCAAAATAAAATGACAGGTAATGACATATCAAAGTACACAAAGTAAATGAATCATAGGGTATAGCGTTATCAAATTAAACTCAATGACTATTTGATGTCTTGGAAATTTTTTTATATTCACATTTGCAACCATGTTTCCTTATAAATTTATATGCACCTATAGAAAAGCAAAAATGTTCATTTCTGTGAGAACATTATGAGTTGTCTTAATTTGACGTCATAATTCTCACCGCACGTGCCATGATTGACAGTTGCATCATGCCAAAATTTAGGAACACAGTTTAGTTATTTGTATTAACGTATTTTTAAAAAAATTGTTGGGACGAAAAAAATTATTTTTCGGATCAATCAATTCGGATTATCTTTTCGGACATGAAATGGATATTTGTTCAAACAAATACTCAAAGCTGAACCAAAATTATCAATCCTATTATAATGATCGTCTTTCTCAGACGTAACAGGTTAACATTGTAATGGATAATAATGTCAAAGTGGCATTTTTGCGCCCGTCTAAGATGCATGTATTAAGTACATGGATTAAAAATGAAATATGTCTTATGATAGATCATTGCATAAAGAGTCTATGACCAATGTTGTTATTGATGTATCTCCCCTGTCAGGTGAGAAATATACCGTAATAAAACCTAAAAGAACATAATTTTTGCCATAGGAGAACTAATTTTCCTATAGCATATTTGGATCTTCCTACTAGAATATAAAAGCTTCCTACAGGAATTTAAATTCCAATAAGATTAAAACAAAACTCCGATAGGATTTTAAAATATGACAGAAAAATTCAATTTTATATACAAAAACTACCTGTCTGTAGGAAATACTTTTCTCATATAGAAAATATATGACCCTCTTGCGGTAACATCCGTGTCAACGAGAGATATTCAGATAAGTTGTAAAACTTGTTTATCAATTGTTGTAAAATATATAAAGTCCAGTGCAAAAAATATATTTCCTGTTAGATTTTTAGAAAATTCCATAGGATTTCTATATTTTCTTTAAGGAATTTTTTCCCATGGGATTGTTTTCCCTTTGAGATATTAGTTTTCAAAAGTAAATATCTCTCCTGTCAGGTTAGACACACTAAAAACAAAAGTGTTTATATAATAGTAAATAATATACTCTCTATGCAATTGTCTATTTTTTGTATATATGGAAGTTTACGTAACTGCATCTTAAGCCCCTTTCTCAATTGGCGCACGAGCAGAAGCGACAAAATATTCGTGCGACCGAAAAAATTAGATATGAATCGTAAACAGTTGCCGAAATAATCGCATTTGAAAAAGTATTCGTACGAAATTCGCACGATCTTAGCGAGCGTTGTGCGAAGTAAACGCATTATATCTTGCGATAAATCTTGCGTCTATATGCGACTGGTGTACAATAAAAGTGGCTGTTGAAAGACAATGCGATAGGATCGCGCGAGAGACCAGGTGATCGGACGATTGAGCGTGTGCCAATGCGATTGGACGTGCGATCATGCGTTCCATGGTACGAATGCTCGTGCGAGTAAGAGGGGGTATATACCGCCCATTTCCGACGCTCTTCAGTAGACATAGTTGAAAGCGAGAGAACATGCCGCCTAAGAAGAAACAGAGATGCAGCAGCATTTATTATTATACCTCAATATGATTATTCTATTATATCTGATTGGTCTGGAAAGTCAAGTGGCAGGGCGATTTCATAGGAATGAAAAATCCGATATGAGCATACGATGCAGACAAATATGATTAAATCAAAAATATTTCATCAATACGATTCTCTTTATATCACAAAACCAACTTAATTATCTATGATTCGAAATTATGAAAGAAAAGTGAGACAGTAACATAGGAAATCAAACTATCACGACGTTATTGCTATTGAAAAGTCAAACAATTTTTAGAAATCAACGTATTTTGTATAATTATATGTTGTTCGGTATATTAAACGTTTATTGCATTAATGTTTAGGGAAATGAAGATTTATTCCCCAAGAAAAACAAATTTCCCTCGAGCAAAGCCCTCGGGGAATATGATTTTCAATTGTGGTCTGAAAAAGAGATGTTTATACTAGTGGCAAAGAATGACAAATCATTGAGGTGATAAGTCGTGCAATGATAGTAAAACGTTGCAAGATTACATTAGACATGTTGAGCAACAGTCTCATGGTCGCAAAACACACGCATATACAGCAGCGATTCATCTTACGGCCTTTAATAATCGTGCATCACTCTTGCGAGTACACAAAACGCTGTAAAACGTTCGTACTAATGTTCGTGCGTTGCACTGCGATGATTTGGATCGCATTCGGTCGCGTCTGAATAGTGTGCATGTCCAATATTTTGTGGAGACTTGATGCGAGCACTAAAACGCATGCAACGAATGCGAGAGCTCGTGCAACGTATGCGAGAGCTCGTGCAACTTATGAGAGAGCTCATGCGAATCTAAAAAAATCCGATCGCAAAGTGTTGTAAAGTGCTCGTGCGCCAATTGTGAAAGGGGCTTAAAGTGGGTTCAAAAATACAATCTTGGCACAGGCATAATTAGCGTAACAATATATCTAAATTTTGTTAAAAATAGCTGATGTTAAATTTGTTGACCACCTAACCTCCTTAATTAACTTGATGTCTTCACTCCAGTAAGTTTCTATCTAAATTTACAAACCATTGCCCATATTTTTTATCTGATTTCTTTATAAATATTATCTTTTTTTCTGAACTTGATTGTCGTTGCACAAAACTCCACGATTCTATGAATTGGCTTTAGGCCAAATTGATTTAAACATTAAACAACAATATTCCACTTTTCAGATACAATATGATGCATCTTGGAGGGAAGAGGAACAACAAATTTAAATTGCATGACTCTTACCATACAGGGACCCAAGCTTAAGAGGCAGGACAAAAACTGCCATAAATATGACCTTTATTAAAAAAATCATCTTCCTTAATTCTGCTGACACTAAATACATGTAGAAACTAGCTGCACATTTAGCAAGACAATAACTCCCTCTACTATTTTTAGATTTTATTTTTTTTGTCCCCCGGGATAGTGATTCTGTCCCCAAGGTTAGGTCAAAACTGTCACATAGTGTTGAAAGACAGGTGACACTAAATCAATTACTTTTAAAAAACATTCTCTTTGATAAAAATAAATCAGTTTACAACAATTTTCCTATTTCATCAGATAAGAACACACATCTCAATTAAATGTGCTGAAAATCTCAGCTGCAGCAGATCTCCGAGTTTTGCCGATTTTTAACAACTTTATTAGATTCTCATTATTCAGTAAAGTGGAAATATATGTTTGCAAATGCACAGGAGCCAGACTCATCTGAGATCCATTTTGATCCAATCTTGCGATCCAAAATATTGATTTAAATAAGGTTGATATTGATAAAAAGAAATGCGTTAACTTCAACTATGAACACGATGAGTTTGATTTTTTTTTATTATATTACATATTCATTTTTTGTGTGTATTATATGTAACAAAAGGGTTGATGTAAAAAAAAAATCATTCGTTGTCCATCTGAATCTAATGCAGGTATATATGAAGAAATCAGTGTACATACATGTAACAGTTCGTCTTGGAGTTGTGTTTAGGTTTAACAACAGAGAATGTATAAAGCCGCTTTCACAATTGGCGCACGAGCACTTTACAACACTTTGCGATCGGAATTGTTTAGCTTCGCACGAGCTCTCGCATACGTTGCACGAGCTCTCGCATTCGTTGCATGCGTTTTAGTGCTCGCATCACGTCTCCTCAAAATAGTGGACATGTACACTATTCAGACGCGACCGAATGCGATCCAAATAATCGCAGTGCAATGCACGAACATTAGTACGAACGTTTTACAACGTTTTGTGTACTCGCAAGAGTGATGCACGATTTTCAAAGGTCGTAAGATGAATCGCTGCTGTTTATGCGTGTGTTTTGCGACCATGAGACTGTTGCTCAACATGTCTTTGTTATCTTGCAACGTTGTTTTATCATTGCACGACTTATCAGCCTTAATATGCCATGCTTTGCCACTAGTATATATACCCTGTATAAGCATCTTTGTTTCAGACCACAATTGACAATATACATGTACATTTATTGCATGATGGTGAGGGAAATATGAAGATTTATTCCCCCAAGAAAATTCATATTTCCCGAGGGAAATTTGTTTTTTCTTGGGAAATAAAGTCGTGATTGTTTGATTTCCTATGTTACTGTCTCACTTTTCTTTCATAAATTCGAATCATAGATAGTTAGGTTGGTTTTGTGATATAAAGAGAATCATAATGATTAAATATTTTTGATTTAATCATATTTGTCTACATCGTATGCTCATATCAGCTTTTTCATTCCTGTCCTGTCACCCTAAACATTAATGCAATAAACGTTTAATATACCGAACAACATATAATTATACAAAATACGTTGATTTCTAAAAATTGTTTGACTTTTCAATAGCAATAACGTCGTGATAGTTTGATTTCCTATGTTACTGTCTCACTTTTCTTTCATAATTTCGAATCATAGATAATTAAGTTGGTTTTGTGATATAAAGAGAATCGTATTGATGAAATGTTTTTGATTTAATCATATTTGTCTGCATCGTATGCTCATTTCGGCTTTTTCATTCCTATGAAATCGCCCTGCCACTTGACTTTCTAGACCAATCAGATATAATAGAATAATCATATTGAGGTATAATAATGAATGCTGCTGCATATCAGTTTCTTCTTGGGCGACATCTTCTCTCGCTTTCAACTATGTCTACTGAAGAGCGTCGGAAATGGGCGGTATATATACCCCCTCTGACTCGCACGAGCATTCGTACCATGGAACGCATGATCGCACGTCTAATCGCATTGGCGCAAGTTCAATCGTCCGATCACCTGGTCTCTCGCTCTCAACAGTCGCTTTCATTGTACTACAGTAGCATAAAGACGCAAGATATATCGCAAGATTTAATGCGTTTGCACAAAGCTCGCTTATATCGTGCGAATTTCGTACGAATACTTTTTCATAGGCGATTATTTTGGCAACAATTTACGATTCATATCTAATTTTTTCGGTCCCACGAATATTTTGTCGCTTCTGCTCGTGCGCCACTTGTGAAAGGGACTTTATAGACAACTCAGAAATAGTAATGAAAATAAAATGATCTTCATAAATTATTAAAAGTTTAAATTCCTTCTGAATATAAAAATATTCAAGGAATCTGAATTTCAAAAATCTGGATACAATGTAGAAAAAACCATAGCTTCAGTTTTTATTGATTATGAAAATTGATAGTTTTTTTTAACAAATTATAATCTTTGTATAAAATAAAATAGTGTGGTATTTACATGTATATTTTCAGGCAAATTATGAATGCAAAGAATGCTTCACAGCAACTCCTCTTATAAAGTAAACAGAAAAACAAACATGATCTAATAACACACTCAAAAATTAAATAAAAATATGTTTGATTTGCAAGTATTAAGAATAAGGTAGCCCCTGATTTTGTGGACCCCAATTCATTTACACACACACTAGTATTACTGGTTATACCTTTTAAGGCCTAAAGCATATTCGTAAAGTCCAAAAACTTAATTTAGGTTTTAGGATTCTGTAACATATCTGGTTAAGATAATGCTAAGTACATTATAACTGTGTTGACACAACACAATCCTTTATTTGGAAATACTGATTCCATATTTTTGATGAGCATTTATCTTTTGAAATCTAAAATCGACACACTATTTTCCCACATGATGCACAAAGATCAATTTATCAAAGTACTGAAAATACTGAGAAGCGCTAAATTGTCTATACAAGCACATTCTGTTACTACAAATTACACTCTCTAGTGCCATTTTTAAGGTCTTCCGTTTCCAACGGAAGACCTTACTATTATTGTGCTTGTAAGATTATTAGGGTCTTCCGTTTCCAACGGAAGACCCTCTTGTTATTCTACGGTTTCTTTTTCTTTATTAGGGTCTTCCGTTTCCAACGGAAGACCCTCTTGTTATTCTACTGTTTCTTTCTATTATTATTATTATTCTTAATATTCTTTTTCTGCCTTCTTTAAAGCTTTATTTCTCGAAAACTATTCATCCGATTTGCACCAAATTTTCAGGACTTATACAGCATCGGAGGGGACAAATGTTTTTAGTTAAATTTTTTGATGACGTCACTTCCGGTTTAAGATATTGACGATTTAATGAAATTTTAAGGGTCATTTTGTCCACGCAACTCCTCTGAAACTATTCACGATAGAAAGTTGAAATTTTCAGGGATTGTAGATGAAAGTCTGTAGATGTACCGCATTGTTTTATAATATGGATAATACGCAAGGCGTTAAAGCTCGCCTGAGGTCGAAAATTGACACCAATTTTTTTTACAAAAATTTTGCACATTTTCTGAAATATTTTTAAACCTGTAAATATTTTGTTAAAACATGTAATGTAAAAGTTGTTTCTATTTTCACGGGCTTTCATTTGATATCAAGAAAAAGGGGCTGGCCCCTCAAATTAGGGGCCAAGAGGGCTCTAAAGTCTTTTTGCAATAACTCTTTACTGAACAATAATTTGTTATCAATTATAGAAGCAAAAATGTTTATTGTACAACTGTTTATCTATATAGTACCACACCTTAATCATATGTTACGTAATTAGGGGTTTCAAGGGGCCAGAAGTCCAAAACTTTGATTATTAATATCTAGAAAAAGAGAAATATTTTGAAAAGCATTGTAGAACAAAAAATGTTTAAAATAATGTTCTCAATAATATGCAACCTAAAAAAAATTGTTGGTGGCCCCAGTAGGGAGTTTAAGGGTCGGCCCCTAAAACACATTAGTTCAGATATCTCTAGAACGGTCAACAACTCCTGAACACTTATTGAACAAAATACGTTTATATTTGTAAGATCTTTCATTTGATATCAAGAAAAAAGGGCTGGCCCCTTAAATTAGGGACCAAGAGGGCTCTTAAGTCTATTAATAATAACTTTTTACTGAAAAATAATTTGCTATATATTATAGAAGCAAAAATATTCTTTGTACAGTTATTTATCTATACAGTACCATACCTAAGTCATATGTTACGTAATTAGGGGTTTCAAGGGGCCAGAAGACCAAAACTCTGATCAGTAATAGCTAGAAAAGGAGAAATATTTTGAAAAGCATTGTAGAAGAAAAGTTGCTCAAAATAATGTTTTTAATAATATAATACCTAAAACTTTTTTGTTGGTGGCCCCAGTAAGGAGTTTAAGGGTCGGCCCCTAAAACACAGTTGTTCAGATATCTCTAGAACGGTTAACAATTCGTGAACAGTTGTTGAACAAAATATGTTTATATTTGCGAGACCTTTCATTTGATATCAAAAAAAAGGGGCTGACCCCTCAAATTAGGGGCCAGGAGGGCTACAAAGTCTTTAAATAATAACTTTTTACTGAAAAATAATTTGTAAATAACTATAGAAGCAAAAATGCTCAACTCATAAGGCTTAATTTTAATCTGAAATCCGTTTTAAAATCGGCCGATGCATTACAGAGATATAAGGGTTTAAAAAATTGATTTTTCCGGAAATTTTGATTCCACATTCTTGGTTTAGAAAATAGTGTTATGTGCAAAGTTAAATTAACTCGTACCTAAAATAATTCGATGATTGTTAAATGTACTTAAACACATTCGGATTTTTATTTGCAAAGTCGTTCTTGATATTGATAAGGTTTTTGTTAATTCGTACTTAGAATAATTCGGATTTTGTTAACTCGTACCAAGAATAATTCGATATTTTTTTTTAGTTTTTCATGTATATTGGTTTAAGAATTCTGCTTCTTACAGGAATTACTAGCTTTACTTTCGACATTAACGGAAGACCCACTCGTTGCTTTGCAACGAGCTTTGCTCTAGTTATTATTATTCTTTTTTTTCTTTTTCTGACTTTTTTGGAGCGTTATTTCTCAAAAACTATTCAACCGATTTGCACGAAATTTTCAGGACTGATTAAGCATCATCGGCGCTACATATTGTCAAATTTTCAAAGGATGACGTCACTTCCGGTTTCAGATATTGACGATTTTGTAAATTTTTAAGGGTCATTTTGTCCACGCATCTCCTCCGAAACTAATCAAGATAGAAGCTTGAAATTTTTGCAGGATTGTAGATTAAAGACTGAAGTTGTACCCCCCTGCTTCCAATTAATAAAATTGCGCAAGGCCTCGAAGCTCGCCTGAACCTGAAAATTAGCACCAAATTTTTTCACGAAATTTTCGAACATTTTCTCTAATATCTTTTGATGTATAAATATTTTGTTAAAACATGTAATGCAAAAGTTGTTTCAATTTCCACGGGCTTTCATTTGATATCAAGAAAAAAGGGCTGGCCCCTCAAATTAGGGGCCAAGAGGGCTCTAAAGTCTTTTTGCAATAACTCTTTACTGAACAATAATTTGTTATCAATTATAGAAGCAAAAATGTTTATTGTACAACTATTAATCTATACAGTACCACACCTTAATCATATGTTACGTAATTAGGGGTTTCAAGGGGCCAGAAGTCCAAAACTTTGATCATTAATATCTAGAAAAGGAGAAATATTTTGAAAAGCATTGTAGAAGAAAAAATGCTTAAAATAATGTTTTAAACAATATGCTACCTAAAAAAAATTTGTTGGTGGCCCCAGTAAGGAGTTTAAGGGTCGGCCCCTAAAACACATTAGTTCAGATATCTCTAGAACGGTCAACAATTCCTGAACACTTGTTGAACAAAATATGTTTATATTTGCGAGATCTTTCATTTGATATCAAGAAAAAAGGGCTGGCCCCTTAAATTAGGGGCCAATAGGGCTCTTAAGTCTATTAATAATAACTTTTTACTGAAAAATAATTTGTTATATATTATAGAAGCAAAAATATTCTTTACACAGTTATTTATCTATACAGTACCATACCTAAGTCATATGTTACGTAATTAGGGGTTTCAAGGGGCCAGAAGTCCAAAACTCTGATCATTAATATCTAGAAAAGGAGAAATATTTTGAAAAGCATTGTAGAAGAAAAGTTGCTCGAAATAATGTTTATAATAATATAATACCTAAACCTTTTTAGTTGGTGGCCCCATTAAGGAGTTTAAAGGTCGGCCCCTAAAAAACAGTTGTTCAGATATCTCTAGAACGGTTAACAATTCGTGAACAGTTGTTGAGCAAAATATATTTATATTTTCAAGACCTTTCATTTGATATCAAGAAAAAGGGGCTGGCCCCTCAAATTAGGGGCCATGAGGGCTACAAAGTCTTTTAATAATAACTATTTACTGAAAAATAATTTGTTATATATTATTGAAGCAAAAATGTTCAACTTATTAAGCTTAATTTAAATCTGAAATCCGTTTTAAAATCGGACGATGCATTACAGAGATATAGGGGTTTAAAAATTGATTTTTCCGGAAATTTTGATTCCACATTCTTGGTTAAGAAAGTAGTGTTATGTTCAAAGTTAAATTAACTCGTACCTAGAATGATTCGATATTTGTTAAGTCGTTCTTAAACACATTCGGATTTTTTTTTGTCAAGTCGTTCTTGAAATCGTTAAGGTTTTTGTTAATTCGTACCTAAAGTCAATCGGATTTTGTTAAGTCGTACCAAGAATTATTCGATTTTTTATATCTTTTTGTTTTAAAACACCTGATATTGGTTTTAGAGCTCTGCTTCTTACAGGAACATCTAGCTTTTCTTTCGACAAAAACGGAAGACCCACTCGTTGCTTTGCAACGAGCTTTGCTCTAGTTCTTATTTTTCTTTTTTTTTTTTTTTCTTCCTAGACGCGAACTTTGAGGCTTCATATCTTGCTCATTTCTGAACGGTTTTTGCTCAAATTTTCAGGGCTTATAGACATTACAAAACACTATCTAAAAAATTTCATAAACTTTAAAATTCCTCTTCCGTTAACGAGTTATTCCCCTTTTAAAATTTTTTAGGGCCTTTGGTTTCCAGACAAAGGCTCCGAGACTATGATAGCAGGGAATGGGAATCCAGCGAATTTGAATAACAGAGACATTGAAGTTGTGCACATCGATTTTTGTTTTTCGATTACGTTTGTTATTTAGAAAAAGGTAGGGGGTCAAAAAATAGGATTCCATAAAGTGCGAAAATTTAGACATATTTTGCTTTGTATCTTTTAAACGAAAAATATTTTGTTAAGACATGTAGAATAAAAGTTGTGCAGAATGTTAAGGGCTTTCATTTGACACCAATAAAAAATTAAGGGCCAATAGCGCTTGAAAGTTTTTGCTTAATAACCCAAAAACGGTTAGGATTTCGATATGGCTGTCGCTGGAAAAGTTGTTTGTTGGGATCTCATAAAGGTCGTTACAATGTTATTTTGTTGGTGATTTGTGTTTTATGAGTGTAAAAAGCTGTACATGTTAACATGTACCTCGTTTAATTTGGCAAGGTAACGAAAGTCTATGTGCGTGCAACTGGCATAAAGTTACCATAGAAAAGTATGCTGGTTTATACAGGAAATTTTTTTTTAGAATAGATTTTTTTTTTGGAGTTTATGTCAGTTTTGTTAAGTTCTTATAGTGCACAATCCCTAAAACGAGAATCGGAAAACAAAACATTCTTCTTCCTTTGTAGTAAAACACAAACTACGGATTTAAAATAAATCTATGTATTACAATTGAGTTTTCATACTGCATGCAATTAAAATCTACCTTGAATAAGAGCTGTGTGTGTACCGTTACGTAAGCTATCCCTCACCCGCCGCCTAGAAAATCGGTCACCATGGTCGCGACGGGGCTAACTAGCGGTCAGCAGTTATCTAATACACGAGAAATGCGTCTCTCATATATGAGTTTATTTAGCCGCGCACTCTAGAATTGTTTTAGTTTACATACCCGTAAATAAAATACAAGATCTGTTTTAATTTCTTCATGTTATAAGAGTTTGTCCATCTTGTTTTTATTTAATTAAACATTAGAGTGTAAGAAGATGTTCTGAAAATTTATAAAGGCGATATTACTACAAATCGGAAACTTCGTCAGTCTTAAATTAATGGTTGGTTTGTAGGTCTAAAATGTTTATAAATCTGTGCAAATATTGTTTTAAATGAACAAACAACCCACAAATATTAAAACTTTTAAATGATGATCATCCCTCGCACATGGCCGAGGAGATCCCGCGCGAGTGCATGTTTCAGACTTTTGTACGAACACAACTATTTTCTTTTATGATTTCAACTATGATATTGGTTTAAGATGAAAAGATAAATTTATTTTACATGTACAGTTGATTTAGCAATGATTAATACGATTGCGCACAAGGTAGTTTATTATAATCAAAGTTCCATGTTTCATGTTTGCGGTAGGTGCTGGCACGATAAAAGGTGTCCTGAATTGAGGCATTCGGATTTTTTTTAATTGGCAAAAAGATAATCAGATTTGACGAAAATCATTTTTTGGCGACTTCTTCTTATGTGTAACATTTTCACTTTCCCACCCGTTTGTTTATTCGGTCAGTCTGTGTTAATTCAATCGCAGCGTGCGACCGAAAATATTGTGTCGCTTTGAACAGCGCACACAGCTGAGAACATCTATAGCCCCAGTCGGGTTATGTTTATATGGCTGCAGATCATCAATTGTTATGTAATTGAGTAACAATGTATCGAAGGTTATCGAATATTATTGAGTATCGAAGTGTGCTTTCACTAAAGTGGTCAATTGTTAAACAATAAGGCTATTATTCGAAGTCAATCATCTTCACATTATACATGTAGGTGCGAAATCGTAATCGGATAATATTGCTAATAAATCAACCTGTTGAACACGCTAAACTTCTACAGATATGAACGGAATAATATATTATACTTAAAAGTTTTAAGTCAAAGGAAAATTGTTCTCGGATTAAGAAGTTATGAAATACGACTACATTATGCAACGCAGTCGGTCGCCATAGAAATCATCAAAGTACTGCAAGTGTCGACAAATTTCTTGTTTCTTTGAAATACATGTACCATGATAGCTCACTACCAGAGTAAAGCTAGCCAGCACTAACTCCAACGCACTAACAAAAAACAAGTATTCCTTTTAAAGGAATGATCGGCAATAATGATATATTGATAGCTAGAAGCAATCAACATGATCAGTTTGATGTAAAATAATAAAATAAGTACTGTATTTTTACAAAATATAGAATATTTTGAATCTGTACACCATAATTTCATTATTATAAACCGTCAACAAATTTAATTTTTAAATAAATTTGGGAAAAGCCGTTCGTTAACTCTTTGTCTAATTTTATATTTTTAACGTAATTATTAAATGTTAATGTATCTTCTTCTTCTTCAGAATACTGAGTAGGGCTCTTCAAAGAGCATTAACACGTATACAAAGAAAGAGTTGTATTAAAATAATTTAATGCGACTGAAAAACATTGAATGCCATCATAACTTGCTATTGAGGTCGCATTATTATAAATCAAGCCGTCTTCCTAGCTACTATTATGCAACATCAATAGATCGAGGTCAGTTCATGGAGCATCTTCTTATGATTGAGGTCAGTTCATCGAGGTCAACTGCATTACTGAATGAATCTTTCGATCGAAATTCTTACGCGTGAGACAAAATGTGCATTCTTGAATTAACAGGTCACTATTTTTCAAGCGTTTTCCGATCCCGATGTTAAACAACTGAAATTATTAGGCCGCCTTGCACTCACACTAGGACTTGTGCTTATAAGGTGAGCCCGGATTCCTCGAGAACGGGTGTACCCTCGAGGATTCCGGCGCCAAATTAGGCACTAGTGACAACGATTTCCGGCGCCAGGGCGCGGAGTAGACCTTAAGAAAACAAATTATTTCTGTAATGTAGCGTTCTAAACAAGGCGCCCTGTCCCCAAACAAGGACTTCTGCTCATTAGGTGAGCCCGGATTCCTCGGGGGACGGGTAATCCCTTGAGGATTCCGGCGCCAAATTAGGCACTAGTGACACCGATTTCCGGCGCCAGGGCGCGGAGTAGACCTTAAGTGAACAAATTATTTCTGTAATGTAGCGTTCTAAACATGGCGCCCTGCGCCCAAACTAGGACTTGTGCTCATTAGATGAACCCGGATTCCTCGGGGGACGGGTAATCCCTTGAGGATTCCGGCGTCAAATTAGTCAATAATGACACCGATTTCCGGCGCTATGGCGCAGAGTAGACCTTAAGTGAACAAATTATTTCTGAAATGTAGCGTTCTAAACAAGACGTCCTCCAAATATTGAAAGTTCTTACTTCACACAATGATTGCTTATGACCTAAGTGTTGACTTGTGCTCATTAGGTGAGCCCGGATTTCTCGGGGGACGGGTAATCCCTTAAGGATTCCGGCGCCAAATTAAGCACTAGTGACACCGATTTCCGGCGGCAGGGCGCGGCGTAGACCTTAAGTGAACAAATTATTTCTGTAATGTAGCTTTCTAAACAAGGCGCCCTCCAAACATTGAAAGATCTTACTTTGAAGTTCAAGGTCATTGAAGGAAATTTCATAAGTTGTGTCTGTAGATAAATACTTTAGTTATGATTTTGTTTTTCTTAGTGGGGAGGGGGGGGGGAATTATTTGTGAGGTTGCTCACAGAACCGCCAGTTAGTCCACTGAGAGCACTCTCCCCCTTTCTCGCAACCAAAATTCACCTTAAATTAACTTAAAGGAAATTGAATTTTGGGGCATTGTTCCCCCCTCCCCCAACCCACATTTTAGTAGAAGGCAATATAAATTTTTATGGCAAATTGAAAACAAATTATATTAAACAAAATAAGTTATAGCTGCCTCACAACTCCCCCCCCCCCCTCCCCTACCACTATCACGGATTAGATTTTGAAGATTAATTTTTTCTTTTATTGGCTTGTTAATACATTTCGGATGAATTTGTTCCCCGAAGCAAAAACGATGCTGAGTGCTTGCATGGCCAAACATTATACGGAGAGTTGTCCCTCCCGCTGAGCACCTCTCGTACAGCGCATCCTCAGGTTGGAGAAGCCGTCATCATTTATTTTTGAATTTCTGAACTTACTTGTATCATATTGACAATCCTGTCTGATTAAAATCACCACCCTTCTGCCTACACCCATCAGGGTCTGATAGGTATCGATAACAATTCATCTTCACTTAACCTCTATATTTGCACACAACCTAAATATATATCTCATTTACCAAATACATGACTTTATCTGTTAATGAGAGGTGCAACTCTTCAATACTCAGTCTGGGGGTTACATAGAAAGCAGGATTAAAATAATTTGCCTGTCTCCATTTTAAAAATTCCAATACATTTTCTAAAGCCCTGATTGGTCAGAATTTTAGGTCGGGTGAAGATGACCCCCTATCAATACCTGTTAGACCCTGTAAGGAGAAGAGGGTGCTTTTAATCAGACTGATTGACAATCCTTTTCCGACAGGAAGCTGCAACGGAAGACCTCTTCGTTGCTTTGCAACGAGCTCGTTTCTAGTTGTACTACTTATTGTATTTTGAAAACATTCAAAATGTTCCATTGTTTTGAAAAAATTCTTGCAAAACACATTAACCATGTGTTGATATGTAACAACAGGATAGTCAATACATGCATTAGATAACAATAAAAGGACAAGCAAATTTAGTAACATTACAACTGAAATGAACAGTCAGTTCCCACTTATAACATATTTGTGTGGATCATTATGCAATTTTTCTTAAAGTGTCAAAATATAGATGATCATTAGAGTATACATTTATCTTTAAATAGTCAATAGATAGGAAACTGTTGAATACCTATGTACCGGTAATATTTAGTCGAAAATATAGAAAATTTACTAATTTTATTAGAGAGAGAACAAAATACCCCCTTCAAAATGAGAAATAAATGGCTATAAGGGGTTTGTTATGAGATAAAAGTACATTTATACATTGACCAGTGAAGGGAATGTAAAGAATATTTTTCACAAAAAAGCATTACATGTTATATTACTACTATTCCAATGGCATACAAAAGTTCTAAGCTGACTAGTGTAAAATTGCATGCAACAGAATTTGTCATTTTCATATGCAAGGAGTAGCTTCAGAATTTGCGTTAAATCATAACACTTTAGTCTTTCCACATGTGAAATGTAAACAAATAACAGAAAAGTTTTTATGCCTATAAAATACACTTGAAACAAATCTTTTTTCTTCCGACACTAAGTTGCAGTTTATTTCCTTATGAAATACTTAACTGTTAATCAATTTTATATTCTAAAAATTTGAAAGTCTGGAATTCTGCTCATATTTCCCAATAGTACTTGTACTACATTTATAATACATAAAACACTACGCTATCCATCTTGTATTGTCAGTTCTGTTCTAGGAATTATTTTGCCTTTTTACCGACATCACAGCCAATGTACTTTTGTATGAAACCCCATTGCAAAATGCTGTTTACAAAACTACGTATGCTCTTTGATCTTTTAATGCATTGATAAATATTCTTTTATTTTAAATCTTTGATGTTTAATAAAAAAATAGTGTGAAAATTTGTGTGCTGCTGCAAATAATTAGAATTATTTTGCCTGAACACAGATACCGCAGCCGAGTACTTATCTGCATTCTATTATTAGATATCGAGTCATCAGATTATTTAAGATGATTATAGGTGGCACTTATTAGGAAGTGACATCCCCGAAAAGCAATGCAAATAAGCGCTTTGCGTACTGAGTACGCTTAGCACTTAAAAAGTAATTTAACAGTTCGCCATTTTTACTCCAATTCATAGTTGCTGAGGAAACAGAAATAGGATTTCTCAGCTTAAAATAATTAATGTTTATATACAGGGTTCTCAGACTTTAAATATCAATTAGCAAAATTTATTGAATTCAGATTTTAGATAAGAGCAAGTCAGAAATGATACAGCGAATGTGTAGTGTGAGCCAACTCGCACTGAAGGTTTCCGATCTCTTAGGCATCAGATATGCATATTGAGCTATTGAGGTCTCGCGTCTTATCAGCTCAATGATACAGCAGTAGCTGTGAAACAGATGGGAGTAGCGGGGAAAACTCTGCAGGGATGTTATCAGACACACAATCTAACATGTTGTTCAATGCTTTTTGTGATTGTGTTGCATGTCCTTTAATTAATGTATATGTTTAAAAATCTTCCTCTTATTTCTGCTGATATTGTATAAACACTGACTGCATATTTTGAGGGACATTAAAGTCAAAATAGTTAATTTTATGACCCTTCGAGAAAAGGGGTTCCGATTTTACGTTAGGACCGAATGGTCATATACATGTAGCGCAAATATATCTTATGTTAAAAAATCTGCTTCGTTGTTTTACCGACACTGAATAAAAACCTGCTTATCTCAAAAGACATTAAAACTGTCATCTTAAACTGTTAATGACATCTACATCTACTCTAGCTAAAGGGAAAGGTTTGGTGGTGAACATAGAGTATTTATATTTAAATGTTTTATTCTTTTGTTCTTCTGTTAAATATGATAACAGATGAAAATACTTTTACAAGAGAAAATCAAGCCGTTTAATCAAGTTAAGATATCCTGATACTCTAGAAACAAAAGTTTAGTTGGGAGGGCTGATTTTTGTTCTTTTTAATTTGTTGACTTTAAATGAATATTGTATGCAAAATTAAGAGAGGAATCTACAAATTCTACATTTACTGGAGAAAAGGTTTTTGTCTATTCGGGGATTGGGGGATATAAGGGAAGACATTTCAGGTTGTGGTACTCATGGTACCGTTAAGGCCTGTGGGCCTCTTGTTGAAAAAAATATGAAAGTCTTTCAATCAAGGATATTTTATGCTAAAATTGGTAGAATTATAGAGAACGTGGTGACAATTTGAAGGCTGCAGTAACAACCACGACACGCCCAACAGAAAAGCTAGCTTCAGTCTTCGTTAAATGTACACTGACAAAGGCTAAGGGCCACATCGCAGAAAAAATGTCATAAAAATACTAATACATGTATTCATGAAACCTTCTGCTTACAAACTAATTTAAACATGTCTCAACTGGATCTCTAAAGTAAACTCAGGTGACCTATTGCTATCTGTTTTCGTCCGTCGTCGTGCGTCGTGCGTTAACAATTTACATGTTTAACTTCTTCTTAAAAACTACAAGGCCAATTGTTTCCATTTTTAGTGTGAAGTATCTCTGTGGTAAGAGGAATGTAAATTGTGAACTTGGTGGCTCTACCACCCCCAGGGTGCCACAGGTGGGTCCAAATATGCAAAAAACAGTCAAATTTTCAAAAATCTTCTCTATTCACACACATGTGAGAAAAAAACTGATTGCATGGTTATGATGTCCATGAAGCCCTTTACCAAAATTGTGAAATTCATGGTCCCTGGGTCAAGGGTTCAGGCTCTAGGGTGATGCCAATATGGCCATATAGTAAAAATGTATTAAATCTTAGAAAATCTTCTTCTCTACTCCCATAGATATTTGTCAAAAACTAAATACATGGTTATGATGTCCATGAAGCCCTTTACCAAAATTGTGAAATTTATGGTCTCTGGGTCAGGGTTCAGGCTCTAGGGTGGAGCCAATATGGCCATATAGTAAAAATGTATTAAATCTTAGAAAATCTTCTTCTCTACTCCCATAGATATTTGTTAAAAACTAAATGCATGGATATGATGTCCATGAAGCCCTCTACCAAAATTGTGAAATTTATGGTCCCTGTGTCAGGGGTTCAGGCTCAAGGGTGGGGCCAAATGACCATATAGTAAAAATGTATTAAATTTTAGAAAATCTTCTTCTCTACTCCCATAGATATTTGTTAAAAACTAAATGCATGGATATGATGTACACTAAGTCTTCTACCTAAATTGTGAAGTTTATGACCCCTGGGACAGGTGTGTAGGCCCTAGGGTGGGGCCAATATGGCCACATAGAAAAAATGTATTAAATCTTAGAAAATCTTCTTCTATACTCCCGTATATATTTGTGAAAAACTAAATGCATGGATATTATGTCCATGAAGTCTTCTACCTAAATTTTGAAATGCATGACCCCTGGGACATGGGGTTTAGCCCTTAGGGTAGGGCCAATATAGCCATAAAGTAAAAATGTATTAAATCTTAAAAATCTTTACTCCCACACGTGTGGGCAAAAAACTGAATGCATGGTTATGAACTCCTCTACCTAAATTGTGAAATTCATGACCCCTAAGTCAGGGTTCAGGACCTAGCATTTGGAAAGCATTTGGAAAGAGTTGAAGGGGGGGGGGTAAACAGTTAATGGAGTTATTTTCTCTTGCTTCTTCCTAATGGAGTTATCTTCCTTTGCTTGTTCATATTTAGTAATTAATCATTGAATATCATGTAATTAAAAAGAAGTTGTATGATCAAAAGAGTTATGCAAGGCTTTTTATCATTTGAAACAAAAACAGTTTTTGAACTTTCAAAATAAACAAATAGACTTGTTAATAGTAAAGTAATAATTGCCTAACTAAAATCACTGATATAAATGTAAAATGATTTGGGTATAAATGCCGGATGGTGATTCTCAACGAAGGTTGAATATTCAAAAACTGGAACAGGAGAAGTGAGTAACTCATGATGGCTTTTAAAGCTGGTTTTTTTTTCGTTTGTTTAAATACCCACAGGGAGAGTGTGTGTCTGTCCCGGGGGGCTGGGGAATGGGAGGTTGTTTTAGATAAAACATGAATAATAGCCACCTTGTTATACATATGTAGCTTTTCTATGAAAACATATACACTTAAAACCTATCCTGAAAAATAATAAATATGGGAAAATTATTTTCTATCAGAGTCTTGCACCTTTTCAATATCAAGTCATGCACTCTTTTATGATCTTTTAAGTTTTTCGCTAAATTTATAGGTTTAATTGTCCTTTTTGAAAGATTTCAGGCAGGGAGGTGGTCGTCATTACAAATTAAATTTTTTTCTATTCCAGAATAAAACTTAATTAAATGCATATATGAGACTCCTTGACAAGTTTATGTATGGGTTATGCTACTCAGGTGACCGTTAAGGCCTGTTGGCCTCTTGTTAAAACTCTTTTAAGACTTTAAATCGTGATTTTTGTACATCTAAAGTTGCTTGTAAGACAGACTCAAATACATGGATTTTTTTTTTACTTTTTAAAAATCTGCACAATTTATAAATTATTCAAGAGAGGGTTATCAAAGTTAAATTAGGAAATATATGCATGTTATGCATAATATATCATTTTATCTCATTGTCTTACAAGCTTATGTGTTATTATAGTACTGTGTTTCTCTCATTCAATTTTGGGTCCATTGATAGTATGTATAATCTTGTTTACTTAGTAGCTATTTTCAAAAAGGACAATTTTTGAAAAAAAATGGCTTACAATGTTAATTGTTTAGGTGGATTATGCATGGCTATTATGTGAACAAAAATAAATTTATCACAAACCAAGATGCTTGTAACAAAAATATATTAATAGCATGATTGTTTATTTAATCCATATGGAGAATTTTTGAAAACAGCTAATCCTAATCTTATAACTTCCTGGGTATTTTCTTTTGTAAATGGGCTTAACAATTCATTTAAAAAAATTACCAAAGACATTGTTCAGTCAAATTTGAATGAAATACCCAAAACGGTTCTTGATTTGAAGATAAAATGTATACGTTAATAGGAAATAAAACGGACGAATTTTGATACTACAATCCCACCTGAAGAGCTTTAATGTCATGTTAGTTTACCTTGACATGGTGTAAAGCCTGTGTTTGATGTTTTCCCAGCTGGACACAGCGATTCCGTTCCTGTATCACGCCGAATAAAAAATAGAGTAAAATGGTTGTGATTTCATTAATAAGTTACTTGACTATTCTTTAGATTGTAGAATAAAATGTATATTGGTAATTTTAAAATTAACGAAATATAATGTACTAGCACCCCTTCCAATTATTTAATTTAATTTAGTTCTAGAAAAAACAAGTTTAAAAACTTATCAATGTATTGAATAGTTCAAGAATAATTTATGCACTATGATATTCTTACACCAATTTGTAAAGTAGACGTTTATAAACTGTATCATTTAGTCTAAAAAATTGATTTTACAACAGAAAAATGTAATAAATACTGCAACTCATATTTTTTTTACTTCCGTTTCAATAAATCAAAGAAAGATAGATAGATAGATAGATAGATAGATAGATAGATAGATAGATAGATAGATAGATAGATAGATAGATATATGGATAGATGGATAGATAGATAGATAGATATATGGATAGATGGATAGATAGATAGATAGATATACCTATGCAATATCCCGTTGATGTTTGTGGCGGTTTCACCAAGTAGTATACTCTATATCCACCACAGCTCTTTACCCTGATTGTAAGTTGTGGGGAACATTGTCCAAAAAATGATACAATACAGGCAGTTCTTGTAACTTCACCATCACTGTCAGATGGCAATGTACCTTGAAAAATACAATTTGATAATCGTGATAATTTTGAAAACGGATGGAGAGTATATTTATGGCATGTTCTCATAAATTATGCAAAAAAAATCGTCAGTTGCTGTGTTTTTTTAAAGAAGAAGTTTGGAAAAGTTTGGCAATGTTTATTAGTAAACGTTCTTAAAACTTAAAACGCAAAATTCATAGAAATATGAAATGATTAGGGGAAAAGAGACTCAACAGATAAAAAGCACAATCATTTCACTGCCAGAAAATAGGTATATACATTTCACAAGAGGTTAGGAGCTCACATCACTGTTGCGTCTAACATTTTTGTAACACGAAGAATTCTGAGTTCCTGCTGTGGCTTCAGACAGGCTTGAGAACAGGTACGTGATTAAAACAATTTTAAATCGCTATAATTACCCGAATTTAGGATAAATTTTTCTGATTCCCTTTACGCAGAATCAACCAGACATAACATATCGGAAAGTAGAACAGAACCAAATTCAGAATTTGATGCTCGTTTTTCAAGTCAAGTCGGCTCTAAAGCGAACCCTGATCAAACCAAAGCTTAGCAACATCAAAAAGAAAGTAAATTTTAAAAAAATCATTAAATGGTTGGAGGAACTTTTGTCGACAATTGTCAATAAACAATAATTTGTCATGCTTCCTTTTCTTCATAACTTAACAGAGAAGAAGGTACAGATTTTTTCAATATTTGCCAAAAATTGAAAAATTGTTTAAATCTCATAACAAAAGTGCTGAAAAATGGCCAATTTCTCATAGTTTTTTGAAGAGGAAAATTTGTCCTCTGCCGTCGCGCACAACGGAATCTATTTTTTTTTTATGTGTTATCATAAAAAGTTATAATTTGAGTTTAATTGTGGGTGACGGATGCAGACACATTTTTCTATTTAAAAAAAACAAACACTAAGGAGCTTGATTATTCTGCTCAGTTTAATTAAGGTCTTGTATTGTTTTTATTAAGATTGTGCGTTTCCAACGGAAGACCTTATAGTGATTGTAGTGTTTTTTCTTTCTTTCTTTCTTCTTTTTTTTTGTCCACAAGATTTCTCAAAGATCGCTAAATAGATTTTCTTGAAATTTTCAGGGATGATAGACAATGATAATATATCGAGGGTTTTTTTTTTTCATTTTTCCAAAATTCGTTTTTGGTCGTCGGTTTCCTGTCTCGCGATAAAAAACGTTGTCTCCACAATATCTCACAAACTGTTAACACTTTAAAATAAACCTTATCTCAACAAGGTCTCAAAACGGTAATGAATTCAACAACCATACTTTGTTGAATGATTAACTTTTGCATTAAGATATGTTAAACATGTTTTGTTTGAATCGGCGTAACTTCCTGTGGTCCCATTTTTTTCATTTCCATTTTTCTGTCCACAAGATTTCTCATAGATGGCTGGATATATTTTTTTTAAATTTTCAGGGATGATAGAGAATGAAAATATCTCGAGATTGTTTTTTCATTTTTTTTCAAAATTCATTTTCTGTCGTCCGTTTCCTGTCCCGCGACAAAAAGCTAGTGACATCGAGAACTCAAAAACGATAACAATGTGAGCATCCTGACTTTGAAGGATGATATACCTTTAGTTGAAGATGTGTTTAAACTATTTTGTATTGTTCGTCATAACTTCCGGTCGTCACCGAAAGCACTTAAAAAATTATCTTTTTACGAATTTAATTTATTTTACATAGAACTGAAATATAAGTATAAGTCCTTACATATATCATCTATCCAATGTTAAATAAACAAAAAAGATCAACTTCCGGTGAGATATCGCAAATATCTCAGGTTGTCTTTTTTAAACAAATGTTGTAACAACGAGATCTCAGAAACTGTAAATGACCAAAGCATGAAACTTTCATGTATAATAGACTTTTGTTTGAAGATGTGTTTAACAACTTTCATTTTGTCAACCATCACTTCCGGTCCACATCGGAAAAGTTCAAACAAATCAAGCTGTTTATAAGTTTAACTGTTTTTCTTGAATAATTTTAGATAAATTGATAGGCAATAAACTCCTGTTGTCTAGTGTTTAAGAAATACTAACTTTCATTTTCATTGAGTACTTCCGTTTGTCCGTTTCCTGTCCCGAGACAAAAACCTTGACTCCTCGAGATCTCAAAAATGGTAATGACTTGAACAAACAAACTTTGTGGGATGATAGACTTATGTATGTAAATGTGTTTACACTATTTTGTTTTGTTCGGGCAACTTCCGGTCGTCACCGGAAGCACTTTAACAATTATTTTTTTTAATATTGAAATATTAGTATATATCCTTTTATTTGTCATCTATCCGATGTTAAATAAACAATAAAATTATACTTCCGGTGATTTATTTTAAATCTCAAGTAGCCATTTTTAACAAATGTTTTACCCTTGAAATCTCAGAAACTGTAGAAAGAAAAAGGGTCTGCCCCTAAATCTCAAGTAGCCTTTTTTAACAAATGTTTTACCCTTGAAATCTCGGAAACTGTAGAAAGAAAAAGGGTCTGCCCCTAAAACATCCTTTACAAAAATCTCAAGAACGGTAACTAATTTCTAAACACTGGTTGAAAAATATCAAGACCTTTTTTTATATCAAGAAAAAACGACGGGTCCCAAAATTTGGGGCCATTATGGTTCTGGAATTTTCCATCCATAGTAATTGCACTTAATAGGAAATATTGTCTGATCCTTCAAATGAAGACTCCGCCCCAATTACCAGATCATGTATGGCTATCGATTATTGAAGTCAAGGTCTTATTTCACATTTTGAAAATCGGACGGAAGATCGACGTCCTCGTTGATTGCAACGAGATCGTGTCTAGTTATTTTTTTATTGTATTGGGACGTTGCATGTTTGTTATTTTGAAACACGTTACTCTTGTAAAAAGAACCTTAGTTGATGAAGTTTTATTCTGACCCGGTCATTTGAGCAAAATATTAACGCTTCTAAACGCAATGAAAAAGTGTGCGCTCAACTCAGTTGTCATTTTGAATAACTGCATTTGTCTTTGCGTTTATACGCAATAATGTTGCAATTGTTCGCAATAATGTTGCAATACTTTTTAAGTTGTTCAATGTAGTTAAGGTGTTACAGAACAATTAATTAAGCCAGATTTTTTCTATAAAATTGTACAACATTTTGTAATATGTATAATTTGTTCTTTTGATTGAAACAAAATTTGAAAGAAATTTGATCTCAATATCTGCCCACATCGCCTCAAACTTACTATTTTAACATACATTTGGTAGAGTGTAAAATATTATGCAAAATTCATTATTATGATTTGCAATGCCAATAAGTTACTTTTGACTATACTACAAATGTTTGTACCGCTATTTATACAAGAAACATTTCTGTTACTTAAACCCTTAAATATATTCTAATTGGTATCTTAAAGAAAATTATGATGTGCCATGATGTAAAAAATTTAAAAATATTTGATAGAGGTGAAAATTGATAAAATTCCAAGATGACTTCATCATATATCATAATGACCGTTGGCGTTTTGATTTGACTTGAAAATTTAATCTGCATAAAGCCTAAATACTTGTATTGATTGAGTCAAAATTTCAGATCTTTACAATAAAAGAAACAAAAACCACACATTCTTAATTAAATGATAGAAGGCTATATTGCACGGAGATCAATTCAAATGTAGGTTATCAAATTTCGTTTTACTTCAATTTTTACTGCTTCGAATAAATGATGAGTATGGTTTATTTTTTTTACTCAATTTAAGGACGTTGTTTACTCAGGTTTAAGATCTCAAATTCAGATTGTTATAAAGTTTAATGTCATAAGTAAAATTTGTTCTAAGCACAAATTAATGAAATGAATAATTATTGATATAACATTCGATATCTTAACTATATTATGCAATCAGGCTCAAAGAAAATTGGACTTTTAGCAATACAGAGGAAATTCGAACTAAAATTTTCAGATTTTGTTTTTTCACTAAAATATTTTTGGTAGCACTATATTATTTAAAGTTAAGATTTTATTTGTTAGTCAACATAATGCATATTTCTGTTGGTTTTATCCTACTTTTCCATTTAATAATCATATGGCACACACTACAAAACTATCGAAAAATGCTCAAAAACGATAAAAGATACCATATATCAAAATTTTGATCATTAACCTCAAATAAATTTAATGCCAGCTGAGTAAGGTCAATATACTTGTGTAATAATGTTTTAACATTATCATCATTCAGTTTTATGTTAAGTTGAATAAAATATTGGTAGGGATTTAAAAACCGATAGAGGATATTCGGACTGAAATATATATAAAAAAATATAAATGAAATATTTATGTTTTGTTTCTATTTAGTGTCACAGCAATTAATAAACTGTATTTCGATTCATTTTCAAAAATGTTTAAGAAGGCTGGGGGTTCAAAACCAAATGTCTCCGAAATTCACAAAATTTCCAGAAATGTTTCATATAATCTTAATTGACATTTTAATGTGAAAGACCACATCACAATTATCGTTATTTTTAACACTTATTGCATCTGAAGAAATTGAAGATTATGTAAAAATAACATATGAAAAATATATGAAATATAAATAAAGGCAAAAAACATACCAATAACATCACAAAAAATTAACACAAAAAAATTTACATTATTTGTTATAAAGAAAAATATCACAATTTTACCAAAAATATATATGTCACACAAATGCAAATATGTAAAACAAAAAAAGTAGCCACAAGATTATTTCCAAATTTTAACATAATAATAATCAATATATGTGTAATAAAGATTGGGCATTAAAAAAAAATTTTCGATGGTGAAATAAAAAAAAAAGAAGAAAATATTTGAACAAGATTTTTTTAACAAGTTACCTCCCTTTGAAAAGTTAGAAATATGCAAAAAAAAATTAGCTGACATGATTTTTTTTTTTTTTTGCATCTAGTAACCCTTGGTTTACCATCAATTGACTCTTTAAATAATGCTTCCATATCATCATATCCATTTCTTCAAAAGACAATTCCATTACGATGTAAGAGTTATAGAACATTAAAGTGAAAATCTTTTTTGTGTAGAGGTAAAAACGCTTTAAAATTGCAGCTACCCTCAGGCTCGTTAACAATTTGTATTATTTTCACAATTAAGAAAATCTCAATCAAAGTATCAATTTTTAGGGATTTCTTTTAAATTTTCATAAAATAGTCAATGGTTATCACCTCCAAAAGTAGGTCATTGGCCTTCTTTTTTGATAGTGAGAAATGCACTACCATGAAAGGTTTATAACTCACAATAGATGGTTTTTCATTATTATCAAGGAATTGTTTTTTTTCATTCTGAGTAAACATTATTCTTAATGGATTGAAATTAGCTTTTACTAAATAATCTAAGATTTACGAGAAAAACATGCAATTGTGGAAAAAAGCTGTCACAGTGGTTGCAAGTCTCAAGAATGAACAGAATTTTATCATAGCTTTAAAGGATACCTATTTAAATTCCGATATATAATGTTTGTTTTTTGCAGTGGATGGTTCTATTTATAGTAACAGTCAGTATTGCATTATGGTTAATATGCCTCTAAAATACTGAAAATATAAGGAAACAATTGTTAGATTTAGAAATTATTTATAAAATGTATAGAAACAGTTGAAGGAAAGAAGACTAAATTCTTAAAGAGGAAGTACTAACAATGGTTTCTGTGTATTTTGTTTCATATTTCTATATACGCAATGATGACACAAGGCCGCAAATGTTGGCAGGAGGCCAAGAAATTATAATTTGTTTCATTTTTGTCAATTTTTGAGAAAGAATTTCTCAGAAAGTATTGCATTATGGTTAATATGCCTCTAAAATACTGAAAATATAAGGAAGCAATTGTTAGATTTAGAAATTATTTATAAAATGTATAGAAATATTTGAAGAAAGAAGACTAAATTCTTAAAGAGGAAGTACTAACAATGGTTTCTGTGTATTTTGTTTCATATTTCTATATACGCAATGATGACACAAGGCCGCAAATGTTGGCAGGAGGCCAAGAAATGATAATTTGTTTCATTTTTGTCAATTTTTGAAAAAGAATTTCTCAGAAAGTGGCACTTTATTTTCTGAAATTTTGTATAAATAAAAAATTCTCTTATATTTTGTTACTAATATATAAAATCCATCTTTGGACTCGTACGGACCAAAAAGTAATGAGTTAACAAAAACATCCCGATTTCAAATGAAATGAAAAAAATGTTACTTTTTAAAATTCTTTTTTTTAAGCCATTTTAATCCATGCAAGTCAATATATTTTTTAAAAAAGTGAAAATAAACTCTTTTTATTTTTTTAATTAAAAAAAATGGTTGTTATCACTGTTCACTATAGAAACATTAATTAAATTTGCATTTCATTACTTGTTACAATTGTCTCCCTTGTTGTGCTCTTCTGTAGAGAAGGTAAACTAGTCCAATGTTGACAGCTAGAAATTCAAGTTCATGCAGAAATGCTATGAGTGTTTTTAATTTATATTATGTCATTGAATGATTTTAATTGCACAAAAATTGTCTCATTCTTTGCATGTTATTCATTAGACACTGTTTATAAGATATTTGAGATTAAAGGAGACTTGTATTTAGTCGAAACCGTTCAGAAATATCATCATCAGGAAATGTTACCTGCCCGGCGTTGTTTTATAAAAGGGCCACTTTAATGGACCTCTACGTTAAAATGTAGGGTCCACCTTTGTGCTAAATAGGTTTACCTTGTAAAAAAATAAAATAACCGTTTAACAAAAAATAAAAGTATAGGGTGGCTCTAAATCATTATTTCTGTCTTTTCAATTTGAGTAAAATGTTTTATTTTGTTTGTAACTCGCTTAAAGCAGTGGCGTAGCATATAATTGTGCCAACAAGCTATATATTGCGTAATCTATTTAGACAAGAAAAAAACGAGATTGAAAGAAAGAAAAACATTCAACAATAAGACACCTAAAACTATTAACTAATCATGTATTTTTGTTACATGAGTACAAGGTAAAATGTTTCTAAATTGTTTCAGAATTTCTATATGTTCTTAGCATATTTTTTCTTGCGTTGTTTTAGATTTGGTATTGTTATTCCTTGCTTCTTGCGTGCATTTTCTGTGTATATTTCATTGACAATATACAAACGACCCTGTAGGTGTTTAGGGTAGACTCCTTTAAGCATTTGACCTTTTAATTTTATCACGTAAACAATTAATTGTAAAAGTTTTCCCTTTTTCAACTTTTTTTCAAAATGATTCGCGTTTAAAAACCCAAATCATTTTTATCAATTAATCATTAATAATACAATTATAACTATACCTGTAAACAGTATCATTGCAATTTTTGATCTGCCTGAAGGAAAGATTTGCTATTAAGTATACTTGTTCAATTTGTTGATCCTTAATTAACATATTTTTTCTTAACATTAAAATTTAGATATTGTAAAGGGAAAAAAAAGAGGTGTTAAGATTACCCCCCCCCCCCCCCCCCGGATCTCAGCCTGTAGCACCCGCGCACATAAATAAAATAATATGAATATACATGTATCATAAAAAAAATATCCCATATATCCCATCATAACTTATTTTTGTTGAATTATTATTTGGGATATTTTTTAATCAAAACCCCCAATAAGAAGACCTGGCCCTAGGATCATGAAGCTATCTGATAGACTTAATTCAAAATTTGTACACTGTCTTGTGATAAAAAATATCCCAAAAATGAAATGCTATTAAAATTTGTCTCTATATAACGCTGAGAGTTACAAATGTTAATCATAATTTCTTAATGATTTTGCTGGCTTGGTATCGGGTGACTCCACAACTCAAACAATAAAATTTAAACAATTCATATCACCAGACAAACATTCTTACCAAAACTACCTTATTCTGATTGTTTAACGTTATGGACATTCATTGGAAATGGGTTCCACACCGCAGCCACATTTAAAGAAAATTGTTAAAACTCAATAAATTTACAAATATATGTTTAATCATTTTTTTTCCATGGAGGTGATCATTTTGGATTTGAGGGAGGGGGGGGGGGGTTGAAATTTGGTCCTACCTCCTGAATCAAAAGATCACTACTGTAGATCAAGTATCAAAGGAAAGAAAAAATCAATACATGTATCAATATTTATGAACTGATCTTCCTGTTTTACCAATACCAGCATTTCAATGAGGTGTGCCTTTTGTTTATTCATAAAATTATTGGTTCCACTCACACAGTTATAAGATTTTCAGATAAAAATCAACTATCAATGATTAATACCGGTATACCTTTTCCCTGTTATTTCAATGAGCGGAGATTTAGGTCCCACTTCAATATGGAAGTTTTAACAAACTATTTACAAAATTGAAGTCAATTTGTGCATTTCATATTGTCATTGTAGTTTTTATTTCGATCTATTGCAGAAAAATTCAGGCTAGGTAATATCGAATCAGAGAGAGAGAGAGAGAGAGAGAGAGAGAGAGAGAGAGAGAGAGAGAGAGAGAGAGAGAGATTAAAATATGTTTATCGTTTATCATTACCACAATTTTAACATTTAACAAAAATACTTATTATGGGGATTAAGAAGAGAGAGAGAGAGAGAGAGAGAGAGAGAGAGAGAGAGAGAGAGAGAGAGAGAGAGAGATTTTGCTTGTTTCAATATGAAACTAATTTATGTGAACATGGATTTTGAAATTCACTAACTAAAACAATTAAATTATGATAACATCTATACTCCATGCATAAAGTTGCAAGGGTTATGTTTTTGTCCAGTCCATTCGTCAGTCAGTCAAAGAAGAAGTTCCCGCTGTACCAAATAGTTACACATCGAGTCGTGTTTTTTCAAATCTATTGGGTTTTTTTGTTTGTGAATAAATGTTTAGTTTTTTTTTTTTTTTTTTTTCTAATTAATGATTACTGTAGAAGTGGTTATTTATGCTGGTGGTTAAGTATGCGTTTTCTATAGGCAATCAATACGCGTGAGTATTAAAGACGCATGTGCGCGATTTACCACTCTAAAGTGGGTTTTTTTCCATACGCGCGGGGCCATTTTACGCGATTTTAAGCTTACCGCGTAACTAAAAATTTCCACCACGCGTAAATTACTACTTTTACTGTACATGTTTTAAAAACAAGACTGCATTTTGGGCATGCACATATTACAATGCACATGAAATTCCTTGAACTGGCTAAAAAAAAAACATGAATTTATTGAAGCAACCCTTCAGTTCAGTAAATTATTGTTTGGCTAGCTAATATACACGTAATTGTTTTTTTTTTCAAAATATACAGTGCTAAACTACATATCCTAGAGAGTTTTCAAAAATGTCGAAATTTAAGACGACATAATGACAATAATATTGAGAGTCCAAAGACAGATTTTTGACATATTGAAAAAAATGCTTTTTTAATAACTAATAACAGATTTAGTGAATTAAAAGTGCCACTTTCTGACTTTAATGCATTTTAAAAAAATGTATATTTTCACAATTTTACAAAAAGTTGGAAACATGCAAGATTCGTGACCTATCTGCACTGCACAGAAAGAATATTTGGGAATTCTCACAAAATGACTTACACTTATGTATCTTTTTACTACTAACTCTAAATGATTTCTTGAATTTTTATTCAAACTTAACTCAGAATTTTAACAAGAATTTGGTTAATTATGCACAATTTTAGTTTTTAAAGGGACAAAAATGTTTTTTTTAGTAACAGAGCTGCAGAGACTAATTTGGTTAACCACATCAAAAAACTTTTTGTGGCAAATTCATTCTTATAGATGCACACTGTTACAAACAAAATATGAAGTTGATCAGAGAACCTTGCTACCACCACCTTTTGCATGGTTTTCTCATAGTCATGTTCTTAAGCCATTATTTTGAGCATTTGAGAAAACATTTAAAAGTAACAATTTCACGGGTACTTTGTACAGTGTACTACTTTATTGTCTACGTTTATTTAAGTACCTATAAAACATTATAAATTAATGCTGTTTTTTTTTTATTGCAAAGCATATGATTAGTCAGTTCTTGTAATACCTACTAGTCATCAAAAAGATATCATTGATTAGTACGGTTGTACTGAATTAAGGATTTAAAAAATCATTTTAGACGGGGTCACGTGACCTTGTCTATGAGTTTACTGTCAGCTGAAGTATCAAACCGGAAGGCACGCGTGGAACACATGGATTGAGTCTCCGCTTAAGAAAAGAGTGCGGAATTTTTTATGAATTTCAGTAAATATATATTTATTTATGAAAACACGTATTAAATTTTTTAAGGCCTCTATGTATAATCCAAATTCTATAAAGAAAGTAAACAAATAGTTTTATTGATCAAAATATTCCTGCTCGGATTCAATAGGTGTAACAGTAGCGATTTGTGGAATGAGTTACGTATACGTAACTGAATCCTCAAAGCCGTTGACGATTCAGTTGGTGGACGATCTCATTAATTAATAGACAGGGTTGAAGGTTGAATCGAAAGTAAAGTTCACAAACGCAATATGCCATTTTTGAAAAGTTTTGTATTTTATTTTAACAATCTATCACCCGAATACTACCGAACTTCATGCACGAGCCGAATTAAAAATCTGAACGGGTTATACAAAGCTGTATTACATATTAAATAGGTTCTTCACTGGCTTCCAGTATACTTGCGGTATGACTGTTGTTCATCTCTAAAGGAATTTTATACATAGAAAATAATAACAAGTCTGAATTTGCCTTCTCGTTCATTGACTCTTTAGTTAACTAAACTGCATTTAAATTTTGACTAATGCATTGTAAGCAAAATCAATATAGATTACACATTTTGGGTGACGAATACATCAAACAATATAAACATGTACAATCTTATCGATTGAAGAACCATTTTAATGTTAAGCGTAGTTAATTTTAAATAAATTTGATCTTAAAATCATTTTTGTAGCTCTTCGAAAAAAAATCAAATTAAATCACTTTCGAAATTCAGTTCATTTTTTTATAAGACACGCATGAAAATTTCGGCTTAATAGACTAGAGTATATTGAAAAGACACAGATCCCTGAAATGACAATTTCCTACAACATTTGTTAATTTTTGTGTTAAACGCGTTAACTTTGCAAATATTAGAAATTTTAAAATCAAATAATTCTGAATTAATAACTAAAAATATACAAATTAAAACCATCATACAATAAACATTGATTTATCCATTGTCAGTAAAACATATTACCACCGTGTGAATATTTTTCTTAAACATGACACCTTCTCTTCTTCATTAGCACTAAGTGACTGATCTGGACATTCTACTTAATTTTTTTTTTCTAACCTGTCCTTTAATTGACTTATCTCTGCACATTTATCAGTTAATGTCTTCATCATTCTATTGCTTTATTTTCTAACGACAAATACATGTATAACAGCCAATCAGGAAAGGTCTGCCCCAAAGTACGACGTGATTCATTCACTTCCCGTCTCCATTTTCTATTTTTATCGATTTGAAAAGCAGTAGACTGAATTCGGAGTATGATTTTCAATAAAAGGAAAGTTTATATCGTAATTCGTGTAGATGATGCACGAGTTTACACAAAAAAGTAGTATGTGGCGAACGGATTTATTTTTACCTTTTCATTTTACACGAATCGCTGCCATAAAACCGTGGCAGATAAGCCGGTCTAAAAAATTAATCTTATAGTAAAAGGAAATAGTTATTTTAAAAGTCATGTGACTGTGTTTGTTATCTGTATACAAATGTTAACTTTGTTCGGTAATTCAGCAGTTACGCAGCAATGGTAAGGCGTCCCGATGCTAAAATACGGCTGGAAAACGATATTATTTGAATCATCGCAAAACCACTTTGATCGGGAGTATTTCTTCTCTTCTATGTCTTAAAGTATGTCTTAAAATCTATGTTACATTTATTGACAACGATGTTAAACATTATATTTGATGCATTTTTGTGACTTCATATGTACTTTGTAATCACGTGACGGGCGAATCCTAATATTGCAAATTATCTATTTAAATCGCATCGGCGCTGGTGATTAATGGCATTAAATCATATATATTTTTAAGAAAAATCCTTTGTTATGTCATATACTTTGAAGTTCTTGCTTGGGCTTGAAATAGTTATTTCGTTTATGGAAGATATTGTTGAAAGATTCTACAAAATCATCAAAATAATGCACATTTTTACTAATCAAAAGCGATTTACAAAAAATTGGGGTAAATCCGTAGGTTTCCCAAGCACGATTCACATTGGTACTTATATTCTCTACCAACTTTACGTAAAATATTCTAAAATTGTGTTGATCTTTCACCTGCGCCAAGCTGGTTTTTACATGCATTAAAATTTCTTCATTCACTTGTTTAAACGTAGCAGGGAGAGTCTCCAAACCACTAGTTTATAAATAGTCTTTTAGTTAAAACGAAGCTTTAAAACTGCCGATTATTTATTATGAATGAATTCTTTACGTCTAGCATTAACGGCAGCATATATGTAAAGGAAACATGCGGTTTTATACTGGTTTGATATAATTCACTTTTAACGTTAAGATACATTCCCTGAGAACTATCAACAGGAATGCAGATCGTGACGTCAAAGTTAATTATGACGTCATATTGTAGGAAGTGACTTTCTACACATCGCTGTAAAATAAATCGGGAAACCTTAACATGCCTGCGTAGAGAGTTTTCGGAGTTTTCATAAACCTTGTATAACGGATACCGACTTGTGGATTTTCCCTTGGATCACAAAATTAAACAAATCTAATAATTTAAATTATCTATCAACTTGAAGATATAGTTGTTTTTCCCGCTTAGTTGTTTCCCTTAAGGTCTTATTTTACATAAAATACCGTTGTGTCAATTTTCTAAAATTATGAAGGACAGTCCAGTCCGGGATTTAGTAAAGATGTTAGCCGAAGTATCAGGCAAAAACTCCCAAATTTTAACATAAATTGAAACACCTCATTCAAAGTCATAATTTTTTTAGCATATTCGAGGAAAACGTGGACAATCTCAAGACTCCGTCTCTCAGAACTCTCAGTACTTTGATTTGAGTATAGTACATGTATTAAGGTTCATTTTAGTCGGGGCGTAGTTAAATCTAACAAAGCCCGAGGGACTTGAAGATATATTTAAATGTAAATGTAATAATTACTTTAGAATAACCAAAATTGATTCTTTACTACTTATATTTGTATACGTTTTACAAACTGTTTGATTTAATATTAAATAGTTGGCATTTTACGTTATTTTCATTTCGTATAATTATGCAAACCCTGTTTGTGCCCAGACAGTAAGTCATTTGTGATACACATTTAATTCGTAGTGGTATCACAGACAAGGCACTAAAAAATGTAAACAAAATATGAAATTAAGTTAAAATTTTTCATTTGATAAAAATTTAAACAAATGCACGGAATGCAAAGACTACATCAGACCTCCAAATAGTTGTAAAGTAAATTCAATATACGGAGAATTCACTTTTCCTTCTATGAAGCGTACACATTAACGAAAATGTTTGTATTTGATTTATTTCACAGACAAAATATCTTTCGATTTAGCGCAATAATAAATGCATTTATATATGTTTAAGTTCCAAGGCAAAGTTCTTTGAAATTTAAATATTATAAATAAGATGTACGTGTACCGATGTAGGACGCCTTTCTGGCGTTTTAATTTTGCCGGTACATTGATCCATGGTTACTGAAATGCGTGTTGATTTTAAAATCGGATGGTAAAAATACATTACATGTACTTTTATTTACCCATCTTAATAGACACATGGATTAAATAATGTTTTATTACTAAAAATAATGTGTAGATCTAAACTTCCTTTAAAACAGCAAGTGATGCTGACTTAATATTTTAAATGACCTTTGTAAAACAGTTTATCCACCAAACCAAATTAATACCTGTACTTCTTCGAGAACAATTCTACTAATTAATTTTTTTTAAATTGGCACATACCTTGCATCCATATTGGATAAATTGTACCACACTGTGTCACTGCAGGTGCCTGTGTTGCCATATCATTTCCAGCACCACTGTCAAATCGATACCATCCCTCAGACAGGAAGTTGTCATTAACAGCAATGTCTGTTGACTTTAATGTGTAAGCAGTCGACCGCTTGTATTGTCCAGTAATAAGCATGTAGGAAGAGCAAGGTTCTGCATGATTGAGATTTTTAGAATTATTTCTTAATTTTTTATGGGAAATTCGAATAATTACTAAACTTATTAATACGAATGCATGAGAATGTCAAGAATAATTATGTTGAATGGAAAGGGGGACAGAAAGCCCTGTTGGCGAAAACTTGAATATAAATCTCATTAATTGTTTAATACGAAATTTTTAGTATCTTGCTGGATTTTTTCAATATACTACGGCGGCGTGAAAGGGCCAGGTAAAAAAATAATAATTTTTATTTGTTCGGACGAATAAGTTATTTGTTCGAACGAATAAGTTATTTGTTCGTACTAATTATGATTTGTTCGGACGAACTAGGATTTGTTCGTACGAATAAGTTACTTGTTCGGACGAATTAGGATTTGTTCGGACGAATTAACTATTTGTTCGGACGAATTAGTAATTTGTTCGGAAGAATTAGGATTTGTTCGGACAAATAAGTTATTTGTTCGGACGAATTACGATTTGTTCGGACGAACTAGGATTTGTTCGGACGAATTAGCTATTTGTTCGGACGAATTAGGATTTTTTCGGACGAATTTGCTATTTGTTCGGACAAATTAGGATTTGTTCGGACGAATAAGTTATTTGTTCGGACAAATTAGGATTTGTTTAGACGAATTAGCTATTTGTTCGGACGAATAAGTTATAATTTTTGATGAGCAATTTATAAGACTATCTGATCTGACAATGATATAGATGATGAAGGGGGAGTGGGTCTGTGATCAAGCCACCCCTTTCGTAGAATGTCGTTTTTCCTTCAAATGATAACACCTCAATGTTATACATGTTAGAACAGGGGCAGCAGAGGCGGTCGCCGCCCCAATAATTTTGCCAAAAAATGAATTCTGAGAAAAATAAGACATTTAATAACTGTGATCTGTATTAATTGAAACGGCGATTTATGTTCAATGGAGCGTTGAAGGGTAACTTCATTGTTTACATAGTCAAAAGTTGGGTAAATATACCTGTTTCTGACGTGATTTGACAATCAACATTAAGTGAATTAATTAGATAGGTTTGCCATTAAAGAAATATTGTTCTTCAGCTTTGTTGATCAATTACAAGTTGTAAGTTAGAAACAACTGATATTATATTATGGGCTATAAAAATATATAATATGTCACTACATGATTCACGGAAAACCATTTCAGGATTTTTAAACGTCTTTGAAGTGAAACAGAGAGTGATAAATTATATCAAATTTACGCGAACATAATTGGTGCTGATATATGTGCGGATCCAGAAAATGTTGTGGCCGGTAGGGGGGTTTCCAAGGCATATCTATGTTTGCCTTTTTTTTTTGGTAACTTTACTATGTAAAGTGAAGAAATTTGAATTTTCCAAGCTCTAGATCCGCGCATGATGCACATAAACTTCTTTAATATAAATGTGAGTTGCGTTATCTTGATACACATTCTATGTCGTCAAAGGTAAGAAACAAAGATTAATTGTAATTTTGCTTGGTTTCTTATGTAGTGCCATCATAAAAGCGACAATATAATTAATCAAATTCAACAATAATTTGACACACTGTAGAATAACAACTTACATGTAAATCTGGTTTACCCCCCTCCCCCAACTTATCGATAAAATTCGCCGCCCCAATATTAAATATCTTTCGACGTCTCTGTATACAATATCTGTATTTGTTATGGCATAGCGCGAAATTATTTTTAGTTACTGAAGAAAACATGCGTTGCCTAAAATGGGCATCTAGACGAGGGGCGAGGGCGGCAAACAAAATTATCTTTCAGACTCCTCACCCCCCTCCCCAACCGGGAAAATTTCGTGGATCTGCGCATGAGCTTATAAACTGATTTAGACTTTTCACATCTGTGTAACCATGATTATGAAATCTCTCTCTTTCTCTCTCTCTCTCTCTCTCTCTCTCTCTCTCTCTCTGTTCTAATAATTAACTTATGCAGACCAAATATTTTATTCGTCCGAACAAAAAGCTAATTCGTCCGAACAAATAGCTAATTCGTCCTAACAAATCCTTATTTATCCGAACAAAAAACTTATTCGTCCGAACAAACCCTAATTCGTCCGAACAAATAACTTATTCGCCCGAACAAATAACTTATTCGTCCGAACAAATCCTTATTCGTCCGAACAAATCCTTATTCATCCGAACAAATCCTTATTCGTCCGAACAAATCCTAATTCGTCCGTACAAATAACTTATTTGTCCGAACAAATAGCTAATCCGTCCGAACAAATAGCTAATTCGTCCGAACAAATAACTTATTTGTCCGAACAAATAGCTAATTCGTCGAACAAATAGCTAATTCGTCCGAACAAATAACTTATTTGTCCGAACAAATAGCTAATTCGTCCGAACAAATCCTAATTCGTCCGAACAAATAACTTATTCGTCTGAACAAATCCTAATTCGTCCGAACAAATCCAAATTCGTCTGAAGAAATCCTAATTCGTCCTAACAAATAACTCATTTGTCCGAAGAAATCCTAATTCGTCCGAACAAATAACTAATTCGTCCGAACAGATAGCTAATTCGTCCGGACAAATCCTTATTCGTCCGAACAAATAGCTAATTCGTCAGAACAAATAACTTATTTGTCCGAACAAATCGTAATTCGTCCGAACAAATCGTAATTCGTCCGAACAAATAGCTTATTCGTCCGAACAAATAAGAATTATTTATTTTTTCATCTGGCCCTTCCACGCCGCCGTAATATACCGAGATTCACATTCACTTAATTAAAATTAAACCCAATTAAAAATACTGATTTATACTATATTTTTAGTGATATACTTGCTATAAAAATTTTATCAATCTAAACAATGCGACGTTTTAGACAATTCTGACGAAGGGACACTTACAATTTTAAATGTTATCTTCTTATATTTTATGTATAGTTGCGTTTATTCTTTACTTTAGTCGCCTATGTTGTGTTGTCTACAATTAATAACTGAAGTGTAACATACATAATTATGTTTATGTAAAAGTGTTATCAGTAAAAAGCTGTTTACTAGCATATATTTAACAATAGATGAAAACAATGAAAACATCACTAATAAAGAAAGAATCTTTTTAATAATACATATAATATTTATAATTCCTAAATTAAAGTAAATGCCATTAGTATTGATTGAGTTAATTCTTACAAATTAAATCTAATGATTTTAAATACCTGCATTGAAACCTTTAAAAAATGCGCAGATGATTAAAATTATAAAGCTGGCGGTCTGATACATTCTGTGGAATTAAGTTTGGATTGCTATAAAAATAAAGATATTATAATTATATCAGACACAACACACACAGTGTGAATTATGAAAAAATACTAAATTATATTTCACACATGTTCAAACTTCTTCAAGTTATTTACCTTTACCTGGCTACATGTATACTAGCAGACAATTTTTAAATGTGGTAAACCGACTAAAACCTCCGTCCTTTTGTTTCGGCAAGAGACGACTTAATATCATACACACAAAACTTAGACATGACTGTGTTTTAATCTGTGATCTTATCAGACGAAATATTATTAAGGTCTTCCGTTTCCAACGGAAGACCGTGTACTGATTCTGTTGGAAATTCTTCATTATTATTTTTCTTCTTCTTTTTCTTCTAGACGTTTTTTAAAACCTTAATATCTCGCTTGTTTTTCATCCGATTTTATTCAAATTTTCAGGGTCTATTGGAAATGCCAATAGCTCGCTATAGCACAAACCATTGTGAAATCGCTACTTCTGGTTTTGAGTTATTCCCCTTTGAATATTTTTTTAGTGGGTCTCTTGTACCTGCAAAGGCTCCGAGATGATCCGTAGCAAGTAGTTTTGATTTACAAATATTTAATGTAGACATCTTGAACGTTATCCTCCCAGTTTTATATGTTTGATTAAGCCACGTATACTTCTTAAAAAATCACATCGAAATTTACGTTTCAAAAAATGCTAAATTTTGCTTACATCTTTGCTTCATAACTTTTTAGTAATAAATATTTTCTAAACACATATAGAACAAAAGTTGTGCCAAATATTAAGGGCTTTTATTTGATACCATACAAAAGGGGCTAGCCCCTTAAATTAGGGGTCTAGATCCCTTAAAAGTCTTTGCTTTTTAACTCTAAAACGGTAATTTTTTTTATATGGGCGTCGCTGAAAAAATGTTGTTTGTGATCTTATTAATCTCATAAAGCTGTTTTTTATGTTCGGGTATTGCATAATATGAGGGCAAACAGTATTACGTGTAGACCAGTATTCGCGGCAATTAGGCAAAGTTAACGAAAGTCTTTGTGCGTACAAATGAAATAAAGTTACCACTGAATCTATACCGGTTTATACGGGATGACTTAATTTATAAGAAAGAAGTTTTTTAAAGTATACATGCTTTTATTTGAGGACTATAAGTCATTTTTGTTAAGTTCTTATAGTGAACAATCCTTTAAAAACGAGAAACAGAAAATATAAACATTCTATTTCTTTTCTAGTAAATCTCAAATTACGGATTAAAAAAAACCAAACTTCTATGTACTACATTTTAGTTATTATACTGCATGCATTTGAAATCTATCTGGGATCTGAGCTGCGTGTGTGTACCATTACGTAACCTATCTTCCGCCCGCGGCCGAGGATATCGATCGCGGCAGGACTACCTAGCGGTCAGCGGTATCTACTACACAAGATTCGCGTCTGACACATATGGGTTTGTTTAGCCGCAAACATATAGAATTGTTTTTAATTTTGAATACATATATATGTAAAAGTTTATTTTTCTTAAATTGAATAAAACATTAGAGTGTTAATTAATAAATCGTTCTGTTAATTGATAAAAGCAATGTTATACTCAAATCTGAAGCATAATAAGATATAGAACAAATGTGGGTTTTTAAATAAAAAATTAACTTCTATTTGATACATTTTAATCATTATACTGCAAGCATTTCAAAATCTTTCTGGATTCTGAGCGTAATCCATCCCTCGTCCGCGGCCGAGGAGATCGATCGCGGCTGGACAACGTACATAGCGGTCAGCGATTATCTAATACACACGATTCGCGTCTTACATATATGTGTTTATTTTGCAGCAAACACAAGAACTGTTTTAAGTTTATTCTATAAAAGTTTAACACAAGAACTGTTTTAAGTTTATTCTATAAAAGTTTCTACATCTTCAATTGATTTAATTAAACGATAGAGTGTAAAGTGTAAATAAAGAAAGCGTTTTGAAAAATAATAAAAGCGATATTATTCCAAAGCATTCAGTATTCAGAAGCATCGTGAGACATATACTTATTAAGGTGGGTTTGTAAGTCTTAAATACTAGTATTGTTAAATTGTACAAATAATGTTTAATGTTTAAGATCAACACAAAATGATCATCCCTCGCACATGACCGAGGATATACCGCGCGAGTGGACAAGTGATCCGCGGTAATTTCTTGTGCTTCTATCTTATCACACGTGCATGTTTATTGATAATCTGTACGAACACCACTATTCAATTGTTTGTTTTATTTTTAATTCAACTACATTGGTTTAAGATGAAACGATAAATTTATCTTACTTGTACAGTTGATTTAGCATTAGTTTAAACGATAGTGCATAAAATCATATAGAAACTTGACCATCAATGGAATAAAAGTAAGCCATAAGTCCGAATCTAAATATGCAATTAAGGGTAATTGTTTATTTAAAAGATTAAATACGATACAACGCCGAAATTTTGACCGGTACGTGTTAAACTTGTGTTTCAACATAAGATTAATATAAATTATTTACCTATGATTATTTCCGTTTATTAATGCTGAAACTTTCTAAAGTTCAAAACTTTTGAGCCAATATTACCTATATATTTACTGCTGAGGGAATTATTATTGGACCAACACAAAATCGTGTAAAAGTAAAAGAAGTTTTTTAAGAGTTGTACATAAATTTAGCAGGGTGTACAAAGTAAAAGTGAATTAAAACAAAAATTAAACATTCTCCAAGTGTTCAACGTTCAAATCAAATTAAAATCAAAGTTCCGTGTTATGCGATAGTAGCTGGCACGATAAAAGAATTGTGCGGAATTGAGAGAATCAGTGGTTATTTGTAAAATATTCACATGAATTTTTAAACAAGTTTCGTTTTGATTCTAGCGGTCACTTGATCACTCTTGTAGTTCTTCTGTATGATCGTTTGTTTCACTATAAAAACGAACTCATCGAAAATTCAAATGTTACAAAAATCAATTTTTGGTGACTCCTTATGTGTAACAGTTCCTCCTAATGTGTTTCACTTTGCAATCTGTTGGTTTATTCGGTCGGTCTGTGTTAATTCTATCACCCCGTGCGACCGACAATCTCGTGTCGCTTTTGTGCACACAGCCCTGGACATAGATAGACCCAGGTAATTTATGGCTGCAGATCATCAATTGTTATGTAATTAAAAAACAATTGGAAGGGTGCTTTCACTGTAGTGGTCAATTGTTAAAATATAAGTTTAAAGTTTTAAATCAAAGATCTTAACTTTATAATAATTATTTGTTCTCATGTTAAGAAGTTATGAAATACGTCATGCAAAGCAGTCGGTCGCAATAGAAATCATCAGAGCACTGCAAGTGGCGACAGATTTCTTATTTCTTTGAAACACCTTGGAACATAATTCACTTGACCTAATAGAATAGCGACATATTTGCCTCTCAAAAATATATTTACTTAATTCTCAAAGTTACACTTAAACGACTTAAAACTTAAAGCAGAATATTTAATTTTACACCTGGCTTATCAAAATGGGAGATTGTAAATTTGTAGCAAAGAAATAGTCAAGATCAGAAGAAATAATGTCTTTGTGACTTTCACTCCATCTTCTTATTTATGTGTATGAGTCCATAAATTTTTTTTTTGCTATATAAAAAGTGTTTTTTTTTCTCTCTAACTTAGATCTGTAAAATTTCAGTATCTTTACTTGGAAATCATTTAGTGATACAAATAGACACATGACAATGATAAAAGTGCAAATATACAAATGTACGACATACACGTACAACAAATAAGTCAATGCATGTATCTTTTAAAAGTCAAAATATTAAAACTAAAACATGTATGTGTACATGTATATGTGATTTGATAGAAAAAATGGTTAAACATAGGTCTTTCGTCGTGCCGCACTAAAGTGGCGAAAATAATTTTTGATCGAGTGGGAGCTCTGAACCCCCCCCCCCCCCAACCCCAACCCCGCTAACGTTTATTTTCAACCAAGATTTCCCTAAAATTTACATTTAGAAAATTAAATTGTGGGGCATTGACACACCCCTACCTCACATACACTTTTTAGGTGAAGGCAAAACAATTATTGGCATATTTAAAACGAAATCACATTTTAAAAAAATAGAAGTTAGAGCTGCTTCACAACTCCTACCTACCCCACGGATTACGATTTTGAAGATTTGAGAATTTATTCTTTTATTTGCTTGTCAAGATTTCCGATATATGTGCACATCCTTTCAAAAATGATGCTGACTCCCTGCATGGCCAAACATTATACGAGGAGTTATACCCTCTCACTGAGCACCTCTCGTATAGCCCGCCCTCAGGTGGGAGAAGGCTTCCTCGTTTATTAACATTTTGTGTTCGTTTCAATCTTTTAATTTAAACTCTGCACTTTTACATAAACTATTCCATGTGTTAGCGGTAGAGGTGTAAGTTTGAGTACAGAGAATGGAAGTGTTTATGATACATCAGCGCAGTGGATTTTGTGTTGATTACACCATGATAAAGGCTTAGTTTGTATCCTGTCATCAGTTGTACATAAACGTATTTATCGTTTTGATTTTCTGGCCGGAATAATTAAATACATGTACATTTATGATGTGTGATTTTAAGTTATCATAAATTGATATGACCGTGAAGCAAGTTCACGGAGAATTTGTCTGGTATGAAATTAATACTGTAAGCCTCGTTTTCGATTTTCTGAAATTACTATTATCATATTGACAACCCAGATGAAAAACATCCCCCTTCTTCTTACACTCGTCAGGGTCTGATAGGTATCGATAAGAGGTCATCTTCACATGGCCTCTACATTTGCATAATATCTAAATATACCCCCAACTTATCACAGACATGCCTTTATCTGTTTAATGAGAGGTGTAACTCTTCAATACTCTGCAGTTTGGAAGTTACATAGAAAACAGGCATGATTAATTTGTCTGTCAACTTTTGAAGAGTTCCAATTGATCTTCTTAAGCCCTGATTGGTCAGAAGTTTAGGTCGTGTGATGATGACCTCCTATTAATATCTGACAGATCCTGACAAGAGCAAGGAGAAAGGGGGGGGGGGGGTTATTAAGACTGATTGACAATCCTATATTGACTTAAAGTTGTAACGGAAGACCTCCTCGTTGCTTGCAACGAGCTCGGCTCTAGTTTAAAACCCTTATTGTCAATGTGAAACTAGAATGAAAGAATGTAAGAAATAAACCAATGCACGATTATTGATTGTCATTTTTTTTGTGAGGAGATGAATCACTGGCTGTCTATTTAAACCAACGTATTGTTTTAGCTGTTCAACGCTATATCAGAGATTGTGGTCGATTATCTTAATCTAAGTGTATTATTACTTGGACCGAATTCAAATAGAACTAATTATTAATAAATGTACAATTGCTCAATATTTTAAGCATTTTAATAACATGCACTTCTGTGTACTTTCAGTTCTAAATATTACAAAGACAATTGTAAATTGCTATATAATGTTAAAAACCTCGTAAGTTGTCAGAACATATGTTCGTACCATTGGTATATGCAAAAAAGGGCATACTGAATGAATGAATCACAATTTCAGATAGTTCGGCCAATACAGCAGACAAGAATATGATATCTTATAGAAATTAAGTTTAGAATCTGTTAACATTGAATGAATATTTAACTAGTTCACATGGATACAGATGTTTATAATCATCATATAATTAATGAACTTCGTAATTGCAGTGTCTAAAATATTTTTTCTTATAAATTATATGTTTTAAATCCATTTTTACTGAGACAAGAACTCTGTAATATTTTACTGTTACGTTCATTTTACTACCCAACTGTTTAAATAAGGAAAAAACTTGGTTTCAGAAATTCAAATTATATTGACAACCATAAAAAATAGAGAGTTTGGTTATATTGGTATATTTACATCCATTAATATGTTTTCCTCTATTTCTCACGGCAATTGATTCATACATACATGACTAGCCAGTTGTCAACGCAACTCAAAGCACGACCTAGATGTCGAAGTAAGAATATAAGAAATCTTCTAATTATAGATGAATTGTTTAGTTTTAAAATTCCACGTTTACTTCAGGTAATGTAGTTATATGTAATAATGTTATGGATTTTTCCTACAATGCTATCTACTTTCATACCCACATGAATCACAAAAGAAACATTTTATAGTTTTAATCAATACTATACAATTTTTACAGGAATAATCATTTATATTCATAAAACTACAAATAAATCAATTTTTGACTTACGATTTATTGAAAATGTTTCAAAAACAGACTTACGTTTCATTCTTGCATCAATCTGAAAATGTTGAATTTAAATGCTGTAACTACAACAGATATGTATATATATATTACATATATATAGAAACTTATAGTTTAAAAACGTTGTTGGTTGGTTAAACAGCTATCAGGAAGTAAAATTTTGGTCTCTGGCTTGAACTCGTTTTGAAGAAAGCACCTGTTTGTTGTGTAATTAAGCTTATGTGTATCTGAGAAAATTCTCTCCTACCAGCAAGACGCTTTACATGTATCAATTAAATATCTTAATCTTCATACAAACCTCGGTTTATTACCAATATATAATGAATGGCATGCTCTACTTATTTCTAAGCATATTTACTGGAATTCATCAAATACATATAGGATATCATGATTTGCAATGGTGTATGATATGTATCCAACGAGTTGTGTAGGTTTTTTTTTTATCCCTGAGCCTTGGCGAGGTGATAGAAAACACACAACGAATTGGTTTAAAAAATTGAATTTAAAGTTGTAATTTTATGAATGAGGTTTTTTTACTTACATGTACCACCTGAATTTACATTACGATTTATCTACCTTATTAACAGTTCTAACTCTCAAAAACAAGCGTTTTGAGACCCAGATTCTACAATTTAGTGTAAAAAAACGCTTAAATCACATTCTTCAGTGATCTTATGCGGCAAACAGTTTTACCTACATAGTGGGGAGGAAGGATGGGTTACTCAGGTGGTAAGTAAAACCCTCGTTCTTAAAATTGCAACTTGAAATTCAAATTTTTAGATTTGATTTCAATCGGTTTTTACCTAGCATCTGCATTTACATTTGGATAGATTAGAAAACATCAACTTCTCCCATTTTCTATTACTTCCTCACTTCAACTTAAAACTGGGGAGCGATTTATCAATGTAATTGAAATATTCTTTTGTAGACCCCGCTCAATTTCGGGGAGCGATTTTTTGCCAGTTTTGAGGGTGTCAAAAACCATGCCAAACAGCATGTCAAAAACGGATGAATATCATATTTTTATTGATATTTAACCGTAAATTTTGTGATATTATACGTCGATTTCTAAAAGAAAGTAAATAACAACTTTTTTCGATATTTGGTGTGCTAATATTAGATGTAAAATCAATCATTTCACCAGCTTTAATATTTACATTTTCTATGTATGTTACAAGTGAATAATTTCCTGCTGGCTTTACAATTTTACAATTTTTTTTCTGCTATTCCATTCATGATAAGAGCAACTCCCGCTTCATCGGGATTAGAAGTTAATGATGAAACGGATAATACTATTTTTATAATTTTAGAGTCCGATAACACAGTATACCCACTTTTTCTTTTTCAGTTTTAGCAATTATCAATTGACCTTTTTCTCCTGCCCAAAGAGTAAATAAATGTTTGGATTCGTTTATTCTAATGAAGCTATATGTTTTTTTAAATATAGCAAATTCATTTATCAAGGTATTTATTTCACTTTTGCATCCAAAATTGTTCACCATAAATGATAATGATACACCATCTTCATCAGATGATTTAACTGAATTACTTCTCACAAATTTATCAACAGTCATTTTTTTAAATGTAAAAAAGTTTTTAAGCTATCAATACATTTCATTTGTTATCTCTTGTAAATCCCTGCCCTTACTCATGCGTATTAAAACATAAAGACATAAATGTCCACAAAATATCTGCCGGCTGTACTTGTTTTGTGTTATAAAGAACACCACTTTGTACATAGGCAACAACCTCATTTGGTGGTGGAATTCCATAGCTGTCAAAGTAATACTTTTCAGCACATTTTGTGTACCAAGCATTCCAATGAGTCCCACCCCTTTAATAGACTCTAAATGCAGAATACCACATTCTTTCTCTTTTATTTTCCTAGGAAGTGTGTCACATAAAAAACCCCTAAAATCAGGTATATTCAATATCCGAGCAGTGTAACAACCGTAAATGATACAACACCGCTTATTGATATAAATAACATTAAGCGTTGCAATTGCAACGCTTAATGCTATAAATTCTTGCATTAACAGTTGACATGTCCAACTGTTAATGGTTAATCGCCGCTTAATGACAGAATTTTATCATTAAGCGTCAAAAATGCACAGCAGTCTTAACGCTTAATGAAACAAGCAAATATCGACACCCTCAACCGCTAATGATTCATGTCGATACCGTCGATAACTCATCGATAACGAATCGAATATGTATAAAACTGAAGCTGTCCATATTAAACGTCGATATCAACGATATCGTATCGATATTGATTTTCCTTTGTTCACAACTGAAGCTGTACATATTTCATGTCGATACCGTCGATATCGACGATATCGTATCGCTATCATGTCGATAACGTCATTATGTAGACGGAATCGTCGATATCGACAACATAATTGGTTTTGCAACTGAATTTTGATATTTACAGGGAATAGATCTTAATTGTACCTATAATGTTTCTGCACAGGTTCTGTAATAATGATATTACTTTATATAAAAACATACAAAATTATGATCTGATGATTTGAAGAATTGAGCATGACAACAAAATATGACAGATATTGTACAAATGTCAGTTATTATACCACTTACTAGTAGCAATGTATCATTTGAAGGAAAGGGGTGGCTTCATCATAGCCCCCCCCCCCCTATTTTCATCTACATCATTGCCAGAAAAGAATATATATTACTGCTCATATAAACAAATAACTTATTTGTCCGAACAAATCCTAATTCGTCCGCACACAAGTAGATTCGTCTGAACATAAAATTTATTCATCCGAACAAATAACTTACTAGTATTCGTCCGAACAAATAAAATTTAATTTCCTTTTCATCTAGCTCTTCGACGCCGCCGTAATAAAATCATGTCATAGACAAAAAAATGAAGAGCTAAGATTATGAAAGAGGCAATTTTTGTTAACTACCGAACACTTTTTTAATGACCAAAATCTAATTAATTATCTCATTTTTAGTAACAGCTATTTGTATTTAATTTCTAACAAAAGGACTTCTTGGTCTGCATGTATTTTTTTAAATGAAGGAATGAATTACTCTGTGATTGACATATCAAAAAAACTAACGTAGATGCATTGTTGTGATTACGTATATTGGTTACGTAACGTAGCGTAAATAAAAATATCCAGTTTGAAAATTTAGAATTTATTAAAGTCCAAAATCACAAATTAAACAAACATCATTTTTAAAAGAAATCCAAAGTGAGAGTGTAAAATAATTATCTATCCCGCATGTCTCATCTTTGACAACTCCTCCCCTTTTTCGATAAAGGACTAATCAAATAACTTTAAAATGGAACCAAAATTTGGGGAACGCTCAAAGACATAAATTCTCAGAACAGGATACAGGAAGGAATTACGATAATAAATTCAAAGACACACCAGTCTAAGATCTGACCATCAATCAGATAAACGAAAATAAACAAATGGCAATTTACAGGGGATCACTGTGAGAAATGGATAGGGGAGAGAAGGGAGATGTCAACATGAGAGATAACAAACAGATGCGGCAATGTATTTCTATAATGATCAAACAAATTAAATTTCAAACATAAAATACCACTCAGTTTATAAAAGATAAAATTAATTCCATATGAATGAAATATATAATACGGTTGTCTTTATCAATAAAATATACGTATGTATATAACATCCGCCCCGATAAAAAAAAATTGACATTCAATTTTAGATTAAAAAAATAGATAAAGACAATTAAATCATACTTCACAAAACATTAAAAAAATGAACATAACACACTATATATAAAAACACAAAACAAACTCATGTTATGCAAGTAAACAATAAACAAAACTGAAAAGAAAATGATCATATCACCCGAAAAAAATTAAATTTATCACTTACACACTGTACATGTTTTGCGCAGTACATGTACTCACACATACTCCTTACACTGGAATGTCATGGTCATTATCTTGACTTTGAAACTTTTTTTTTATTTTACACACAAAAACTACTGAAAAGTATAACAACTAAATCAACAATCTTATTTTGAAAATATTTCACTCACCATAGAAATGCATAAATTTAAACCCTGTCGGAATTACACATCCTTGGTTAGAAACAGCAATAACTATGTCAATTATTCAAGATTTCTCAAACACTATAGAATTGCATAAGTTATAACCTTGTCGGAATAAAACATCCTTGGTTAGAGAAAGCAATATCTATGTAAACCACAACGAATGCATGCATGGTTTTTACTTGGACATAAAAACAAATATCGCAATTTGTGCACAACTTAGCACAGCTGAACTCTCAACATATCTCGACTTGTATTATAATTGTAGACCTTGTCGATGCATCCATCTAAATTAACTCAATACAGACAAGATACATTTCTATTCTAAACAATTCATTTACATTTCATAAGTTGTACATGTAATCCGTTTGGAATAAAACATCCGTGATTACATACAATGACAAAATTTGTAAACAGTAATGTTCATAAATTACTACAGGTCAAACATACTCTGCAGTAAAATGAAAATACAAAACAACTAAACATAGCGCACTGTCAATAAACATATCGACACAAGGCATGAAAGAAAATTACAGATTAGGTGGCGGTCTAATTTCAATTGCGCGTCTGGTTTTGCTGTTAAGTGCAGACCACGGAACCCACCACCTGCCGGCTCACCAACGTTTGAATTAGATATTTTGAATCGCGTTTTCCTAAAACACGTTTTATTTTATGATAACCGTCTGAATTACTAGAAATAGAAAAATTTGGAAGTTCGTTTGGATTTATATGATCCACGTCTCGAAATCTTATGGGTTTTCTTCTAACTCTGTCTGATTTACGAACTTCAGTGAGCGGTTATTGTTGTTTTTCTGTTTGTGTTTCTATTGAATTGTACGTTTTTGGTCTGGCGCAATTTGTAACTGTGAAAAAATGGGTTGGTGTAGGTTCCCGAATATACGCAGTTTTAAGTCTATCCCGATGTACAGGGTTTAACAGTTTGTTGGTCGCCGGGTCGCGCAGTACCACCATGTGCGGACTTGACAATTGTTCGACAACATACGGACCACTGAACCGATTCTGTAATTTCTGTCCACCTCCTGATGTTTCGGTTTGGAGGTATACATAACTTTTTTCGTGGACATCAAGTTCTTTGGAGTGTTTATTTGCCGATGTTACCATTTTCTCTGCTTTTGATTCGGCATTTTCTTTCGCAATTTTTCTAATAATATTAATTTTTTTCAGCGTGGTCTTTCATATAAGCTTGTATATCTTTATGCATTGTATCAAAATTCCTGATGGGATTTCTTAAAGGGAATTTTGGTCGCTGACCATAAATAATTTCGTAAGATAAAAATCCTGAACTGGAATTTGCAGACGTCTTCATTGCAAACACCACAGCTGGCAGGAAATTATTCTCGGATTTTCTATCGTTTGAAATATACGGTGTTAATTTTTCAGCTAATGAAGAGTGCGTCCGCTCGCATGCCCCTAGACAATGATGAACAAAGCTTGGCGTAAACTCCTGAGTGACATGGAGAGTTTTACACAGTTCTCTGGTAATCTCAACAACGAATTCACTGCCCTGGTCACTAATAAGAGTATTACACACACCAAAATATGTAAACAATTTAAACAGTGCATTAGATACCGTTAACGCATCTTTGTTTCTAATTGGTATTGCAAACAAATACTTTGAAAACAAATCCACAGCTGTGAAAATGTAAGAATCGCCATCCGGTGTTGGGGGAAAACGCCCATATAAATCAATCTCCCAGACTTCAAAGCGTTCTGATGGCATTCGAAATGCTGTTATTTTAGATTTTGTAGCATCTTGTGTCATTTTTCGTTTTTGACAAAAGTCGCATGATTTGACATATTCATACACAAGTGTGGCCAATTTTGGACAATAGAAATGTTCTTTTATTTTGTCTAATGTGTCCTGAATTCCTCCATGTCCACCCATTGGAGAATCGTGGTATATCTCTGGGGCTTTTAATACTAGATCATGGGGTAATACCATCTGGTATGGATTAAGGGTTTTCGATCTCTTAGATTTCACAATTTTTAAATGATATAGAATACCGTCAACTATTGCGAAGTCTGTTTCTTTCAGCAGAATTTCACGGGCTGCTTTTTGAGATTGCGGTAATTCACTATTTTTCAGATACGAGATAAGCGGCAATAGAATTGGGTAATTTCTTTGTGATTGGATAATAAAATCCTCAGTCACACCAATTTCATTAATAATCTGCGGACTTGAGCGTGTTGATGCGTCCAATTCTAGTTCACCATGAACGGCCTGATCGGAACTGACCTCTTGGGAAGAGTGCTAATCAGTTACATCAAGATGGCTGTGATCAGTACTGCTGCATTCCCCGCCGTCGGTCGTAATTAAATCATTATAGAGATTAGCCGCCGAGTCCTTAATTTGTGTAGACGTTTCACGCATGTGTGACTTAATAGGAAAATTTTACACCTGCTGTTTTGGGATTATAACAGGGAATTTCTAAATTGTCCTCGGTGTCTGCATCATACACATTTTCAACATTTACAAAATTGCTACAAACAAGGTCTTGACTTAACAAAGACTTAAGGCACTGTCCATTTGGTAAAGTAATTGATGTTTGTGGTTCCGATACATACGGGAAAAACGGGTCGTCCTCGTCCGGACTTGCTTCCATCACTGACGGAAAATTAGAATTTCATGGCAATGCATCAGGTACCACCATCTGGGCTGCGGGTTTGTACTCAATGGAAAAGTCATATCGTTGTAACAAAGCTAACCACCGTTCATATATTGCACCGCGTAATTGTTTTTAAAACAAGGGTTTCAGAGCTTGGTGATCAAATTCTACGGTAAAATGCTTCCCGCTTAAATATGTTGAACAATCAAGAATAGCGGTAACCATGCCTAAAAGTTCTTATTTTGTCGGTCCATATTAACTTTGCCATTTTTTAAGTCCTTTGGATCCAAATCGTACGACACGAGGAGTACCATCAGGATGTTTTTATTAGTCCAGTTATATTTTGTATTGGACTTAAGAAGTTTATTTAGTGGGTTAGCAACTGCAGAATAGTTTGGTATAAATTTCCGAAACCAGTTAAAAAGTCCAAGAGTACGTCGCAACTCATTAGCATTCTTCGGTTCAAGTAATGTTTCAATAGCTTGTAATTTGTCAGATGGGGGACTAATTCCATGTTTGGATACAACATGCCCAAGAAACTTACACGAAGATTGAGCGAATGCGCACTTTTTAGGATTGATTTAAAGTCCGGCGTTTCTCAAACGTTGAAAAACTTCGCTGAGATCTTTGATGTGTTCTTCAAATGTTGACGAGGCAACGGTTGCATCATCAATATAACACAGTACAGTACAGATCGAAAAGTCATTCCACTAAAAACTTTATCCATCAACATTTGAAATGACTTCGGGCTTGTTTTTAATCCCATTGGTAAGCGTTTGAATTTATAAGTGCCAAACAGGTGTTAAAGGCAGTATATTTTGTTGATTCCGGTGAAATACACCAAAGAACACCAAAGAATCCGGAACTAAGGTCAATGATGTAGTTCGGTGTTCTTTCAGAAAAGGATTCTGTGAGTTCTTATAAATTTGGTATATTGTAGCGGAAATCTTGACTTTGCGAGTTCAAGTATCGAAAATCGCAGCAAAATCGGTATGATGTCATACTGTACTCTTTTGTAATTGTGTCAGGTTTTTCGACAGGTTTATTTCGCTTTGAAATTTAAACAATGGGACTTGTAATCGGCAAATCTTCATTTTCGTTAACAGGTACGATTATGCCTTGACGTAATAATTCATCCAACTGGTGACGTAACACTTCCCGTTTTTCGGGCGGAAGTCTGTACGGCTTGTGATGTTTAGAGATCGCATCTGGTTTGAGATGAATTGTGTGAACAACACTGGTGACACCAATATCGGGGTTGTCATCGGTAACAAAACAGTCTTTGTTAACCCAAAGTATATTCTGCAACGCTGTCTTCTCGTCAGCATGCAATTCAGCATTAACGGTAAAATTTGTCATAAAATTCTCCAAACTTTCAGATGACTCGCCACCAATATTATTTACACACATATTTGCACACATGTTTAACTCATCATTTTCAGACAGTTTGGAGATAACATGATCATTCAAAGGTTCAAAATGAGCAATGACATTGTTTCTACCTATATTTACATTCTTGTCAGAAACATTCAAAACTTTGACTCGCATAGTATGCCCTATATCTACTGAAGCAACTGACTTAGCTACCATCAAACCTATATTCACCATAGCATCACTGGGTAAACATACACCAGTTAAACCAATACCAACATGATTTGGTATTTTTGCTTTGACAATCATGCTTGAATGCGGAGGTAAAGTTACGAAATATGCATTCCTCACCTTAATATGTGGGTAAGAATCCATATATACAGACATTGATTTAAAATCTAACACAATTCCTAATGACATTAAAAACTGAGTTCCAAGAATAATTGGATGAGATAATTCCTGAAGCACAAACACTGGAATCACTGTATGGGATTCCCTGTCAGGTAACTGCATATGGATTCTGGTAGTACCTAAAATATTAACGTACTGACCATTCGCTAATTTCACTTGAGGATTTTCAGAGGGTAAGAGAACACATTTTGATTTAGAACCCATACTTTGGTAAAATTTTGATGAAATTATATTGATTGTACTACCCGAATCCAAAAGTGCAGAAACTGAATTAGAACCAAAACGTACAGGTAAATACACAAGTTTTCCTTGCTGAAAAATGTCACACTTATCGGCACCATTTGACACGTCATTCTTGGAGCCCAAGACAGATGCCGCATTTATCCCGGGCGCTGTGCGTTGTTTTTTTTTTTTTTTGTTCGGAATTACGGACTATTTTCTTTGTTGCGAACAGACGACATTCCGCGGTGGTATATCCGGTCTGGAAACATATCTGGCACTTTGCTTGAGGTTTTGGGGAACCGTGCTAGGTCCAATTACAGCTTCGTTTCAAGTGTCCTGCTCCCCCGCACGCGTGGTAGGTAGGCAACTCCCGGTCACGTCCAGTCCGCGGTCTAGAAGTTGGTGCCTCTAGTTTTTCTAGGCGGTGACTTATGTCGCGCAACATGCTAAAGAGGTGTTGATTATGGCCCTCAATGGTGTTCGATCCTGCTGGCTCTACGGTTGCGACCATTGGTGCTGTGGCGGAAAAGTATATATACCCATAGGCCTCGCCTAACTTTGCTTGTTGCAAAGCATCCTTAAACGATTTAACGGACGCTCTCCGTACGAAAAATGCCAACTGATCTGGTAGTTCGCTGATGAAATTTGTGATCAAATCTATCTCGGGTTTTTGCAGGCGGGAACCCTTTTCCATAATCTTACTATGAAAATCTTCCAAGGGTTGTGAAGATGACAACCTCAGAGATTCAAAAACTGCACTCTCTGCAACACTGTCAGGATCAAACATTCCTTGTTTTGCATATTGTTCAGTAAATGCATTTCTTAAGACAAACCACGTGCGTTTTACAGGGGTTTCTAATGAATTAAACCAAATCAAAGCCGGTCCCGATAAATGAAGATGGAATGCTGCAACACGCCTATCATCAGTTGTAAGATTTTGGTATATACAAAATGATTCGAATTCCAAAAGAAAATTTTTGCCATTTTCTGAACTAAATCCACTGAACTTTTTCAAAGAAACTTTGTCCGAAATGGAAGGAACATTGTTAATTCTTGAATAATTCTGTGAACTCCGAGGATTGAAAACAGGAGTGTCATCAAGACCTGCTTCCATATTGATTACAGTAGGGGGTGTACTGAAATCACTGTTATGTCATCGCACAGGCGTATACAATTTATTATCTCAATTAATTCACACTAAAATAGTCCAAAATAAGCACAAAACGAATTTAGATTCTCCACCATGTTGTGATTACGTATATTGGTTTCGTAACGTAGCGTAAATAAAAATATCCGGTTTGAAAATTTAGAATTTATTTAAGTCCAAAATCACAAATTAAACAAACATCATTTTAAAAAGAAATCAAAAGTGAGAGTGTAAAATAATTATCTATCCCGCATGTCTCATCTTTGACAACTCCTCCCCTTTTTCTATAAAGGACCAATCAAATAACTTTAAAATGGAACCAAAATTTGGGGAACGCTCAAAGACATAAATTCTCAGAACAGGATACAGGAAGGAATTACCATAATAAATTCAAAGACACACCAGTCTAAGATCTGACCATCAATCAGATAAACGAAAATAAACAAATGGCAATTTACAGGGGATCACTGTGAGAAATGGATAGGGGAGAGGAGGGAGATGTCAACATGAGAGATCACAAACAGATGCGGCAATGTATTTCTACAATGATCAAACAAATTAAATTTCAAACATAAAATACCACTCAGTTTATAAAAGATAAAATTAATTCCATATGAATGAAATATATAATACAGTTGTCTTTATCAATAAAATATACGTATGTATATAACAGCATATAAGTGTTAGTTATATTAATACAACGGTAACATGATCAGAAGGGTCGGATTACGCGGAGTTGCCAGGTCCAGATCATCAGATCAGAAATAATGCACAGCATCGAGTTTGATCTAATGATCTTCGCCTTACAACGAGACGTCATCTGATTATTTAGATCATGATCCTCTATAATAATAAATTCATTTTCTTTCCACAAGATTGTAAAAAAAAAAACAAACAAAGCCATTACATTAATAATTTTTTTAACACAAATTATTCCAAATAAACACTTTAAAACGCAAGAAAAAATGTATATTGTGTACTACGTCATTAGCTTCAGAGAGTGGTGGTAATACATGTAACTTCGCCTCGCTTCGCGTCTCTTTTGATATGATGATTCAGGCCTTGCCACTCCACATAATCATAGACGCGGGGACTTTATTTTGCGATTAACTTCCGATAAATTGTTTCGCGACAACTAATATTCGCGACCAATCCTCATCTAGAGCCGTGTTGTTATACATGTAACAAACACACGACAAGGGATGGTTCGTGGCGGGATATAATCGCGACTTCGAGGCTCTCATGACCTCGCGAAAATTTCTTGCACGCGAATAAATGTTGGTTTACAGTATATGCATCACCGGAAATAAAAATCTTTCCCTCTTCTTAAAGCGTTTAGCATATACGCTGAACGTTTTATGCCATCTTGCCAATCAATTACGCAGTTGAATGCTTAGTCATAGTGCAACCTATAAATGAACAAAAGATTGAGCGCACTGAAAGCTGGACCAGCTAAATGTGTGAATCAATTTTTTAAAAACAAGATTTCAAAATTTCTTCTAATTTCTAATATAGTAGACCTTAAATACAATAACCGAATTTAATGAAAGGAATAAACAGGATCAGTAGTATGAATAAAAACTGTTTTGAGAGAATCATATTTGTCATACCCTTACATTTTTCTCTTCTTTCCCTTCCAACACCTTGTAAATATACAACTTTGCTCTGAGCCTCACAAACTCTTTAATGGTTTCACCCCCTGCTTCGGCTTTGAACATACCAATCACCTTCTTGTTGTGTCCAGATTCAATATAGGAATGTCTGAGTGTATAAAGTTTTTTGTTCATCGACAAATGAATCTAAAAACCGCATCGCAAACTTTATGAAAGCCGAAGGCTTTCATAAAAAAGTTTGCGGTGCGGTTTTTAGATTCATTTGTCGATGAGCAAAAAAATTATACTGTCAATGCTTATAATTCAATTTCAAACACAAATGTTGTATATTTAAGCGAAATTTATTTGTAAAAAGCAAGAGTTAACAAGAAACAAACAAGGTCATGAAATTAACACGCGGAGTGATTTACTCGAGGAGTTGTTTATTTTGTATTACACTTGATCTTGCTTTACGTATACATTGATTGAACAATTTTGAAAAACAGAATTGTTTTTAAAAGATTTTGCTGATACATTTGAGGTTTGTTTTTTGAACAGCGATTGTTGAAACAGGTATGCACCCTCACTGCCCTGGTCGTCGGGATAGCTGGGCCCCGCACCGCCATCGCTCGCTGATGCCAAGCTGGAGAGAGTCTTGCTTATTGCGAGTTTCTGGTTTCCCGAGCATTTTCTCGCATAACTGCGGATAGAACCTTCGTTTCTGTGGCCACTCATAAACATTATATGACGAAGTTCTATTCCTGCGTCACTAAGCGCCTGAATGGTAGTTGCTCGGAGGCAGTGTGCTGTGTACCGCTGTTTACACTTAGCATTTTTGGATATATCACACATAAATTTTGAGAATTGATATTTTTTTACTGGTCTATCTGAATACCAGATATTTTCGTTGAGATCATTCAATGCGATTAAATAAAGCCTTTGCATTGGGGACAGTTTTGTTAAGGAGTAGTTTCAGTGACGTGACTGGGCATTGTTTGGTGTTTGTGGCATACATTCTTTTATCGTTGTTTGCTTCTTCGTTTGTTAACCGTCCTTGAATTGTTTTTTGTTTTGTTTCATGGGACAGGACGACATATTCATGTTCATTTTCGTCGGTAATAAATTCAAGTGAATTTTGTTTCAGCTGTTCATAAAACTCTAGGCCGCGGGTTACGAAATGTATTGCTATATAGTACCAGACACGGAATCTCAAGATTACTGGGTTGTCGACGGAGTAAAGGTACTCGCGGATTCTCATCAGATCTTCAGGAGTAATGACTTCCTTGTGCTTTGTAGGCTTAGAAATTCCACATTTCACATTATGTTTCAATTTTCCATCCAGAGTATCATTTGCACTTTTAAATTCTTTATCTTTTACGATGTTCATGTCTCTTTCCAGATCTGAAAGGTGTCTGTTTATGGCTGCTCGGATGTTTTTCATGGTATTTTTGTGATATTCAGACTGAGTATTTTCTGATGTAATTTTTGGTCGGGCTTCAGTATAAAATTTGAATAATTTGGAGTTGAGATCGGCTGCTTCAATGGTGACAAAATCGATTTCAAAGCCAAACGTTTCTGTGCTCCATTCTAAAAAAAATATTTATACATTGTATGTATATTTTTAATCTAAAAATATTAATATGTTTCATATGTAGAAAAAATACGCCAAGTAAGGGGTTTCAAAATTTAGGGTTGTTTTCAAGCTTCTATAGTTGACCCCCCCCCCACCTTTTTGCATTTTTGGTAATATAACAAAGTTCAAACGGATACTGCTGTGATATGTTTAATTAAATTATAAATTTCACCAAATTTTAACTTTAGGAGATATTTTTATATTTTAAAAGAAAAATGGTTACCTTGTATGATTTTAATAACCCAGTTTGTGTTGCTTTTTGTGAATTCCGTTTGCCGGCTGTCCCGAAACTTTATAATCTCGTCCTCGGAAACTGTTTTAAACCTTTTCATCGATGGGTTCTCAGAATTTGCGTTTTCTAGAGTTCTTTTCATTTCAGCAAACAACTTTCCGGAATTTTCGGACGCACCAGCATCATTGATTGTGGAAAAAAGATCAACCAATTCATCAATAAAAAAATCCTCATCAATTTCTTGCAGAAAATCTAAATTTTCACCATTTTCTAGTCTTACTTTGAAATCTCCGTGCTCATCCGATGCCATCGAGAAAACGATTAATTATTCTTGCAGACGTTTATGTAAATTTCATTTCCTGACACTTTGCCAGAAAAATATTTAGAGTTATCCTTCGTTGTTATTTGGAGTTATCGTTCTTGATATTTCTTCATTATATTGATTAAATTTGTCTCTAATTAAAGAATTTAAGAATATATATTAAATGATTGTATCCAATAAATAAAATTGTATAAAATCACATCATGAATGATTGTTAAAATTAAAATTTTAGGGGTTTAAAATACAAAATTTAAAATATACTACTATAGCTAATGTTAATCTTCTGCACCATTCTTACATGTATTTCTATTTTGTATGGTATATATAAAACTAAAAATCATTGAAGTATTGATGCACAGCCAATGAGTTAGTATTGCGTCTGTACAGAAAGTAGGTCGGAATTCTCACATTCATCGAGCTATGAACGGTAAAGAGCGCAATGGTGAGAGATGAGAAGAAAGTGATAAACACAAAGTAAATTGAATTATTACCTGATGGGTGATTCATGGGAAAGTCACTTATATCAAACTTACTCTTCACATTATTGGAAAAATCCCTATAAAAATCTCTTGTCTCTACCTCATAAGCAAGACTGTCACAATCAGTATACTTTATTTTTGCTTTCCATCCATACTTCTTTTTCATGCAGTTGTAGTGAAAGTTATACATCAACGTTTTGCTTAGACCGAGGATACACAAACCTAGTAAATAACTAGCTTATCAAATATCATCTTTGTCTTTTTCATATGTATGGCCACTAAATTCTCATCAAAGATTTTACAATGTTTGAATAGGTTTTGAAGCCAATTTCTTTGCTTTGACTTTAATTTTGACTAATCTGATATCCACTAGATTCCTGATGTTCTCCATGGTCTTCCCAAAGACTAAGCTGTTCATGAGCTGGAAGAAGTCTTTTTCAAACTCATTGGAAGCCTTCGCTCGGATATTTGTATTCAGGTCAATATACTGGTTATACCAAGCACTTTCCTTAATCATGATACCCCGATCTTTCCCACTTTTAAACGTTCTGGGGCAAGGACGTAGTCCTTGTGCATGTCATGCAATTCTTTTGGGTATTCCATATCAACATCTAGCATCACTACTAAGTCAAAAAAGTACTGACATTCCCATTTTTAATGATAAACTTAGGCATTTACTGACAATGTACTGACATTACTGATAAACTTAGAAAAGTACTGACGCTTTTACTGACAGCACTGAGAAACTTAGAAAAATACTGACAAACTTAGACAGTACTGATAAACTTAGAGAAGTACTGACACTTTTTATTGACGGTACTGAAAAACTTAGAGAAGTACTGACAAGTACTGATGGGTACTGACCCCATTGTTCTTACTCTTACGGAATGAAATTTTACAAGATCTTTTTTTCTTTTATGTCATTTTTCAGCAATAATGAATTAAGCTACCTATATACAGTGTAAAGTTTATATAGACTGATATTAATTTTGAAGTATATACTGGATCTGTTATATTTAATTTGTTTAATGTTAACAAACGATTATGAATAGAAAAATTGTCATAATTAAAAAAAATTGTAATATAGGGTTTTATTTGTTACACATAAAATTGTGTTGTACAAATAGGAAGGGGGTGGAATTGGAGTTGGAAGTTTGCGAATGACTCGGAATGCCACGTTATGTATGTTCAATTTTTAGACGTAAAACATCTTAGTGTTTTAATTCAATATATTTTGCCATATGCAGCTGATCACATGTAAAAAAAAAATCATTTGTATATAAAATATGATGCGGGATACAACGTAAGGCTAACCGGTAGTTAGACCCACCGCGCTAAAAAAAGATCAACTATTATAAGGTGCATGGTGACATGGTAAAGTCGTGTTAACTTTATACCAACATTGGTACAATTTGTCGGACAGGAGAGAGAGAGAGAGAGAGAGAGAGAGAGAGAGAGAGAGAGAGAGAGAGAGAGAGAGAGAGAGAGAGAGAGAGAGAGAGAGAGAGAGAGTTTACATTGATTTTGAATTAAATTTTATAATAGTTCACCCTGGAATTTATTTCCTAATAAGTTAACTAGCAATCCTAATTTCATTACCAATTCTTTATCATTCCGCGGCCCTGGTAAGAACATACACGGCATAAATGTAAATGTATAAATGTAGTACTAGTGTTTTCTATACTTGTAGGAGTTTATATAGACACGCACAGAGAGAGAGAGAGAGAGAGAGAGAGAGAGAGAGAGAGAGAGAGAGAGAGAGAGAGAGAGAGAGAGAGAGAGAGAGAGAGAGAGTTTGCATTGATTTCGAATTAAAAGTTACTAATAGTTTACCCGGAAATTGATTTCTCAATAAGTTAACATGCAATCCTAATTAATTTTCATAACTTACAATGTATAATTATTTAGATTAAAGTAGCGCGGTCAATTTAATATTTTATCAATCAATGTTTTATTTTACACCAGATCAATTGATCAAAGAACCTAAAAACACACGTTTAACAACTGGTTGATTGAAGTTTTCAAAGGAGAGGATGATGACATTTTTTTCACTCGGTCAGTGGTTAATAGCTGCTGTACACAGCCCTTCTTGACAATTTGCAGTGCACGGTAGCGATATTTGAAACAATGAGTACATTTATATATACACACACTTCCTAAGATCTGAATGGCCATTAAGTGATTACATAATAGCTACTGTACACAGTCCTTCTTGACAATTTGTAGTGCACGGTAGCGAGATTGGGAACAATGAAGTGACAGACACACATGTACTTTTATATACACACATGTCCTAAGATCTGAATGTTCGGTACTGCTAAACAATAATACAATATGTTGTTTTAACACCCCTTAATACTTTTCCCCAGTTTGTCAAGTAAAGAAAACAGAATTTAAAAATTTTTATTTATCTGTTCTAAGAATTTCAAACATGAAAAGGAAGAGTTTTAAATTCGAAACATCATTTGACACAGTGATATGGATTAAAACTTAATTGCTCTCTTATATTTTTCATTTTTCAAATAAAATGTAAATAAATGTATGATATTTTTTCTAATCTTAAACCGATACATTGTTTTAAAATCATACATGTGTGTATTTACGTTACCTGTTACCGGCATTTGTATATATGCATTAAATCGTTTAAGAACTGTATCATTGCTTTATATGTGCATGTATAAAGACAATTCTATACAATAATGCATACGAGTTAATGAACTGGACAATGCACACTGTAAAAAGTTAAAAGAGTCAAAGAACCGGACTAGTCCCCCTTCCGAAAAAATCAACTCTCTCTCTCTCTCTCTCTCTCTCTCTCTCTCTCTCTCTCTCTCTCTCATGATTTATCAGGAAAAAACAATGGCTATCATCGATTGCGATTTACATGGTTTAGATATTAACTAATCTACTTCCTGCTAAATAGAATCAACAGACATTTCATTGAGACTATGTTATTCTATGCATCATTACACCAGGCGAAAATGTCAAAATATAGGTGATCATTTCGATCGGTGTGTGATTATCTGCACATGCTAATTATGTTGTGTTATTATGCGCTTTAACTCAGGCAGGTCCTCCACATTTTTTTTTACAAATTACCAAACACGGTCATTTGTTTAAATACATGTAATAAGATATATAAGCGGTTTATCGGTATACAAGTCTAAATTGATTTGTGTCAATGTTGAGTCAGATGTTTAGATAAAATCTAGTCTCCTCAAGCTTCAATGTAGAGGGATAGGGTTCATTTCTAGATTTATATAATTCACAAAGACAAAATCACTGATAAACACGTTCGGCCTCTGTCCCAAGCGCTCCAAGCTTACAGCGATCATAAGTATATGGAAACACATCGCATCAATTTACTATGTAAAATGTACGGACCCAAAAATCATTTCAAAAGAGTAGAAATGTTGTGTATGTTTTCCGGGGTGGGGGTGGGGGTAGGGGTAGGGGGTCTGAGCACTATTTATTTTTTATGCAAATTTTTCCATCAAGGGTGCAAGGGGGGGGGGGTCCAGATCCCCGTAAATTCGTGCATGCGTAATACGGGTAGATTGAATGCTAATAACTAGGTGTTGTTATGGGTGATCAAGTTTATTGATGTTCAGCTCAAGATTGTTAATTTTTTTACTGATTTTTCGTTTCTAAATAATTATCAAAACTCAAGCTAACAACATAAATATTATAAAATCCCAGTTCTTTAAAAAATAAAAACAAGGCTCAATTTCTCCTTCACTCTCTAAAATTACATATAAATTGACATTTTCATTCATGGAAAATGTTATTAATAAGTTTAATAATCGTTTAATTCTTTATTATAATTAAGAATACATTATTTAATACAATTTCACATCTTTTAAGCTTAAGCGGGAGTAAGAACAATGGTGTCAGCAGTACTTATCAGTACTTGTCAGTACTTCTCTAAGTTTTTCAGTACCGTCAGTAAAAAGTGTCAGTACGTCTCTAAGTTTTTCAGTACTGTCTAAGTTTATCAGTACTTTTCTAAGTTTATCAGTACCGTCAGTAAAAACGTCAGTCCTTTTCTAAGTTTATCAGTAATGTCAGTACATTGTCAGTAAATGTCTAAGTTTATCAGTAATAAATGGGAATGTCAGTACTTTTTTGACTTAGTAGTGTATACAGCTGTGATTTTCCCATGATTTTAATTAACTCTCGCTCATTCATTGAGATTAATGTGTAAGGGGAGGTTTGCTCAATGCAAACCCATAGAGATTGTTAGCGTCAAAGTAAGTGGTGTATTTTGATATCTCATCCGCTTCATATTTGGATCGCATATAGGGATTGTTTCCCTTTCCAAACCTGTTTGAAATCATTGATATTCCACCTTGAATACCTTTCTCAACCATAAGTAACATGTCTGGGTCGGATAACAACTCCAGTTCCACCCCAGTGATCTTCAAAGCAGCATCCCACGCCATGCTGGATCTTACCCATTATTTTTACTACAGACATCTCTAAAGTTTTCAAATACATCGGTTAATAGTCAGATCCATTGTATAAGTCGTGATAATCTCTCAATATCTTCATGTTGAATATTTTCCACACATGATGAGATTGCTCATAGTCTTCATCATTGATCCCTTCACCATCAAGTCTTGAGTAGAATATGCTTCTTTCGGAGGTACCTGTGTGCCATCTAGTCTTTTGAAGAAATTCATATACTCATAGAAAAAAACACCTTTCCTCAGGATCAGACGTAGTTTCTCATTGTTCATGACGAGCTTTTTCCTATTGATCCCTCATCTATCACCCTGTTAGTGAAGGTGATTTTTATAACCTGTTTCATCCTCAAAAGCTTTGCTGCAACCTTCAGGAAGGTCTTCGATAATAATATATATTGTAAATCATTAAACCGTCAAACACCCATGAACACACTTCAAATCCTTGCTTGATTTTTTAAGTCACATATGAGGTGGTTGAGAACTTTCCCCTCGAGATTATTCATACCTCAGTCTTCAATAATACCATTTACAAGATGATCGTTCTCTTCCATCTTCCCTACAGATTCAAAAATGGATCTCTTATTTCTATATAAATTTATTTTCTTGAAATCTGATGTTCCATTCATTCATGATTGCGAGAAACTCCTTCTTGGCGTCTTTCCGTGATACTCCATACAGCTTTCTCCACTTTTTGAGATAATCATCTCTTATGTTTATGTACCCAGCCAGACCATCATATGGTATTCAATGTTTGTGACAATACTGAGAGAGGAGGGTCGGGCGTGCGTTTTTCATGTCGATGTCGATTATAGTATCCTTGCACTTGTGTACTTGTGTGACGTACCTTCTTGTTCATGCTCTGGATGAATAATTTTTCATCTGCAAACATCCTCCCCTTCCCACCCCTCTGGGAGTAGGTGATTACTTGTTCTCCAAAAGTGTTGGCTCTGCTCAAATATCCTTTCAATTGGATTAGGTGATCGTCATCACACCAAAACATTGATGAGTGTTTTATGATGTATTTTAGTATATCCCGTTCGACTCTCTCACAGAACAGTTATTCGTCCCGTCCATTTAAAATATATGTTCGTCAAAACCGTGAGCTTTCCTTGTTTCTTTAAATTGATCCTCCTTCAGGTTCCCAACTAATTTTGACCTTAAAGCTGTCGGTGAACCTGAGTTGATGTTTTGCATCCTTCTCCTCTCCATTTTTATCAAAGTAGGAAACAACTATTACCTCTTTGGTAAAGGTGATGTACCTTTCCTCATTGTTAGGAATGCAGTTGACATCTCTCCCACTTACGCCAAGACTCTTGATAACCAAATGATTGTCATAACCACTCAGATTGTGAAATACAACTGGGGTAAACTTCGGTTTCTTGTACTTAAGATTACATTTACCATGAGCAGCCCCTCTGTATTTTCCTGTGTAGTGACAATGACCCCTTACCCTTTTATCATCTTTCATAAACTCTCCATGACAGATCCAGCACATTGTGGCTCTTTTAAATATTGTCTTCGTCTGGTTCAAAGAGCATCTTCTTGGGGATACGAAATTTGTGATAAATGTCTTTAATGCTTTGTTCCATCATTTCGACAAATTTCTTTGCAACATCATCACCCTGATTTTTGCAGTGTAGATAACGGGGGAGATTTGAGTAAACACTATTGTCAAAACAGTTGATGTAGTAACAAAAGTTTGATGGGTTGTGCTTCTGGTATTGCCTTGTATAACTTTTTCTGGGTTTGATTCACAGGTGTTATTGGGCTTGATAAAGGATTCAAAGTCAGAATATACAATGATGGGCACTCTAATGGACCTATTAAAATCAATAAGGAAATTGTAGACCCCTTCTCTGGAATCCCTTCGTTGACAGCCTCATATAAAGACAGTATTATTTATGTTTGTTCAACGATTCCTGAGAGTATAACGGGTTTAAACATTTAAGACAGTAATGGTGCTTTACAAATGTACCTTTTTATTTGAGGTTTGTGAAGCCAACAGACAAATCATGTTCTTATTGAGACAGTAATGTTGAACATTTTCATTGAAATCAACAAAAGGTACTGCTGTTCTGTCTGTGGATTAACTAATCCTAAGAGGTTAAACGTAACCCTCGTACCAAAAACATTAATGGAAACGTTTGGGTTTTGTTTCTGAACTTAATCAATAGATTTCAATGAAACAGGGAAGTCAAAATATCGCATGTTAAATTCTTGGTTTTTTTTACTCTTTAGAGATTTATTAACACGCTCGGGTTGTTTGTCCACAGGATTAAGCGCTCTGACAACAGAAAACACTTATTATCATTATTATTCATATTAATAATGGTTTTCTTGGGCAGGGGATATAAGAGCTCTTCCTCAACGGTTCATAAGCAACGGTGTAAATTTCAAGAGCGATGATGGATTTGAAAATCTATTTGCTACTCTCCATCTGGAATGCTGCCATTGTTTCCATGACTTTATTAATTACCGTATCATACAATTCATCCACACTAACTCCTCCAATGGTGATTTCTACATTAGAGTGGAAATCTGCATGTTCTACAATGGTCCCTGATTCGTTGACGATGTTCACTCTTTCCATGTTACATATGTTACATCTGAGAACTAACTTAGCACGCGTTCCACGATTGTGCCTGAGAAAATTAGCTACAACATGGCGGGCTACACTGAGAAACGCTATGGGATCGTATCCTTCCCTCCACAACGTACTGAGTTGTAATTTTCCTCAGAGCGGATTTGGTCTCTCTGATATTAAAATCCTGACGGGCTGTGTAGTTCTACTTCACATGTTCTACCACCTCATCCAACACTTGATTGATTTGTGTTGGCTATACATACTTGGCTAACCAATTAATAAAACTTCTGATTCTTGTTTGCACAGCCTCTGGAACGACAGCCGAAGCCATTCTTTTCATTTCAGATAATACATTAGATGCAGTGTTGAAAGCTGCATTTCCAATTTGACTGAATAAACTTATTCTGGTTGTTTTTATTATACAATTTTTTAAAATCATTTTTCAATTTTTTCATTTAATTGTAAAAAAATGAAGAAATTATGGAAATTTTATAAAATCCTCACATCATACTTGTTATTCCATACACGTCCGTTCCAATAGGAGGTCGTTCTTGTACCTTTACCAATAAATCTTGAAGCTTTTTATAAGCTTTGAAAGGTAATTTCTTCTTCTGTTTCCACACTACTGTTTTAGGGTGTGTCCTGGCCTCACTTAACCATGAATATTTAGGATTAACGTGTAGATTAACATGTGGATCAGCATTGGTTTTTTTTACCTCATTCTTTGGTTTCTCAATAGGTATTAATTCTTTTTCCCTGTGCAATTCAATCAGTTAGGGTTTATTTAGATGTGACCATCCTCTGATTTTCTTTTGTTTAATTATCTCTTTCAATTCGAAAAGCTTGAGAGTGATGTTTTTATATATTTTGAAAATAATTTTAAATCATTTACACGTTTTTTAATTACAATCTAAATACAATCTTATAACACAACACTCATCTTGTTTCCAACCGATTGGAAATCATCTTATCACTAATGACAACAGTAAAGGTTTCTGAACTTGCAGGTGCATTAGCACCAAACTATGTCTTGATCTGATTATCAGTCACTGAGGTCTTTAACCTCTCACTCTGCTTGCTTACATTAAAGACAAGCAATGGAAATAGTGTTTTGTAATCACCAGGTGTAATATTTGGGTTTGACACTAGCTCATCAATATAATAAAACTTAGATCTGAATAGTGTTGCATCACTATGAGCCCTACTGAATTGTTCTTTAGGGAATGAAAGATTGTAATGTACAGCGGAGTATCTAGTTGAATTGGGCATAACATATAAATTCTTAACATCTACAGTGTCAAAGATTGATGGGTTCTGTTCTTGATCACCATCATTGTCTGTTTGGAAACCGACAATAATATCGCGAGGTTTTTCAGGGGAGGATTTGACAGAGAGTCTAAAGGTAAAGTTGGTTGTTTGGGGGACAAAGATGGAATCACACTGTCACATCTTGCAACTGGTAATCAGGATTTGATTCGATTGATTTGTAGAGCTGTAACCTTTCAATATCGGCAGGAAATACGTGTGACAAAAACCAAAATATCTTATCAAGTGTGATTTTACCATCATCAGCATATTTCAACAAACCCAACATCGTAGTTCCCTGTCCCGGATAGAAGAGGGACTGAATCACTTGTCCTGAAAGCTTATACCTGATGTTGCTAAAAAGATGCAAGAGGTCGTTATTTGTTAGTGTAATAACGTCAGTGTTTGCATTAGCAGTTCCATCACTTTTCGTCAAACGCCCTTCAATGATTAATATAAATAGCTCTCGCTCGGATGCATAGAGAGATCTCGTGTCTCAATGATGATTCTGATCTCTCCAGGGTTATTGGGATAAGTACCTGTAATTGGTTCATATTTATAATATTCTTCAATACTCTCGTCTTTCAGAGGATCTTCGGTAAATCATAGATTGTCCATTACTTTTAATAATAAGATAAACTGTTTATATCATTTTTTATTCAGATGAAGTGTCAAAAACGTTTCATATACACATTAGAAATTTACATAACCCAAAGCTGGAGAAATGGTTTACTTTCATTATTAACATGCACACTCCTCAACTTAATACCTCTAATGTTCTTTAAAGAATATGAAAAATTATTCTTTACGTAAATCGTATTTCCATAAACAATCTTGATCCTGTCCAAACCTCTGTCATCAAGAAACTCATTAATTTCCTCTTCAAACTTCTTCATCTTTTCTAACTTCTTTTGGGAGAGTTTTACTACAACTTTCTGATGATTGTACTTTGTTTTAACAACTTCACGGTCCTCACAATCCTTGAAATTGAGATCTTGATAATAACAGAAATAATGTTGTATCTCGGATATTCATTACATTTTAATTCAAGCGACATTGTGTTTTTAAATTTAAAAAAAAAAAAATTTTCTTTGAGTCATTTTCTTGAATTCTATTTTTCATATAATCTTCAAACCGGATCCCTTAGAATTTAACGATGTTGTACATGTATACAGTTCAAGTACGCACGCTTTCGCACAGCATTTCATTTCCATTGTGACGTCATCTTTTTGCTTGGTTTACGCCATGGCGTTAAGGTTTCAATGCAGATATTCAGCGAGAATTGTCAAAAATAGATTGTTTGAGGCGTAAAATGTATATCATATTGTAGAATTAACATATATGTCTTGAATTATAAGCAATATTTGGGCTCGGGTCGAAAACGTGAAGAGGGTTCATGCAAGCCTAGCCCCCTGTCACGTTTTCTTACCCCGCCTAAATATAGCTTAATACATGTATTTCAAGACAGTAACCACATAGTTTATATTTATGACCCTTTATATGTTATGTTATATATATTCATCACTTAAATATGTCTGAATGTTTTAATAATACTATAAAGATCACCATTTCAACCTTTGTCAAATAAAATAGCCATTATCTGACAAATATTGGATATTTGGCATACAAAAAAAAAAAAAAAAAAAGGATGAGACCCCTGAAACAAACTTTGAGGTTATTTAATCATTTGATGCCTTTTAGCAATAAATTTAATATGTGGAACAGAATAAAAAATCCTTAGTGCAGAAGTTTAAAAAAATGTGCAAAATGTGTAATATTGATACATTTCAAGCAAAATCCCATAGGGTCCTGTGTTAAAAATGAACAAACTTTGAGATGACCCCCTATACAAAAGATGTGGTAAATGTCTGATTTTTTTTTATTTTCAAATAATAATTATTTCAGTAGAAATTCATGTAAAAATATTTATTAAAAAATCTATGGCAGAACAAATTAGATCCGGTGTATCGATGAACATTGACCCGGGTTGAAAATTGACCCGGGGTCATTTTTCAACGTTGAATATTGATCCGGGGGTCAATTATCAACGTTGTAAATTGAGACCAAAAGTCGTGAAATTTATACCCAGGGTCATTTTTCAACAGTTTGAAAAATATTTTTCAAAACCTCTTCGACACGTTGAAAATTGACCGTGAGTTTGAACTGTATTTGATCTTATCTGGAACTTGCTGTTCACGGTTTAAATGTACATGTATGTACTTGAAATTTTCAATTCAAATCTTTAACTATTTCATATTGTCCGCTACAATTGTCAATTTTGGTGATTTGACATGTTTAAGGTAGATTTTTCTGACGACAATCATCAAATATAGGACTGAAAACTTGGTTTATATCCACTCGCTATACTACGTAAATAAAACTGGAAGAAAAGCTTTTGCTTCTGAATTAGACGGGTGAATCAGGGTAGCAAATCTTTTTTTTTTACTTCATTTACTCTTGGGACAGAATTAAAAGGTCATCAATGACAGATTAATTATTAGTCTTTGCTGTCAGTATTTTTTGGTAGCTTGAAGAAAATACGTTATTTGCTTCCAAGTATACTTAAACAGAATACAAATAATGTTTCTTTTCTAAAAAATTTGCATCAACTCTTACTATTCCCTTTAATTGATGTAAACTCATCATAATCTCTGATAATATGTCCAACAAATAGCCGTCAACGTTAATTTTTATGCAGTATACACTCTTCCTAAAAATATTGTATTATTAAGTAAAGGGTTAGCTGCAGAACTTAAGCTGGTCCGTCAGTACGAATTTTCTGTGGAGCAACAATTCTGCAGCCAGTAAAGGGTTTATGTACATGTAATTATATAAGAATTATATAAGAAAAACATATACATCAGGTGCCTGTAGTTAAATTTAAGAAGTCAGGATATTTCCATGACAAATAATTAATGAACAATTGTCATATTTTTATCTGACAAGTCGTCAACGGTTTTTATTTAACTTATTCGACTTGACAATGATTTTTTGCTAACTTTCCTGATAAACTATTTTGCGAACTTTTTGCATTGTTTTTTTTAATATAGATTACATGTACAATCGATGTTTTGTTTTTTTTAGTTTTTGGTTATGTTAACTACGTGTTTATTTGAGTTTGAAACAGATGCACCTGACGTTATATATTTTTACCATAATAAAAATATATACCCTATATACATTGATAATGTTACAGGAAATGAATATAAGAATAAGAAGATGATTGATGGTTTTTTTCTGTTATTGAGCAAGCTTCTTTGAAGAAAATACTATTAGTGTATTGTCATATTGTAAATTTGTTATTTACTTGGTGGAATAATCACAGTCTGAATATATCGATTGGTTGCAAGAACAAAAATCACATAATGTCATATTTTAAATTTTGTATTAATGCCCATCCAGAATACTTACAAATAACAAGATCACAATTTCAATTTGTAGAGTGATTGTAAAGCCAAAATTAAACAACATAGCGTATTGTAGTTTTTTATTTATTATTTCTATTTATACACCTATCAAGCAAATACTAGTATTAAAATGTTTCACTGAATTGGATAGTTTATCGTGTAACCATGTAGAACTATTTTCTTATAAAAAACACATATTTATTTAATATATATATATTCACTTGAGCCAAGCTTGTATGTTAAGTTTTGTTCAAACCAATAGTTTTTCTTCGTAATTAAAGTTTTTGTATAGCGGTCAATACACGCAGATTACCAAATATTTTAGAATGTACTAATGCGGGGTTGTTAAGGAAGCATATGGGCAATTTAGCGTCTTATTTAGACTGTTATACATGTATATTCAAAATCGTGAGATTAAAATAACTGTTTTGAATCGGATCAAAAACTTAATATATCCTTTGAAATAAATGTCAATGCAATAATATCGGGTAGAACATCACTGCCACATCGATGCATTATCACGTGACAGCTATAAATAGCATATGTATATTCCATAACATAAAATGAGATAGAACAACACTACCCTTCGGTTTCCACAAAACAATAAACATATCAAATGAAGACGAAACATCTCAGTTTTATCAAAACCGCTGCTAGAATCTTGTAGTCTTCTCTAATAAATAGTTATTCATCCGGTTCTCAAAAAAACCTTCGCAACTTTTATTCAGTTTGCACGACAAACGGTATTTGGCATCAAAAGAACACATAACACAGGATTCTAGCAGCACTTTTCAATTTAAGCATTTATTAAACTATGGATACATGTAAAATTAGAAGTTCAATATATACGAGGTAGTGTTGTTCTAGTCGAATTTTTACATCATAAACAACGACAGAGGAAAGCCTGGGCGAGAAATAAAAGCAAATTTACATACCTTTTAGCGAATAATTGATCAAAGTAACATCTCTCCCATTATTCTTTTGTTTCATTCTCAATAAATCACACCAAAATCCTTTATTAAAGTTCATAGATTACTTATATTTTGAATCTGTTTACAATGCTTTCCGATCAAATTTACTTGACATTCAACTTTCAGTCATAACGTCATTAATGTGTAAATCTACGTAATACAATCTAATTTGTGATAAAAATTGTCTCCAGTATTGTTTATTGTTTTTGGTATACGTTTCGTTGCTTAAATATTTGAATATGTACATAATAACCAAGATTTGTGAATTCACAAAATTACATGTAACTCAGATTCCATATGCTTCCTTAACACCCCCGCGAAGTAATTATTTGTGTCATGTCTTTAACTTGCGCTTTTTTGTTGTTACTTATTTCTGTTTTTTTTTTTTGTAGATATATCTCTATCTTTGATCACAGTTCTATGTATTGTTTCTATCACCATCCTTGCGGCTGTATGTGTTTTACTTTATCTAAAGATTAGACCGACTACTCGTTTAAGGTATATCTTATTTATTTTACGTGTATACTTGTAAATCAATCAATTTTTATGATAATTTAATCAAATACCAAATAATAGTTGAAACTGATTGTAAACAGGCCATACATGTCATACTTTCATTTTTAGCTCAAAAGTTGACATAAAAACACCATCATCCATGTGTGGACAGTTTCCCCCACAGCTTTACGAGACCATCAACACGGACTGCATTCCTCCCCAGCCTCCTAATTATGAATCCCTAAGCCCACACAGTTTTACAACAACATTGGTTTGTGGGCCAGAGCACCTTGATACTAATCACTGTTAAAACAGTTCACCGGTAGTTGAAAAAATATGACACAAGTGACGTGTAATGAAAACTATTTTCTTTGTAAAGAAATTGCTTTTTTTCTATTCTTAGGCATTGAAAGGTTATACAAAATTGTTTTTATCATCTAATGTCATTTTTATTTAAAAATATTTAAAAAACAAAGATCGGCGAAATGGTTTTTATACTTTATGAGTAAATTACATTATTCATTCGGACGTCGTCACAATGTAATGTCCAGAAGTAAGTGTATACTTATTTTTGATAGAATTTTTAGAAAAATATGTGAATAAATATATTAATGGATTCATATAAAAGTTAAATTTATTATTAATAGTAATAATGTATAATAGTTTGTGTTTCCAATTGACACCTTTTTCGGTAGAAATATCATTGTACTTTTGCTAAATCTAAATATGTTTATTTCGACGTTTTCAAACCAAATCAAATTTTATCAAATGTGTGTCTATGTGTGAGTGTTAACCCTGACTATTATGATTAATTATTGTGTGATAAAGAGAAACATTATACACTTACTGTATTATTATCAATAATATAATAGTGATGACGCATTTTTTATTTGTAAAATGATATCAATATTTAAATGCATTTCAGAATGAACTCACGTATTTGTTTTATAGATCCTTTTTCGTTTTAGATACTTAATTTTGATGTTATGAATTTTTTTGATTATATTTTTAGATAGCTGGCATTTAAAACTACATAGGGAAAATTCATACTTCTAATAAATTACTGTATTCAAGTGTACGAACGGATTGTTTTAGATAGAAGGTAGAAATAAATAAGATTGACAAAGCTGTATAAATGGTAAAGGTTGAATGACAAAAACAACACAATAATTATAATGCACAAACAACAGTATGCCACAAAGGCACAACACCAACTTCAATTTAAACAATGCATGTAAGTTGAAAAGCCAAATTTGAAAGAGCAGCACAGCTGCATACAAAACAAAGTTAATGCGATGCATTTACAGAAAGCATCAGACAAGGAAACTTATCTTTACCTTAAAGACAACAAACCCTCACTACAATGCGGGTACTTGTACTTGCTCCCTAAAATACAAGAAAATCAAAGACGATGTCAGAAACGCTTCAATTAACAATCTTTGCAGTATCAGACAACTTCCACCGTTCCGTACCAATTCTATAGCAGTGTTACAACGCCGACTAGAAATATCGGTGCATACTGTATTTGTCGAACACATTTTTGTTCTTTTTTTTTTTTTTTTTTTTTTTTTTTTACAAAGAATAGAATTCAAAGAATTAATATTTCTGAGACTGGACACCATAGTATTTCATACACGTATAAACTACACCAGTTGTTTCTTTGTCTTTTATTTCAGGGTTCTTACCTCTTATCGCCTATTGGCTCATGATCATGGAGTGTTTGTAAAAGAATTGTTGAATGCATCTGTAAATATAAGACAGTATATTGTCAACTAACATTTTTCAAAAAAAAAATTATGAATTAATCGCCTGTAGGACACATATTATTTTGTTTTATTTTATTTTGAAATGATCTTTTCGTTATGGAAACAATCAATCAATTCAAATAATAGAATACTTGTTTAGACATTAGTGCATGTTAAAATATATGGGTCAAGTTTTATTAAAAAAATACGTTTCCTCTTTAGTATAAAAGAATGCTTATATTCTATATTTAATTTTTTTATAATTAATATTTTTATTTCAAAATTATAACTATCGTAAGAAAAATAAATCGAGAAGTAAGTTCACTATTGTAACTTTATCAATTGAACAAACTCGGATATCGTGCTATTTACAAATATAATGATGCATAACAAGGAGTTTAAGTTGCATAGGAAATCCAATTTGCGGTCTCTGCCAGAATTTCAAAGCAAAATAGGAATTTTTAAGGGGGCAAATGTTAATCCCCAAATAAAAAGGTTTGTACTTTAAGGGAAACAATTTTTTTTTATTAAGCCTCAGTCACACATGGTCGTGCGTGTTCGGTGACCGTGCGTGTGCTACGGGGTTTTCCAATAGTGACTCTCTTGACTGATTGCAGGGCAAGAAAAAAGTATTGAAGTGATTGCAAATGCAAGCTTGATAGCTTACATGTAAATAAAAGTCTACATTAAGAAGATTCATAGCCTACTGATAGAAGTGATTAGATCATATCTCTAACTTTACGTTTGATACGTGGACGTGTAATTATCTAATAAATCTTCAATTCCCTCTACTGCATTGTTTTAATTTGCAATAAACGGGATGTTTTCGTATCCGTTTAATGTGGAGTTTAAATACTTTTAAGCTGCTTGCAAGGACAATTATTCTTTTATTACAATGACACGACGCCTTGATAGATCGTACCTAACGTAATAGATAAGGGTCAATTGCATCTGATGCGCGTAAGCGTTGAACATTATGATATACTTGCACTACATTTTATTTGATCATATATTCTAAGTACGGCTTTGAGAAAGCTCCATGGCTTACTCAGAAAATCACCGTTTTGTACTTAGCCGGAGTACGAGTATGAGAACGAAAAAAAGTTTTATAAACTCGATACCTTGAGTACAAGTACGATTTGGAGCATGGAGTACGATTTGGAGTATGAGATCGGAATCAAAAAAAAGTTTTATAACCTCGGGGCCAGAATTTTTGGAAAAGTTATCAATATATTGAACAGAAAACAATGAAGAAATTAAAGAGGGTTATATTCATGAGATTGTGTTTTTGAAAAAGTTTGTAGGGGGCGTAGATGTAAACAACGTTAATAGGAATGAATTAACGCTGTTTTTGTGGAATTCCCTCTGTCTGTCTGTCTGTCTGTCTGTCTAATGCATATGACTTTACTTTACTTCGCTTGTTTGTTCTCGATATTTAATTTGAAATAAATTAAAAGAAATTTAGGTAAGTGATGTTCCGTGGTCAGAATGATTTTGATATTTAGAAAATAGAAAACAAATACTGGAAGATGAGGGAGGGAAATCCCACCTTCCGGCAGAAACATTAAAATGAACGTTCTCGCCCATATAAAAAAAGTACACACCTAGATCTTTGCAGCTAGTATTTAAAGTCACAGAGGAAGCCAAAAGTGATCATCATAATTTAAAAATATTGCAAAGACAAAATTGAAAATTTGCGATTTTTTAAAGTTACATCTTGCTTCTTTAATTACTTATTGCTGATTTTTGACTAGTGTCAATATTTTCAGGTATTATTGCTTTTTGTTAATTTTCATGATATGTGTTGATTATATTAAACGGTTTTGATATTTAGAAAAAAATGAAATGCACCTTGTACAAAATTATGCTTAGTTATCGTATATCAAAGCATTTTTGACATTTTAGATAAAAAGCGATTTTTAAAAGCAAAATGAATGTTTTTGACAGACACTAACTGCTCTATGAAAATGAAAAATAATTAAAACTGTCCCTTTTCCAAGACTTGTGGCATATACTGTAACATAAATGAATAAAATGATGATTAAGTAAGAAATAGAAAGTATTATATTTTTATGTATCCTCCATCCTTTGAAATTTATGGAACTGACCTACATTCTCACTAAATTCACCAAAGATGGGTCCCCGCATAGAGATATGATGATTTCGTGATTTTAAATGATGGAGAGTATGGGTCGTAATCGACTAGATACTGATTTTTTTTTAGGAAGTCGAGCTATTACAATGATATTAATTTGTACGTACATTTATATGTACATAAATTAATGAAGCAAAATATCTAAAAGTTAGTTTGATAATTTTGGTTGCAGCACTTCCTTACTCATAAATTCATCTTCATAGATATATTTATTTCATTGATAGCATGGTAAAAACTGTTTAATTTATATACATGTACTTATGATTAAACATTATAGCATACAACACAGCAACTTTACAAAATGTAACAATCTTATATGCTTGCACTACATTTTATTTAGATTAAATGTTCTGAGTACGACTTTGAGAAAGCTCGATAGCTCATGCAGAAATTCGCCGTTTGTACTCAGCCGGAGAACGAACCTCGGTAGCTTGAGTACGAGTACATTGTACGATTTGGTGCATGGAGTATGATTTAGAGTATGAGATCGTACTCAAGAAAGTTTTACAACCTCGGAGCCTGTATCAATCACGTGTGGGACAACAGGGATTTTTTTAAGCACAGGCTTGAAAATTAAATCAGGATTTTTTCTGGAAAATTAATATCATAATTAATGACTTTGTGTTTCCCGCAACCCTCAACTCCTTGTAAAATATATATTACTAGTAAAGTATAGAAGCAATTTTGAGCTGTAACTGTTTAATTAGTTCAAACTACATGTATAGTAACAATATTTGATAAAATATGGTGAAAAGTATAATAACAAAGTGCAAATATTTTGTTTACTAGATATATCTCTTTTAGTTGATACCATACCAAGTAATCATATGACCTAAACACAAACCTAAATGTGATACCTGGCTGACCAAATTATAAAGTTAACCTATTGAGCAATCTAACAAGCTTTATAGTACTGTATTAAGTAAATCACCATAAACATATACAATAAGGTGGAAAGACCTTCAGGAACTAGGTTATACATACTTTCTGTAGAATAAAAAATAAATTTGTGGCCGCTATTTTAACGATTGCATCAATATGTATTTTGTCCTTTATGTAAGGACAATTTCCATTTATCGGCTATCGTCTCATAATCATGGAGGGATTGTTGTAATATTTTAGACTTCTGTTGGTATGTCAAAGCAAAGTAGGATTTTTAGGTTATCAAATGTTATTCAATGCATAAAAAGTAAGTGCTTTAAGGGATAACAATAAGTAGTCATTAGTCATAATTTTTAGACAAGTTTAGATATTAAGAATAATCATTCCCCCCCCCCCATCCATAGCAAATAAATGACACGGTTTATTTATCTCTGATAACTGGTCCAGAACCAACTTAATTATAAAAAAGATAAGATAACCACATGTTTTCTTGTTTTATTTTTGAAGGTTAGGTGTCAGACAATTGATTGTTCACTATTTGTTATCGATACTTTTTTTTAAACAATAAAAAGTTATTTAAAGAAACACGTCACAAAATATCCAGTGTGGGTTAATCATTATTTACACGTCATAATTCGTGAAAAAGCTGTAAAAAATGCTCGATAACTATACACACAGAAATGACAAGGATCCTCTTTGTTCCAAATTCAAATGCATAATATTTGTCCACTCGGATGGTATATGATCATTATTTAAGGAATTAGGAATCATTCTTTAAGTATTTTGAGGTGATAATTTTAGTCGAGGTGTGATCAAATCAAATAAAGCCCTAAGGGTTTTAAAATAGATTTGATCATACCCCGGTCAAGACTATACCATCATAAAATTCAGAGAATGATTCCTTATTACTTAAATTTATATAATTTTCAGCAATTGTATGGTTAAATAATAGAATATCAGTTATATAAACCCAGATTGCGCCCCAACAATATGTTATTTGAATTTATTTGACTGTGCAGTACAAAAAAGATTCCTAGAATCATCGCAGACAAAGACACTGAAAAATGTACCAATTCAAGGTTAGTGGTCATACAACGGATTGTTCACAATCATCGAAACATTTCTAAAACAAAAGAAAAATGATTTGAAGAAACACGTCACACTAAATCCAGTGTGGGATGTTTAATATTCACATGATTCGTAAAAAGTCTGGAAAAAATGCTTACTCATACACATCGCAATGACACGGAAAGATTGAAGTTTTAGTATACACAATATTGCTTTCCATATGTTATCAAATTATCATGTTACTTATTATTAAAACATATTTCAACGCTAATTTTAGCTGATTTTTATTAATATTGTGCTTCGTTTCCTGTATGCAATATTTCGCGAAATTTCACGAAACATTTTTATCAAGTTGTATGAATCTCTGATTTGAAAATGAACCATGCCAATGATTTCAATGGAATTTTCAAAATTTATAACTGTCATGTTACTTGAAATGTTATAGCAACTATATACAATGACAACTATATAAACTAATACCTCGTATAAAATTGCTTTTTTCAGAAAACATTACGCATCAATAATTCAAATGACCTTGCAAAGTCAGACATATAAACTTGAATAGTAAGACAAATTTAACATTGTTTTCATCTCATAAAAGAATTAGACCCTGTCAAGGGCGAAAACGCCCCAAATTTAACGGAAAATTAAGAAATGATATTGCTTTAGCCATGTTTTGACGTGAATCTACAGTGAAAAACTGTTGTGACACCTGCATAGGCGTCAATGACAACACTCCTTTTAATAAAACTTGCTAACACAACACAATTTATGTCTGTTGAGATGTGAGCTACACTTCATTAAATTCAATGATATACCTTACAATATAGCACAGAAGAGACTGTCTGGCCAATACTTAAATTGATGAGAAGCGACTCCATTTTGTATAAAATTCTAACATCCAGTAATGTAAAATCACTGGATGTGTTTACGTCCATCTTTGCGTGGGGTATTGTAGAAGAAAATATTGTTAGACAACCAAAGCTAAAATTTAGAAGGATATGTGGCATTTCCTGCAAGACAGATCAGTAATACGATCCGCATTGTCTTTTTGTTTTGGTCAAAACCTTTTGGCTGTTTTTGGTATCGTATTTTGCCATTTTTTTTTTTTTTTTTTTTTTTTTGGTGTTCATCACTTTATGGTTTACAATTTGTCATATGTAAATTACAAAGAGATGATGAAAATACGCAAATAAACATTTATAAATTATTAATAATAATTTGATAATTGTTATCGGCGACAATCTTATTTTACTTTTTTTTCTTCACAAGAAGCATGTACTGTGTATCTCTGCTACATATTAGGAACATTTGTTTAAATCTAAGGAGCAATATCAATAAAAAATACTACAAAAGCTCTCAATCGCCAGAAATAACTTAAATTTCAAATAAAGCATGATCTTATTAAACATGATTATTATATTATACAATTGAAATTTTAACTTACAGAAAAATAGATAAACATTATATGCTTTATAATCAGCATGTTGCTTTTACTATAACACGACAGTATGCATCTAATATAACCATTTAAAAGATTTATGTATTCTATAGCTAAGACATATCCTAAATCTATTTCATTTCAGATTTCTGATTATTATGACTAATTGCATTTTTATTATACCGAGCAAATTACAATTCAAAATGATTCTTCACATAAAATGTTCAGATTTATAATTACACTTTCATGTACATGTATATCGTTTTCTGTGCGCAGTGTTTTACATGCAAGTTTTATCAATTTGAATTTGTAATTTAATAATGATTTAAAAAATCGATAACTTTGATATAATTGCTTTCAAAATTCATAGGCGATTGGGTAATTACCTCACACACTTCCGCAAAGTAGGTCATGGTAAATGTCTAAACCATTGACGAGTGATAATATTAAACTGGGACCCTTCTAAGTGATCGCATGAGTAGGTTTTAACAACTATAACAAATGGCATTGCCTTTAAAATTACTTTGATTCTATCTTGTATTGTATTGTTTATTTGCTAAAATTCAAATGAATTATAAGCAGTTGAAACATATGTACATAATTATAAATATATAATGCTACACTCTATCCAATCAGAATCAAACAGTTCGCTATTGACGTTAAACAATATTCTAAAAAATAGTATTCATACATGTACATTCATAGGAGGAGAGACCCTATAAATCAATAAATCAAATGATTATAATAATGATAATAATGATAATAATAGTAATATTAATAATAATAGTGATAATAATAATACATCAGTTGGATGTACTAGTTATCCGACATCCCGTTTTTTACCTGCCTCACGCAGAAACATTGCGAGATGGCACAATTGTTTGCGATTATGAATGGCAAGGCGTTGAACTAACTTAAACATTGAAGGACGAGACCAGTAATATTTTTTTAAATACAATACCCGTAGACTTTTATAAAATGGACAGATAAGTATGAAATGGAATTCATTCTCGACTTCACCTAAATTACAATATTTACAGATACGCATCGATCTGACAGTTCCAATATAACGGCCTTGCTGTAACAAAAGCATATGCGATGACAGTCTATATTTTGTTAAAAGGACAACAAGGTTTTCCGGAATATTTTTACTCAAATGAAATTGTAACGAAAAAGTGTCAGGCAGATACTTGTACAATAAACATTTAGAGGATGACTCGAAAAATGCGTCTCTTTCCTGAATAAAAAAATCAGATAACCTCTGCTTTACAATTTTTAAGATAACATTAGTATTAGCCACATTTTGTGAAAGCCAGACTTCATGCATACCCAGAGATACTAATAATTCTCTGACATTAAAACACCATGTATTTGGTATCAACTGTGAGACCATTTCCTCATAAACATTGCGTAATATACAATTTTCTGTTTTAATCAATTTCAACCAATACTTAATGATACGCAATTTACGTATAATACTCATAGGTAGACAACCTAACTCTGAATAAACCATAAAGTTTGACGTACATTTTTTAACTTTCAAAATTCTTTTACAACAGTTTGTGTGAACTCGTTCTATTTCATCACCAGAATGAAAACCCCATATCTTAAAATTAGCTTTGGAAACTATTAAAGTGGTCATATAATTAGAATGTCATTTAACCTTGATCATTATATAGGACGTTTTGTTTGTGTATCAGCAAGCGGATCGTCGTTAGGCTTTCATCGCAAAAGAACGTATAAGAAATCATTGCTTGATATGCAATCGGATTTTGTTACGCAGTTCGAAGTTCGCTATTCGCAATTCAAAAGTGAACTGCGTTCTAGATCGCAGTTCGCAATTCAAAATTTATAATTCATAATTGGGGCCTGAAATTTCCACGAAGGTTTAATAATTTGATCGTCCGTCAATGATATCGGACTACGCCGATTATCGACCGATAGACGGTTCCTGTTTAACGTATTCTGTAAACGGTCGGTCGTCCATAAGCCGATTTGTTAAAATCGCCCCAAAAGATCAGTCGACCCTGGGTTGATTTCCGGTCGTCATTTGGTGTCTGCCGGCCAACATATTAGAAGAATGAAAACCCTTAAATGTCGACTGACCGACGACAGACATAGAATCTGTCTGCCGATGGTCCAACGTTGATCGAGGGTTGCTCGACGGACTATTCAACGAATGTGTAAACTGAATCGGCTACCGGCGCAGAAAAAAAAAAAATTGGCCTGACGGACACAAAATTGGTCAGTCGACGATAAAAGAGTCGATATCAGCGAACACAACGGCTGATGAACTGCCGACTGACGCCCGGATAATCAAAAGTTTGCCTTAAAAACCGTCGATCGTTGGTCGTTTTTGGAAATGTGACTGGGTTTTTCATGGATAGAAATATTCAATGTAAATAATAATAATAATGTGGGACACAAAAAAATGCATCATTGATGTATTAAGAAAAAGAAACCGTTTGGTTTTTTCCCTCGATTGATTAGGGACTATTGATTGGTTCATTGATTCAACCCGTATATTAGGCATCAATTTTAAACAAAACTTCAAAAACAATAGTGGTAAAAAATTATTTTTGATTTACGAAAACATGTTTGAAATCATGTATTTCTTTTAATAACGGTAAATATCAAGGTCGTGATACAATAATACCTGCCTCGGCCTCGGGGTCAAACTTAATAAGGGGCGAGATAATGCGATAAAAATGTTTGTTTTGTAAAGAAATTTGTATATCATTTTCCCATTTAAAAATGGCTCATTTGATCGAAAAAAAAAACTATTGCAATGCATATTATTATACACTTAGTAAGCAAAATCATCGTTTAAAGCGTCTAAAAATGGGATATAAAATCGGAAGAAGCTACAAAAATCAAACAAAAGGAGGAAAATAAAAAAAAAATTATACAAAAAAATATAGGGTTACTAATTTAATATCGGCTAGTGGAGACGAAAGTTTCTTTACCTACTATAACTATAATCAGCTCTGTATAAAAATTGACCAAATGCGGTTTATCTACGTCAGAGAACAGATGCATGCCGCGGAAAATCGATTACCTCCATAAATCTTTCACTTTAAATTGATAAAACCTCATGATATTGAAATAAAAAAAGGTTACAGTCCTCATTAATAAGTTTCAAAAAGCCTTTAAAATCTATTAAGCAACAATTATTTTTTTACGTTCATTCATCCAAATGTGTCGTATTAAATGAATAATAATTATATAATACTGTGAAATCATTTTTTTCCGTGGGTAGCCACATTTTTCCTGGTTCGTAGGGACTTGATTTCGTTGGTAGAATATTCCGGATAATTTTAATGAATATTGAACAAATGCTTGTATATACGTTTGTGGGAATGTAAATTCGTGGGCAAGGGTTACCCACGAAAGCCACGAACATATCCCCCACGCACAATGATGATTCCACAGTTTGAGCAAATATCCTCTAGATTTAGGCAATTATAATTTAAACACTATTGTTATTTATAACCATTTCCGGAAACGTGTACTCATATTTTCATTCATAGATAGAGAGATTTAATTTGCAAATTATGAGTTTTATTTTATCAGGAATTTTGTTGTTTTAATGTAATTTTAAAGTGCTTATTTTTATAACCAGCACACGAATATTACTAAAGGACTTTAAATATATACCGCATTTTCAGAGCAACGATTAAATAATATATCTTCCCGATCTCTGGTTTCGGTATTACTTCTGAGCCAACTATAAATCAAAAGTTTGTAATCACAGCTTCAATATCTGAATGTACAGCTTGATGCAGGGATAACATGTAAGTACAATTGTTTTTTGATTTAAATTTAAAAGGTTTGAAACTGGTTCATTTCTTGCAGTAGTATATCTTTAAAATAAAAAAACAAGAAAAAAACCCTAAAATTTAGAACTCTTAAGTATTTGAAACTTTTAAACGAGGAATTATATCTGGTGATAAAACTTAAACTATTGACTATAAATTGATTTGAAAATTTACTAAATCTACTACAATGTGTTATAATGATATTATAAATATGAAATGATATTTTTTAATTTTTTAATTACCGTAATCTTTTTTTCTCGATTTAAAAAGCGGAATGTATCCTATCAGCTGCTGTTTAGTTATTCTGGGCATCGGCACACTCTTTCAAGATCTTCACGCAGGTATCCTTTTAAATTGTAATATAAACTGTGTTCGAACAGAATTAATAATGATTTTATAGCAAAAGTTAAAATGTTTTAAATTATGACAAAGTTGTAAACTAAAATACTTGTTTCAATAAAAAAAAACATGTTAACATACTTCCTACATATTTAACATTGACGAATTACATTCAGTTTTACTACTAAGTCAAAAAACTACTGACATTCCCATTTTTTACTGATAAACTTAGACATTTACTGACAATGTACTGACATTACTGATAAACTTAGAAAAGGATTGACGTTTTTACTGACGGTACTGATAAACTTAGACAGTACTGATAAACTTAGAGAAGTACTGACACTTATTACTTACGGTACTGAAAAACTTAGAGAAGTACTGACAAGCAGTGATAAGTACTGACACCATTGTTCTTACTCCCGCTAGGGCTTGAAGGGTGTGAAATTGTATTAAATAATGTATTCTTAATTATAATAAAGAATTAAACGATTATTAAACTTATTAATAACATTTTCCTTGCATGAAAATGTCAATTTTATATGTAATTTTAGAAGTGAAGGAGAAATTGAGCCTTGTTTTTATTTTTTAAAGAACTGGTATTTTGTAATATTTATGTTGTTAGCTTGAGTTTTGATAATTATTTAGAAACGAAAAGTCAGTAAAAAAATTGACAATCTTGAGCTAAACATCAATAAACTTGATCACTTATAACAACACCTAGTTATTAGCATTCAATCTACCCGTATTACCCATGCCCGAATTTACGGGGATCTGGACCCCCCCCCCCCACCTTTGCACCCTTGATGGAAAAATTTGCATAAATAATAAATATTGCTCAGACCCCCCTACCCCTACTCCCACCCCCACCCCGGAAAACATACTCAACATTTCTACTCGTTTGAAATGATTTTTGGGTCCGTACATTTTACATAGTAAATTGATGCGCTGTGTTTCCATATACTTATGATCGCTGTAAGCTTGAAGCGCTTGGGACAGAGGCCGAACGTGTTTATCAGTGATTTTGTCTTTGTGAATTATATAACTCTAGAAATGAACCCTATCCCTCTACATTGAAGCTTGAGGAGACTAGATTTTATCTAAACATCTGACTCAACATTGACACAAATCAATTTAGACTTGTATACCGATAAACCGCTTATATATCTTATTACATGTATTAAAACAAATGACCGTGTTTGGTAATTTGTAAAAAAAAAATGTGAAGGACCCATGTAACCTGCCTGAGTTTAACCGCATAATAACACAACATAATTAGCATGTGCAGATAATCACACACCGATCGAAATGATCACCTATATTTTGACTTTTTCGCCTGGTGTAATGATGCATAAAATAAAATAGTCTCAATGAAATGTCTGTTGATTCTATTTAGCAGGAAGTAGAATAGTTAATATCTAAACCATGTAAATCGCAATCGATGATAGCCATTGTTTTTTCCTGATAAATCATGAGAGAGAGAAAGAGAGAGAGAGAGAGAGAGAAAGAGAGAGAGAGAGAGAGTTGATTTTTTCGGAAGGGGGAATTAGTCCTGTTCTTTGACTCTTAATTTTTCACAGTGTGCATTGTTCAGTTCAGTAACTCGTATGCATTATTGTATAGAATTGTCTTCATACATGTACATATAAAGCAAGGATACAGTTCTTAAATGATTTAATGCATGTATACAAATGCCGGTAACGGGTAACGTAAATACACACATGCATGATTTTAAAACAATGTATCGGGTTTAGGATTAGAAAAAAATATCAAACATTTATTTACATTTTATTTGAAAAATGAAAAATATAAGATAGCAATTAAGCTTTAAACCATATCACTGTGTCAAATGATGTTTCGAATTTAAAACTCTTCCTTTTCATGTTTGAAATTCTTAGAACAGATAAATCAAAATTTTCAAATTCTGTTTTCTTTACTTGATTAACTGGGGAAAAGTATTAAGGGGTGTTAAAACAACATATTGTATTATTGTTTAGCAGTACCGAACATTCAGATCTTAGGACATGTGTGTATATACAAGTACACGTGTGTCTGTCACCTCATTGTTCCCAATCTCGCTACCGTGCACTGCAAATTGTCAAGATGGGCTGTGTACAGTAGCTATTATATAACCACTGACCGAGTGAAAAAAAAATGTCAACATCCTCTCCTTTGAAAACTTTAACTTCAATCAACCAGTTGTTAAACGTGTGTTTTAGGTTCTTTGATCAATTGATCTGGTGTAAAATAAAACATTAATTGATAAAATATTAAATTGACCGCTCTACTTTAATCTAAATAATTATACATTGTAAGTTATGAAAATTAATTAGGATTGCATGTTAACTTATTGAGAAATCAATTTCCGGGTAAACTATTAGTTACTTTTAATTCGAAATCAATGCAAACTCTCTCTCTCTCTCTCTCTCTCTCTCTCTCTCTCTCTCTCTCTCTGTGCGTGTCTATATAAACTCCTACAAGTATAGAAAACATTAGTACTACATTTATACATTTACATGTATGCCGTGTATGTTCTTACCAGGGCCGCGGAATGATAAAGAATTGGTAATGAAATTAGGATTGCTAGTTAACATATTAGGAAATAAATTCCAGGGTGAACTATTATAAAATTTAATTCAAAATCAATGTCACCATGCACCTTATAATAGTTTATCTTTTTTTAGCGCGGTAGGTCTAACTACCGGTTACCCTTACGTTGTATCCCGCATCATATTTTATATACAAATGATTTTTTTTTACATGTGATCAGCTGTATATAGCAAAACGTATTGAATTAAAACATTAAGCTGTTTTACGTCTAAAAATTGAACATACAAAACGTGGCATTCCGAGTCATTCGCAAACTTCCAATTCCAATTCCACCCCCTCCCATTTGTACAACCCAATTTTATGTGTAACAAATAAAGCCCCATATTACAATTTTTTTTAAATGTGACAGTTTTTCTAATCATAATTTTTGTTAACATTAAAACAAATTAAATATTACAGATCCAGTGAATACTTCAAAATTAATATCAGTCTATATAAACTTTACACTGTATCTAGGTAGCTTAATTCATTATTGGTGAAAATTGACATAAAAGAAAAAAAGATCTGGTAAAATTTCATTCCGTAAGAGTAAGAACAATGGGGTCAGTACTTATCAGTGCATGTCATTACTTCTCTAAGTTTTTCAGTACCGTCAATAAAAAGTGTCAGTACTTCTCTAAGTTTATCAGTACTGTCTAAGTTTGTCAGTATTTTTTCTAAGTTTCTCAGTACCGTCAGTAAAAACGTCAGTACTTTTCTAAGTTTATCAGTAATGTCAGTACATTGTCAGTAAATGTCTAAGTTTATCAGTAAAAAATGGGAATGTCAGTACTTTTTTGACTTAGTAGTGCTTATAGCAATCGGAGTATTTTTTTAACCCTCGTCGAAGTTTATGCAATACGGCTAATGATACTGAATAATAATTGTATTAGGGGTTTAAATAAAACAAAAGGCAAACATATTTCTAATATATGAATAATAGGCGCTTTAAAGAGGGAACATAATGTGAACATTTTGAATAAAAGGCCAAAAATGATGTTTGTGATACTATACAAGGCAAAACAAGTCACAGTTAGTTTAACTTCGATATCTTGAAAACTGATATCCAAAAATACAATGGATATGCCAAAGTGATTTGTAAGTCTCAACCATTTATTATTTAAGTATTTTACTATAGAGATCTCGAATACTCGGATATCTCGAATTTTTTAAACAGTCCCATCTAGTTTCGGATAACAAAGTTTGACTGTATGAAATAATATTTAAACCATGATTTCATTGAGTCAAAATTCTTTGTTTATAATCATACCGGAAATATTAATTTAATATCGAAACAATAACATTGATTTTCAATAAGTGAAATTGAATTGTCATTTTTTTTCTCAAGCGTCTTCGGGGATATCAGTTTTATAACTAATGACCCGTAAACAAAGTTGATTTTCTATTAAACATTAAACATTAAAGGATATTTGATCATTATCCAGGCGAGATGTACCCAAAGTTGTAAATCCCCATACATTTTTTGCATGCATAAATCATCTTAATACTAATTAAAATGTGCCTATAATATAGTAAAATGTAATTTTTCGTGCGAAATGTCATCATTTGATTATTTTACTCATTGGCTGCTAGCTTATACGGACTTAGTTTATGCTCTTAGTGACTACTAGCTTCAGTCCTGTCGCTATTTTTTTTCTTATTTTAAATACTACATATTTTTGCTTTAATTTTATAAATCAATTGAAACATAGGCCACTAACAAGAGGAAAAGATAAGCTTTTCAGTCAAAGATAAGTCAATAAGTCACTAGATAAATTACTCTGCTCTAAATAATATATATATATATATATATATATATATATATATATATATATATATATATATATATATATATATATATATATATATATATATATATATATATATATATATATATACATACATATATATATATATATATATATATATATATATATATATATATATATATATATATATATATATATATATATATATATATATATATATATATATATAAAACCGACTGCTTATAATTAGTGAGAGTTATTTCCCGTAATCCGGCCAATTATCGATCGGCCTTATGCGGGATAATTACTGCTCAATTTACGATCAATTTTCCCGTCGTTGCTCTTGATTTAAACAACTGTGAATATTAATCCAAACTAGCAACTCATTTTAGTTTATACCGTTAAGTCTTGTTATAAATAAATACGCATTTTTTAAAGCCAAAATTAGATCAATTAGATTATACGTATATACTTCACCTCATTTTTCTGGATACCGCGAGAGTAAGATCGCCGATATCGTTTGTAATGCCTTTTGTACATACAGAGTTAAATTTAATTCTGTCAAAATGGTCCATTCTCTATTAAAATCTTGTGAATTTAAATATTTATCCGTTGTTCTGACATTAAAACAGTTCTCGCCATTACGGAATCAACCACCTGCTGACTTGTTGCGTACGTGGTCAATATTTGTTTAGCAATTTCCGGTGAAGCATGCACTTGTCTTGTGTCGGACTTCTCAGGTTAATCGGGTGTTTGAAAAATTATGATGATTTGATTAAAAAAGTTTTTCCATTGTACGCATTCCGTTATGCAATTTTTGTTTTCCAAATAAAAAGATGAAAAAAAAATCATCACGATCGATGAGGTATAATATATTTCAGAAGAAATGAAAATTTTGTACAATAGACGATCAAGATCTAGACCTATTGCATGAAATCTAAAAGTAAATTTGCAACAATGTTCTCCAAACCGGATGTTGTCACAATGTTCTCCAAACCGGATGTTGCCTAATCCGGCCAAATTTTTCAGAACCACCATTCGCCGGATTAGACAAGTTTTACTGTATATATATATATATATATATATATATATATATATATATATATATATATATATATATATATATATATATATATATATATATGAGTTTGATCAACCCAATATATTTCTATAGTCAATCAGTAACAAACCTTATAAGTAATAATATAGTTAAAAAACACATACATGTAGTAAAATAAATAATATAGTTAAAAAAACACATACATGTAGTAAAATTATAACTTGCTCATTGTTTCTCAGCCTTGATTTAATTCAATTTATATATAATCATTTAAAAAACAAAAATTCATATCTCTTATATGATTTAATTGTCTGTGCTTATCAAAGACGCATTTGTAAAATAGATCATATGTCTAAGTCTTACTACAATAATAAAAAGAAATCACTTGGCTGATTTTAATGTTTTCGATTTCTTTTAATAATACAGATCCTTGTTCCTCTTACAAGCTTGTAAGTGGACAGTACAAACGATCGACTGGATATACATTACAGGATTCTGACATTCCTTTTAGTGATAACTTCCTGTCTGAGGGATGGTATCGTTTTGACAGTGGTGCAGGAAATGATATGGCGACAGAGGCACCCCCAATTACACAATGTGGTACAATATTACCGATATGGCTACAAGGTATATCTTATTAAACAATAAAACTTCAATGAAGATTTCTTTCACTTGATTAATTAAAATGTAGAAGTAGATTTTCTTTGCTCACATAAATGACTAACAACTAACTAACACATAAACATCCTACCTCTATCTTGGAGGTCCGTGTTGCTCTGCTTTGAATTTGTATTTCGTTTTCTGGATTTTTGTGATGGTTGACGGTTTGGTATTGTCATTTTTTTCATTCACACCAGCTACATAATGTTTAAACGACATAACCGACATTACGTCTATATCAGTTTTTTTTCCAAAAGTATTATGTTTTTGGTCTTTTTTTCTATATTATTTTATAAGTTATTATCAAGTTTACCAATAATTCGTAAAGCTTTACTAATAGTATTTTCTTTACAGAAAAATATTTTATGGCCAAAATTTTTTTTGTCAAAGTTTAATTTAAAGACATTAGCCTAAAACTGTCCATTCTGTGAGAGAAAGAACTGATCGAGGCCCGTAGGGCTTAGAATTAAAACATTACCTTCTGTGTTTTAAGAATGGACAGTATCAGGTAAACCTGTTGACAATGCTAATAAATATATTTTTTAACTTTGAACAATAAACCCAGTCTTGCATAGAACTTTCTGTTGTTCACTTCATGGACAGTTTCAGGCATGTGAAAGGGGTTTATAAAACTGTGAAACTATAATATTCATTCATTCTTCTACTAAGCAACACCATCTCATTCTCTACTGGTGAGAACATTTCTTATTTAACAATATTTAAGGATGTAAAAGAGGTACTGCATATATTGACACTGTTCTAAGTGATATTCTTGATATGGAGACTGTGCCAAATTTTGATATGACTTACAAAATCATTTGATGAAATGATTCAGCCAACCAAAATAAAAGAATATATTGACCGGCTCAGATGCAGACATTTTTCCAGGGTTGTGAATGAGGTTTAGTTTTAAGAACTTTTCCCAGGAAGAATGCAGTCCGGATGATCAACTTTAGATATATAAAGAATATGATTTTCATATAGTGCAGTGAAATTTGTCTCAGTATACGTTCTGGTCATATCTGATGACATTTGTGGTTACAAGTTATTAATATTATAGAGTGGATTAAGTTTGATTCGTGATTCTGAAAAATGGAGTAGATATATATCAAACTAGATAATATTTACTAGCTTTTTAGCTCATCTGAACCGAAGGTTCAAGTGAGCTTTTCTGATCACTTGTTGTCCGGCGTTCGTCCGTCCGTCCATTCGTCTGTCTGCCTGTCTGTCTGTCCGTCTGTAAACGTTTCGCATTTTTGACTTCTTTGCTGAAACCACTGGGCTAAATTTAACCTAACTTTGTACAAAGCATCCTTTTTGGAAGAGGATTAAAATTCTTAAAATAAAGGGCTAAACCCTTTTTAAAAGGGAGATAATTGCAAAATAGTGAGTATAGGGTCTGTGTCTTTAAAAATCTTACTGCCAAGAACTACTGCACCAGAAATGCCAATATTTACACCAAAACTTGTATATATTCATGTAATGAAGATTCTAAATTGTAAAAATCGTGACCCCGGAACAGAACTGGGGCCCCATGCGGTGTTTAAAGTTTAACGTAGAAATACACAGGAGAAATATTTTAAAATCATCTTCTCAAGAACCACAGGATCAGAAATATAAAAAAAATTATACAAAAACATGTATATATAGTGAAGATTCTAAATTGTAAAAATCCTGACCCTTAGACCAAAACTGAGGTCCCAGGTGGGGTTCAAAATTTAACATAGAAATACATAGGAAAAATGTTTTAAATTCTTCTTCTCAAGAACTAGTGCAACAGACATGCCAATATTTATACAAAACTTGTATATTTAGTGAAGATTCTAAATTGTAAAAATTGTGACCCCAGACCAAAACTGGGGCCCCAGGCGGGGCTCAAAGTTTAACATATATCGGAAACATTTTTAAAAATCTTCTTATGAACTACAATGCAACAGTTTGATGGAATACTCTGCAAGTATCCATGGCTATTGTTGATTCTAAAGTGGTAAAATCGTGACCCCAGACTAGTACTGGAACCCTAAGATAGTTTCAAAGTTTAACATGAAAGTAGATAGGAAAAATGTTTAAAGATCTTCTCGAGAACTACAATGCTTCAGTTTTTGGGATTACTAATAGTATGCGTGCATCCTTGGATAATGGAGATATAATATTTTTAAAATAGCGACCCTGGAATAATACTTAGGAACCAAGATGGGTTTAAAGTGTAACGTAGAAGTATGTGACCCTTGATCTAATACTGGGGCCCCAGAAGGGATTCAAAGTTTAACAAAGAAATAACATATGAAACGAAATAGAATGTTACAAGGGACTGTTGTTAAGGTGAGCGATGTGGCTTATTGGCCTCTTTTAGTGTTTCTTTGCTGTATCACGCTAGTACATGTACATTGTACCTGTCTCATTCTCAAGGTGTTAAACATTAAACCTGTTTCTTGATTTGCAAATGTGATGCCTTTATTCTTGTTTCCAACTTACATGTACCTGTAGCCGTTCAATAAGTTAACAGTTTTACCTGTCTCTGTTCATTATTTTTAAGAATGCACAGTTTTCTATCCATTTTTTTAAGAATGGACACAGGTAGCTTGTTTGATTGTAAAAGTATTTTATTTAGTATAAAAGTCAAATAGAACAGAGGATTACGTAACAGACATGTTTTAGGGCAAATTATTTGTCAAAGTTTAAGGCAGATCTGATTGCTGATTTGCTGACTATCCAGCTTCCATAAATTACAAAACTGATAATGAACAAAATGGTTAATGACAGGCATGAAGGAAGTGTTGATCAATGCAGAATTACAACGAATAAAATGCCAAGGATTTGCATCAAACCACGGAGAAACTATTACATTTTTTTATTTTTATTATCACTGTATTTTATTCAAAGCAAACTTTTCCCCTTTTCAGTTCTTTGAAAGTTCGGAAAAAATAAAAACTTTAAGTGTAAAAAGCAAAGAGGACGAGGATACCTTCATGTAATACATGTTTATCTCAGCATCCATATTTGATGGTTAATCTTAGTTTACCCGAATGATTGACGTCCAAAAAATGGCAATATCTCTGCTGCACTTCATGAATAAAAACAGTGCGTGACAAGTTTAACTCAGTTAGGGGAATGTTTTTAAGCCGTTTATGACAAATGTAGAGTTAAACTTTTAAAAAATAAAGCAAATACAGATTTTTATTTTTGTACCAAGATGAAGCTCATATTTTCATCATTTCAAATTATGATTACTCACATCAATCAGTGTTTGAAAGAAACTTAAGCATTGTATCATATTGTCTTCAAAAGGAAGTCTAGAATCGTCTATATATAATACATATTTTCATATTTCGAGTCTACATGACAAAAAAATGTTGATTTAAACTTACAACGCACTTTGAAGTGTTAAATTTACTGCAATTTAATTTGTTTTAAAAGTCTTCATCTTTGGTCCCAAATTTAATGCATTTATTTTCAAAGTGCATATTTTAAAAGTGCGGAACCGCAATGCACTAGACCCTGTTTAGCAAATGTAGCACAAGTGCTATCGATCTTACGCCGTCACTCTCCTCCTTCATTGTTGACAAAATCCATTATTTCGAGGCAGAATATAATACCATATGATGGAAGTTCAGCGGATAAAATATTGAATTAAATTTTGACTTCACTAAATCTCTTAAGAAAAGATATGGACTTTTCTGTTTCCAAGGAGTGGTAATTGTTTCCGACAGCTTGTGAAACCAAATTACATACGGTACCTATATTATTAAGATATTATCAAATTTATCTTCAAAATGAAGTCTTCTTTCAGACGATACATGATCGATACAAGTGTAAATTTCAAATTGAAATAATGCACTCTGTATACAGTTGTCATGTTTGCACAGTTCTCTAAGTTTTGTAAGATAGATAGTTTACTTTAATGATGTGGAATAGATTCCAATTCTAAAAATTAAAAAAATTAGTACGTTTTCTTTGCTAAAAATAGTTTAAGACAAACATATCATATATAAAATTATAAGGTAGATCTGATGGTTAATTTGTTGACCACCCAGCCTCCTTCACAGTGTTGTGATGCATAGATGTATGAAAACATTTAATGATATGAATATGTGTCAAGAGTTTTTTGTTATACCCGCACTTTCTAAAGAAAGTTCGGGTATATTGTTGTTGTCCTGTTCCGTCCGTCCGTCCGTCCGTCTGTCACGTTTTACTTTCTCAAACTGCTCTTACATCGTATAAACTAGCAATCTGAACTCTTGGAGTTTGATTAGGGGTGTCATGTTGTTTTGTAAATTGGTTTCAAAAATTCTCTGGTAGTTTTTTTCACAAAAAAACTTCTTCCTCGAACTCCTCCTACGTTTTCAACAATAGACAAATCATCTTTTGGAATATGTTTTGGGGTATCCTATAGATGCGCAATAAGGTTTCGGAAATTACAATTTTGCCCTGGGGGTCTTTTGGTGGCTGAAAAATGACTTTTTTTTTTACAAAAAATCTGGTTTAAAAAACGTTTTTTTTTTGCAGTAGAAAAATGATCTTCTAGAATATGATTGGGGGTGTCATTTTGAAGTGTGATCAGGTTTCAGAATCTTTTTTTTTTCATCACAGGGATCGGTGGGCAACAAAAAATGACTTTTTTTGCAAAAAAAGTATGGTTCCCGTAACTCCTCTTACAACTTTTGGAGTAGCTACATCATCCCTTAGGATATGATTGGGGCTGTCCTATAGATGTGCAATAAGGTTTTAAAAATTTAAATTTCATTCAGGGAGTCAAAAAGTAGCAGAAAATTGACGTTTAATACTCCTAAATAAAACCTAGATCCCAGAACTCCTCTTATGATTTAATCAATAGACACATCATATCTTGAGATATGATAGGGGCTGTCCTATAGATGTGCAATAAGGTTTTAAAAATTTAAATTTCATCCAGGGAGTCAAAAAGTAGCAGAAAATTGACGTTTAATACTCCTAAATAAAACCTAGATCCCAGAACTCCTCTTATGATTTAATCAATAGACACATCATATCTTGAGATATGATAGGGGCTGTCCTATAGATGTGCAATAAGGTTTTAAAAATTTAAATTTCATCCAGGGAGTCAAAAAGTAGCAGAAAATTGACGTTTAATACTCCTAAATAAAACCTAGATCCCAGAACTCCTCTTATGATTTAATCAATAGACACATCATATCTTGAGATATGATAGGGGCTGTCCTATAGATGTGCAATAAGGTTTTAAAAATTTAAATTTCATCCAGGAAGTCAAATAATAGCAAAAATTGACGTTTATCACTCAAAAAAAAAATTACATCCCAGAACTCCTCTTATGATTTAATGAATAGACACATCATATCTTGAGATATGATAGGGGCTGTCCTTTAGATGTGCAATAAGGTTTTAAAAATTTAAATTTCATCCAGGGAGTCAAATAATAGCAGAAAATTGGCGTTTATCACTCAAAAAAAAAACTAGATCCCAGAATTCCTCTATTTATTTAATGAATAGACATGTCACATCTTGGGATATAATAGGGGCTCTCCTATAGATGTCCAATAAGTTTTGAAATATTAAATTTAATCCTGGTAGTCAAATAGTAGCAGAAAATTAACATCATCCCATGTGCGGATCTAGAGATGGGGTCAAAGGGGGGAGGGAGTCCAGATCCCCCCTACAAAAATCAAATTTCTTTAAAATTTAAAATTTAAACCACCAATTGTAAAGTCTCCTAAACAAAGCAGGTTCATTATTAGGCTAGGAATTACATGGGTCAAACACGTACTACATATGAATAAGATAAAATACTTTATAATTTCCAGTTCTATAAAGTCAGTGTGTCTCCAAGGGGGTATAACCTATATACCATTTGATGCGCAATTTATGACACAAAGAGCAAGAATAAAGGTGGTTTAGGGATGAGAATCTCAAAAGTTATCAAAATGTCATCATTTCCTATTTCAAGGGGGTGGGGTGGGGTGGGGGTTTAAAGACAACGCCTGGGGTTCATGTACTTTATGCCATTTGATGCATTATAATGACATTAGAAACAATTAAGAATATATATATGGTTTAGTGGTTGGGATCTCAACAGTTTTCAAAATATTTGATATTTTCCTGTTCCATGGGGTCAGAACAATCCCATATGGTTATAGCCTAAATTATATTTAATGCATCATAATACATCCAGAAAAAAAAGACCCCTTCCTTCCTATCATATTTCATATAAACATGATAAGTCTCTACACTTACACATGTAATACACAAATTTAATACAAAATCTAAGTCTGACAAATGAAAAAATAACTTTTGCAATTAAAATGACAGAAACTGTACAAATGCAATAGGATAGGTAATGATGATAAGCTTATTATAGGATTGACTGGATATTTTTTTTTGTTCATCGAGAAATGAATCTAAAAACCGCATCGCAAACTTTATGAAAGCCGAAGGCTTTCATAAAAAAGTTTGCAATGCGGTTTTTAGATTCATTTCTCGATGAGAAAAAAAAAATATACTGTCAATGCTTATAATTCAATTTTAAACACAAATAATGTTTAAGCTAAATTAATTGTAAATAACAAGAATCAACAAGAAACAAACAAGTACATGTTATTAACACGCGGAGTGATTTTATTTAGGACATGTTTATTTGAACACGTTGATTACTTTAGCTCCGGATGTACATTAACATTGATCGAAGTGTTGTAAAAAACAGAATTGTTGATAAATGATTTGAATGATAATTTTGTAGTTTGTTCTTTGAAAATTGATTGCTGAAGCAGGTATGTGCTCTGGTCGTCTGGAACACCGCTGGGCCCTGCACCGCCATTGCTCGCTAACGCCAGATTGGAAAATGTTTTACCGATTGCGATTTTTTGGTTTCCTGTGCATTTTCTGGCAAAACTATGATAGTAATTCTTTTCTATGCCCGCTCATGAACATGATATGACAGAGTTCTACCCTGCCTCGCAAAGTGTCTCTGAGGCAGTATGCCGTGTACTATTGTTTACCTTTTGCATTCCGAGATATGTCGCACATAAATTTTGAAAATTGGTATTGTTTCACTGGTTTTTCTAAATAGCAGATATCCTCGTTTATATTATTAATCGCTTCTTTTGTGCAGTGATTAAACAAAGCAATTTTTAGCAGACGTTTATGTATATTTCATCTATTGCCATTTGCCAAAAAAAAAATTAGAGTTATCCTTCTTTGTGGTGTTATCATTCTTGACATTATCTAGATTATATTTGCCTTGAATTAGAAGATTTAAGAAAATAGATTAAACAAATATATTCAATATATAAAATTATAAAATAATCATTATAAATAATTTGTTAAAATGTCAATTTTTCAATTATTGACAAAAAAAAATTAAAATTTACTAAGGCTTATGCAAATTTGATACACTACTTATTCATCTGCTTTGCTTTTGAACGGTATGTATATTACTCGATAACACTTCATAATTGATGCGTAGCATTTCGGTTAGCGGTGCCCGTGTGTGGAAAGAAGTTCTAGAATCACACATTCATCGGAAAATGAATGAAAAATTGATCTACAGTGAGAGATGGGGGAAAAACAATGAAAGGAAGGAAAATTGAATTATTTAAATATAAAAAAAAAATGATACAGTATGCTGGCAAAGGGAGATCACTTATTTAGAAAGTGAAAGTGAAACCTATACCTATACCGGTGGCTTATAATATTGTTCTACTACATGTTTTATGCTTACCTATATTGGTCAACATCATAATGATTATCCAATAAGAGCACAATATGAATCCCTTTTTCTGATCATCACAAAAGAAACGTTTATGCATGTTAATTAATCCTTTTCTGCATATGGAAAACACATAACGGTATGTACACCACATGAAACCCATCTAACCGAAGAGCTGGGTAAAACTAGTACCGCTAATGCGACCTGCAGACCTGTGTTAAGTACGTTAACTTCAGACAAAGATCGGTTATTTGTAACATGCATGTATTTTTATAGTTTATACTTCAAAACCCGCTGCACTATTTTATTTGGTAAATAACTATGTAAAGCACATATTTCAGTCTTTAGGTGGTACAGGGCACCTGCATATTGTGATGTACTTCCTTTTGATATAAACAATAAAGTATAGATATAATATTTTCCCCCAAAAGAATGTTACCTTACTGTGAAGCGCAATGGGTTAGAGCATTAACTATGTGTCTGTAAGTAGAGAATTCAAATCCTGTTGGGGCTTTTCTATTTTGTACTTAAGTTTCAAAAATTTTGAAATTATTTTTTTATTTTTTGTACTGTACATGTACTATTTTAAAATTCTAAAACATCACCATTTTGATTATAAGGCACTTTTCTCCACATAACGATCAACATGTGTCTTATATCACCTTAAATCAGTAATTATCTTCTGTCCTGACAGTTTTCCATTGAAAATCATTGTGCAATAAAATTATGTCATTTATATTGCACTGTTTAAAATCTTCTTTGTTGCAACTACATGTACAGGCAGGCTTTCGTTGGTATCAAAATATTCTGATGTTTATTTATCCCTGAGGAGTGTGTGCGTGTGTCGGGGGGGGGGGGGTGGGGGTCAGAGTAATACATGTAATTGTGTTTGAAGGGGGAGAGGGTTCAGGGGATTGGGGTCCGAGGTGTATTTTTGGTAAATTTACTATATTACGGTAATATAAATGAATTTTCAAGGGGGAGGAGGGTCTAGACCCCTCACTCCCACCCCTTCTCTAAATCCGTGCACACGATGATGTTGGCACACAGAAGCAAATCTAAAGCCGGCAACCGTCTAGGGGAGGGGCATAATTTAATTTTGTTTGTAATAATTATATAGACCATACTTTCTATGACATGAAATGCTAAGATTTTTGATAAACTTAAAATTCACATGCAAAAAGTTCAACCCCAAATTGTACATAAAGGGCCGCTATGTGTATTATGGGATGGAATCTCAATTTATGAAATTGTAATTTTTAAAAATTACCGGAAATTGCATGTATCCTTCGTTTTTACTAAAACTGGTACAAAACAGTGTTATTTAGGGGCAAACACTTGGTGCGGGTATTACTGTCTAATGACAGCATCTAGTTTTAAATTTACGTTAATACTTGTAAGTAAAATGAATTACATGTATTCAATTGTATTTCTTCTTCAGGAACATTACCATCTAATGGTGATGGAGAAGTTAGTAGAATGGCGTGTATAGTTGGGTTTTCGGGAACGTGCTCGAAAACAGTAAACATCAGAATAAAAAGTTGTGGAGAATACAGGGTATACTATTTGCTGCCAGCACCACAAACATCTACCGCATACTGTATAGGTAATATATATATATATATATATATATATATATATATATATATATATATATATATATATATATATATATATATATATATATATATTCATATCTCTTCCTCTCTTTAAAGCACACGAATATTTAAAATTAAAATATCAAAGGTACATGATTTCGTCACCAAATTTTCAAATTGTTAGTTATTGTCTGAATTAATTTTCAATGATTTGTCCAATGTATGACCAAATCTTGTTTTTAATCTTTATCTGACATTTAAATTGTGACCATCCGTTAGAAATAGCCAAGATGCATATTTTGGCTATTTCTAACGAATGGTTACAATTTAAATTTCAGATAAAGACATTTTTAAACCTTTTATACAATGTAACTTTTGTTTCGAATAATTTTGCTATACAGGGAATGAAACATTATGCCCTCCAGGACAAGCGTCAAACACCGGTTTTACTCCTTGTGAAGGTAAGACGAGATATTTTGTTGTAAGCATTGTCAGTATTTAACGTCACATAAATTATTTGATATCTAATTTATTTATTGAATATGTTTGCTATTAATCCACTAATGCATTTACTCTCTGCATTCATAGAATTATATGGAAGAATACGCATTCCAATTAACACAAACTGTGAGTGATGAAATTATGCAAACCATTACACCATTTGTTAAAAGAAAAAATCTAAAATGTTTCAAGTATGTCACGGCACTGACTTAAAGGTTACTTGAATTGAGAAAGGGTTGGTAAAGATAAATGTTTAAATATAAATGGGAATGAATACAAAAATATGAAGTTTGATTTAAGACAATTCATGTATAAAATAACCATCTAGTCTAAGCTTTTCCCATTTACATATTCTAAAAGCTTATTGATAAGACAGTTATACAGTAAAAGTGTCTCTCTTTAGTTAGTTAATTAGTTACTTACTTAGTTAGTTTGAGGCAAAGTTATTAATTATATTAATTCTCTGTTCTCAGAGATGCTTAAAATATCCAAAAAGGATGTATTATTTTGTTATCATTTGATGGAAAAGGAAAATGTTCTTATTTATTTTTATTTGACGTTTAAAATAATTTATCAAACACCAACAAAAAACAATGTTATTCAGTATTTAATTGTCCCTACGTATACGTTTTTGTATTCGGCCACCTTCCAGTAAACCGTTCTTTATGCAAATATTCTAAATCTAAATCAAATTCAACCAACACTTTTCATTTAATGAAGCATATATATGCTTATTCGATTTCTTGCCGAAAAAAATCGAATTACTTTAAAAATGACATATAATCGTTTTGTGAACAGTTTCAGAAAGTATTTAAGCAAATAAACTTTCTTTGAATCATGCAAGCCTTTAACATTTATAGTTACCGCTCTAGTTTTATACCAAAGAAGAGAAATTTAACGTTAAAAACAGATCCGAATATCTGATTGTAAAACTGGTAATCGGTTACTCGGATAAACATAAATTTTACATGTCAGATTTGTAGAAGATATTTATATATGGAAATGGCATTAGATGCATACAAACCCATTTACCTTATTTTATTACCATTAGACATGGTCTCGTGATTCACAAATAGGATCGATTTGTTTTGATCAGTTTTCAGTTTAAATAATAATTGATATCTTTAATTGACAGAGCGTATACAAGATTGAAGACCTGAGTTATCATTACCTCATTTAGACCTTTGTTAATCAGAGGAACATTTTAAGCAAGATGCCGCCGCAGACATCAAAAGAGTTAAACTATTATAAAAAACAACGGATTCAAAATGTTTAATATGTAAATTATTTGAATTCGAACGATTTATACTTGTAAATTTTGATTTGATTCATGTGTCGCTAAAAACAATTTCTTGAAAAAAAAAACCACCCCAAACGAACTGCCTGTTTCAGAATATCAAAATTCTTTGTAGATTTTGTGTGTTAGAGCATGGGCGGCGGAAATGGTAAAAAAGACGTTAATGCATAACGCCCAACTTATTTTTAAAAACAAGCTAAAATACAAAACAGACCAGCTTAAAACAAAACCAACAGCCTCTTTTACAAATCAACAGACGCCGATGCAAAACGAACGATCACCGATGCAAAACCAACAGTCATTCACTGAATAAAAGCTAGATGGCCTGCAAAGAATTATCAGGAGAAATCGTACCCTGGAGAAAACGTAACTTTAAATTACAGGGAGCGTATTTATGCGCGGATCACCGGATCAAGATTTTTTTCCAGGGAGAAAGGAGGGGTCCGAGGGATATTTAGGTTTGCCAGGGGTGGTGTAGTGGTGGTGGTGGGGGTCCGAGCTATATACTGTTAACCAACTTTTATTTGCAGCCTTTTTATTACGCTATTTACTGGAGATAAACTGGTTCGCGACGACTACTTTTTGCGACCAAGCCTTATCCAGACCCATTTTGTGATAAGAAACAAACGACAAGGGCTGGTTCGCGGCGAGAAATATACGCGACAAGGCTCTAGCGAACATCGCGAAAAATTATTGCACGCGAATAATTGTTGGTTTACAGAATTCGGTATTTTTACTATTTTCAGGAGTGGGAGGACTTCAGCTTATTCTCATAACAAAGACTTTTAAGCTCTGTATTTCGATTGTAACTTGACTTTCAAAGTTTGGTGAAACATATCAAGCTTCAATTTACCATTCTAGACATTAAAATTGGAAACATATTTTGCTGGGGCTCATCAGTTACATTATATAAAAATCATGCAAAACAGAAGTAAAGGATATGAAACAATATCATTTAAAATACAAGAATATGTTAATTACCATTATTGTAGATAGAGATTTAGGTCCCAATCCCCGTAATACGTCTATTCGATAATTAATGATATTGCCAATTGATGATGATTAAACAAATGCACATACTATACATGTACTGCAATGCTAAATCCCGTCCGGGTACTATAGACCCAGGCGCACCTAAAATATATGGATGCATACATGTATAAACATAAAAGATATACAGATACACATAACATATGTGGATAAATAGACGAATACACATAATTAAATATACACAAACCATCACATTATTCTTATCATTATATTCTTTTTTTATTTCTTAAAATTATAATCAATAAAAACTATTTGATTTTTTAACACGATTTCAGATATACTCTATCGATGGATTAATTACCGACTGTTTTAACTGCTCAGGCGACGCTTGTTCGTGTGTATACTCAATTATTGCAGGGGGACCAGGAGGCTTACCCCTCCCACTTTTTCTCGCAGCAAACGTTTGTTTAATTAACACTGAAAACCGAATAATGAAGGAGTTTGTCCCCACCTTTTTTTTCGGAGCATGTAAAAACTAAACTTGAAGTAATAGGTAAACAAATACTCCTGCCCCCTCCCCCCAAACGGTTAAGGTTTTTCATGATTTGCGACGTTTTCTTTTTTTCTTTTTGCTTGTCAATGTTTTTAAGATAAGTCTGTTCCCCACCCCAACCTCCACTTTCAAAAACGATGTTAAGTACCTGTATTATGTAATTATTTAATGTACATGATTATGTAAAGGCAAGTAGCATTCCGAGGGGGGTGGGGGTGCTCTCCCCCCCCCCCCCCACTTTTTCTCGCAGCAACTATTTTTCTTAAATTTACATATAAAAAGTTCATAAACATGCGGTTGGTCCGTCCATTGTTTTTTTTTTTGGGGGGGTGGGGCTTGAAAGAAATTGAAATGAAAGGAAGGAAATTAACAGTAAAATTGAAGTTATAGTATCAGGCGTGAGTTACGCTTCATTTCGTACATGCCCCCCAAAAATGGTTGCTGCGAGAAAAAGTTAAATCAGCAGCAATTGGCAAAATATTATTAATTATCAATTAGACGTATTACGGGGATTTTGGCCTGAGTTACGCTTCATTTCGTACATGCCCCCCAAAAATGGTTGCTGCGAGAAAGTTTAATCAGCAGCAATTGGCAATATTATTAATTATCAATTAGACGTATTACGGGGATTTTGGCCTAAATCTCTATCTACATAAAAATAATGGTAATTATCACATTCTTTGATTTTATATATCGTTTCATATTTTTTACGTTTGTTTTGAATGATTGTTATTTACACAAAATAGGATGAAACTGATGAATCCCCCCCCCCCGAAAAAAAAGCAAAAAAAAAAAAAAAATAAAATAAAAATAAAACCCTAATATTATTTTTCCAATTTTATGTCTGGAATGGTAAATTGAAGCTTTATATGTTTGAACAATCATTAAAAATCAAGTTACAAACGAAATAGAGAGCTTTCTTTGTTATGTAGACAAGCTGAATTCCGACCCCCCCCCCCCCCCCACTCTTAAAAAACTCAAATATCTTAAATTTACATAGTAAAAATACCGAATATATGGCTCGGACCCCCACCATCACCACTACCACCAATTCACCCAGGCAAACTTAAATATCCATCGGACCTCTCCTTTTTCCCTGGAGAAAAAAAATCTGAATCCGCGCACAAAACGTTCTCTGTAATTTAAGGTTACGTTTTCTCCAGGGTACATGTACGATTTCTCGAGGGTACGGCTCTTTGCATCTAGCGTGTATCAGTGCATGACTGTTGGTTTTGCATCGGTGATCGTTTGTTTTGCATCGGTGTCTGTTGATTTTGTTTAAGAGGCTATAATTGATTTTGTTTTAAAGATGCTTTGTTTCGTATTTTAGCATGTTTTAAAAAATAAGTTGTTCGATTTGCATTAACGTCTTTTTTACACTTTCCGCCACCCATATTTGAGTTTGCAATTGTAATTAAAGTGCATAAACAGGACAGTAATGGACGATTTTACTGATTAGTAAAGGAAATGGGGGGGCAAAAATAGATATGAAAATTGTAACAAAACTCTTCCGAGTAACCGACTACTCAATCCAAAAAGTAAACAAGTAACCGGTTATTCTAAATTTGTTATATAGTTACAAATCGAAACAAATAACTAATTCGAAATAATCGATATCATTAATATTTTCACTTGGTTATAATGAAAACATAACTAGATACCAAAGGTTTATTGCTTTCTCGATTTACAATTTTCAAATGAATGTTTTTATTCATAAATATTTAGTCGTTTTATTATTATTTTTTTTTTTTGGTGAAATAATTCGACATATAATAAATAATTGTTAAATTAGAATTTTTCTTTCACATTTGCTTTAAATTATTATTACTTAAAGAATTGAAAAGGGTGATTTGATATCATCCGATACTTTTGATTTATTCTTGGTTTGTTACCGTTCAAACTTATTTATATCGGGCAATATTGTATTTTCAACATTGAAGAACCATCCACTTTGTATCAGCTGCATTTGTGGTATGTAACTCTCATCACTATCATTTCTGCTTACGTGTGACTTTAAAAAAGTTTGTTTTATTATAATATCTGTTTATTATATAAACAATATTTATTTACATTGCAGGTAAGGTGTTAGGTTTATTTCTCATCTTGATGAATGAGACATAGTGACGAAAGAAACATTATTAAAACTTAATTTGTATTTAAATGAGGGATGCTGTATGGATTACTCTACAGAGATCGGCCGCATGGGCGCATGTTCCTAAACATTGGCATACGAAATTGTACATTATGTAGTAGCTATTGCTTTTATAGTTTTTTTTGGTAATTAATATATTGTGTCCTGAAGAAGGGGCAAGTTGTCCCGAAAATTTGACAATTTTAATTGTTAGTGTATATATATATATATATATATATATATATATATATATATATATATATATATATATATATATATATATATATATATATGTAATGTAATTGCGTCATAATTTAAAATTGTTGACGTTATCACTAGGTAACGTAATTGCGTCATAATTTAAACGACTGTAAACCGAAAAACTGTTTTTTTTAGATATACCTTTAATAAACACAAACCCAGCGTTAATGTTTCTTTGGAAAATAAACCATCAAACATTTCACTGTTCAGACCAGTGGAACCTGTATTTTAGTGTTTGTTTGATGAGCCCACTGGCGGTCTATACTGGTACGACACCTATTTGTACATCAATACAGATATTGTAAAACTGGAAGATTCTCAACTTAGTTTATCAGAGCAACCAAAGTTGGCTGTACCCCAGGGAGTGGGTAGACAATTATAATTTGAACATGGTGGTAAGTTAATAAAGTATAAGTCTGAAGAATGCTTTGTCACAGTACGAAATGTTTGGAAACATATTATTGATTTGTTATCATATAAATTAAAATGTATCATCGTAACTGAAGGTGAGGGACCAATTTTTAAGCCGTCTTATCTAAAATTTATCTGGATTAAGATCAATAACTTGCCGCTTGTCATCAAATAAGAAACAATTGCCAGGTACATATGTAGCTGGATTAACATACATCACTAAGAACCACTGAACGAGACTAATTTACAGATTTGGCTAAGCGTGTCAGCTGGACATCCCAGAATAGGTGTGTTGACAAGCAATTAACTTGTCGGCATCTCCCCTTTTACCTATTGGAAATTTTTTTTTCGTTGTTTATTTCTAATTTCTTTTAATATTTGGGGGAAAAAATGGAAAATAAATCGATATTGTAAAACTGCATGTTCTCATCTCGAAGAACTGTCTCAAACTATAAAAGAGTTTAACGTGATGTAAATGTATAAGCGGAAATCTAGATTTTATATATGCTTATGATGAGATAGAAAGACACCCAGAAAGAAAAGAAAACGTTTTTGTAGAAGCAGTACATGCTCATGTTCTTTTTCTTCACAACGAAATCATGGGGAAATGGTAATTTAAATATAAGCTGAAGAGGAATAATCTTCTATAGTTTTATTCTGTGAGAATGGAATCCATACTTTTATAAATAAGCAAATGGCGCACCTCGTTGAAATATTGGTATTTGTTAAACAGGAAGAGAAGTTCATATATATTGATAAATGTATTGTTCTTTTGATACATGATCTGGTGATCTTTTGATTCAGGAGGTAGGATCCAATTTCATCCCCCCTTTCAACCCCAAAACGATCACTCAATGAAAATAAAATGATTAAATATATATTGGTAAATGTATTGTTCTTTTGATACATGATCTGGTGATCTTTTGATTCAGGAGGTAGGATCCAATTTCATCCCCCCTTTCAACCCCAAAACGATCACTCAATGAAAATAAAATGATTAAATATATATTGGTAAATTTATTGAGTTTTATCAGACGATTTTTTAAAAAAAAAAAGGAGGTTTTTTAAAAAATGTGGCAGTGTTGTGGAACCCATTTCCAATGAATGTCCATCCCGTTAAATAATCATGGAAAAAGGTTATTTTGGTAATCCAATCTGTCTGTCCGTTTCCAACAGAAGACCTTTTTGTTATTGCCTTGCTTCTTTTTCCTTATTATTAAGGTCTTCCGATTCCAACATAAGGTCTTATTGTTTTCGTACGGTTTCTTTTTCTCTATTATTATTAGGGTCTTCCGTTATCAACGAAAAGAAACAATAGAATAACAGAGTCCGCGTAACTCAGTTCGGTTCAAGCCCCGACCGCCGAAAAAAATGTTCGCTCATTTTTTGTTTGGATTTACGATTTTATCTTTAAAATGATAGGTTTTATCCCATCTATTCAAAAATCGGACGGACAAACCACTTGTTGCTCGCAACGAGAACGATATATTTATTCTTTTTTTCCTTATAGATTTTTTGCATGCGATTTCTCAAAGATGGCTTGTTTGATTTCCTTCAAAACTTCATAACGATCTAAAAATTTCAGCGATGATAGACGTCGCGTTTTTTGGTGCACCTTTGTCAAGAAAATGCCCGCCGGATGCAAATTAAAAAAAAGATCAATTTTTTGGTTTTTTTTATATTTTTCTCTTATGTTTTACAGTTAATATGACAATTTTACTGATTCAGAATATTTCATTTGTTTTAAGCCGATCAATGCATTCTCGAGATATTACGCATCCAAGTCCTGAAGTCCGCGTATCTTAGTCTTTAGAGTTGTGGACATGTGCCCAGTTGACCCGGATTCAAGAACCGACCGCCGAAAAATGTTTTTACTCATTTTTTGCTTAGATTTACGATTTTATCTCATCTAATCAAAAATTGGACAGAAGACCAACTCGTTCCTCGGTACGAGAACAATCTAGTTCTTAATATTCTTTTTCTGGCTTTTTTAAAGCTTTTTTTCTCGAAAACTATTCAACCGATTTGCATCAAAATTTCAGGGCTTATAGAGCATTGGAAGAGACAAATGATTTTAGTTACATTTTTTGATGACGTCACTTCCGGTTAAAGATATTGACGATTAAATAATATTTTGAGGTCATTTTGTCCACGCAACTCCTCTGAAACTTATCGTGATAAAAAGATTAAATTTTCAGGAACTGTAGATGAAAGTATGTACGTAGATGTATCGCAATGTTTTAAAATATGGATAATGCGCAAGACGTCGAAGCTCGCCCGCACAGTTTTTTTTCTCCAAAATTTTGCACATTTTCTAAAATATTTTTAAACCTGTAAATATTTTGTTTAAACATGTAAAGAAAAAAGTTGTGTATATTTACGAGACCTTTAATTTGCTATAAAGAAAAAAGGGGCAAGGCCCTTCAATTAGGGGCCAAAAGGGCTCAAAAGTCTTTACTGAGCAATAATTTGTTATCTATTATAGAAGCAAAAATGTTTATTGTACAGCTGTTTATCTATACATTACCTTATTTTAAACGTATGGGGGATTTTAAGGGGCCTGAAGCCAAAACTTTGATCATTTTTATATTGAAAAGGAGAAATATTTTGAAAAGCAATGTTAAACAAAAGTTTCTTAGAAGAATGTTCTAAAGAACATGGTACCTTAAAATTGTTAATTTATGGCCTCAGTAAGGATTTTAAAGGTCGGCCCCTAAAACACTGTTGTTAGATACATGTGTATCCTAATCGGTCAACAATTTCTGAGCACTAATTGAACAAGATATGTTTATATTTATGAGATCTTTTATGTCAAGATAAAGGGGCTGACCTCTCACATTGGGGCCAAGAGGGCTCTAAAGTATTTTTATAATAAGTCATAACAAACCATTTTGAGGCTGTAAATACCTTTCATCTAAAAATTTAATTCATATTAATGAAGAATTCAACACTTTTTCACAAACGTTTTTACTCGCTTCAAATTTACACACCATGTAGACATTCGGAACTCTCGGGATTTATCATATTAAATGCACTGAGTTAGAGTTATCTCCCGTATTTTCTTTGATGAACAAAATATATAGCAAATTACACGTATTTGTATTATCGTTCCTGAGTTTATCCATGCAAATGTGATATTGTGGAAACATAAACTAAAGAGCCTATCGTGATTTAGCGTGAATGTAATGCGCATGCGCAAGATTGTAAAATCCAAAAAATCCAGATGATTTCCGGATTTTTAAAATGAATTTTCGTTGATTATTAATTAGCGAAGCTTGATTAAGAAAAATAAAAACAAATTGGTAATCATCAAGTACCAATGATGTTTAAAATATATAAAACAAAAGACAGTACCCTTCCGATTTCTCGGTATTAAAGCCCAAAAATTCGAGTCTATTATTTTAATATAGTAGTATAGATATGATATAAAAATCATAACATGGCAATTTTTATATCATATCCTATATTAGCCTGAGGTCGTTGTATATCAGTCCGAGAGCAATCTATATATTGCAAATGAATTAATTCATGGAACAACAAAACATTCACAGTGTATACGTCTCGTAATACATCACCTTAAAATGTAAAGCAAATACTTTCAAACATTTTAAAATATGTAACCAAGCACCACCGACGTTTCGTCAGTCGTTTTAAATTGTTGAACTATTACTAAATTCCTGCAAATTTTTGATTTATCTAATGTTTCTTGCAACGTTTCTGCGAACAGCAGACTCATATACTTTTACAATTATCCTTAAGTTTAAGTTCCTGCTTGTTTGTGACAGATTTGAAACCATGAATAGTTTGCTTAAGCTTTTGCCAATCATCTGCGAACACGAAATCTTCCTATGCTTTATTTGCAGGAAATAAAATACTTTAGTAAGTACATCTTGAAATTGAATAAAAGAAAATGGCCCGATACTCAAAACGATCCTAATAAAAGGGATGTAGAGGTTTCTTTGCCAAATGAATTTTGTGAATGCAAAGCAGATTCTTTTACGAGATAAAACTTTTGATGTGTGAAAGTAGTTCATCTGAGAGTTCACAAAATGTATCGTTCAAAAAGTTGTGACCAGATAGCCATGCAATGACCTTGAATTGTTGGTATTACAAATTGGTTACTATGATACTTATGTATACCTAGATACTGCGCAATGAATTGTGGTAATGATAACTAACCGAATGAAATCTGTGACTCTTGTAGCACTGCGTAGTATTTTTAAATGATGTTGTGCAACCAGGTGCAGAATGCAGGCACAACAATATCCAAATTGGGAGTTTATAAATAAGTTGTCATTTTTGGCAATTCTATGTCTGCATCGATAGCTCTGGTACTCAATACTGAGTCATGTATCGCATGTTTTATATAAACTTTGTAACCTTTTAATCCATGAACTCATGTATACTTTTAAATATGACATTTTAATATTGCACGCAAACGATGCGTCATACTAAGGCGGGAAATTCAAAGCCTGCATCCCAATAATCTTAGTCCTAGATGACGGTAATTAATGAGGTACGGAATTGGGACACAGTGAAATTCAACTAAAAATATACAAATAAGTTATCAACAAATTATCATATTTGGCGATCCTGTGTCTGCAATGAAGGCCCTGATACTGCAAGCTAAATATGTAATGCTCGTTGCATCTACGTGTATTTAACCTTTGTAACCTTAAAGCCATGTATAAATGAATGTATTACGCGTAAGCGATGCATCATGCCCAGGTGGGGGACTCAGAGACTCGGGACTCGGAGACTCAAAACCAGATCCATACTCTTTGATAGACAGTTCTGACACTTTTGTTGCTTTATTTAGGAATAAAATATAACTCTGGAATTTGAACACTAAATGTTCACTCAAGATCATCGTAGATGGAACGAACTAGTCGGGACTGTCAATCATAATTGAAAGGTAATATAAACCCATGTAAAATGATGTTAAAGAGTCCTTTAAATTTTTGGACTTAGAACTTATTTTAGATCTTAATTAGCTTATAGAGATCTTTCATTTTTGGCCTTATAATTTTGATTTTGGATTTAGAGAGATCTTATATTTTGTTGGTTTAAGAATTTTCATTCGGATATGAAATTAGAAATTTTGATTTAAATTTTAAATTTGATCGAGATCTTTGATTTGTGCTGTTTTTAATTGATGTTGTAACTTTGACTATACGATCACGCTTGTTATTAAACTGTTTGATAATCAACATTTGGACTTCGTGATTACCAAGTTTGAGTTGACCTTCAAGTGGATTCAGAAGACGGAAGGGTTACAGAATACACTGTGGAAATGCTTTTAAACACTATACCTGAGTCAAAAAAAAATATTAAAGGTTAATTTGCTGACATTTTCACGTGTACAGTACAAATGACTCGCTAACATCCATAATCCTATCATTATGTTGGTGAAAGGAAGGACTTTGAAGGGACCAATTGATTTTTAAAAACCAATAAAGGTAAGACAACCACACCTTTATTTTTAACCAGGCCAAAGCGGAAGTTGTGGAATTAATAGACATATTGGAGTAGGAGAAAGCTTTCAAAGGAACAAAGATTTAAGTTGAACATCAATTTCATCTTTGGTAATGTGAAAGTATGTAGAGTATTATTTGACCTTCAAGATAATTAAAGTGACCTGAATTCAAATTTATAATGCTATCCTGGCCCAATTGGGTGCATTGCAAATCATTCAATTAGGTATACGTTTTTTGACGTTATAAGATGTGCTCAAATTAAATTTTTATTGCGTCTTGCCTTATTGCTGTACTGATACTGGTAAGCTGGGTAAAATTAGTGTTTACATTTGGGTAGTACGAGTTTCCTGGATATTTTTATCACCCTAAGGTTTCATTATACATGTTCGGAAATTGAGTTTCGACCATGTAAATACAGGGTATCCCAGAATATTTGAAATTCGTACAAATTAAATAATATATAGCCAAATCTTTTAAATTGTGACGCAAATAAAAAGTAAAATTGTTTGATTTTTCCAACAAAAAGTTTGGGAAGAAAAAAATGCTTTTCTTTGAACCATGATGACACAAATTTGCATCATATTTCTTTGGTTTAGGTGAGTTTTATTCAAGATGAATCGGACAAGAGAGTAGGCATTTTTGTTGTAAAACTGTATTATCCAATACAGACTCCAGATATAGTTGTACGAATCATAAAAAAAATATCCTAGGGGAAAACAACTCAACATACAACAATTTTTTAAATAGTGAGAAGATTTGAGAAAACAGAATCCGTACAGTGGCTGTTGGGAGGAATTTTACTCACTGACTTGATGTTGTCATTCATCAAAAAGAATTTCATTTGGAGAACTTTCTTTAAATTTGGTATGTTTTATAAACATTTATGCTCAATTCGTCAGAATCTTATAGAGTTTCGTGAAATTTCTAGGGGGAAAATCTACATCATACACATTTATGAAAATGCAATTGAAAATGTGTTAAATAAATTAAATCATTCACATTTATGAAAATGCATTTGATATTTTGTTGATTAATTAAATCAAACGTTAATCAAGGAGAACATGGTATCAGATATTCTGGGACACCCTGTATCAGCGAACTTCTATCACCGGTCTTCAACATGCAAGAAAAAAGGGTGGTTGTGGGAGGGGAGGGGATCTGAAACCGACATGCCCCGCCCTATTGAAAATTAAAATTCATGTAATTAAATTCACGAAAAGAATCCCCGAACCCTCCCGCCCCCCCTCCCCAAAAAACCCGTAAAATAATCCCTCGGACACCCTATCCAGAAAAAAAAATGTTCTGGATCCGTGCATGTTTATATTAACCTTATTTAGGTTTTTAAGTATTTAAGGGCGTCTGTTGTTCCGCTTTATATTTAATTTATTTGGGTGCATTGATAGCTACTGATTATTCATTGACACAGCTCTTTTTAGGAAAAAGTAAACACCAGAACACAATACGACAAAATTGAGCGCAGCGCATCTACTAGATATAATATTTTTTATACCTCCATAAGCCCTGTTTGATTATTGAAACAGTCGATGATAGGAAAGTAGACGTAGAGAATTTTTTTTCTATTGTCGCTACACAAGGATCTGAAGAAACCCCGCTTGAGGTCACCTCCTGGTGAACTTTGATTTGACCAATGAAATCGCCGGTTTCATTCCTCAGTTACGTTTTTTGGAAGTTATGCCAATACAATCTTTGGATTCCTTTAGGGCGTTTAATATCAATTTATGCTCTGTCTCTAGCTCGCTGATACTGAAAGATTCGAGAACATGTGCCAACGCTTCGTCATACGACTTCATTTTTGTTTCTAACCCGAAAATACTGTTTCTAACAATTGCTCTGATTGGCTAAAAAAAACTCATGAATATTCTTAAATCAAAGTTCACCAGGAAGTAACCTCAAGCGAGGTTTCTTCAGATCCTCGTGTAGCGACAATAGAAAAACAAGGAGCGGATCGAGGATCTGATTTTAATTAAATTGCATAATCACAACCCCTATTAAATCAGGTTATTCAAATAGTTTGTACAAAAATCATATGCGTTAAATACAGCGATCATGTGTCTCTCTTTAAAATGAGTCCGATATGTACAAAAGTGTTTGAAAGCGTCTATTATTATCAAAAATTAATATGTGGGGTTTCCTATCAATGGTAGGTAAAGATCGTTAATAAATTTTAATAAGGAAAAAGACCACAAATGATAAAAAAGTAGGTATTTATTTATCTCTTCAACGTACACGTACATATCGATTCGCTGTCTACAATTAAGAACAAAAACAGCTAATTGTACGGATATGATTTGGCAATTTAAGTGTAGAAACTTGCAGCAGTGATAAATAGCTGACCCCCCCCCCCTTTCAAACAAACAAAAAAACCCAAAACAAAACCTTCTTATGGCAATGGAGTAAAATTGTCTAACATCTGTGAGTATTTTAATAATTTTTTAGCTAACGCGCAGCTGCATGAAAATGTGTGTGGTTAACGTTAGTACGAATACAGCTCCGCTTAATACCAACTTATGATCCTGGGGCCCGTTTCTCAAAAAGGCGTAGATTTGGGCTTAAGTTAGTTCGACTAACGAAGTTTCGCCAATATCTAGTCGGGTCTAAGTTGCGTTTCTGAAAGAGGTGTAAGTTAGGGTTTAAATGTCGATGAACTTAACAATCTCCGCTGAGTACTAAGCATGCCCGTATCGTATTTTGTTTTACTTTGAGGCTATGATTATATGTGATGGATCAATTTTCCAATTCATAGTACATGTATTCGAAAGTACACGTAAAACATTTATCACAGAATGTGCATAGTTTAATCTGTTCATAACAGTTTATATTAATGACAGTAGAAAAAATGCCCAACAGTTTATATTAATGACAGTAGAAAAAATGCCCAACAGTTTATATTAATGACAGTAGAAAAAATGCCCATATGCTTCTCAACATTATGTAATCATAGAGAAAATACAGACGATATGATAGGAGCAGATAGTAAGAGGTTGCAAAAATCAAATATACGTATGACAATTGAATGCTTTGCAGACGATATTGATGCACAATAGTGCATAGTTGACCGAAACTATGCATAAAAATTAACTCCAATATTCGTGAAAAATTGAAAATATTTATAGAATGCATGGGCAGGGTACAGTAAAAAATGCCCGCATACGTGTGCATGCAGAATGACAAGTCATACTTCATAGATATTTAGACAGTTTCAGATGCTGAGATAAGGCTTGATACTCTTGATACTATTTCATCATATCACTGAATCATTTATAGAAAATAATATGACTATGATTTTTAAGCAGCAACCTAGTGAAATAAAACATTTCCACTGTTACAATTAGCATGTACATGAACCTTGGTCATGTCTACGGAAGGAAGAAAAGTTCCATTCTCTGTTCCAATACTGTAAAAATTTAAACAATAACATGGAAACGACGCTTGATATTCAAATGATAAAAGTTTTTAAAGATATTGTCTACAATCAACAACACAGGAATTTTGAACATATTTGAGGCCGGGGTCTCCCAAAATCCATTTCCTGTTTTTTGCTTTAATAAATTAAAACTTTTGTTTGTTTCTTTTTGTATTGGGTATTGAAAGTAATATATATCTTGATTAAAATATAGATATAAAACGAATAAGCTCAGAACCCCCGCCCTTTTTGAATAAAGGTTTATAAATGAAAGGTTTCTAAAAGTTTAATGGAAAAGGCATCTAAAAAATCCCCCATCCCCCTCCGGGTAAGGTATTTAGGGTCTTTGTGGTTTTAACAAGAATATTTGAGTCTTACTTTTTTTCCTATATGCTTTGTTTTATGGGGGTATATAATTGTTTATATAATAAGTATGACAAACTAGTTAAATTTGTTAATGATGCACACTGTTGTAAAACTGTTAAAACAGCGTCTTTTGTCTTGCAAAACTTCGAAATTGGAAACATCCGTTGATATAAACAGATGTCATCTTAAATACATGCATGATGAAGCAAAACTAACACGAATTCATTTAAGTGATTAAAGTTCAATTCAATTAAATGAGTACAAATAAACAACACATATGCGTATGCACGAAGATCATTGATAATAAACCATACCCATTTTTAAAAGAATTACAGTTGATTTTAGATATGAACGCAATTGATTAATTAATCTTAGAATTAATAAAATTAATGAATTTGATTTCGAAAATTCAAGGAGACGTGCATTTGGAATTTTACGATTCTTCAAGAATCTAGACAAACGCTTGTCAATAAAATTGATACAAACTCATCCTTCTTAAAATATATTTTTAACAAATTAAAATGGATTGTACCTAAATGCGAGTTCATAGACATTAAGAATAACATGTAGCTTTCATAATTATGGTTTTGTAAAGATGCTAGGAGTAAACAGAATGAGAATACATGCGTTTTTGATATTGCAAACAATATAGGTAAGGAACATACAACCACACAGGAAGTTCTTGTATTCCGATAGGAAATTTTAAATTTCCAAGAGGAATACTGTTTTTCCTATGGGAAAAATTATTTTCCTGTAGGAATTTAGTTTTGAAAAGTAAATATATCACCTGACAGGTGAGATACAATGATAACAAAGGTGGTTGTAAACTCTCTAAGCAATGGTCTATCATATGATATATTTGAATTTTTCGATACATGCAGCTTAGACGGGTGCAAAAATGCCACCTTGGCACTGGCATAATTATCCGGCATAGTGTATATATATATATATATATATATATATATATATATATATATATATATATATACACTATGAAATGTCTTCGTTTATATAACACTGTTTGAGCTAATTGCTGTTCTGCATTACAGCAAAGATTTGGTCTTGAGGTCATATTAGCGCATGAAAAAAGTTTGGTTACTACGTTTTTTATGTACACAAACTCGCCGACTTATGGTTCCACACACCTAGCATGTAATGAAAACACACAGAGTTAGGCATAACTGATAAGCTCCCTTAAAACATATTTATTTTGAATTCGTTGTACGATTTTTCCCCATTCATTTATGAATAAAATTTCGAGAATAAATGATCATGGCTTAGAGTTACGTAAGATCATATTTATCGATATCTTAACGATCAAAATCTAAAATGCAATTTAACACCGACCTTTTATGTATAATTCATTTACATTGTCAAATTAATCGCCTTCTGCTTCTCTGTCCGTTTCGTTTGGTAAACAAATTTAATAGCTTGTCAATAAAATGTCTAAAGAAAAACATTATGCAATTGAATTTAATTCACCTGTCTGCGATACGATTTCCTCTGAAAATGTCCGTACAAATTCGTTTTCAATCAGTTTGTTTTAACGGATGTTGCAATATTCCGCTGAGCTTAAATCGTTTCGTTTTTTTTTAAAATACGATTGAATACCCTTAACTCTTTCAACTTATTACCAGAAAATTGCGTTGTCTTGTCAAAAGTAGACGTGTAATATTTGTTCATTATGTTTGAAATATTTGTAACATTGTTAATCAAAATGCTGCTACGTCATTTTAATCGAAGCAGCTATCTAGGTCAACACAAAAAAGAAAGTATGGAGTAATGACACTGCCAAAATATTTGAAAAAAATGTAGATATAAGATTAACTATCACTAAGATACCTCAGGGCTGATATCGATCTGCAGGGTTAGTACAGATCCCGTATTGCACCCCTCTCAGAAGTCCTCTGATTATTTCTACTTCAGAATTAGATAACATTTAAGGCAATAATCGATACGTCACAAAATAACGTTCGTCTGACGAAATTATCGCGTTATTACGTCTTCATTGAACTTAGGCATATACCATGCCTTCGATATCTTAAATTACTTTTAGAATGTAATTGAAATAGTAATACATACCATTTTCCGTATTACATTCTGTATCAGCCCTCGACCAATATCAGCCCTTGGGCCTTCAACCCTCTGGTTTCGGGCTGATACAGGGTGATATATGGAAAAAGATAATACATTATGCATTATTATCAATAAATTATTGAAATTTTTACGTTATTTCAATTTCGTTTAATTAGGCAAAACTTGCTTGGACCCAAACATTACGTTATTTGCGTCATTGATATTATATATTGAGCTATATTTTACAATTTGATTCGTAGTATAAGTGTTATGGTAGACGAAGACACTGGTCAATTTGATTATTTAACTATATTTATTTTAACTCGAAGTCGTCCCCTTGTCCTTCTTTGACACGTCCTAAATTAATATTTCAAATAATTATATTCGACTGAAAAATTCGACTAAAAGATTTTATTTATAACTGTACTTATGTCTTGTGTCAATATTTGTATCACATTTGAATTAACATTTTACACACGTCTTGCTTTAAAGGATAAAAATGATTCAATATTCTGTTTGGCGAATTCCAAACATCACAATTTCGCAAGATTAATCAAAAAAGTTTATACCAGATTTAAAGGAAATAAACATCATATATTTATTACCATATATATAAACGGCATCGTGTTTGGTCAATTCAATTATTACCCTCGAAAAAAATTAGTGAATATCAGTTTTAAGGATACAGGCAACACAAAAATGCATGACTTTCTAATTGACCAATACCTGCATAAAGATAAGATAGATATACCAACAGTTTTCTAAACAAATGTACTAGAACAAATAATTTATTATGAAAAGCAAGCATGTTACAAAGTTTATTTCACCAAAATACTTGACTCTGTCGAAGTCACCCATCATCTTAATAATAATTCATAGCTAAAACAAATCAATTTATTAAATTCAACGTAAATCTGATAGGTACTGTAAACGTACTACATTTGGCTGTGTATTCTATTTAGCGGTTTTGACGGAATGCGGCTTTCTCTAAACCAAGCACATCGCTAAATACCATGCATATATGTATAAGAAAAGTCACATTCAGGAATACGCTAATTCAAATCCACGCCAACTTGTTCAAAAGCTAATTTTCGCCAAATATCGTACACGCCAAATAAAATACGTTTACAGTAATTTGAATCGTTGACCACCCAGCTTCCTTAAATTTACTACACAAAATGATGACCAACATCTTTCATTCTATAATACTAAGCAAACGTCAAATGGTTTCGATAAAGCTTCTTAGAAGTGCTTACATATTTTAACTGTTTATTCTGTATCAATAAATTTATATTTATTCATATTACCGAAGATGCTCTTAATGCTCAAGTGTTTTCAATTTCGAAACAAAGCACGCTAAAACGATTATTAAGGATTTAAATTAGCATTGGAATAACTTCCTGATACATCATCACTCATAATTTATAAATTAAATCTATCAATCTATGAAGCAAAATGTGAGGACACATTTCCGAAAATGATTTGAAGTCATCTTTTCGTACATTCTATGGTCGATACAACAACCTTGTCAGCAAATACAATCTTCCACTTGGTCGCATGCTGACTGACGTTTTTCATACTAATTGTTAGATCATAATTAATCGCCTAATTGTCTACGGACTTTACCGGTTTTTTCCCGATTACGACAAAGAGCACACGGCGGGTGTGACCGGTCAGCAGAGGATGCCCACTCCTCCATGGCACCTGATCTTACCTCTATCTTTTTAGTGGTCCGTGTTGCTCTGCTTTGAATTTGTATTCCGTTTTATGGATTTTTGAGATGGTTGAGGGTTTGTTATTGTCAGTTTTTTCATTATAGTGTTCAAATCATGCATGCCTCTAGATAGAGGACCTTTCCCTATATTATAATGTTATTCATATAAAATGAAGCATTGAAGCCGAAATCAATAGTAGTTAGCTACAAAAAAGAGGGACATATCAAAACAAAAACAACTACAAACGAGAGAACATGGGAAACGATTTGACTCTTTTCAAATGCTTTCACAATCTCTTAACTTTGATAGACAGCTCCATTCCTACTCTCCAGCTCCATTCCTGAGCAAAATCAAATAATAAGACAAATATATACCCTCTCCCAGTTATAGCCCTTGCCTTACATGTAGGTGGCATGAAATATTACTAAAGATGACAGCTCAATTTTTTGGGTTGTTTTTAGGTCACCTGAGTAAACTCAGGTGACCTATTGCTATCTGTTTTCGTCCGTCGTCGTGCGTCGTGCGTCGTGCGTCGTGCGTTAACAATTTACATTTTTAACTTCTTCTTAAAAACTACAAAGCCAATTGTTCCCATTTTTGGTGTGAAGCATCTTTATGGTAAGAGGAATGTAAATTGTGAAATTGGTGGCTCTACCACCACCAGGGTGCCACAGGTGGGGCCAAATATGCAAAAAACAGCCAAATTTTCAAAAATCTTCTTCTCTACTCCCACACATGTGAGGAAAAAACTGATTGCATGGTTATGATGTCCATGAAGCCCTCTACCAAAATTGTGAAATTCATGGCCCCTGGGTCAGGGGTTCAGGCTCTAGGGTGGGGCCAATATGGCCATATAGTAAAAATGTATTAAATCTTAGAAAATCTTCTTCTCTACTCCCATAGATATTTGCTAAAAACTAAATACATGGTTATGATGTCCATGAAGCTCTCTACCAAAATTGTGAAATTCATGGCCCCTGGGTCAGGGGTTCAGGCTCTAGGGTGGGGCCAATGTGGCCATATAGTAAAAATGTATTAAATCTTAGAAAATCTTCTTCTCTACTCCCATAGATATTTGTTTAAAACTAAATGCATGCATATGATGTCCATGAAGCCCTCTACCAAAATTGTGAAATTCATGGCCCCTGGGTCAGGGGTTCAGGCACTAGGGTGGGGCCAATATGGTCATATAGTAAAAATGTATTAAATCTTAGAAAATCTTCTTCTCTACTACCATATATATTTGTTAAAAACTAAATGCATGGTTATGATGTCCATGAAGCCCTCTACCAAAATTGTGAAATTTATGGTCTCTGGGTCAGGGGTTCAGGCTCTAGGGTGGGGCCAATATGGCCATATAGGAAAAATGTATTAAATCTTACAAAATCTTCTTTTCTACTCCCATAGATATTTGTTTAAAACTAAATGCATGGATATGATGTCCATGAAGCCCTCTACCAAAATTGTGAAATTTATGGTCCCTGGGTCAGGGGTTCAGGCTCTAGGGTGGGGCCAAAATGGCCATAAAGTAAAAATGTATTAAATTTTAGAAAATCTTCTTCTCTTCTCCCATATATATTTGTGAAAAACTAAAGGCCTGGATATGATGAACATGAAGTCTTCTACCTGATCGCTTGGACAGGTGTTTAGGCACTGGGGTGGGGCCAATATGGAACAGGAAGGGCCCAAATATCTTGAAAACAGTTAAAATCCCCACCCCTAAACCATATATATTCTTGTTCCTTGTGTTAAGGGCCATCAAATGGTATGTAGGTCATGGGCCTCAGGGGTGGTTCCTGACCCCCCTCAAACAGGAAGAGTCCAAATATCTTGAAAACGGTTAAGAACCCCACCCCTAAACCATATATATTCTTGTTCCTTGTGTCAAGGGGCATCATATGGTATGTAGGTCATGGGCCCTGGGGATGGTCCTGACCCCCCTCAAACAGGAAGTGCACAAATAACTTGAAAACGGTTGAGATCCCCACCCCTAAACCATATATATTCTTGTTCCTTGTGTCAAGGGGCATCATATGGTATGTAGGTCATGGAACTTGGGGTGGTCCTGACCCCCTCAAACAGGTAGTGCCCGAATATCTTGAAAACGGTTGAGATCCCCACCCCTAAACCATATATATTCTTGTTCCTTGTGTCAAGGGGCTTCAAATGGTATGTAGGTCTGGGCCCCAGGGATGGTCCTGACCCCCCTCAAACAGGTAGTGCCCGAATATCTTGAAAACGGTTAATATCCCCACCCCTAAACCATATATATTCTTGTTCCTTGTGTCAAGGGGCATCATATGGTATGTAGGTCATGGGCCTCGGGGATGGTCCTGACCCCCCTCAAACAGGAAGTGCACAAATAACTTGAAAACGGTTGAGATCCCCACCCCTAAACTATATATATTCTTGTTCCTTGTGTCAAGGGGCATCATATGGTATGTAGGTCATGGGCCCTTGGGGTGGTCCTGACCCCTCTCAAACAGGTAGTGCCTGAATATCTTGAAAACGGTTAATATCCCCACCCCTAAACCATATATATTCTTGTTCCTTGTTTATGTTAGTTCACCTGATATATAGTTAAGGACCCCTGGGAACCACATGAAACTTTGTGGGTCATCCCTACTCTATATGATAGCCTCGTTCGTTTGGGAGACTTTATAATCGCCCCGATTATAATTACATCTTGTTTTCCCTTGCTTCTTCCTAATGGAGTTATCTTCCTTTGCTTGTTCATATGTAGTAATTAATCGTTGAATATAATGTAATTATAAAGAAGTTGTATGATCAAAAGAGTTATGCAAGGCTTTTTATCATTTGAAACAAAAACAGTTTTTGAACTTTCAAAATAAACAAATAGACTTGTTAATAGTAAAGTAATAATTGGCTAACTAAAATCACTGATATATAAAGGTAAAATGATTTTGGTATATATGCCAGATGGTGATTCTCAACGAATGTTGAATATTCAAAACCTGGAACAGGAGAAGTGAGTAACTCATGATGGCTTTTATCGATAAAGCTGGGTTTTTTTTCGTTTGTTTAAATGCCCATAGGAAGAGTTTCTGTCTGCCCCGGGGGGATGGGAGGTTGTTTTAGATAAAACATGAATAATAGCCACCTTGTTATTATTATTAAATTATTTTCTATCAGAGTCTTGCACCTTTTCAATATCAGGTCATGCATTCTTTTATGATCTTTTAAGTTTTTCGCTAAAATTATAGGTTTAATAGTCGTTTTTGAAAGATTTCAGGCAGGGAGGTGGTCGTCATTACAAATTAAAAATTTTTCTATTCCAGAATAAAACTTAACTAAATGCATATATGAGACTCCTTGACAAGTTTGTGTATGGGTTATGCTACTCAGGTGACCGTTAAGGCCATTTGGCCTCTTGTTTAAATACGCAGTCTGTTGTTATTCTGTGTCAGTAGACGTTTTTTAAACATTATTTAATTATATTAACACTAAATTACCTTTTTGGCCGTACCCTGCATTAAGAACCCCTACTCTATACACTATATGAGTGTTTTGGCCCCGCACTAGATTTAAATCCCTACATTAGGAGGCAAAAAATTTTAATTTTTTTATAGATGGCTTTATTTTCTTTCTTTATATGCAGTCAGTTTTTATTCAGTATCAGCTGAAGTAAATAAGACGATTTTTTAAACATTAAATGTATTAACACTATTTGGTTATTTTGACCCCGCCCTAAAGTCAAAACCCCCTACCTCAGGGGACATGCGATTTAAAATTTTGGTAGGGGGCTTCCTGGTCTACAAAATCGTGAACTCAGTTTTCCTTACAGGTGTGTGGGAGAAGAAAAGATAATATTTAAACATGATATGCATTAACACTATACATCCATTTTGACCTTGCTCTAGAGTCAAAACTCATACTCCAGGGGACATCAAATTTAAAATTTTAGTAGAGGAATTCCTGGTAAACATAATTATGAAGTTAGTTTTTCTTACAAATGAGTGAGAGTAGAGAAGAATATTTTAAACAGTATATGCATTAACACTTTTTAGCCATATTAACAACCCCCCTAGGTCCTGAACCCCTGTCCCAGGGGCCACGAATTTAACAATTTAGCTAGAAGACTTCATGGACATCATAACCATGCATTTAGTTTTTAATAAATGTATATGGGAGCAGAGAAGAAGATTTTCAAAGATTTAATACGTTTTTACTACATGTATATGGCCATATTGTCCCCGCCCTAAAGCCTGAACCTCTGACCCAGGGGACATAAATTTCACAATTTTGATAGAGGGCCTCATGAACATTACAACCATGCATTTAGTCTTTAACGAATATATATGGGAGTAGAGAAGAAGATTTTCAAAGATTTAATACATTTTTTTTCTATTTGGCCATATTGGCCCCACCCTAGAGCCTGAACCCCTGACCCAGCGGTCATGAATTTTACATTTTGGTAGAGGCCTTCATTGACATCATAACCATGCATTTAGTTTTTAACGAATATATATGGGAGTGGAAAAGAAAATTTTCTAAGATTAAATAAATATTTATATATATATATTTATATGGCCATATTTACCCACCCTATAGCCTGAACCCCTGACACAGGGGTCATGAATTTCACAATTTTGGATGGGGCGTCATGACCAGCATAACTTTGCAATCAGTTATTTCCTCACATGTTAAAGTAGAGAAGACGAGTTTTTAAAATTTGGCCTTTTTTGTGCATATTTTGCCCCGCCTGTGGCGCCCCGGGGTGGTAGAGTCACGAATTTCACAATTTAAATTCCTCTTACCAAAGAAATGTTTCACACCAAAAATGATAACAATTGGACTTGTAGTTTTTAAGAAGTTAAAAATGTAAAAATGTTAACGCACGACGCATTACAACGGATGAAAACAGATAGCAATACGTCACCTGAGTTTATTCAGGTGACCTAAAAACTTGTACATCGACCAATGGCTGTTTATCATGAAGAGTCCCAATAAAGACATACAAAATTCCAGCACAAGTCCCAAAGATCTAACAAATTCTCTCCTCTAGACAAAAATCAACTGAAAACGTTGTGTCCAGCAAACATACTGACAGTATTTTATCTAGTGATAGGAAATCAAAAACAGAAAAGAGTTCAGAAATCGAAGGAAAATCTAGTGTGCAAACGGATATTGCAAAGTTACACCTTGTTGATATTTCTTTTCCTCCAGAAAATACAGGTGTGAAAATATATATTACAGAACCATATCCTATCAATGTTCCTCTTCATCCAGAAAAGTCGGGTGTCCAGGCAGATGTTACAAAGCTTTATCCTATGCATATTCCTCTTCCTCCAGAAAATGCAGGTTTGCAAATAGATACATGTACTACAAAGCTACATCCTATGTATATTACTCTTCCACCAGAAAACTCGAGTGTGCAATCAAATATTACAAAGCTACATCCTATGAATATTCCGCTCCCTCAAAATTAAGGTGTGCAAGCAGATATTACAAAACTATATCCTAAGAATATTCCTCTTCTTCCTGGTGAAATGTTATAAACAGATATGTTCTTAAATATTAATAGAGAACAAATAAGTCTTTCATTAGTTTCAGCAATGAAACCACAGACAGAGCAAAGCTTAAAAGTTGTAGAGCGACCGTCGGCGCCAGCCCTGACAATTTATCAACAGTATTCAGAGTCTCTCCAAGAAACCTGGAAACTGATGCATACACCAATACAATTCCTCTGTCTGTGTCAAAAGTAAACACAACATACGTCCAATAGTGAAAAGCAGTCCTGTTCAAGCACCAGTTCGCAATCAGAATGTTATCTTGCCCATACCAATACAAAGGGCGCAAAGCGAGTTACAGACAAATGGAATTGAGAACAGTGTTTCTGTATCAGGTCTAAACAACCAACCGGTATCTGCAGCGAGATCTTTTCGTCCTGGCTTTATCCCTCCTCCACCAAAAAGTGGTTTCGTTCCCGGAAATATACGCACCGCGCAAGGCGCCTGGTACAACAATTTCCAACGTCTCCCACTTCAACCGGCACAACCAGCTAAGAAAATACTTCAAGCAACAATACCAGTTAGACATAATCAACAGGCAGTTCCTCATCATAATTACATACAGACGAAAGTCCCACAAAGTGGCGTGATTCCACAACCGCCAGGTATGATTCTAAGGAACAACGGCAGACTCTCACATCCGCAAAACATTAGACCGTTTCAGCAGCAACATAATGTAAACACAGCGTATTTGACAAAGGCCCCAAACAAGCAACACGTGCAAAGTCCTCAAAACCATTTTGTCCCTGGGCCAATTCGCCGACCTAATAATCACCACGCGGCGGCTCATCACTTTGAAAGAAATAATCTAAGCCACCATCCGCCACAGCCAACCTCGCAAAAATTATATGACGTCACACCACCGATGTATGACGTCACGACTCCAGTAACATCGACAACACAAAAACCAACTCCAGGTCCAAGAAGACGGCCTCCAAAACCTAGAAATTTCGATCCTTTAAAACACATAATGAAAGGAAAGCAAACAAAGACGAAAAAGACGAACAAAGCAAAAACAACGACCAAAGCCAGACAACCCCCCGAACCCCCCGAAAGAACAACTAATGCCGACCCCGACAGGAAGAACTTCAATCAAAAAATTTTTAAGAATTCTTTTCAGAAAGACTATATTAACGAGCAACGAGGCAGACATCCTTTGAAAAATTTTATGCTCGAATTTGAAAGGTTTATGAAAAATATGGATAACTATTTTGATTTGTCAGGAATGATTGAGTTCAAAAAATAAATACAGGGATTTTCTTATAAATGCTGATTGAATTAATGTCTCATGTTTACACTTCTCATGGTACACAAATACCTAGTCTGGAATGAGTACCAAAGTCCTTTCAAAGTCAATTATACCTATTGGAACGCCTCTGTAGCATTATTTCAAATCATGCTTCAAAGTTTCAAAAAATAAATAAATAAATAAATAAAAATAAATTAGGTTTTTCTCTACAGTCACATAATGACAATTAAAATTCTATGAAAAATTTCCATTCAAGTATTTTAAAAAAAATTAATAATGCAATGTAATATATAATTTCTAAAACAAAAACACATTTTTTGAATTGCTTTACCAACACTTTTTTTAATTTGTTTTTAAAGAATTAAAATTTCGTTTGTCTGAATGCAATGAATTTATCTTAAGTTTGAGAAAATCTTATAACTTTACAAATGCTTATGAAATTAAAACATCATAAGCTAGTAACCATGTCTTTGCTATGTCATAAAATCAAAACATTATACAATACAAACGTTGTGTATTGATTTCGTAGCTTTTTTGCATATGATAGTCTTAAGTGGATCGATGCATTTTCGTTCATTGAAAACAAGAAACTCATTCAGTCATTTTTTTTCTTTTTAATCTGCATTTTGTAGCTTGTTGCAATTTTTTAAAACAGTTATTACTATTTTTTGAAAATAAAACTAAACGATATAATTTATTAAAAGTGTGATATCAAACAAGAAATATAAAGATTTTTGTCTGACCATTGAACATCATTGTTTTAAAAAACCCTCTGACTTAAGAGGGCTTGATGGTCGGGGTCATTTTTAGACTATATTGATCTCATTTAAATGAACAGCTCTCTGTAAGGATATAGGAAAATACTTAATTTATGTGGAATTTCTCTTTACAAAATAAAAGTTTAAAGCTTAAAACACAATATCTAAAAATTTAAGGAAGATATTAATTTGTTAACCAACCAGCCTTTTAAACAATGTCGTTTGACATTAAGCACTCTATATACATATTTTCACTGCATGTTTGCGGTCTATATAGAATCAAGTTTGTAATGCAGCAATTTAGTTAATGTTATGTTTTATAATTTATAGAACTCTGGGATGGCGTATTCCCTAGTAAAGAACAAGGTAGGGTAAGGGCCAAATTTGGCCCCCTCTTCAAATTTATTTATATCTATATTGTGGGTACCACGGAACTTGCTTTCCAAGAAAAAATATGTTTTAACACTTAAGCTTATTGTTTATGTTGCTAAGCAACACAAAAAACTTAGCAACCATTTTGTCTGTAATGGTCTTGTAACCTTAAACAGTTAAAACGAAAGTAGACATTTTTTTTTTGGGGGGGGGATTTGAGATTTCATGTTTAAAAAACAAACCTATTTCAACCTGTCATAATTTGAAAAAGAAATTATAAAAATGTGTATGGCAATGATTCGTCAATGTAACGATTTTTACATTAAAACATTAATTAGCCCTAACTTATAAGCAGGCATTATTTTTAGAAGATCGCGGTAACGTTATACATTAACATGTTGGCGTTTTCGGCGATGATATTTTCTTTAATTCCTCATTCAAGAAGTTTCATTTATTTCATATGATATAAATGTGTCATTCAGACCTCAGACCTTTCAATGAAAAACTTATGTGGCAGGATTTTGTATTATTTCTCTTTTTTTCTATGTAAAGAAAAGTTCGTATGTATCCCGATCCCGATCCTAATTTCCGAGAAATACGGCGACTTTTTTAGATATTATTTTTTCATAAATAATCATACAGCGCAAACTTGCCTATTTCTGATATTTGCAAAAATTGTTGAATGTCTCGAGTACTTTCTGTTTACAATTTTTCACAGATAGGCAAAGATGCGCTCATAGTTTATTTCACTCATATATATCACAAAATACAGGTAAAATTACAAAAACATGCAAACCATAGAACATTTGTCATTCAAAATAAAATCACTCCATTTGATTTTTGAAATCTTCTATAGCAAATGAAAGGTACATACAATATTGTTGAAAATAAGACTAAAAATATATATATTTTCTTTTCATTTAATTTTAATGAAATGTGGGGGCCAATTATGACCCTTACCCTATCTTGTTCTTTGCTGGGACAAGACACAACACGTACACGGAAACAACCAGTGTTTGAATTTGGGCAAAAGAATAGCAAATGAAAAGAACTTGGGTAGTAGGGATATAAAAACGAACCCAAATTGCATAATAAAAGCAGTTTATTTATGTACACAGACTATAACATGTTACATTTATTATAAAAACTACATACAAACTTAACAAAAGCTTAACAGTACATTAGAAAATATTGTAGTGAAGCAGTTTAAATATTTTTGAAAATTAAGAAAACTTATATTAAAAAGAGAATAACAATGTATGTTTTAAAACTTTTGATTATATTTCAAATTTAGGTGTCAAACTTCTTAAATTGATTTGTGCTGTTTATATCATCCAGGCATAGAATAAAGTGGTATAGTAAAACATTGTATAACATTGTAACTCTTGTAAAGTAATTATAAACAATATACATTATTTAAAGCAACGCAAACATGGCATGATATTGAAAGCTATTAAGTATACATATATGTAAATATAGATATCTTTTAACTGTGCTCTCTCTCTCTCCGAAAAGAAAACGTGAAAAAGTAAAGTAAAACAAAACAAAATAACTTGTCTATTATAAATGGTGCATCAGTCAGAATTCGGTAAAGACAAGATAAACTACAAAAGTTAACTACACGTACAATGTATATGTTATTATTGTATATATATGTACAAAGATAATATTATCTTCACTCTCTTTTTTTAATTCTCCATCAAAAAAATCTTCTTTTTTTTTAAATTTGGCATGCACAGCTGTTCAACGGTAAGTTCGTTAGTTGTATACTGCTCGGAGGTTTTGGGTTCTGATATTCATTCCCGGAAAACACTAAACGCATTTATAAAAATTATTGAATTTAAAAAGACGTTTTGAAATAATACAATTCTAAAAGATAGAAAAAGCGTAGAAATCAGTTAAGTTAAAAAGTTCAACAAAAAATATTTCAATTTTCCTTCCTTTCATTGTTTTCCCCCCATCTCTCACTGTAGACCTATTTTTCATTTATTTTCCGATGAATGTTTGATCGTAAAACTTCTTTCCACACACGGGCACCGCTAACCGAAATGCTCGCATCAATTATATAAAGTGTTATCGAGTAATATATACCGTACAAAAACAAAACAAATGAATAAGTAGTGTATCAAATTTGCATAAGCCTTAGTAAATTTTAATTTTTTTTTGTCAAAAATTGAAAAAATTGACATCTTAACAAATTATTTATAATGATTATTTTATGATTTTATATATTGAGTAAATTTGTTTAATCTATTTTCTTAAATCTTCTAATTAAAGGCAAATATAATCTAGATAATGTCAAGAATGATAACACCACAAAGAAGAATAACTCTAATTTTTTTTTTTGGCAAATGCGCAATAGACGAAATATACATAAACGTCTGCTAAAAATTGCTTTGTTTAATCACTGCACAAAAGAAGCGATTAATAATATCAACAAGGATATCTGCTATTTAGAAAAACCAGTGAAAAAATACCAATTTTCAAAATTTATGTGCGACATATTTCGGAATGCAAAAGGTAAACAATAGTACACGGCATACTGCCTCAGAGACACTTAGCGAGGCAGGGTAGAACTCCGTCATATCATGTTCATCAGCGGGCATAGAAAAGAATTACTATCATAGTTTTGCCAGAAAATGCACAGGTAACCAAAAAAATCGCAATTGGTAAAACATTTTCCAATCTGGCGTTAGCGAGCATTGGCGGTGCAGGGCCCAGCGGTGTTCCAGACGACCAGAGCACATACCTGCTTCAGCAATCAATGTTCAAAGAACAAAATACAAAATAATCATTCAAATCATTTATCAACAATTCTGTTTTTTTACAACACTTCGATCAATGTTAATGTACATCCGGAGCTAAAGTAATCAACGTGTTCAAATCAACATGTCCTAAATAAAATCACTCCGCGTGTTAATAACATGTACTTGTTTGTTTCTTGTTGATTCTTGTTATTTACAATTAATTTAGCTTAAACATTATTTGTGTTTAAAATTGAATTATAAGCATTGACAGTATATTGTTTTTTGCTCATCGAGAAATGAATCTAAAAACCGCATCGCAAACTTTTTTATGAAAGCCTTCGGCTTTCAAAAAGTTTGCGATGCGGTTTTTAGATTCATTTCTCGATGAACAAAAAAAAATATCCAGTCAATCCTATATTGACATGACTGGAAGCTGCTTTGTCGTCTGTCTAGCCGTCGAATGCAGCATTGGACCTGCCCACTACTGGTGGCTTGAGTGTTTCGTAATTTTGAGATGTGGACTTTCTAAGGTCGAGGTTTATCGTATCGTAGCGCTGAACTGATGGATGCTTGGGCAAATGTCGAGGTTTTTTCGTGTCTACACACAATAGGCTTAAATAGAACGTTGGTTTACATCAGACATGCATAATAATCTCGAGTTGCAAATTTTTTTCCAGTTTCTTTTTTAACTATAAATGATCAAAGTTAGATTTACTTTATGTATATTACATGTACCTAAAATGACCTGTTTGTCTCCGTTTCCTTAATATCAAGACAGTGATTGTACCAATGATGAGTACACAAACAACACTTAGGCTAATAATCAAAGGCAGAAAGATGTCTACAAATAGAAGAAAACAAAGACAAATATGTAGGATATAAAATATTTCTTTTGTAAAGAATGAACGCCAATTTAGGTTCCCCGGGTGATTTAAACACACTCTTTAATAAGAAACGTTATGTTGGAAATTATTGGTTCTTAAGAATAAAAATAATTTTTACAAATCCTATTCTGATTATTTCTTAATCTGCTAAAAATGGTTAGGGTTGTTTTCCCCCTCATTTTAACAAACCTAAAAGCCAATGCATTACGGTAAGTTGTATTAAAAATAGTCCCAGTGTCTCAGGATAAAAACAAAAATATTTATCGAATAAACACATTAAGCAGGTCAGATAACAAAACTCTTTCCTGTCAAATACCAATCTAAAAAGTTATTGAAACAATATCCGCGATTATCTAATTTTCGTGTTTTTTCGCGATCACTTTTACATCGCAAATAATTGAATACGCAGATATTATATCCTGTATTTAATAATAATTTTCTATAAGAAACGAAACATTTACAATCGCAAAAAATGACCGACGCAAATTAAAAATGTTACATATTTTCTCATTTTTGCAAATTTTGTAACACGCGAAATAAATCCATACATACGGTATAACTTACCGTTTTCGCCAGAGTTCTTTGGATTTTGAGCAATTCCGGGATATTGGTTACATGTAGACTAGTTAAGGAATAAACCATGTTTTAAAATATTGAACAATAATATAAAATGGTAAAGTGTATTCACAATAATGGATAAAAGCAAAAGATTGGAAGTTTAAAATGTTATCAGAATAAGAATTGAAATAAAAAAAAAAAGAATTTTTATTTCATTATGAAAATGAAGACAGCAATTGTGTTTTCTTACCGTCCTGTTACATTCCATTGTTGATGCACTACAGCTATAACATAAGTCATTGTAGATGACTAATGTCAAGGAATCGCTATAGTTTATTTCATCGTAGGATAAGCTTATGTAAAAACCATAAACATTTTTGGATGCTGATCGCCTTTTACGGTAGCTCGTTGGAAAGATGATTCGTAGCATCGTAGGATTTATATAATTCGCCTCGATAACGTTAGTCGAAAGCGTCTTTAATTCTCCCGAATCTGTTATCTAGTAATGAAATTCAAAGGTGTTCAGTTAAATATTTCTGTGTCAGTTATGTACATAGATCGTGTGTTAAGAAAATATACTCTGTTTACTTATATTTTATTTATTTTCTATTTATCTACAATTCAACAAATCATAATATATAGTATAGCTGAAAGAAACCTATATGAAGATGTCTATTAAAAAAGACGAAAGGTTTCCATAGGTAGAAGTCCATACAGTAAGATTTTTGTCTAAAATCGTACTAGTATTACATACGAATTCATCATAGGAAACCTAAATAGATGCTGCTTGTACAATTGATTATACTTCTATGTAATCTACTGGAAAAAATTTTGAATCTCACTTTTATAAACTGTCTTTTACTTTGCAAAATTTGTATTGAAACATAGCAAAGAAAAGTTTTTTAACATTTCTAGGATCCTGATACATTTTTTCATAAATGATATAAAAACTATTATGAAAATAAATATGAGCTTCTCTTTAACAATTATAACACAGAATATTTGATTTTTTCGCAGATTTATTACACTGTTATTATAATTGTCAGAATAATCGGAGCTAGCATAAGCTATAACATGTATTTAAAACATTCACTACGTTTACAGTTGCATAAGTAATAAATAAAAGTCTAAAAACTATGTTTGAAGATCAACAGTTTAAGAATTAGGATTTGTATTATCACAAAAATTCCCATTGCTTGGAAAGTCTGCAAGCTAATAATCTTAAAGAAATAAAACCAGAAGAGACAAGAAGAAATTTATAAGCATCCTTATAAATTACCTTAAATTCCTCCAATTTCGCAAAAACAGTTTGGGATACAAAGTAACCAAAGATATTTGTTTTCGCGCATGCCCGTTTGCTTGTTTTGCACAATCCTTGTTCCGGTAACGTTAAATTGGCAGGTGGTGTTGATTTATCGAGGGAACAGTCAGTACCAACATATGGACCATTGCATATGCAGATTCCTTATAAAAAAATATCCCTTCTTTCATTTTTTTAGATAAACAGCATACAACACAGCAATTGACTAATGAATACAAGAGACCCATGGGCCACATCGCTCCCCTGAGCAACAATAGCCATAATGAAACCAGCTTTTTTTGGATTCATATACAAATTATCTGGACAATGTAGTAAAATACATCGTGTATAAAGATATTTTTCACAATTTTCTCCAGATATTCCTATGTTACACATAAAGCCCCTTTTGTAACTAGATGGTTTCATGGTTATATCACATATTTAGCATAACCGTTCTCAAAAAATCATAAAACAAATGTTCATATAAATATTAACCTTTATCAAACTATGAACCCTTTGTGTGGCCTAAGAATTGTCCGGGGTCACAGTCTAAACAATTGAGAATCACCAACTGTCAAGATGCTAGCATTAAAGTAATAATATCATATAATAATTATTATAACATCTAATTTTTTGAGAATAATTAATTTTTCCTATGTAAAAATTTGACCCTCATTGCTCTATTGTGGCCCCACCCTACCCCTGGGGATCATCATTTGAACAAACTTGAATCTACACTTCCAAATGATACTTCCACACAAGATACAGCTTCTCTGGCCTATTGGTTTTTGAGATGAAGATTTTTCTCTATATATTCATATGTACATTTGACTCCCAACCCCCATTTTGGCCCTTACCTTTCCCCGGGGATCATGAGTTGAACAAACTTGAATTTACATTACCTGAGGATGCTTCCACACAAGTTTCAGCTTTTCTGGTCAAATGATTTTTGAGAAGATTTTTAAAAATAACAAAACATTTTCACTAACTTTAAATCGCCCCTTAAAAAAGCCGTGGTCCTTCATATTAACAAACTTGAACCATTTACCCATTAATGCGTTATGCAAATTTTGGTTGAAATTGGCCATGTGGTTCTGGAAAAGAAGATAAAAATATGCAAAATTTACAACTACAACGACAACTACAGACCACGGACAAGTTTTGATCAGAAAACTCACTTGAGCCTTCGGCTCAGGTGTGCTAAAATGTGCACAAATAATTGATTTTAGACTAGTTTTCTTCCTGTCCGCCAAGATTTCTGCCGAATCTTTCAGCCGAATTCACATATTATGCGCCCCTTTTCTTTAAAGACGCTTTGAATTGCAAAGAGTCGCATTAAAATTTCATAGAAAAGCACAAAAAACTGTATATTAATACAATGGATTAACATGGTATTTTATTTCAATTCATTTAGGAGATGAATTTGATTCTTTATTGTTCTCTTTTTAATTTAAAGTTACTGAATACAGAGTTAAATATTGTAGGGTTTTTATTTATTACAAGGCCTACTACTTTGTTCCGGTGCGCCACTTATGAAACTTTTATCATGTCATATAATTAAAATTTGCATTTAGGTTTAAAAATAAAACCTAAAATATCAATTTTGGAAAATATTATTTAACTGTATATATTAACTGCATTCAATAACAGAACATTAACCCGTAAAGATGCTTCTATTACTTTGTTTGAAAGAATTACATTCCTATTTTTTTTTCTTAAAGAAAAAGTCTTTTAAAAAATCATAAATCACTAAATTTATTTAATCTTTGAAAGAGTAATAAAAACACAAAGCGTTTTATTTATATGAAGTCACGTTGATAACTAATATCGTAATAAGAGCACAAACTGGATTGCATACCTTCGTTGCAATTGCCATTAGCGGAGCAATTGTTAGGACAAACAAGCTGACCGATTTTGTGTGCGACAGAAACTCCTTGAAAATCCTTTGATTCATGGAAAACTTCATATTTTTTAATTTGTTCAAAGCATTGGTGGTCCATTGATTCTCTGGTAAAGCTAGAGAATTCAGTTGTCCCACTATCCTATGATTGAAATATAAGTTCATAAAAATTAAGACAAAAGTCATCAAATTACTAATTATTAAGTTACAACGATGAGCAATGAGAAAGAGCTAGGGAGAAATACCATAATGAAGATTTTAGTTACGTTCTGTACTTACCCTTATGTCAAGTATACAATCCTCTATCGCAAGTTTAGTGGAATTGTCCATTGGGATGTACTTTTGGCACTCAATTTGAGCTGGGTCATTAAGCATCATATTTTCACAGAATTCACGAGCTGCTGATTCAGTCCAATTATTTTTCCAAGTAGGGATCTATAATATCGGTGATATTCTGATAACATAATATAGGCTATTCACTGCATTATACTGAATAATGGTTACTCTTTTATTGAACTTATAGTAAAAAAATATATTATTATTATTATAAAAAGCATAAATAATGTAAACTTGAAATTAAACAGAATAAAATTCAATAAACAATTACAGGTGGAATAAAATTTGGATCAAAACTTGGATCTAGTTTAAGGGGGAAAACCTCCATGACATCATCACTGTCGTCATCTTCTAAGTTGACATCACGTTTGAATCGATCTTGGTAACGTTTGCACGTTGATGTATATTTCTGTGTAGTTGTTTGCTGAGAACATAGAATTGCCGGCGTAGCGATAGAACAGTTTGCTGTAAAGTGATTAGTAATGGAGTTTTCACTTGAATGGATTTCTGTAGCACAATCACAATATTTCTGAAGCTGAACATTCTCAATGTCTTGTAATCTGTTGACTCCAAAAAGGCTTTCGGTGGAATTTACATTGACACTAATAAAAGATTTCAAAAAATAATAAACAGACTTATCTTAAAAAGGACTAAGTTGATTGTATATTTGAATATGAATACAAAAACAAAAACAAGAGGCCAACATGTTTGAACGGTCACCTTAGTATCATAGCCTTACCTTAATACACAAGTCTTACCTAACCTACACCACTCCTAGGGCCGAACAGAAAGCCCTCCGCATGCCGTTTAAGATGAAAAATGATATTATTTTCTCAAAAAGATCGAGACTGAATTCTGACCTCAACAAGGACTATCATTGTATCTTAACTTTAATAGACGACTTTATTCTCTCATCTGTGTCGTCATCTTTCACTTAAATTCAACGATAGAGCAAAAGAAATAAATTAAACACTTGATTCTCTATGCCCCAACCCCAAATTGAAGCCAAATCGAATGCATTTGGTGTCATAAAATTTACTATGCCAAAAAACAGCTTTTCTATATTAAAAAAAAAATATGCATTCAATTTTTATTCAGAGTCATTAGAAGTAAAGATGATTTTTAAAAGTTACACTTACATGTATACATGTACTATAATATGAACATTTAGGGACAAAATAACTATTTAAGCCCCACTCTGCAATCAGGACCATACAACAGGGGAATACAATTTACAATTTTGGTAGAGGACTTTCTGAACAGGCAGTCAGTTTCTATTCAGTTTCTGAATTTCTGAAGGATACTTCTAAACATTGTTACAATAACACTATATGGCAATGCTTGTGTTATAGCGAATTTTGCTCTTAATTCGCTTCGCTGAGGTACCGGGGAATAATTGATCTAATTTCAACTTCGAAATAAAACCAGATATTAAATAAAGCCAAAATATAAAGTTTATTAATTTGAAATTGAAATGTCAAAAGGTGACAATTTGCGTTTGCTGTCTGGTTTTATTTCGTCGATAATTACAAAGTCACGCCCATAAAGATTTTCTAGAAATACTAAATATAATTGGTTATTTAACTATTTATTGGCGTGGAAATAAACAAGTAACAATCAATATATTTAGCGTTAATAACCATTGTTCAAATTATGTAATCAAAACGCTCACAGGTGCCAGGTAAGTTATCAAAACAGGTTGAATTAGGTAATTAAAATACTTAGCCGTTCTGTGAGGCTTATTTAACAATTGACATTAATTTAAAACTCTATTAATTAAAGAAATTATGTATTTAAAGATTAAGTAATATTTATGAATTGTTTAGTAAAAGCGTTATTTCAACATTTGGTTATTTTACTCTTTGTTTTCTTATTCATTTTTAAAACGTATATACACAATTATTTATCTACAAATTATATGTTTACTACTTGATATTAATGAAATACTGAGTATACGCAAAATATAAACAGGAAAATTGATATATAAAAATATACACAAAATATGTACACGGAGCTTAAAATGCTGTAACATTTGCCCCACTCTGTAGTCAAAACCCCATACCAATGGGCTTTATAGTTTTTTTCTAAATATGGAATCAGATTTATTCAATGTCTGCAGAAGTAAACAAGAAGACTTTTAAACATTATATACATAAATCATAATGTCCATTTTGGTCAGATCTGCAGTCAAATCCCCTACTTAGGAGGACAGAAATTAACAACTTTGGTACAGTGTAGAGGATTTTATAGGTTTTTTTTAAATATATGCAGTCAATCTTATTTAATGTCTACAGAAGGAAAGAAGATGACTATTAAACATTATATACATTAATTAATTTTTATGGCAAGTTTAGCCCTCCTACCCCGGGGAAGGAGGAGGAACATGAAATTTACAATTTTAGTAGAGGGCTTCCTGGTCTAAATAACTAAGGATTCAGGTTTTTTTCAGATGTACATAAATACAACAATCAAAAAATTTACAATGTATGTTTTTCTATCTCAAAGAGGTATCTAAGCATTTTTAAAAAGAATTAGCCATGTATTTTTCAACAAGTTAAAAATTTTCAATATTTAACGCACGAAGCACAATGACGAACGGATACCAATGACAAAATGACAATAACAAACCGTCAACCATCTCAAAAATCCATAAAACGAATACAAATTCAAAGCAGAGCAACACGGACCTCCAAAACGATAGAGGTAGGATCAGGTCCCTAGGAGGAGTGAGCATCCTTTGCTGAACGGTCACACCTGCCTTGTGCTCTTTGTCGTAATCGGGAAAAAACAAAAAAGTCCGTAGACAGTTCGGTGATTATTTATGGTCTAACAATAAGTATGAAAAACTTCAGTCAGCATGCGACCCAGTGGAAGATTGTATTTGCTGACAAAGTCGTTGTATCGACCATAGAACTTACGAAAAGATGACTTCAAACGAGACTGTTGATAGTCCTGTTTTATCAACTTGTTTGTGAGTAGCTTGCCTCGTCTTAGAAACTGTTCATACGAAGAGCATAACTTTGCGTATCGAATTAACTGAGAGACAAAAACACCATAAGCAGGTGATGAAGGTATATTGCTACACGAGTAAGGAAAGTTGACTATAGAAAAAATGAAGTCATCGCGTTTATCATAAAGTTTTGTTGTTCGGTTACCATCAATGTCCATTTCCAGTAAAATATCCAAATATGAAACAGATGACGCAAACTCTGTGGTATCTTTTATTTCAAGTTCTCTGGGATATAGCAAGTCAACGTAAGTATAGAAATAAGAATTGTTAATTGATAATACATCGTCGATATACAGTAAGCGGAACGTTATTTTTTACAAGATAAACGATAGGATAGGATTCACGCACGATAGGATAGGATTAACGCGCGATAGAACAGTATACACGCACGATACGATAGGATTGATACACGATAGGAAAGGATAAACGATGTTGATGATAAACGTATAATAGCTTTAAACGATCTTCATGAATAACCTGATATTGGCATAATTTGGGAAAGAACACGTACGAATAAAGATTTACGTGGAATTTCTTTTTAGTAACAATTGCCGAGTTGTTAATCATCGCTGCATCATTTATAGATTGTATAAAAATGACTAGTTAATTTTTTTTAAAACAAAAATTATGAGCTTAAATGATCAATAAATTTTCTGCATTTTTAACATTGCTTTTATTTCCGAACACCCTAGCCGATCGTCGCGAATATTGCAGCCCGAGTTCAAATCACACAGAGAATAGTTGGTTCAATTATAAAAATCCAACTCTTGTTTAAAGTAAATATAAAATCTATCATAAATACATTTCTTTCTGTTTAAGAAAATGATGCATTAAAACGAATTATATAACATACAAGTTAAATAAATATTTACGCAGGTATACATTACGCGTACGATTTGTTAACATTATTTTCATTACCACACACCCAAGCCGATTGCCGAGAACATTTCAGCCCAAAATCAAATATCACACGAAAAATAACGGGTTAAATTATAATACAACTCTGGTTTTAATTAAATGTAAATTATATCATAAATACTTTTGTTTCTGTAAAATATAATGCATAAAAAACGAATTATATTGCATGAAAGTTAGTATTTTACGCAGGTATACACTTCGCGTACGATTAAATATATTCAATATACAGGTAAATACGTTACCTTGTTCCTAAGAACCTCGATAGTTTACTTTATTTTTTTTTTTATTTCCAATGCTTACAGATATGATTTACATGTAATATTGGTTAGTTTTGATCTAAAAAATTAAGAAATTAGTATCATGATAGAATGCTGGATAGGATTTTACAATTCTTGTTCGATAAATTTTCTTATACGGCGCACTGAACGACTTGCAGTTGAACTTTGAAATAAATTTATGAAAAGGCACGAAACGATTAACACGATAGGATATACGGAAAAACTGTAAAAATTGAACGATAAACCGGATAGGATAGGATTAACGCACGATATAATAGGATTGATACACGATACGATAGGATAGGATTGTAAAAAATAACGTTGCGAGTACTGTACCTGAATGTTGAGTTAAAGGCCACAGCGAGTGATTTATTTTTTCACGTACAGGTTTTTGAATAAATTCTGCTTCATAAGAATACATAAATAGGTCTGCTAACAATGGGGCACAATTGGTACCCATGGGAATTCCAACAGATTGTTGGAAGACTTGATTTCCAAAAACTACATAGATGTTCTCTATCAGAAACTCAAGCATCTTTTTAATTTCAACTTCAGAGTACTTGTGTGTGCAATCAGAATGGTTTTTAACAAAATAATTTTTTAGATTTCCAATGACAAGGTAAGTATTTTTACGGCTTCCATTTTTATTGAAGAAACAACTGTCGATTAAATCAAAAAGCTTAGATTTTAATTTGTCATGGGGAATGGTTGTATAAAGCTTTGAAAAATCGTACGTTTTGATGCTTTTGATTTTGGTAAGATGTTGTGACCTCAAAATTTCTAATAATTCTTTAGAGTTTTTTAGTATCCTCATCTGATTCACACCACTTCTGAAGTATATTGTTGTACAGTACTCTTGAATTTTCTCCTTCACTACTGTAAGAATTTTAGTAAGGAGTAAAGAGAGAGATTTTGTAGAACATTTACTGGAACCTGCTATATATCTCTGTTTTTAAGGACTTCTGCGAAGCTTTGGAATCCAGTACAAATAAGGTTACTCAAATTCATTTTGTTTCTTGGGGATATTAAAGATATCCATAACCGATTTACGAATTTGAAGTATCTCCTGCTTGGAAAGGATGCTATGGGTGTAAGTAGCTAGGATTACCATGTGTAGAATCGAAACCTAGTTCTTTGAAAATGCAATTAATATAATGTGCCTTACAAACAAAGACTTGCCTTATCAGAAGGGACCAGTTTATACTAATCGTGCAATCTATCTAGTTCTTTTCTCACTTCTGCTTTATTGAAAACAGAAGGATAGATGGTTTTCATTTGAACTCTCAGTCGTTTAATACGAGATTTTAATATACATCTGATGCTTTTAACCCACTCTGACAAGGTTTCAAGGTCTTCTTTCTCAGATTTTGCCCATCGCTTGGCGTAATCTTCAACAGAATTCATGATATGTATAAAATTATGACGCCATGTGAAGGATCTGGTCTCCCTAAATTTTGATCCTTTCATAATAAGTGATCTTAGGTCTTCGTTGTTAACTAAATTTACATCACCAGTAATGAAGTGTTGTAGGGTGAAGAAGAACATGAAAACGTTGGAAGATTATCTTTCAGATGTTCGATATCAAGGTCTTGTAGAGTTTGTTTGTAATTGAAGAGTTTGGAAGCGATGGTTGAAGTATAATTGTAGGAAATACAAGGGGTTGACTTCATCTTGAAATATGGCGGAATGCAAAACTGAACTTTTTTGTGATTTAGAATATTGCTTATATTAACGGCATCGATTCCCTTGTTGGCATACTGCAGTTTGAAAAAAGCAATGGTGCATGTGGTGCATGAGCAATTGGAATAGGTCACCTGAGTGATTCAGGTGACCTAAAATTTGTTTTTTAAAATCAATAATATTTTGTTTGAATCAAAACCCGAAACCAAAAGTGAAATCCCATGAGGAATTCAAAGTCCAAAATAGAAAAAAACTGCAAGGATTCTAATATAGGAATAAATTAATTTTTAAAAATATAACCCATATATTAATAGTGGTGACCTAGGAGTTTGTTGAAACGGTAAATGCAAAAACAATAGTGGGTCCCAATGTGTATTGTAGTTCCAATTAAAAATCAAAGTACTCAAAGTACAGATATTCGGGTTCATTTATGTATGTTGAAAACATTTTCATGAAATAGCGTTATTAACGACTAAATAGACTTACGGATATTATTATTGAATTAATTGAGTTTTTAAGCGTATCAATACATATTTAAATTGGTATCGTAAGTATTATCAACCCAGCTTAGCTTAACTGTTGTACACGCTCTTAAAACAATTCCCGCAACAATTTTTACTCTCAGCTTGTATAGAGATCTCTACTATTTAGAATGACATGTGCAGGTCAACGGGGAATGTTGGAGGTGGGGGTCACCCTGGAAATTTCGACATTTCTTCAAAATTTACATTGTAAAAATAACCGAAAATAGGCCTTTGATCTCCCTCCCGAGCAAACAGAAATTCCTAGGACCACCTCGGTAAAAATTTCTTGATTCGCGCATGAATGACCAAGGCTCTTTGTGTAAACAATGTATTCCGCGGCTTTGCAACTACTCGAAGTATTTAGAATGTAACAAAGGCCAAGAACACGATTACCATCTGATGTTTAAATATATATATATATCCGTAACTGTGCACCGTAGTTATAGCCTCATCCTCAGTGACCCCTAGCGGAGAGATTCTGTAATTTGATCATTGCCTTTAGAGTTACTGAAGTGAAGTCGATAGATAAGAGAACGTACCAGATAAAGAAGAACACCAAAGAAGGTAAATATAATAGTTTGAAGATTTTGAACATGATGTGTTCAATTAATTGTAGTTTTGGAAGATGGATTTGAGAAATCCAACTTTTCATGAGTTGAAAAGAGAGAGAGAAAATATCCCATCAGGTGGGGTACATGTATATTCAAAGGAAAAATGTGTATGTTATGGATATATGTACATGTTTGTAATTATGATTTTATTCCCGTGGTTTAATAGCGATTAAACAGAAAATAATGTATAAGAAAAAAAATATAGGTAGAGGGTTTTTTTGTTTTGGGGGTAAAACAATTTTAGCAATATAAAGTTGAAGTGTAATCTTGAGTAGAATTTGTACAATTGATTTTAAATATTTTAGATGCCACCTGCGGTTACGACGCTGAAAAGAAAACATTCTTTGAAGGGGAAAAGTATTCTCACAGTAATAAAGAGAACTAGGCAGATACGTTATCGGGTTCTGCAGCCAGGATGGTCACACAAGTGAGAACGGAAGATTTTGATAACGAGGAATTAATTAACCAGTTCCGACAAATTACAGGAGAGAGTGCCGCTGATTGCTTAGAGATGGCGGGGAAGGCGACAAACAAAAGAAATCTTGTCTGGTTATTGCATAATGCTATTATTTATGCTAATGAAGTAGGCCACTCGGAGAGCAACTGACCGAAACGATGGTAGGCAATTTTCCTACTAGGGGGTCAATTTATGATATACAAGTATTGTGGGTAATTATGCTCTCCGGAAAATGAAAGGTTACGTATAGGGTGTTTTTCTTTTCTATTATTCCGGAAGTTATACGGGTTTTTTTCTTTTATGTTAAAAGTTTTGTTTCCTGTGGCTATTTTTAGCAATCTGGTAGTGCTGCAATTGAAAATGACAACCGGACAGTAGGTGCAGCTTCTACATCTACACATGAGAGGGAGACAGAAAAGAAAACTAAGAAAGACAAGAATAATGCAGCTGAGATTCTTTCCAGGATAGCAGACTTGGAGCAACGGAAAGTGTGGAAAGCTTAAATGAAAAGGTACGGGGACTTGCCCTACAAAAGTTACGGAATGAGGCAATGATTTTATTATTGTTAGAAGAATTAGCCAATGTAGCAAGGAAAAGACAACATGATGACTCAATTGTATTTGACGAGCCAGCAAGAGAAGCTCTTAAGCATCAGGGGTCAATAAATTTGGCTTCGTTGGTGTTAAATGTCGTTGGGGGGTCTTCAGATGTTGTTATAAAGGTTCTTAACAAATGTGTGAAAGAACAAAAGGTAGAATCAAAGTTAACAGTTCCAGAGAAAGCAGAAAATGAGAACACTCATCAGTCACCTTTGGCAAATGTTTACAACCCAATAAATCCATATTTGATGCCACAACAGTCTTACCAATATGTACCATATCAGAATCTCTCAATGTTCAACAGTAGGCCTAGAGGTAGATTCAATCAGTGGAAACCTAGAGGAAATTGTAATTTTTGTGATATGCCTGGTCATAGTATCAGAGAGTGTCAAAAAATGAAACTGGCTAAAGAACAAAGAAAGTAATTGAGTACATCAGAATATCGGTTTTTTATGTCATGTTGGACAGGTTATTTCACCATGTATCCAGGGACACTGATTCCCTAGTGAATTTTTCACGTGGGTCTTGGTGGAATGCTGTCCTTTCCCAAACCCTATTGGATTTTTTCTATACAATATATGAAGATTATATATTAAAATGTAGAATATATATTCGTTATAGTTTATATTCTTTTGTAGGCATCGCATGCACCTGACAATTGTGGAAACCTAATTGTTCCAGAATGGGAATTTGACTGTAATTTTAATCCAGTGCATGCAGAAAATAATAAGAAAAAACATCCAATATGGACAACTTTGGGAGGGGACAACATTCCATCACATGTAGACCCATACATTTTTAATGAAGATTGTGCTGGAAAATCTTTATACAATTTATATTTAAGAAATCCAGATTTTTTCATTGCTGGAGAACTACATAATCAATTTTGTCATTGGGAAAAAAGTTTGTTTGATAATGACACATCTAGTCTTGTTAAAAAGTGGATAGAAGATGGTGTTGATGCAACAAAATTGTTTACACATTTCAAAGGTAATTTTAAAGGTTGTAGCTACAACTCTTTGTTTCCTCCACAAAGATTTTTTTTCAAAATACACCAATCTGTAAACAGTTTAAAGAATTTATTTGCTCAGAATTGTATGAAAGAATACTTAATGGATCCTTGTCTGTTGTTGGTAAAGTGGGACAATGTGAGCTTCCACATATTATTATGCCCTTAACTGTAGAACCAACAAAACCAAGACTTTGTCATGATGATAGGTATATTAATCTTTGGACAAAAGATACACCTTTTCAGTTCAAAATTTAAAACATGCAAAAGATACACCTTTTCAGTTGAAAATTTAAAACATGTACCTAGGATGGTTGAAAAAGATGTGAAAATGATAACATGTGATGAAAAATCAGGGTATGATCATGTTATTTTATGCAAAAATTCTAGAAAATACTTTGGAATAGAGTTTGTAGGTTGGGTTTTTACATACAACACATAACCATTTGGCTGGAAATCATCCCCTTACATTTATCAAACGAAAGGCATGCAAGTTACAAATTATTTAAGAAGTAAAAGTATTTATAACATACAGTACATTGATGATAGATTAGCAATTGAATCTGCTAAGTCTAGGATAACAGAGGTTGCCTATGTTTTGCTTGAATTACTTGCAAGGTTAGGATTTATACTTTTTCCTGGAAGAAAAGTCAGTTTGTATCATCTCAGGTGGTTAAATATCTGGGTTATTTTATTGATTCTTCTAAGATGGCATTTTCTTTACCAGATGAGAAAAAAATGTCATTTTCAAAATTAAGAGAATCTATATTGTTATCAAAATTTTTTGATATTAGAACTTTGCAAAGGTTTGCTGGAAAGTGCATTTCATTTTGTTTAGTTGTTCCTGCCGAAAAACTGTACTGTAGAGAAGTCAATAGAGCAATTTCTTATGGCATGAAGAATTCACAAATGATAAAAGTTGAAGATTCTTTAAAACAAGAGATAGAATATTGGAGGTTTATTGATACTTGGGAGGGTTGCATGACTTGGAGGTTAGAAACTCATAAACAAATAATGTTGGCGACTAATGCATCAGGTTTTAAATATGGTGGAAACATTTTGTCTGGTGAATTTAAAGGTTTGATTTTAAGCGATTTTTGGAGTAATGATGACAGTAGACCAATTCATTTGAAGGAGGCTGAAGCAGTATATATGAAGCAGATATAGTTACAAAGAAAAAATTAAGAACTCAAGAATAGATGCATTGAGTGATAACATGGCTGTTATCAAAACATAAGAAAATCAAGGTGGAAAAGATAAACAGCTCAATGACATTATAAAGCAGTTATTTTGCTTTGTTTATGAATTAAACATTTTATTGAATTTACAATATGTCCAGTCAAAACTAAATGTGGCAGATGAACCTTCTAGGTAAATTTCTTTGTCAGATTGCATGTTGAGTGAGACATCGTGGGCTTATGTTGAGCAATTGTTTGGCCCACATACTGTGGATCTTATGAGTTTAGATTCTAATTGTATGAAAGACAGATATGGCAAGATGTTGCGACATTTTACGCCATATCCAACAATTTTATCAGACGGTGTGAATGTTTTTGTTCAAAATGTGAATGAAGAAGAAAATCCTTATGTTTTTCCAACACTTCAAATGATATTTCCATTGTTGAAATTGCTTAAGGAACAAAATGTAAAATGTTGTACAATGGTTTTACCAATATTTCAAGAAAAACCAATTCAGTGGCCCTTTTTAGCTACACACTGTATTTCACAAACAGTATTAGGGAGAAAGGGTGATGTAAGAGTACTGAAGTTACCAACATCTAAAGGTTTTATAAATGATGTGAAAGGATTGAAAAATGAAGGGTGTTTTTAGATTACGGTTTTAGATTAGGTGATATGTAGATTTTTTGTTTTGATTATGTATTGTCAATTTTGTGTTATGGGATTGTTCATTTTGGAACGGTGTTTTACTTTTGCAAATTTTATGTATTTTTCAGAATGTTCATATGGAGTTGGAAGACATTGATGAAAGATTACAATATTTAATATTTATATCATTAAAAAGATGCTTGAATTTCTGATAGACAACATCTATGTAGTTTTTGGAAATCAAGTCTTCCAACAATCTGTTGGAATTCCCATGGGTACCAATTGTGCCCCATTGTTAGCAGACCTATTTTTGTATTCTTATGAAGCAGAATTTATTCAAAAACTTGTACGTGAAAAAAATAAATCACTCGCTGTGGCCTTCAACTCAACATTTAGGTATATCGACGACGTATTATCAATTAACAATTGTTATTTCCATACTTACGTCAACTCGATATATCCCAGTGAACTTGAAATAAAAGATACCACAGAGTCAGCGTCATCTGTTTCATATTTGGATATTTTACTGGAAATGGACATTGATGGTAACCGAACAACAAAACTTAATGATAAACGCAATGACTTCAATTTTTCTATAGTCAACTTTCCTTACTTATGTAGCAATATACCTTCATCACTTGCATATGGTGTTTTTGTCTCTCAGTTAATTCGATACGCAAGGGCATGTTCTTCGTATGAACAGTTTCGAAGACGAGGCAAGCTACTGACAAACAAGTTGATAAAACAGGACTTTCAACAGTCTCGTTTAAAGTCATCTTTTCGTAAGTTCTATGGTCGATACGACGACCTTGTCAGCAAATACAATCTTCCACTGAGTCGCATGCCGACTGACGTTTTTCATACTAATTGTTAGACCATAATTAATTACCTAATTGTCTACGGACTTTTGCGGTTTTTATTTTCCCGATTACGACAAAGAGCACACGGCGGGTGTGACCGGTCAGCAGAGGATGCTCACTCCTCCTAGGCACCTGATCATACCTCTATCTTGTAGGTCCGTGTTGCTCTGCTTTGAAATTGTATTTCCTTTTATGGATTTTTGAGATGGTTGACGGTTTGTTATTGTCATTTCTTTCATTGGATAACATTAAGAATTCTTCTGCTTATGAAAAAAAGAGGAAAAATGTAAAGATGATGTTAGAACAATTTCTTCACAAAATTCCTGGCTCCCCCACTTTATTGTCAATTACACCACATGACATTAAACGATTTTTAGTATGGAAGGATAGATTTGGAAAAACAACAGTACATTCATATAAATGCAAACAATTAGGGATAACTGGGGATAGTACTTGTAACAGTCCTTAAAGATTAGCAGTAGCATCAGTCAGAAATATCATCCAGCACCTTGTAGATATATAAGAATTAGAGGGTAGAGGAAGAGCATATGATGAATATTGTGGGGTTGGGAATCCAGCTGCATCTGTTGAAATTAAGAACAAGCAAAAGCACACATTCTACCAAAGCAGGCAAAACCATTCTTTTTAACAAAACTTGAAACAATTTCAAAGTTTATCAGTAGAGAATTGGGAAGGTCTGATCTAACACTGAAGGATAGGTTTGTTTTGACAAGAGATCAAGCATTGCTTAAATTACAATTTTTTGCTGGTGACAGGGCTAGTGATATAGCAATATCTTTGTTACAAGAGGTGAAATACTTGAGAAAAAAAGATGGGTTTGCATTTAATCATACATTTGGGAAGACTCTCAGGGGTAATGGAAAGACAAATACATTTGTAATAAAATGTTGCCCGATTGAAATTATTTGTCCAGTTAGAGGCTTAGAAAGATATTTTGAAGAGGCAACACGATTAGGGATAGACATGTCTTCAGGATATTTTTTTAGAATGGTGACAGAGTCAGGAAGAGTTATTAATGAGCCAATGTCTTACTCCTCTATATATGAAAGACTAAAATGTTATTTGATTACTCTCTGAATTGATGGGGTGAGACACCACATAGCCTAAGAGCAGGGTGTGCTGTTCATATGTGTTTTTCAAATGCTGCACATGATGTTCATGATCTTATGAACCACGTTGGATGGGCTACAGAAAGTTCTGCAAAATATTATAGTAGATATGAAACTCTGTTAGATGCATCGAACACTGCTGTTAGATTAGCACAATCAAGTGAGAGAGCAAAAGAAATTGGAATCATGTTCAATGAAAAGGCAAATTTTGAGGAATTGCCATCTATTAATGATGTTTAGTGCATTTTGTTGTTGTACAGTTTTCTGTAACATAATTAAAAAAAAAATAATGCATTGCGTAATGTTTACAAAATTAAATCTATTCAATATGTTTATAGTTTTGTTTTGTTTTTCACATGTATTTTATACATGTGTTGAGTATTGGGAAGAGTGTAATTATACAAGACATGTAATGAAATGGTTCAGGAGCACGTGTAAATATAATGTGTAACAAGGAGAATGATTATTCACTTACTAATTTGTACCCAATACTTAATTCTAAGAGAATACAGAATATTGAAGATATATTCAGTGAGGATGTGGTATCATCCTCAGTGACCCCTAGCGGAGAGATTCTGTAATTTGATCATTGCCTTTAGAGATACTGAAGTGAAATATGTTGTTTGAAAGAGAGATTACTCAAGTTTAGTTGGGGCTATGGGAAATGGAAAATTACCCTCCCACCCAACCCTGATTATGTGATAACGTTTTTACATTCTGTATTTCACTTACTAATTTGTACCCAATACTTAAATCTAAGTGAATACAGAATATTGAAGATAGATTCAGTGAGGATGTGGTATCACCATTGCTTACGCAATGAACCCGGCTAAAAACAAAACATGAATCAATAATGTGGCCAAGGCGGTGTCAAATTCGGTTTTTAAAGAATGTAAAAAAAACCTTCTTAAACATTAATATTTGTCCTCAAGATATGCAATACTACAATATTTTACACTACGATACAAACATTATGTTGTACATAAATAAATAAATGGGTCTCATTTTATATGACGTTTCTAAAAACCTTTAGTTAGAGTCTTTCATTTATAAAATACTAGTATCAAAAGCAGACATTGACACACTTCAATTATAAACTACTTTTGAATCCTCAGAATCCAATTCACATGCACTTTAACTCATATTCTTACATGAAAGTGCAAAAGGGCAGATCCGATCATTTCTGTGTGAAATAAATTTCACGAAATCACAATGAGCATCGCACGAGCTTATTGACTGTTGTAGTAGTATCAACAAAATTATAATAATGATCCTGATCGATTTTTCTTTTTTTCAAATGTAGACAATAACGACATAAAGGACAATGTCATTAAGATCACTGGGATATAAATTTGGTTGGCACGTGATCAAATATTTTATAATAATTGCTGTATACCTTGATAAACTTTAGCATAGATATTTCAAACACTTTCATTCTTCATAATTATAACTTTGATTAAAGTTAATGACTAAATTGAAAGACACATTAACGTCTAGATGAATCTTTGGTTAACTCATTTCTGAATATTTGATATGTAAATTTTATTAATTTTATTACCGGTATGATATCTGTGTGTTGAGGTAAACACACTCAGAATAGAAAATAACACAAAAGGGCCACAAAGTGTCTGGGTTCCTCAATTAGATGTTTAAGCTTTAGCACTAGATAATTCTAATATATATCATTATCTACCATTTATCATATTGTGCTGAAAGAACTATCCAGAGCATACACATGCACGTATCTAAATGTTCACAATGTAGCTTCCATGCAAACAGGAACATAGAGGGAAGTGAAAGTCATAGACGTTTTATATTTTAACTAACAAAGTAGTGTAAATGATTGCATCTGGTCATACTGTTTTGAAGATAAACTACATACCCGTTTAAAGTTATAAAAATTGAATTCCCCGCCAAAATTGATCATGTAAACATGTCATTATGAAGAATACAACTTAATATGCATAACAAGTACAGTCATCTTTATTCAATAAATGACAGCTGCTAAGCTGTTAATATCAATTCATTGACACACGTTACGTTGTTGATGTCAGAACCAGTTTAAAGAAAACACGTCCATGATGCTGCTACATGAAACGTTACAATTAAGGTCAAGATGTACATGTAGAAAATGGAAGGTGCCCACAGATATTTGAAATTTGAGACATGAATTCTTTGAATGATGCTTCATAGCAATAGCTTGGTTTTGTAAGGTGTACTGGGGTGTAATTTAAAGAAAATAACGTATTTGAAATTGTGATGTTCAATGAAATATGAAGGAAACCAGCAACAATATCGGAGCTTCTTTTCACATTTTGACGAATGAAATTTATCCAGAATGCCTACAGTCTCTCTAAAAACGTCACGAAGAATATTATTGACCTCTCCTTTAAAATGATATTGGTATTAGGATTTATTTTAATAGGATTTCAGATGGAAAGTCAAGAAAAAAGTTTTATTTTCTACATAAATCGATTCTAAAGTCATAATGGATCTTGCACCATTTCGACACTGATTTTCATTTTTACATTTCCTAGATAATGCCCTTCAAGGATCTAAAATTCAACATATTTGATACTCAGGTCAAACTTTTTTCGCAACAACTGAATAAGTCGGAAAGTTTAAAATTACCTAGTCGAAATAACAATACATGTGTTTTACGATGCTTGGCATCTGTTAACAATTCATACAACTACACGGAGATTCCTCTGACACTATCATCCGATTTAAGATTATGGCACGAGCACATAAACATACGTATCAAGTCAAGTAACCGTTCTTCATTAGTGTCCTACTAAACAGAGAACTTTAAAGAACTCTAGAGAACTCTGGGATTTTTTTTCATTTAAAAGGGCTAATAAATGCTTTTTTAAAGTAAGTATCTGTTGAACTTTATGATATATATATATATATATATATATATATATATATATATATATATATATATATATATATATATATATATATTAACTCATTAAAATTGATTTTATACAACAATAAAGGCAAATAATTCCTGAAATACAGTCAGCGTGATCGTCAAACTCCGATCCCGATCTAATGTCATTTAGACATGCGTATCGTGCAAAGTCACTTGTTTCTACAGTAAAGTTTATCTCATGCCATTGGTATAATGCACGTAAAACACAACATAATATATAATAAGCTAACACACTTCAATGAAACGCTATTAATTGCTCGTGCACAGGCACCTTAAGTTTAAGATATTTTTTTTATAATAAAGATCATTTTCTGTAGTTATAAATATAATGTTATTAATATTGTTCAAGAAATAATCTTATTTATTTATATATGTAAAAAAGAAATATTTTTTGGTGCTTGAGGCTAGTGTGGTGTCAAGTGCATGTTGTCAAAATAAATAATTTTATTGTTTTATTAGCCAGTAAATTCATAGAATTTTACAATGCAAAAATAAACATCATGTATACTTAGACATAAATATTAATGCCCGTAAACTTGCAAAAGAACCATTTAACTAAATTAAGTTTTATTTCCTTTGAACTTATTTAATTTATCAATATCAAATTTATTGATATCCTGTAAAGTAAGGTAACCATATTAGCGTTTCATCATGCAGTAGATGATATATTTCAATAAAAGATGATGACTTTTAGTTTGTCCTAATATACATGTAGTTTGCCTTTTATCATTTACGGTTTGCATTGGCTTTAGTTTTATCTGCAAGGAAAGGGCAATTTATGCACTATTTATTAAGCCCAACTGATATCACTTAATAATTACATTTCTAATGTCTTTGTCTGTGATGACACTACGAATCGATTTTGTAATGTACAGTCCAATAAATTCAAATGACGTATTGTTGGGGTGCAAACAGGGATTTGAATAATTAATATTCTATTATATAAATCACAATTGCTGAAACATACTAATTCATAAATATAAATCATAAATAAGGAATCATTATTTGAATATCATGAGGTGATAATTTCAGTCGGGGCGTGATCAAATCTATCATTAAGCCCTTTTGGCTTTATTGGATTTGATCACGCCGCGATCGAAATTATCACCTCATAATATTTAAAGAGTGATTCCTTATTCCTAATTTTTTTTTTGAAAATATACAGTACATGGTAATCTATTTTAACGTCTTATATCCAAAACTGTTACCCATTAAATACCAGAATCTGAAAGAACCATATTCAAAATGCTCATGTATTTTGTAAATTGAAAATCAACTACATGTGTCGTAATATTTCTTGACACGTGACCAGCCATGGCGCAGTAGGTGGTTTTCGGAGGCTCTGACTTTTTTGCTCAAAATGTACACTTCAAAAGACTGGAGCTCGAAATTCATGCAGCGTAAATAGGTATTTGTATGCATTATGCTCAGGCACCTGTATTTAACTAGACCATGGTGAAATAGTAAAGATAAAACAATATATAAGGACAATACCGATAGACAATATGGTGGTATGAACTCTTTTCACTCTTCAAAACAATGAACGTTACTAGTGTATCAGTGTCTAAATTTGTCCTGTGTTTCAACCTGTGGTAGTGCTTGAGTAATATATGTTTACTCTCTGTCAATATTCAACTACCAAAAATTCAGCCCGCCTGTTTCTACTAAAATTCGAAATCACCACATCCAATATCCAGTTATCAAGTTAACGAACATGGGTGGACATAATCAAAACAAACCCCACTCGTCACCACGAGACGAATCAAGGTCCCAAACAACGTCCCAATCAAACAAACGTCAGAGGCGAAACTCTGACACAGATTCCTCACAAAACTTGACTCAGGACTTGTCAGACCTAAGTTCCTTATTAGAAAACCTGTCAAATGACGAGGAAACGCTACAACAAGCGACAAGTATCATTCTTAAAAACTCAGCTTTCAGAAACAACATTGTTGACAGGCTTGCAGCTAGAATCGGTGATCTTGAGCAAAAGATTAATTATCTCGAAAATCGGGTAGACGATCTCGAACAATACAGCAGGAAAAACTCCTTGAAATTTTCTGGAATTCCTGAGCAACACAACGAAGATACTGACCAACTTGTTCTAAATACAGTCAACAACTACATTCTGAAATCCACTGAAATTACTCTTGATCGATACTCGATAAGTAATTCACATCGTTTGGGACCTCCTCAAGGTTTGAAGTCTCGACCTTGGGACATCATTGTGCGCTTCACAAGATACAGAGACCGTGACGGTGTTTTTAAGAATAAGAAGAACTTAAAGAGCTTCAACACAAACCCGACGAACAATTACAAAATATTCGTCAACGAGGCTCTAACAAGACGCAGGGCCCTGCTGTTTAAAAAGGCCCGTGTAGCTGTCAAAACAGGCATGGCATCTTCCTGCTGGACAAATGACGGGAAGATAATTGTTAAACTTAACAATGATAAGAAAGTCACCATTCGCTCCGAAGCTGTAAATAAACTTCCGGCAGCAGGTAAAACCCGCCATCCAAGCTATGCTGCCGCTACAGCTTACAACACCGACTAGTGCGCGATTCGTGTTCGGATTGTCTGTAAATATCAGACTAATATTATGTCTCCCCTCCTATGTCAACCAAACCAAGTTCAGAGCCAACCAGTGTTTTGTTGTTGTTTTTTTTATAGTAATTGTACAGAATTCAATCATGTTTTGCTTAGATGTTCCTACAACGTCAACCACGTGTGCTATTGTATTTGTCTTGTATCACATGTGTGCTTACCTCTTTACATTTTCATTTAAGAGGTATTGTGTTTATTTTCTTTTATATATTATTGTATGTTAGATTATTACACACGTATATACAGCATCCTTTGCTACATTTATTTTCGTTTCTATGTCTTGTTTTCCATTTTTTCGTATTATATGTTATATACTTTTTGTACATTTTTCCTGTCATGCTAATACCATTACACATATTCCTGATTTCGCAGTTTATTTAGAAGCAAATAATTCTTTCGATTGCAGTCCGTTTTTTTTCTTGTCAAGTCTATCACAAGATAGATAATGGGTAATTCAGTCGAGCAATACCGAGCTGCAATCGGCTTGTTTTATTTTACATGTAGAGGTGTATCAAAAGTTTATTTGTTTCTCAATTCCCCACATGCAAGTTTACTTTTTCTTTTTTATTATCTTTGTAAAACATTTAGCCACTTTTTGTTAAGCATAATGCAAAGTTCTGTGTATATTAATTTCTTTTTCCAATTTTTTATGTTTATCATTTTACTGCTGTGCGGAGATATTGAACTTAATCCGATTCCTTCTATTGTAAATATTCTGAATATTCTACATCTCAATATCCGCAGTATTAGACACAAGTTAGGTCATTTAAACTACTTTGTTCACGACTTTGATATACTATGTTTCGCCAAAACCCACTTAGATCCCAGTGTAAGTAACGATAACCTTAATTTAGACGGTTTCAGTCAAATACTGCGTAAAGATAGAAATTGTTTTGGTGGTGGTGTAATAATTTACCTTTCCGATCAAATACGTGCTACTAGACGTCCTGAATTTGAACCCGCTGACGTTGAGTGTATATGGATAGAAATAGACAACCATACTGGTAAATATTTTCTTTGCTGTCTATATCGTCCACCAAATTCCGATGGCAGTTTTTGGACCAAACTTTCCTGGAGCATAGACCAAGTAGGCGAGCACTCAGATAAAATAATAATTGTTGGTGATATCAATGTAGATCTCCTCACTGTTCCACGAACGCACATTATCCTTGAAATTTCTTCTACGTACAACCTTGTTAACAATATCAATGAACCGACCAGAATTTCACACACGTCGAACACATTCCTTGACCCAATTTTCACTACTACAAATATTCACGTCTATGAATCGGGAACATTAGAAATGGACTCGTCCGTTAGCGATCACAAAGCGACATACATAGCGCTTTCGTCAAATCTAAACTACAATCGTTTCTACAAACGTAAGGTATGGATCTACAAAGATGCTGACTTTGATAAACTAAATTTCTTAATTCAACATTGCGATTGGACAAACATTATTACGGAAGCTGATACTGTCAATATAGCAGCAGATAATTTTACCACACAATTTATTTCGTTCGTTCGGGAGTGTATACCAGAACAAACAATAACAATTCGGCCTCGTGACAAGCCATGGTTTGACTCTGTATTACGGAGAACGATCAGAATTAGAGATCGACTGCGTAATAAAGCAATTGAAAATAATAGAGATTCTGATTGGTCTGCATATAGAAAGGTCCGAAATTCAGTTAACAATATAAAAAAACACGCTATCTCAAATTATTATGACAAAATAGAAACGTACTTAGATGATTCAAGCAAAAATAATACTAAGTTATACTGGGAGCTGATGAAAGATTCATTTCATATAAAACTTTCAACGGAGTTACCGCCAATTCAAATTTCTAATGTAAACGGTACAACCAAGTTTGTTTTTTCAGATATTGGAAAGATCGAATCTCTTAATACATATTTTTCTTCAAATTCTTCTGTGGATAATAAGAATGCGGCTTTACCTAATATGTATAGTTTATGTAGAGAATCACTTTGTAATATTTGTATAGATGAACAAGAAGTGTTAGACATTATTTCAATATTACCCGTAAAAAAAGAAATTGGTCCTGATTTGATTAGCCACAAAATGTTGAAGGCAACTCTTTTTACTGTTGTAAAACCACTTACATTGTTATTTAATAGATCACTTGATGATAATCTTTTTCCATGTTTTTGGAAAATTGCTCACGTTATTCCTCTATTAAAAAAAGACGATCTGTCATTGGTTTCTAATTATAGACCGGTCTCTTTGTTATCTTGTGTTAGTAAAATTATGGAAAGAATCGTTTTTAAACATGTGTACAACTATTTTCATACGAACAATTTATTTTATCGATATCAAGCTGGTTTTTTACCAGGTCATTCCACTGTTTATCAACTACTAGAAACGTATCACAGCATTGTTCAAAATATTGATGAAGGTAAATTTTCATGTATGATTTTTTGTGACCTGTCAACAGCATTTGATAGAGTATGGCATAGCGGCCTTTTATTCAAGTTACAAACCTAGTTACTTAAGTCAAAGGTCCCAAAAAGCTATGTATAAAGATCTTCTTTCAAGCAAATCAGAAATATCTGCTGGTGTACGCCAGGGATCTGTATAAGGACCTCTTTTATTTTTTATATATGCCAATGATGTGGCGGTTAATATGTTATCTATATGTAGATTATTTGCTGATGACAATTCGCTTCAATATTCTTCAAACAACATACTTTACATTGAACATATTTTAAATCATGACTTAAACAATTTAGAATCGTGGTCCAAACAGTAGCTTCTCAAATTTAATTTATCAAAAACAAAGTTTGTTTTTTTTTTACTAAGAAGCATAACTCTGTTTTACCTAAATTAATTTTTGAAGGCGATAGACTAGAGTTTGTCCCTACTCATCGCCATTTAGTACTTTTATTATCACAGAATCTCAGCTGGTCTGAATACATTAATGGTAAACTCTGCATACAAAAAATAGGACTTTTAAAAAAACTTAAGTATAAAATGAGTAGAGAACATCCTCTAAATTATATATTTCATTTATTAGACCAACCCTTGAATATGCTTCAATTGTGTGGGATGGCTGTTCTGTGCATGATGCAGACAAACTTGAAAAGGTTCAATTGTGTACTGCTCGAATTGGGAAGCGCTTTACTTAGAAACAGGGTGGGGAATTTTTTCGCTAAGATGAAAACTATGTTCAAATTTAACATAGGGATTTTGCCTGACTATTTACTTGATATTATTCCTAACAAGCGAGAAAATATTTCACGTTACAACACACGAAACAAGGATCAGTTTAATGTTCCTAAGTGTAGATTAGATTTATTTAAAAAATAATTTTTACCTAATGTTGTCGATCAGTGGAATTCACTAAATATAGAAGCCAGAACAGCCACCTAAATCAATTTGTTTTGCAAACATATGCCTAATGTTACGAAACCTCCTATTTATTTTTCTTTTGGTAAACGGTGTACTAACATTATTCATACAAAGCTGAGACATAACTGTGTATTAAATTATGATCTTTGTAAACGTAATATTATAAATAATCCGCTGTGTTTATGTGGTCGAACAGAAGATGTGTATCATTTCTTTTTTTCTTGTAAAAACTATCCTAGAGCGAGAAACAACATGTTTGATCAATTATTTATGTTAGATTTAGTCAAAATTGATACTAATTTACTTTTATATGGCAACAACAACCTACCTTTACATATCAACAAAAGCATTTTTGCTTATGTGCAAAAGTTTATAGACGAATCCTTGAGATTCAAATAATTTTTCTTTTTGTATACTAATATTATAATATATTTTTTTTGTTCTAAATTTATATGCATGACAATTATTGTTATATTTAAGGAGAAGAACTAGTAAGTTGTTAGAACTTGTTTCTGATCCTTTTGTTTAATCAATAAAATATGTTCAAAACAAAACATATTTCTTGTTTGAATATAAGTTACATATGGTAGCTATTTAATACGAATATTGAAGGTTATCGGCATGAATACTGGTCTTTGTCTGTTTTCTAATTTTTCTACAAAATGCGTGTACATGCAATGCCAGTATAAGGGGTGTTATTAACTTTAGAGTGATCAAAAGTATGGACTAATTAAATACTTTCATTACTTTTTGAGACTCTAGGAAAAGAAATCAAACTAATTTGTTTAAAATTTCATTTGTGTCAGACTGTTTTATCATGTTGTAAAGGATGACTGCACCTAGCGCCGGGTTTGGGCTCTTTTTGGTCTCTTCTGTTGCGTTTATTTCTTAACCTTATATCACTTTTGTTTATTTTATTTAAGGAATAAGGAATCATTCTTTGAGTATTATGATAAGCCCGAAGGGCTTTATGATAGATTTGATCACGCCCCGACTGAAATTATCACCTCATAATATTCAAATTATGATTCCTTATTACTTATATTTATATAATTTTAAGCCATTTTAAGATTAAATATTTATTTTTTTTATTATTTATATCGACCTTGACCTTCATGGAGGTGGACGTGTTTTTCTGGAGTGCTGCTCAGTGTTTAGAATTTAGGGACTGTCTTCAATTGATGTCTCCTATGATAAACCTTTAGCCTAAGGTCTAGTGTAAGTGTGCAACAATTGTTCATTCTAATGAATTTGGGATCTCCGTCTCCCTCGAAACCACCGAAAAAGAAAAAACAGAAAACCAAATCACAAAACAAGATGGCTACCGCTCAGGGACAGGGACAGGGACAAGCGCAGTGCCAAGGTACTATTCCTATTTCTATTTCTAACCCATCATGTAGTCCCATGCAACATATTATTCAAGTCGGTAACGAAACGTTCCACCAAATGCAGCCAATGTAACCTATACAACCTATGCAGCAAGCTATGCAGTGCTCAACATCGTTTCAAAACCATCCAAACTCTACTTATTCGAACACTCCCCAAATCCCCCCACCGTGGGCCCAAGATATTTCACTACAAATCAAGGAAGTGAATAAAAAACTTGAAAAACTTGACTCTATTGAAACTTCCCTCTCCCGCATGCAGGGCGAACTAAATAGTCTAAGCGCTCGTGTCTCAGAAGTAGAAAAAAGTCAACAGCTTATTTCAAACTCTTACGATGAAAACACAAAAAACAATGCTTCAGCCCTTGATGAGCTTGACAACCTCAAAACGTCACTCGAAGATTCAATAAGAGCTAACAATCAGTTAAGCGAGGAAATTCTTGACCTCCAGTGCCGTTCTATGTGGAATAATTTGTTGTTCCACGGGGTAGCTGAGGCCCTAAGGGGGAATAAGAAGACTGTGAAAAAATCGTTCAAGAAATCTGTCGTTCACGTCTGAACATATCAGATGATGTTCTTATTGAAAGAGCCCACAGAATCGGCAGACCCAATGGCAATCGACCCCGCCCTATCGTGGCCAAGTTCTCCAGATTTGCACAGCGCGAGGTCGTCAGAAAATCGGCATTTAAGCTCAAAGGTTGTGATATATCCATTGGTGAGCAATTCCCCAAAATCATCCAAGAGAGAAGAAAAAAACTGTTTCCAGCGATGAAGGAGGCAAAAGATAGACAGCGAAAAGCAGTCCTTATAAAGGACAAGCTATTTATTGATGGGAGACCATACCACCCTCCAGCAACAGAAGCTGACCACTCGGACGCACCGGTACCGGCGCAGGGAGCCGAGGGCCATAGGTCTCCGGACGGATGCTGGGAGAGAAGGGATACGAGAGGTGGCAGAAGGGGACGCAGGACTCGCTAAGAAGGCCAGGAGAACAACCTTAAGGACCTAAAAATCATAGGATGGAATATCCACGGAGGATTTGAAAGTAAATGGAAAGAAAGAAACTTTAAAAACTTTTTGTGTACGTACGACGTAATATGTCTTTTCGAATGTTGGATCGACAAGGAATTTACAATGGACGATCCAGATTATAAAGCATATATCTTCCCTAGGAAATCCAAATCAACACAAAGAGGAGGCTCAGTTATTTTAATTAAAAGTGAATATACCCCTTTCATATCTGTTGTTGAACCCTTGTATGATACCATAATTTGGCTTAAGCTAAGCAAAAACCTTGTTTAAATTTAGAATGATTTGTTTATAGCCTTTACATATTTACCACCTTGTAACTCTGTATTTTTTAAAGATAAAGATGTTGATCTATTTTTTGAATTAGAAAAACATTTATGTAAGTATATGGATTTTGGTCATGTGTTTCTATTTGGGGATTTTAACAGCAGAACAAAAAATAAGCCTGATTATATTGAAAATGATACTGTACATGGTTCTGTTTCTGTGTTGTCAAATGACGATCAGCTGACTGAGCGGATCAACCAAGATGTAGGTCACAACGAGTATGGAACACGGCTATTGTCCCTATGTAAGGCCACAGGCGTGCGCATTGTCAACGGGCGACACAAAGAAGGATACTCGAATGACTTTACTTTTAACGGTGCACGTGGACTAAGCACTATTGACTATCTTTTAACAACATCTGACATGTTTGACACCATTAGTAAATATATCGTAGGTAATTTTACAATGTCTTCTGATCATGCTCCACTACATATTGAACTTCATTGCTTTTTAGATGCATACAATATTGTAAACAATGATTTTTCATGATCCCGTGATGTTTTTAAATGGGATCCTAGCTATATAGAATTGTGTAAAGAAACACTTTTTGCAGGAGAAAACATAAGCAATACCGTTAATTTTGACTGTATTACGTCTCAAGACGAACTTGACGATCGTTTACAAAGACTTTTTAATTTGTTAGACTCCACTTTTGGCAAACATTTTAAACTTCAATCAAAAAATCCGAAGCAAACAAATACAGTACGCAGTGACCATAGACGTACAGTTTACCTATCGGTTTACGATAAGCCTTGGTTTGATGAAAAATTAAAATCTTTGTATAAGGATTATCGTGTCGCGTTGCGCAAATTTAACAGTTTTAAAGGTAATTCTAATCATGTGGATCTTTTAAGTAAAAAACGTATTTACAAAAAACATGAAGCCAAAGCCAAAAGTATCTAAAAAAAAAATACTGAAGGTGACCATTTATCTTTGTTAAACAAAATAACCCAAAACAATTTTTCGCCAAATTTAAAAAAAAGTCTAAAACTAATTCAAAAATTTCTTTGGAAAACTTTTATGATCACTTTAAATTAATTGCTACTTCGCAGGATGACGGTGACACCGAAATGAAGGTTTAGTTATTAATTGTATTTTTGAAGAGTTAGATAAAGCTATTAGTTTTGATGAAATTAAAGAGGCTATCGGTAATCTAAAGCCTGGAAAATCACACGGCGAAGATGGAATTTTGAATGAATATTTTATTGAATTCCATGACTATTTTTACCTGTTTTACATAAACTTTTTAATTGTATATTAAATACTGGTATTTTTCCCAGTACGCGGTCTTCGTCAATTATTATTCCAGTGTTTAAAAAAGGTGATTCTACAGACCCTAATAACTACAGGGGCATAAGTCTTGTAAGCAATATGTGTAAATTATTTACTTCAATTTTAAACAAAAGGTTATTGGAATGGTCAAAATACAATAATGTTATAACTGATGCACAATTTGGTTTTAAACCAAACTATGGAACACGTGATGCTATTTTTGCTTTACATTCTATTATTAGTAACAGTTTATGTAAAAAAAGGTGATTCTACAGACCCTAATAACTACAGGGGCATAAGTCTTGTAAGCAATATGTGTAAATTATTTGCTTCAATTTTAAACAAAAGGTTATTGGAATGGTCAAAATACAATAATGTTATAACTGATGCACAATTTGGTTTTAAACCAAACTATGGAACATGTGATGCTATTTTTGCTTTACATTCTATTATTTGTAACAGTTTATGTAAAAAGAAAAGGTTATATTGTGCGTTTATGGATTTTAAAAAAGCGTTTGCTTCTGTTGATAGACGACTTTTGTGACTTAAACTTTCAAAGGTTGGCATTGAAGGAAAATTACTGGCAGTTATTAAAGCGTTGTATCGTCATGTGAAATCCTGTATTTGTGTTGACGGATTTTTAAGTGAATATTTTTGTAATAACCTAGGATTAATGCAGGGCGAAGTGTTATCACCTATTCTATTCAATTTGTATGTTAACGATTTCGAAAATAGCTTTTTAAATGCTGGTTGTGTGTCTTACGAGTTATCTTCCTTAAATCTATTTCTATTAATATATGCTGATGACATGGTTCTGCTCTCTGAATCTGTGGAGGGTTTACAATGTCTTTTGAATGAATTATATAGCTATTGTAATACTTGGAAAATGCAAGTTAATGCAGAAAAGTGAAAAATTGTGATTTTTAGAAATAACGGTAGAGTGAAAGATAGTGAGTGTTGGCACATTGGTGATGATGTTTTAGAAATTGTAAATCAATTCACTTACTTAGGAACACTTTTCAACTTTAAAAACAAATTTACCAAAGCTGAAAAACAATTATCAGAACAAGGCAGAAAAGCATTGTTTGCACTTAGAAAAAATATACGGGGAATGTCATTTAATACAGAAACGTTATTGTCGCTCTTTGATTGTTTTATTGGCGGAATTGATAATTATTGTTCAGAAATATGGGGAAATAATAAAGGAAGCAATATCGAGAAACTTCATACAGACTTCTGTAAACAAATTCTCGGAGTTAAGAAAAGTACAAATACTGGTTATTTATATCCTGAATTTGGCCGTGTGCCTCTTGTACATTATAGAATGTTTAACATTATTAGGTTTTGGGAAAAAATGTCTTAATTAGTGACAACTGTATTATTAGACATTGCTACGAAGTTATGTATATTAATTGTGAAAAACATGGTTATAAACATTGGGTTTCCGATGTAAAGAATATTCTTATGGACCTCGGTCTTGCTGATATATGGATTAACCAACAAATAAACAAAGGTATTTTACATCTTGTAAAACAACGAATTTTTGATCAGGCAAAACAAGATATTTTTGCAAATGTTGAAAATTAAAAAAATGTCCATTTTATAAATATCTAATCGATGGAATACATCTTCAATACTATTTAAGAAAATCTATTCCCAGTAAATTACAGAAATATATAACTAAATTATGACTATCGTCACATCGACTGGCTATTGAAACTGGTAGATATAATAACACAAATAGAGAAAATAGATTTTGTCCACATTGCCAAACTAGTGTTGAAGATGAATTCCATTTTTATATTTGTTTGTCCTTTATACATAACATTGCGCAAATTATACATGAAAGAATATTCTAATAAGAAACCTTCTATGTTTAAATTAATTTAACTTTTTAATTCTGAAAATGTTAAAGACCTCTGTAATCTTGGTAAATTCATTTCAAAAAGTATACTATTAAGAGACTACTGTATTAATACATAATTGTTGTTGTTGTTTTGTTTTCTCAACCTGTATATATAGTATAGTATATGTTATTCTTTGTACGTGCACAAGTTCTCCTGTAGATTCACCACCACCTCATGTTATACATTGTACATATGTTATACTGATAAGCTGTAAAGCTTAAAGAAATAAAGAATTGAGAATTATTTAAATATAAATAAGCAAACCTCGCTGGCGCCTCAATTTGGCGTCATTTGAAGTTATGGGTTATATAGTACAAAATCGATACGAAGTGTTATCACAGACAAAGACACTGGAAAATGTAAATATTAAAAAGTCTTGTCAATGTCCAACACAGATTAAGATATTAGATTTGATACAATATACTCATTCTATGTTTTTCTTCTTAAAACTTCCGAAAAAAGAAAATCTTCGCTTATCTGCCCTTGATTGAACAAGAGATTGATATTAATATGCATGAGAGGTAGATCTGACATTATCAGAATGGTACTTGAATTAGACTAGCATGAATAACAATGCCATGTATAAAAAATGTGATCTCTCTTTCACCACAGCCCTTTCTATTCTATATGGTATAAGTATACTATTTACTAGTATAATACCACGCCTATGTAAGTACAGAATACTTTAAATCAATGTTTGACAAATTAATGTGTTCGAAAACATTGTTCTAGTTAGCACATAACATGCTATCTTACACGTCACGTGATAGAATTTTGTTTTCACAAAGCTACCTGAAGTGAGAAATAACGACGTGAATTATAATATTCAACACGTATCAACCCTTGGTTACAACAAAGAAAGCGAAAGTAAGAAGAATCAGTTTTTAGCTCACCTGAGCTGAAAGCTCAAGTGAGCTTTTCTGATCACATTTTGTCTGTCGTCCGTCTGTCTGTCTGTCCGTCTGTCTGTCCGTCTGTCCGTCTGTCCGTAAACTTTTCACATTTTCAACATATTCTCAAGAACCACTGGGCCAATTTTAACCAAACTTAGCACAAAGCATCCTTAGGCAAAGGGGGTTCAAAGTTGTGAAAATTAAGGACCACGTCCTTTTACAAGGGGAGATAATTAGAAATTATTGAAAAATTTCGTGAAATTTTCAAAAATCTTCTTCTCAGAAACCAATCAGCCAGGAAAGCTGAAACTTGTGTGGAAGCATCCTCAGGTAGTGTAGATTCAAAGTTGTGAAAGTCATGACCCCCGGGGGTAGGGTGGGCCCACAATGGGGGGTGGAATTTTTACATAGGAATTATAGAGTAAATCTTTAAAAATCTTCTTCTCAGAAACCAATCAGCCAGGAAAGCTGAAACTTGTATGGAAGCATCCTCAGGTAGTGTAGATTCAAAGTTGTGAAAATCATGACCCCCGGGGGTAGGGTGGGCCCACAATGGGGGGTCTAATTTTTACATTGGAATATATAGAGTAAATCTTTAAAAATCTTCTTCTCAGAAACCAATCAGCCAGGAAAGCTGAAACTTATGTGGAAGCATCCTCAGGTAGTGTAAATTCAAATTTGTGAAAATCATGACCCCCGGGGGTAGGGTGGGGCCACCATGGGGGTCACATTTTTACATAGGAATATATAGAGTAAATCTTTAAAAATCTTCTTCTCAGAAACCAATCAGCCAGGAAAGCTGAAACTTATGTGGAAGCATCCTCAAATAGAGTATATTCAAAGTTGTGAAAATCATGACCCCTGGGGGTAGAGTGGGGCCACAATGGGGGATCGAATTTTTACATAGGAATATATAGAGTAAATCTTTTAAAAAGTCTTCTTCTCAGAAACCAATCAGCCAGGAAAGCTAAAACTTATGTGGAAGCACCCTCAGGTAGTGTAGATTCAAAGTTTTGAAAATCATGACCCCTGGGGGTAGGGTCAGGCCACAATGGGGGTCAATTTTTTACATAGGAATATACAGAGCAAATCTTTAAAAATCTTCTTCTCGAATACCAAATAGCCAGGAAAGCTGAAACTTATGTGGAAGCATCCTCGGGTAGTGTAGATTCAAAGTTGTGAAAATCATGACCCCTGGGGGTAGGGTGGGGCCACAATGGGGGGTCAATTTTTTACATAGGAATATATGGAGGAAATTTTTAAAAATCGTCTTCTCAGAAACCAATCAGCCAGGAAAGCTGAAACTTATGTGGAAGCATCATCAGGTAGTGAAGATTCAAAGTTGTGAAAATCATGACCCCTGGGGGTAGGGTAGGGCCACAATGGGGGTCAATTTTGTACATATGAATATACAGAGTAAATCTTGAAAAAATCTTCTTCTCAGAAACCAATCAGCCAGGAAAGATGAAACGTATGTGAAAGCATCCTCAGGTAGTGTAGATTCAAAGTTGTGAAAATCATGACCCCCGGGGGTAGGGTGGGGCCAAAATGGGGGGTAACTTTTTTACATAGGAATATACAGAGTAAATATTGAAAAAATCTTCTTCTCAGAAACCAAACAGCCAGGAAAGCTGAAACTTATGTGAAAGCATCCTCAGGTAGTGTAGATTCAAAGTTGTGAAAATCATGACCCCCGGGGGTAGGGTGGGGCCACAACGGGGGGTCAATTTTTTACATAGGAATATATAGAGGAAATTTTTAAAAATCGTCTTCTCAGAAACCAATCAGCCAGGAAAGCTGAAACTTATGTGGAAGCATCCTCAGGTAGTGTAGATTCAAAGTTGTGAAAATCATGACCCCTGGGGGTAGGGTAAGGCTACAATGGGGGGGGGTCGAATTTTTACATAGGAATATATAGAGTAAATCTTTAAAAATCTTCTAAAAAATCATTTGATTAGAAAAGCTTTAACTTTAGTGGAAGCAACTTCAGATAGTGTAGATTCAAATTCGTTTAAATCAAAATCTTTAGTAGGGTGGGGCCACATTGGGGATCCAATTGCACAAAGGAAAACATTTTAATTATTCACAAAAACTGTAATGTTATCACATATGGTTTACTTATTTGCAAGCATTTTGACATATTGCTGATTCTTTAAAATTGTTTAGACTCTGGCCCCTGGACGATTCTTGGGCCTCACAAGGGGTTCAGAGTTTGATGTAGGTTTATATCATATATATAAACAATTGTTTAGGATCTTTTTTCGAACTGCAATGCTCAACATGTGCTATGACTATAAAATCATCCTGTTAGAAAAGGGACTTGATTATAAACATACGAATATCCAGGGGGAAAATAGATTTTTATTTATACAGGATCAACATGTATTATACCATAATGTCCAGATATTTTGTATTATGACTCCATTAAGCTGATCTTATCATGCCTGGTGTTGCTCAGGTTAGCGATGTGGCCCATGGGCCTCTTGTTTCTTATTTGAACCATGAGTGCATGTTTGTCTATTAATCTCCATTTGACAAAACAAACATGTAGATAATGCAAATATACAACTACTGTTAAACGGAGAACAATAGACAAACATGCGCTGACTATGTATGAAGTCAGTATAAAAGTGGGCGTCCTCATTATCGTATGGAGATTCAAGAAATCGTGATGACCCCCGACTATAAAAAAAATTCGTACTTGATAACAACATACTTTTATTTAACGCAATTACGTAAAGTTGCAGTTTCAATGTTGACCATTTCTGCAATTGAATTTTTGTTTTATATTTTCTCGCAAATATCTTATGTCATTATGTGCAGTCATCCTTTTGAATCTACCGGATGGTAACTCGCAGCTTAAACGCATAGTATCTTTATGTGTATTCTTTGGATTGTCCATTTATAAATACATATTTATGGAGAAGTGTTGTTTTATTACAGGTAAAATTATCAAGATTTGATCTTTGACAACTATCAAAACGCCAATATCTTAAAATCATAACAAAACACGATTGGAGAATAAAGAAACAAACAACTTCAAATATAAAATAATAACCCTAATTAAAATCCATTATTAAGGATTATTTTAAAAGTTAGTTGTGTTTAAAGAATGTATAGAGACCTCCAAAAAGAAAAAAAAATGCACGTGTAAACTGCTCGGGATAGAGATCTTGAATAATTTAGTCTCTATCCCACAACTAATTTGTGCGGGGAATTTACTTAAAACCAAATATTTTAAATGTATATTTTGACAAAGATACAACTTTTTTTTATTATATAAAAATGCAAAAATACGTTTTAAATACTTTAAATATTAAAAAAATACCGCTAGAGTTCTCTAAAGTTCTCTAGAGATCTCTGTTTAGTAAACAGGAAAAATATCCACATGTGTAAAACATGTGTATAATTTTACACATGTTGTACACATATAATACATGTGTACAACACATGTTAAAAAATTTATATGTTGAACATATATATTATACACATGTGTAACATATGCATTTTACATATGTTTAACACATGTGTAAAAATATATATGTGCAATACATTTTGTCGCTTGCAATCATACGTCATTTTTTACGTCACGGAAGCAGATGTTGAATTTGTAGATTCGATTTGAAGCTAAAAGTAAGGATTGTGAATCATTCTATTTTATTTATTTGTATTGTAAAATATATAAATATTGCTGGTAATAACCTATATGTCATTTTACAACGTGGACAGTAGCTCAGACCCATGTGTTCTCCAGGAAAATTCGGGTTAAAAATCAGAAACGTGTACATGTATTGTCAATGATCGATTATAATCCACTCTACTTAAGTGAAATTAATGAAAGTTTTTACATGAAATGTATAGGAAACTACAGTTATTTAATGTATATATACACATAAAGCTATACTACAGCTGCTATACATGCATGTCAACGGTAGGTCTGTCGGTAAACATTTGCCAAAACCTACAACTCTTGCTATAAAAGTCGAATTAGAGACAAAACAATGCTTGAAAACTAAGCCAACATTAAATATATGTTTATAAAATGTATTTTATTTAGAACAGACACATTTTAATCTTAAAAAGTGAAAGTAGAAAAAACAACTAGAGTAAAGCTCATGGCAAAGTAACGAGTAGGAATTCCATAAAAGCTGCAAGTCGAAAGTTTAATTTAATATTTTTTTTGTTGTTGTTGATATATCAACACTTAAGATATTAAATTGATTTTAAAATGTGTTCCTACGTACACAACAATTTGCTAAAATGTTCAGCTGGTCTCTAGCTGCAATAATGTAGGCCTCTCTTAATAAAATATTATATGAGTTCTTATTATATGCTAATTAAAACACTATTTATTTTCAGACAGATCACAGAAGACATAAACTAACACTGTGAGTAGCAGAGATATTTCTTTTTAAACTGTTTATGGAGTTGTAAGTATCATAAGGAAAATTCAGGGTTATTTTCTACAAAACTGTTGCTTGAAATTTTTATTTTAAAGTATTTAATAATTTAAATTTTTGTTTAGTCTGTCCCAAGATATTTAATAAAAATAAACATACCTGTGAATGAAGTACAATAAAATAGATCAAAAAAAAATATCCTAGGTAACTTTGAATTCATTGACACATTATCATCTTTCACTCGGATACATTCACAAAAACAGAAAAACAGATTTCTTATACAGAGTTTATAATGGGAAGTGTTTACTTCTTTTCTCCATTCGAAAGTCACTCTGAATACCTCACAATTTTTCAACGTTATCATCCGGTTCTGTTGCAATACAATATCCCCGTAGACATCACATTTTTATGACATGCATTGAAACCTGACAAGCTAGAGGGGCGTTTCAAAGAAGAAGTCTTGGAAATTTTTCATACTTTTAAATGAAAATAATTTAAACCCCGAGGTATTTTTAGATATTGAGTAATTCAGCAAATGTGAATCGAGGATATCTTGGGACAGAGTATAAAAGAAAATCAGTGAAATTTTCATAATAATTATATATGTCATGTTTTAGGTGTTTTTGTATAGTAAAACATGCAATATTATACCTGCAATGTTCTATGATATGCAACTTATTGTATATATACATGTACAACTATTTTTGATTTTTTTGGCTTTAGTACAAAGTCTACCAATATTTTGTTGGTCAGTAACGTAGTCTGAAGATATACGGTAATGAATTTTTCAATATTCAGACATTCTTCTTGAGTGCATGGATAGTTCTTCACTGCAGCTGGTATAAAAGTGACAAATCATGGTAAATAAATCTAAATACGTAGAGTTCTGACTATATGGCTAACATTAAGAATCTCTTTCTATTGTAATTTTTAAGTGTTGAAAATCTAACTTTCACAAATAATTCAAGTTAAATTGAATTTAACAAATATTATGTATGTTTTTATCTTCAAATTAAATATCTATTTAATACTGATTTGAAAACCTCTTATGATTGTATTAAGTTCGTATTACCATTTTAGGAAGAAGTCCACGCATACCTTGCTAAGGTCAATGCATTGAAAAGAAGGAAGTTGAAGTAAGATTGATAGAGAGATGACTAAATACATTAAAGGTAAAAGTTTATTCTCATATAGATGGTGATATGTTTGTTTTTTAATAGCGCCTCTCTCTTTCTCTCTCTCTCTCTCTCTCTCTCTCTCTCTCTCTCTCTCTCTCTCTCTCTCTCTCAACTTGCAAGTGTATGAAATTAATTAACATTTAAACATTTAAGAAGATAGATATTCTGAAATTACCTCATATTTTGTGTGCAAAAAAAAAATAAACCGAATTTCTTTACTCTTGATATATTGTGTATGCAAGCAGCTGAAAAAAATTGTATTTTGTTTCTTTTTCAGGAAACTTATTGGACACAGAACAACAATTACGCTTATATGTAATCATTTGCAAGAATAAAATTAATTTTCATTGAAAATACTGGTTTTTTTTTAATCTTTAATTAACAACAGGTGATTGGAAATGCAAATGAATAAATCATTTGCACATGTATGCAGTGTATCATTCTTTCAGCTAAAATATTAAAAAGCATTGTTTGCTGTGATGAACTGTGATAATTAGTTGCCAAGATAGTTTACACATGCGTTTTACATATATATGAAACACATGAAATATACAAATTGAACACATGTCTTACATGTATAAAAATCCTGTGTTCTATAACACATGTGTTTTACATGTGTAAAACACGTGTTCAACATGTGTGAAAATAAACACTTTCTACATGTGTGCTCTTTATATGTGTTTTACACATGTGAAATATATATGTAAAATATATGTTTAACACATGTTTAACACATGTGGACATTTTTCCTGTATATAGTTCCCGCTCCGTTAGTGATTTAGCGGAAAGTTTTCTCTTGATATATTCTGGCAGAAGAACAGTTTCAAGTAAGCGGGGAATTTAAATTAACCAATCAATATTTTCTGATTAACTCATTGTACCTCCAGCTTGTTTGGAATACCGACATATTCGAGGTAGGAGATGATGATCCTTGAAGAATGAAGTCGTCTGCCCTTCCATTAGGATTTCCGCACAGTCCCTCAACGTTGTCTTCGTCAAAGATGGAAGGTGTCACATAAATGTGATAGAGCCAATCTGTCCCTATCCTATACTGCACAACTGCTCCATTAGGAAGAACAATCTTTAATTAAAAAAAAATATATATTTATGCCTCTATAAAACGATTGTTTTCCTTTTTTGTTCCTATTAAGACCGGGAAAATAAACACCGCCTTCAAATTTACCTGGCCAGTGTACCCTGTCAATCAACTGAATTGAGGCCCCACATCGGGTGTTAGAAAATGATTGGCATTCGTTTACTCGTCCTGTGTATATTATGTCTAGCGCTCGGAACGATCGTGCAATTAACTTTATTTATTTAACAAATATTTTATTATGCAAATACATAATAGGATTGGACATCAGGCTACGCCTATTTTAGTCCTTTCCCCAAGGATCAAAGTTACAACTGATATTTCAGTTACATATGAATTATAATTATAAGAATAATAGTTACAGAATATAATAAATTCATAATATAATATGAAACATGCTATTGCAGCATTTAAGAAGCTGGAATTCATGTAGGATAAAGAACAAAGAAAGAAAATAAGAAACAAAACAAACAAGAGGCCCAGGGGCCACATCGCTCACCTGAGCAACAATAGCCTTAACTCTGATCAAATTATCATAACAGTAACAAAATCAAAATATCTTGACAACTAAGTACGGTAGATCTTGCTAAAAATATTTAAAACATCTGCCGATTTTTATCCACATATTTTTATGGTAAATACCAAGCCCCTTTTGTTGTATCTGTAAGAAGATTTTTCTCTATTCCTATATACCCCCCCCCCCCCACTTTGTGGCCCCACGCTATCCCAGGGGACCATGATTTAAACAAACCTGAATCTGCACTATCTGAGGATGCTTCCACTCAGATTGGAGCATTTTTGAGAAGATTTTAAAAAAAAGATTTTCTATATATATTCCTATGTAAAAATTCACCCCCCCCCCCCATTGTGGCCCCACCCTACTTCCGGGGACCATGATTTGAACAAACTTGAATCTACACTACCTTAGGATGCATCCATACAAGTTACAGCTTTCCTGGCCTAATAGTTTTTGAGAAGAAGATTTTTTAAGATTTTCTCTATATATTCCTATGTAAAAATTCATCCCCCCCCCATTGGGGCCCCATTCTAACCCCTGGGAGCATGATTGGAACAAACTTGAATCTTCACTATCTGAGAATGCTTCCACTCCAATATGAGCTTTTCTGGCCTAAACTGTTTTTGAGAAGAAGATTTTTTAAGATTTTCTCTATATATTCCTATGTAAAAATTCATCCCCCCATTGTGACCCCAACCTACCCCCGGGGACCATGATTTGAACAAACTGGAATCTACACTACCTGAGGATGCTTCCATACAAGTTACAGCTTTCCTGGCCTAATAGTTTTATAGAAGAAGATTTTTAAAGATTTTCTCTATATATTCCTATGTAAAAATTCATCCCCCCCCCATTGGGGCCCCATCCTTACCCCGGGGAGCATGATTGAAACAAACTTGAATCTTCACTATCTGAGAATGCTTCCACTCCAATTTGAGCTTTTCTGGCCTAATAGTTTTTGAGAAGAAGATTTTTTAAGATTTTCTCTATATATTCCTATGTAAAAATTCATCCCCCCATTGTGGCCCCACCCTACCCCCGGGGACCATGATTTAAACAAATTTGAATCTACACTACCTGAGGATGCTTCCATACAAGTTACAGCTTTTCTGGCCTAATAGTTTTTGAGAAGAAGATTTTTGAAACATACCTACAATTTTTTAATAATTCTAAATTATCTCCCCTTTAAAGAGGGCGTGACCCTTCATTTGAACAAACTTGAATCCCCTTCACCCAGTTATGCTTTGTGCCAAGTTTGGTTGAAATCTGCCCAGTGGTTCTGGAGAAGAAGATGAAAATGTGAAAAGTTTACAATGCCAACGCCGACGCCGACGCCGACAACGCCAACGACGACAGACAACGGACAAATTTTGATCAGAAAAGCTCACTTGAGCTTTCAGCTCAGGTGAGCTAAAAACAAAAAAATACAACAACAACAACCCCGCAACCCCCCCCCCCAAAAAAAACCCCAAAGAACAAAAAGACAAAAAAAAATGGAAAAAAAAATAATGACAAAAGTTGGGGTCATATAAACAATTGAAAATAAAAATTGAAATGATAGTGAATATTCTATATGAAGTATATAATAAAAATGAGAGGTATAAGATATTGAGTGCATGTATAGATACACTAAAGTAAAGTTTAGGATGAATTTATTATGCAATATTATTAATAACAGGTATTATTTAGAATCTTTTTGTTGACTTGATATATTGTTGAACTGCTTGAAAAATTGAGCAGCTGGTTTTATAGGGAAGTTGTCTATCGCCAAAAAGTAAAACATGTAATACTTGCTCATGATTGAGATTGTTTAGGTTTATATTATTTTGAATTCTGTTAATAAGCAATGTTCTGTGATTAATGTAAGCTGGACAAGCAAGAAAAAAAACGAAGACTGTCTTCACATGTGTGACCACAATCATTACAAGTTGAAGTGTCACTTAAATGTTGATTAAAAAGGTGAGCTTGTAAATTACTGGATTTATTTTTAAGTAGACAGTGAGCAATATTTTCTTTGCGATGTCTATAATTGTAAACTTTGTCATTTTTTGCTAATTCTACAGATTGTTTTTTAAGTACATTTTTGAAAGATGAAAGGGCTCAATATATTTTGTTTCCAATGGTAAATTATTCCATAGCTGAATAGTTGATGGCAAGAAGCTGTTATAATATGAAAGTGTCCTAGACTGTGGTATAACGAAGTTTAAAGTTACCAACATTACGAAGGTTATATCCATGCTCTGGTGGTTTAAAATTAACTTTGGTCTTTTGATGCATACCGTGACCATAAAACGCCATGTTTATTAGCACTATGATCAAAAATATACTACTGTCGACAGAGATTAAAATTGAAATTTATATGAATTAAAAATTAAGTCGTACTTAGTTTATGTACTAAACCAAACGCGCTGATCACATAGTCAATCAAAATAATGGGCGCCGGTGTAACGACCAAAAGTGACCCCCGTAGAATATTGACCCGGGTGTCAAATTTCTACGGAGAAAACTGACCCAGGGTCAGTATTTTATGACAAGTAGGGTCCTTTTTCTACAGTAGAAAACCATTCCAGACCTGTAGATCAACGACCTCCCACACGTTGAAAACTGACCCCCATAGAATTTTGACCTCGCTTATAAACTACAAAAAAATTATAGAAATTTTAGGCGATACGTGTCGCATTCATGTTTGGCGAGTGTCCCCGGGGGGGGGGGGGGGGGGGCAGCGAAAGCATATGACATATTAGTCAGAACTAAGTATGCACCTCCCGTTTTACCCTTTTACATATAGCATCAGTTTAAACAAAGCGATGTCTGTGTTTATCTTGAAGTACATGTACTTGTCAGTTTGCCTTGTGGAGCTCCTTCGCGCTCAGCCTTTTTAGGGTTGTGTCCCCCATCTCCCGAGGCATATGCATTATGATGTGCTTGCATGCGCTCCCTTTTTGCATTATGCTCGCTTTGCTAAATAGGCCCCATTATTATAGAAGATGATTTCATAGACGAACCTAAGTAATGACTACGTATTGCATATTTTTAGAAGAATAAAAAAAAACACAGAAGCCAGATGTGAAATTTCGACCGATAAAGCGGATTTTTTAGTATATGTTCTATTTAGCTGCACTGAATGTCTGATACCAAACAAAACACCGTCACATCAACAGACTTATGTTACAGGTACACATAAGACAGCGTGTAAATTCGTAATCTGGGATTTATCACGATTGCGCTAACGTTACACTCAATGTCTGATAACTTTAACTTCAAACTCTGCATCGCCGCCATTATATGCTCAATAAAGTTATGTAAGTACAGGCACGCAGCATCGTTTTTTAAAGGGGATGGAAAAGACTAATCCGAAATCAGAACAAGTGAAAAGAAAAGAAAAAGAAAAACATTTTTCGCCAGTTTTCCAAATCCTAATGCGTGAGGGAGGGGGGAGGGTTAGAATTTTTTTTCTATAATTTTTTATCTGCTTTCAAAGACGTGGGGGGGGCATCTTCGCTAGCCAAGGGTTTCCGGTCCACTTCGTTCCCCATAAACCCTTGGCAGATTTCATTACAAAAACTCGATGACAAGCTCCGTTTTATGATTGGCTGCAGCTGCGAGACTCAGTAGCTGATCCAATCGTAGCGTTGTAAACAAGCGCTTATAAATAAACTTTAAAAGAAACAACATGTGTGATCTTTCGCAAAACAATCGGTGCTTTTCACAAGTTGAGGCACAAGTGCTCGAGTACAGTACCCCCACAAGGATGATCTAACCAGATCACTATTAAAAACGATATATTTTACTGGATTAAACAGAGATTTACGAACTTGTCAAGGCTCGTGTGATCGTAGTAGGCATATAGGAAGTAAACATGGCGAATGAAGAAGTTGCATGCGTTAGTATTTACGTCCCTGCTTATGGTTATTGCTTTTAAAGGTTCAATGAGCTTTATTTTATTCAATTTCTTTTGTCCACAATGATTACGACAACGTTACCTGTTTTTATGACTTGAATGCCTTCATATATAGCGAAATTTTCACTCCCGGTACAGCACCCTACAAACACTATAAATAAAACATTCCTTGCTTTCTCTAGGTTATATCTTCATTCCTATTTTATTGCATCGTTAATTATGTTCATATTCTCGCTAGTCAACGTGTTTTCAAGTTGTATTTATGCCGTAACGTGTATATATCACCCGTTGTTTCATTCGATTAAAATGTAAATATACAAGGGGCGCAACTCAAGTTGCTCGCTAGATAGCGCCACCGCATCACCGAGTTTTCGTAATGAAATCTGCCAAGGGTTTATGGGAAGCCATGTGGACCGAAAACCTTGGGTAGCGAAGATGCGTGGGGGGGGGGGCTCCTTATAAATTCAATTTTCTACTTGTAAACTTAAAAATGTTCCCATGGGATGAGGGATTTGGAATTCGACTGCGTTGTTTTAACCATAAACAAAGTGGACAGCTCTTATAAAACAAATAAACAAAAAACAAACACTTTTTTGAATGAGGACTTTTGGTCTCAAATTTAGCTTGACCCCAAGTTTTGGCCGGTCCTCAAATTTGGCCTCTACAAAAATGTTTGGCCTCATTTTTACTTTCATATTTTATTTACATATTTGATGAGTTTATTGATTTTTACTGATTTAAGTGCAATACACATGAAACGTCACACGAGACTTTCAGTGTCTTAAAGTGATAGTTCTATTGAAACATATTAAAATTTTATGACTACAGGTATGATTCGATTCTAATAGATTTTTATCAAGCCTGCTTTTAAATTACAATGTAATTTAAGAATGTAATGGTGCCATTATATTACCATGGCGTGTTTTTTTTCAATGTACATTTTACTTTAACTCAAACTGCTCTCAGGATCGGACAATACCTATATCAAATACTTGTTTGAGAAAAAAGTAATTGCAGAGACCAATTTGTTTATTCCTACCAACATTAAAGGTCACAAAACGTTTTGCGTTGTTCAAATTCTGATATTGAAGTTCCTAAATTGTTTCCTAGATATACAAACAACACATGCATGAAACACTCTACCCTAATCAGAAGGAAATGATTATTATTATACTTTCATGTTAAATACTGAAATCTAATTGGTTTAGACGCAGTTGACAATCAGTTCTCATACCCTCAGCGTTAGCAACACACTTGGCAACGGGCTGATAGAACGAATTGTTACATGCGCGTAATTTATGCGCGTACGGTTCGCCGTAGAACTAACGTCTTTTTTTTTAATAAAAGAAGTAAAATTTGCTATAATTTGCTAGAAAGAATGCTATAAAATTAAGACATTCAGTATAATAAAATAAATAGTGCCTGTTTGGGAGGGTACCAGTTGAAATTGACACCCCTCAAAAAACCTATGTCAACCTCCGCTTCGCGTCGGTTGACAATGGTTTTCTCGGGGTGTCAACTTCAACTGGTACCCTCCCAAGCAGGCACTATTTATCTAATGGCATCGCTGAATCAATTTATTGGAAGATGCAATGCGGCAGTCATTCACAAATGACATTATATTAGACCGAATGATGTTTACCTGACAGATAGATTTTGTATAATTTAACTAATCAGATCTATAACGAATCGTCAAGTACACTGCAATACTGTAAAGGACCCCCTTCTCGACTTTCTGTATGCAGTATGCAACACGTTGATGCAGACTTCGTTTTTTACTTTTTTCTTTTTTTTAATTGAATTTTCTACTTTTACAACATATATATACATCTACATACGCGACATATCTCGTACATTAGTTTATATAATCATATTGGAAAACTTTTGACTATTTGAATATTTTATACTGTACGGTCCTTATATAGTGAAAGTAAAATTTGAGAGAGAGAGAGAGAGAGAGAGAGAGAGAGAGAGAGAGAGAGAGAAAGAGCAAGGGAAAGGGGTTAGGGCATTGTTTATATGTGTATATAAAATATAAACCATATTCACGTGATAGGCCCCTGTTCTACAGGGATACTAAAAAAGAGGATAGAGAAATGAAAAAAACCCATCGAAGTTCAAAACAAATAGAAAAGAAACACAATAAAGAAACAATTTAACTATATATACTACAGTACTACAGCTTTTCACATATTTTTTGCCAATGGCTTTCATACTCCTTGTATCTACAATTTTTCATTAGCACATATGTTTCGATCAAAAGCCTATCTATTATAACGTTTTTAATTCATGTATATTTGGATTCGCCTTACTTTTATATTTAGCCTAAAAGAAAAAAATATATTGCTTCACAATAAGAAATACCAAGTTAAAAAATTATAAATTCCTCTATTTTTATATTTTCCAAAAAGATCAATTGTTATAAACAAATCAAACTGTCTCAAAATCCATTCTTCAACATCAGTCCATAATTCTTTTACTACAGTACATTTATAATATAAATGTCCAATACTCTCTTCATCTCTTTTACAGAAAGTGCATACAGGAGACTCTGCTTTTTAAAAAAAAAGACATATATTTGTCGGAAAAATTATCTGAAGAATTTGAAATTGTAACCAATGTAGTTATGATTCTTGTGTAGATTTAAAACGGAGTTCAAAAAATTTTGTTTCAGGTTTCTTGTGCATAGTTATGACCCTTTTCTCTCCATTTTGAAATATATGTATATGTTTCTTTCTTTTTATCTAATAATAAGTTGTACATAAGTTTGCAACCTTTACAATTATTAGTAAACAGTAGGATATGATTAGGGATAACAGGTCCATATTCTTTTATGATTTGTAAGTTTGGTATGTATAAATCTTGTGTATGCAATCTGGTCCTTACAGCAGTTCTTATACTTCCTTTTTTTACTTATCAACAAATATATCTCAATAGATGGTATACTTTATTAACACTCAGTTAATAGATCACTTTTTCGAGAATGGTAATAAAAACAGCTGTTGTTTCTACTTTTAGAAGAGTATGATTGCCTGGAACACTTATATGGAATTCCAAGTAAAGTTTAAAGTTATGTAAGAATTTGCCCGTATTAATTACTAGATTCAAATGTCGTTTTTAAATACCAGGGTTATATTCAAATGGAGTCAGAGTCAATGCCAAAGCCCTTTTTAGTGTCATCGTTTCTTTGCAATTTGCTTTCACTGTTTTGCAAGTACATTTTTAAGGTGGATCTCTACACCAAATAAGTGTAGGAGATTTTTGTTGCATACATTTGTTACTAATAATCGGCACGATATTCAACAATAATAGACCTCAAAATACAATACTCTATTTTCTAGAGAATGTTTAAAATATCAGTCTGGTTCCAGATAACCCCTTATTTATCAAATTTTTAAACATTTCTGTTTTAAAATTCTTATGAAAGTAAAATGTCATTAAGTTTAGAAATAAAAGACAAAATCATCATGAATGAAGTTTGTATTATTAGGTCTTTCCACCTTTCAGGTGAAAGACCTCTTGTTAGGTCTTTCCACCTTTCAGGTGAAAGACCTTTTGTATTTCTTATGTTTTTTATTATTAGGTCTTTCCACCTTTCAGGTGAAAGACCTTTTGTATTTCTTATGTTTTTTATTATTCTTATAATTTTTCTTTTCTATTTTCCTTGGGAAAACTTTTTTATTTCAAGAGATATCATAACAATTTTTCCTTTATGTTATTGACCATAAAAAGTTATGGTACCAAGTGACCCTTTGCTTAATAACTCCCGTAACTTACAAAGTTATCGCCCTTGTGTAAGAAAAGCTTGTTATCGCTACTCCTCTGAAACCATAAGAGATAGAGACTTGGAACTTTTACCAATGTCTTCAGTACACTTAGATGGTTCTTCACTCATTAATACCGAAAGGATCTGAGGCCCCCTTCTAGTAGTTATTGCCCCTGAAAGTATTTAAATTTTCATAAAATCACTCCCAACTTTTTTATTATTTATCATAGAGACTTCAGACTACTTGGGATGGAAGCGTCTACCTTGGCCGAACAGAATGACATAAAGGTCAAAGGTCAAGGTCATTTGGATATATGTTAATGTACGAGTTTTTAGAACTCTTTTGTTTAGGGTGGTAGAGAAAAACTTTTTCATGGATGTAGTAGGATATCTTTAGACATTTTAAAATATAGCCCATTGGTTAATTCCTTTGAACTATTACAGAGTTATTGCCCCTTTTTTACGAAATGCTTGTTATCGAAACTTCCCTGAAACCATATGAGATAGAGACTTGAAACTTTTATAAATGTCTTCAGTACAGGTAGAGGATTTTTCAATCTATTCATACTGAAAGGATCTGAGGCCCCCTTCTAGTAGTTATTGCCCCTGAAAGTATTTAAAATTCCATGAAATCACTTCCAACTTTTTTATTATTTATCATAGAGACGTCGGACCACTTGGGGTGGAAGAGTATACCTTTGCCGAACAAAATGACATAAAGGTCAAAGGTCAAGGTCAAAGAAAAAAATATTTGCAATCTTAATCTTTTGACAAATTTTTAATGAAATAACGCAGAGAAAAAATTTCATTAATTGTGTTGGAACAAAATTATTATCAACATAAAAATAATGAGGTGGAAAGACCTCTAATTGTTCGAGAACAATTAGTCTACTAGTTATTATTATTAGGTCTTTCCACCTTTCAGGTGAAAGACCTTTTGTATTCCTTATGTTTTTTATTAGGTCTTTCCACCTTTCAGGTGAAAGACCTTTTGTATTCCTTATGTTTTTTATTATTCTTCTAATTTTTCTTTTCTATTTTCCTTGGGAAAACTTTTTTGTTTCAAGAGATATCGAAACAATTTATTAGGTCTTTCCACCTTTCAGGTGAAAGACCTTTTGTATTTCTTATGTTTTTTATTAGGTCTTTCCACCTTTCAGGTGAAAGACCTTTTGTATTTCTTATGTTTTTAGGTCTTTCCACCTTTCAGGTGAAAGACCTTTTGTTATTCTTATGTTTTTAGGTCTTTCCACCTTTCAGGTGAAAGACCTTTTGTATTTCTTATGTTTTTTATTATTATTATTATTATTTTTTTCTTCTCTTTTTTTCCAGGGACAGCTTTTTTATTTCAAGAGATATTGAAACACTTTTTTTATTTATTTATTTAGTTATTGCCCTTGTGTACGAAATGCTTGTTATCGCTACTCCTCTGAAACCATTAGAGATAGAGACTTGGAACTTTTACCAATGTCTTCAGTACACTTAGAGGGTTCTTTAATCTACTAAAACCGAAAGGATCCGAGACCCCCTTATAATACTTATTGCCCCTGAAAGTATTTGAATTTCCATAAAATCACTTCCAACTTTTTTATTATTTATCATAGAGACTTCGGAATACTTGGGATGGAAGCGTCTACCTTGGCCGAACAAAATGACATAAAGGTCAAAGGTCAAGGTCATTTAGAAATCTGTTAATTAATAAGTTTTTAGATCTCTTTTGTTAAGGGTGGTAGAGAAAAACTTTTTCATGGATGTAGTAGGACATCTTAAGACATTTTAAAATTTAGCCCCTTGGCTCATACCTTTGAATAATTACAGAGTTATTGCCCCTATTGTACGAAATGCTTGTTATCGCTACTCCTCTAAAACCATAAGAGATATAGACTTGGATCTTTTACCAATGTCTTCAGTACACTTAGAGAGTTCTTCTATTTATCTATACCGAAAGGATCCGAGGCCCCCTTCTAGTAGTTATTGCCCCTGAAAGTATTCAATATTCTATATAATCACTTACAACTTTTTTATTATTTATCGTAAAGACTTCGGACTACATGGGATGGAGGCGTCTACCTTGTCCGAACAAAATGACATAAAGGTAAAAGGTCAAGGTCAAACCATAAAAAACTAGCATATTTAAGTTTTTAACCTCTTTTTATTCAGTAACGCAGATAACATGTTTAATTAATTATATTGAAACAAAACATAAAAAATAATATAGGTGGAAAGACCTCTAATTGTTCGAGAACAATTAGTCTACTAGTTAGGTCTTTCCACCTTTCAGGTGAAAGACCTTTTGTATTTCTTATGTTTTTTATTATTATTATTATTATTTTTTTTTTCTTCTCTTTTTTTCCAGGGACAGCTTTTTTATTTCAAGAGATATTGAAACACTTTTTTCTTTATGTTATTGACCATAAAAAGTTATGGTACCAAATGACCCTTTGCTTAATAACTCCCAGAACTTACAAAGTTATTGCCCTTGTGTTCGACATACTTGTTATCGCTACTCCTCTGAAACCATAAGAGATAGAGAGTTGGAACTTTTACCAATGTCTTCAGTAAACCTAGAGGGTTCTTCAATCTATCATACTGAAAGGATCTGGGCCCCCCTTCTAGTAGTTATTGCCCCTGAAAGTATTTCAATTTCTATAAAATCACTTCCAACTTTTTTATTATTTATCGTAGAGACTTCGGACTACTTGTGATGGAAGCGTCTACCTTTACCAAACAAAATGACATAAAGGTCAAAGGTCAAGGTCATTTGGAAATCTGTTAATTAATGAGTTTTTAGATCTCTTTTGTTTAGGGTGGTAGAGAAAAACTTTTTCATGGACGTAGTAGGACATCTTAAGACATTTTAAAATATAGCCCCTTGGCTCATACCTTTGAATAATTACAGAGTTATTGCCCCTATTGTACGAAATGCTTGTTATCGCTACTCCACTAAAACCATAAGAGATAGTGACTTGGAACTTTTACCAATGTCTTCATTACACTTAGAGTGTTCTTTAATATATATATACCGAAAAGATCCGAGGCCCCCTTCTAGCAGTTATTGCCCCTGAAAGTATTTAATATTCTATAAAATCACTTCCAATTTTTTTATTATTTATCGCAAAGACTTCGGACTACTTGGGATGGAAGCGTCTGCCTTGTCCGAACAAAATGACATAAAGGTCAAAGGTCAAGGTCAAACAAAAAAAATTGCATATTTCAGTTTTTGACTTTTTTTTTTAGAAAGTAACGCAGAGAAAATGTTTTATTAATTATATTGAAACAAAACATAAAAAAATAATGAGGTGGAAAGACCTCTAATTGTTCGAGAACAATTAGTCTACTAGTTTATTATTATTAGGTCTTTCCACCTTTCAGGTGAAAGACCTTTTGTTATTCTTATGTTTTTAGGTCTTTCCACCTTTCAGGTGAAAGACCTTTTGTACTTCTTATGTTTTTTATTATTATTTTTCTCCTCTATTTTCCACGGGAAAACTTTTTTATTTCAAGAGATATTGAAACAAATTTTTCTTTATGTGATTGAACATTAAAAGTTATGATACCAAATGACCCTGTGCCTAATGACCCCAAGAACTTTAAAAGTTATTGCCCTTGTATACGAAAAGCTTGTTATCGCTACTCCTCTGAAACCATAAGAGATAGAGACTTGGAACTTTTACCAATGTCTTCAGTACACTTAGAGGGTTTTTCAATCTACGAATACCGAAAGGATCCGAGACCCCCTTCTATCAGTTATTGCCCCTGAAAGTATTTGAATTTCCATAAAATCACTTTCAACTGTTTTATTATTTATCATAGAGACTTCGGACCACTTGGGATGGAAGCGTCTACCTTGGCCGAACAAAATGACATAAAGGTCAAAGGTCAAGGTCATTTGGAAATCTGTTAATTAATGAGTTTTTAGATCTCTTTTGTTAAGGGTGGTAGAGAAAAACTTTTTCATGGATGTAGTAGAACATCTTAAGACATTTTAAAATATAGCCCCTTGGCACATACCTTTGAATAATTACAGAGTTATTGCCCCTATTGTACGAAATGCTTGTTATCGCTACTCCTCTAAAACCATAAGAGATAGTGACTTGGATATTTTACCAATGTCTTCATTACACTTAGAGGGTTCTTCAATCTATTTATACCGAAAGGATCCGAGGCCCCCTTCTAGCAGTTATTGCCCCTGAAAGTATTTAATATTCTATAAAATCACTTCCAACTTTTTTATTATTTATCGTAAAGACTTCGGACTACTTGGGATGGAAGCGTCTACTTTGTCCGAACAAAATGACATAAAGGTCAAAGGTCAAGGTAAAACCAAAAAAAAAAAAAATAATAAATAGCATATTTAAATTTTTAATATTTTTTTTATTAAGTAACGCAGAGAAAATGTTTAATAAATTATATTGAAACAAAACATAAAAAATAATATAGGTGGAAAGACCTCTAATTGTTCGAGAACAATTAGTCTACTAGTTTATTATTATTTTTTTTCTTCTCTTTTTTTCCAGGGACAGCTTTTTTATTTCAAAAGATATTGAAACATTTTTTTCTTTATGTTATTGACCATAAAAAGTTATGCTACCAAACGACCCTTTGCTTAATAACTCCCAGAGCTTACAAAGTTATTGCCCTTGTGTAAGAAATGCTTGTTATCGCTACTCCTCTGAAACCATAAGAGATAGAGACTTGGAACTTTTACCAATGTCTTCAGTACAGTTAGAGGGTTCTTCAATATATTTATACCGAAAGGATCCTATGCCCGCTTCTATTAGTTATTGCCCCTGAAACTATTTCAATTTCTATAAAATCACTTCCAACTTTTTTATTATTTATCGAAGAGACTTCGGACTACTTGGGATAGAAGCATCTACCTTGGCCGAACAGAATGACATAAAGGTCAAAGGTCAAGGTCATTTGGAAATCTGTTAATTAATGAGTTTTTAGATCTCTTTTGTTAAGGGTGGTAGAGAAAAACTTTTTCATGGATGTAGTAGGACATCTTAAGACATTTTAATACATAGCCCCTTAGCTCATACCTTTGAATTATTACAGAGTTATTGCCCCTATTGTACGAAATGCTTGTTATCGCTATTCCTCTCAAACCATAAGAGATAGTGACTTGGATCTTTTACCAATGTCTTCAGTACACTTAGAGGGTTCTTCAATCTATTCATACCGAAAGGATCTTAGGCCCCCTTCTAGGAGTTATTGCCCCTGAAAGTATTTAAATTTATATAAAATCACTTCCAACTTTTTTATTATTAATCGTAGAGACTTCGGACCACTTGGGATTGAAGCGTCTACCTTGTCCGAACAAAATTACATAAAAGTCAAAGGTCAAGGTCAGACCAAAAAAAAAATTAGCATATTTAAGTTTTTATCCCTTTTTGTTATTAAGTAACGCAGAGAAAATGTTTAATTAAATAAATTGAAACAATAAATAAAATATAATATAGGTGGAAAGACCTCTAATTGTTCGAAAACAATTAGTCTACTAGTTTTTTTTCTTTTCCTTTTTCCAGGGACAGCTTTTTTATTTCAAGAGATATTGAAACAATTTTTACTTTATGTTATTGACCATAAAAAGTTATGGTACCAAATGACCCTTTGCTTAATAACTCCCAGAACTTACAAAGTTATTGCCCTTGTGTACGAAATGCTTGTTATCACTACTCCTCTGAAACCATAAGAGATAGAGACTTGGAACTTTTACCAATCTCTTCAGTAAACTTAGAGGGTTCTTCAATCAATTCATACCGAAAGTATCTGATGCCCCATAATAGTAGTTATTGCCCCTGAAAGTATTTCAATTTGTATAAAATCGCTTCCAACTTTTTTATTATATATCGTAGAGACTTCGGACCACTTGGGATGGAAGCGTCTACCTTGGCCGAACAAAATGATATAAAGGTCAAAGGTCAAGGTCATATGGAAATCTGTTAATTAATGAGTTTTTATATCTCTTTTGTTTAGGGTGGTAGAGAAAAACTTTTTCATGGATATAGTAGGGCTTCTTAAGACATTTGAAAATGTAACCCTTCAGCCCCTACATTGAAACAATTATAGAGTTATTGCCCCTCTAGTAAAAAATGCTTGTTATCGCTACTTCTCATAAACCATAAGAGGTAGAGACTTGAAACTTTTACTAATGTATTCAGTACATCTAGGGGCTCCTTCAATCTATTCATACCGAAAGGGCCCGAGCCCCCCTTGCAGCAGTTATCGCCCCTGAAAGTTTCTTAATTTCGTTAAAAACACTTACAACTTTTGAACCTTACATCGTAGGACCATCATACCACTTGAAATTGAAATGCTGACCTTTACCAGTCAATATGACATAAAGGTCAAAGGTCAAGGTCAAACAAAAAAAAAATTGCATATTTCAGTTTTTGACTTTTTTTTTTATAAATTAACGCAGAGAAAATATTTTATTAATTATATTGAAACAAAACATAAAAAATAATGAGGTGGAAAGACCTCTAATTGTTCGAGAACAATTAGTCTACTAGTTTATTATTATTATTATTTTTTTTTTCTTCTCTTTTTTTCCAGGGACAGCTTTTTTATTATAAGAGATATTGAAACAATTTTTTCTTTATGTTATTGACCATAAAAAGTTATGGTACCAAATGACCCTTTGCTTAATAACTCCCAGAACTTACAAAGTTATTGCCCTTGTGTACGAAATGTTTGTTATCGCTACTCCTCTGAAACCATAAGAGATAGAGACTTGGAACTTTTACCAATGTCTTGAGTAAACTTAGAGGGTTCTTCAATCAATTCATACCGAAAGGATCTGAGGCCCCATTATAGTAGTTATTGCCCCTGAAAGTATTTCAATTTCTATAAAATCGCTTCCAACTTTTTTATTATTTATCGTAAAGACTTCGGACCACTTGGGATGGAAGCGTCTACCTTGGCCGAACGAAATGATATAAAGGTCAAAGGTCAAGGTCATTTGGAAATCTGTTAATTAATGAGTTTTTAGATCTCTTTTGTTTAGGGTGGTAGAGAAAAACTTTTTCATGGATATAGTAGGGCTTCTTAAGACATTTGGAAATATAACCCTTCAGCCCCTACCTTGAAACAATTATAGAGTTATTGCCCCTATAGTAAAAAATGCTTGTTATCGCTACTTCTCATAAACCTTAAGAGGTAGAGACTTGAAACTTTTACTAATGTATTCAGTACATCTAGGGGCTCCTTCAATCTATTCATACCGAAAGGGCCCGAGCCCCCCTTGTAGCAGTTATCGCCCCTGAAAGTTTCTTAATTTCGTTAAAAACACTTACAATTTTTGAACTTTACATCGTAGGACCATCAGACCACTTGAAATTGAAATGTTGACCTTTACCAGTCAATATGACATAAAGGTCAAAGGTCAAGGTCAAAAAAATTTTTGCATATTTAAGTTTTTGACTTTTTTTTATAAAGTAACGCAGAGAAAATGTTTGATTAGTTATATTGAAACAAAACATAAAAAATGATGAGGTGGAAGACCTTTAATTGTTCGAGAACAATTAGTCTACTAGTTAGGTCTTTCCACCTTTCAGGTGAAAGACCTTTTGTACTTCTTATGTTTTTTATTATTATTTTTCTCCTCTATTTTCCACGGGAAAACTTTTTTATTTCAAGAGATATTGAAACAAATTTTTCTTTATGTGATTGAACATTAAAAGTTATGATAACAAATGACCCTGTGCCTAATGACCCCAAGAACTTAAAAAGTTATTGCCCTTGTATACAAAAAGCTTGTTATCGCTACTCCTCTGAACCCATAAGAGATAGAGACTTGGTACTTTTACCGATGTCTTCAGTACACTTAGAGGGTTCTTCAGTCTATCATACCGTAAGGATCTAAGGCCCCCTTCTATCAGTTATTGCCCCTGAAAGTATTTGAATTTCAATAAAATCATTTCCAACTTTTTAATTATTTATCACAGAGACTTCGGACCACTTGGGATGGAAGCGTCTATCTTGGCCGATCAATATGACATAAAGGTCAAAGGTCAAGGTCATTTGGAAATCTCTTAAATAATGAGTTTCTACATCTCTTTTGTTAAGGGTGGTAGAGAAAAACTATTTCATGGATGTAGTAGGACATCTTAAGACATTTTAAAATTTAGCCCCTTGGCTCATATCTTTGAATAATTACAGAGTTATTGCCCCTATTGTACGAAATGCTTGTTATCGCTACTCCTCTGAAACCATAAGAGATAGAGATTTGGAACTTTTACCAATGTCTTCAATACATTTAGAGGGTTCTTCAATCTATTCATACCGAAATGATCCGAGGCCCCCTTCTAGCAGTTATTGCCCCTGAAAGTATTTGAATTTCAATAAAATCACTTACAACTTTTTTATTATTTATGGTAGAGATTTCGGACCACTTGGGATGGAAGCGTCTACCTTGTCCGAACAAAATGACATAAAGGTCAAAGGTCAAGGTCATTTGGAAATCTGTTAATTAATGAGTTTTTAGATCTCTTTTGTTTAGGGTGGTAGTCAAAAACTATTTCATGGATATAGTAGGGCTTCTTAAGACATTTCAAAATATAACCCTTCAGCCCCTACCTTGAAACAATTATAGAGTTATTTCCCCTATTGTACATAATGCTTGTTATCGCTACTTCTCATAAACCATAAGAGGTAGAGACTTGAAACTTTTACTAATGTATTCAGTACATTTAGGGGCTCCTTCAGTCTTTTATACCGGGAGGGCCTGATGCCCCCTTCTAGCAGTTATCGCCCCTGAAAGTTTCTTAATTTCGTTAAAAACACTTACAACTTTTGAACCTTACATCGTAGGGGTATCAAACTACTTTAAATTAAAATGTTGATCTTTGTTAGTCAATATGACATAAAGCTCAAAGGTCAAGGTCAAACAAAACAAAATTTGCATATTTAAGTTTTTGACTTTTATTTATAATATAACGCATAGAAAATGTTTTGTTAATTATATTGAAACAAAACATAAAAAAATAATGAGGTGGAAAGACCTCTAATTGTTCGAGAACAATTAGTCTACTAGTTATTCTTATAATTTTTCTTTTCTATTTTCCTTGGATAAAATTTTTTGTTTCAAGAGATATCGAAACAATTTTTTCTTTATGTTATTGACCATAAAAAGTTATGGTACCAAATGACCCTTTGCTTCATAACTCCCAGAACTTACAAAGTTATTGCCCTTGTGTACGAAATGCTTGTTATCGCTACTCCTCTGAAACCATAAGAGATAGAGACTTGGAACTTTCACCAATGTCTTCAGTACACTTAGAGAGTTCTTCAATCTACTAATACCTAAAGGATCCGAGACCCCCTTCTATTAGTTATTGCCCCTGAAAGTATTTGAATTTCCATTAAATCACTTCCAATTTTTTTATTATTTATCATAGAGACTTCGGACCACTTGGGATAGAAGAGTCTACCTTGGCCGAACAAAATAACATAAAGGTCAAAGGTCAAGGTCATTTGGAAATCTGTTAATTAATGAGTTTTTAGATCTCTTTTGTTTAGGGTGGTAGAAAAAACTTTATCATGTATGTAGTAGGACATCTTAAGACATTTTAAAATATAGCCCCTTGGCTCATACCTTTGAATAATTACAGAGTTATGGCCCCTATTGTACGAAATGCATTTTATCGCCACTACTCTAAAACCATCAGAGATAGTGACTTGGAATTTTTACCAATGTCTTCATTACACTTAGAGGGTTCTTCAATCTATGTATACCGGAAGGATCCGAGGCCCCCTTCTAGCAGTTATTGCCCCTGAAAGTATTCAATATTCTATAAAATCACTTCCAACTTTTTTATTATTTATCGTAAACACTTCGGACCACTTGGGATGGAAGTGTCTACCTAGTCCGAACAAAATGACATAAAGGTCAAAGGTCAAGGTCAAAGAAAAAAAAAATGTGCAATCTTAATCTTTTGACAATTTTTAATGAAATAACGCAGAGAAAAAATATCATTAAGTGAATTGAAACAAAATTATTATCAACATAAAAATAATGAGGTGGAAAGACCTCTAATTGTTCGAGAACAATTAGTCTACTAGTTCTTTATGTTATTGGTCATGAAAAGTTATGGTACCAAATGACCCTTTGCTTGAAAACTCCCAGAACTTACAAAGTTATTGCCCTTGTGTACGAAATGCTTGTTATCGCTACTCCTCTGAAACCATAAGAGATAGAGACTTGGAACTTTTACCAATGTCTTCAGTACACTTAGAGGGTTCTTCAGTCTATTCATTTCGAAAGGATCTGAGGCCCCCTTCTAGTAGTTATTGCCCCTGAAAATATTAAGATTCCAATAAAATCACTTCCAACTTTTTTATTAATTATCGTAGAGACTTCGGACCACTTGTGATGCAAGCGTCTACCTTGGCCGAGCAAAATGACATAAAGGTCAAAGGTCAAGGTCATTTGGAAGTCTGTTAATTAATGAGTTTTTAGATCTCTTTTGTTTAGGGTGGTAAAGAAAAACTTTTTCATGGATATAGTAGGTCATCTTAAGACATTTTAAAATTTAGCCCCTTGGTTTTTACCTTTGAATAATTACAGAGTTATTGCCCCTCTTGTACGAAATGCTTGTTATCGCTACTCCACTAAAACCATAAGAGATAGTGACTTGGAACTTTTACCAATGTCTTCAGTACACTTAGAGGGTTCATTAATCTATATATACCGAAAAGATCCGAGGCCCCCTTCTAGCAGTTATTGCCCCTGAAAGTATTTAATATTCTATAAAATCACTTCCAACTTTTTTATTATTTATCGCAAAGACTTCGGACCACTTGGGATGGAAGCGTCTGCCTTGTCCAAACAAAATGACATAAAGGTCAAAGGTCAAGGTCAAACAAAAAAAATTGCATATTTGAGTTTTTGACTTTTTTTTAGAAAGTAACGCAGAGAAAATGTTTTATTAATTATATTGAAACTAAACATAAAAAAATAATGAGGTGGAAAGACCTCTAATTGTTCGAGAACAATTAGTCTACTAGTTATTATTATTATTATTATTATTATTATTCTTCTCTTTTTTTCCAGGGACAGCTTTTTTATTATAAGAGATATTGAAACAATTTTTTCTTTATGTTATTGACCATAAAAAGTTATGGTACCAAATGACCCTTTGCTTAATAACTCCCAGAACTTACAAAGTTATTGCCCTTGTGTACGAAATGCTTGTTATCACTACTCCTCTGAAACCATAAGAGATAGAGACTTGGAACTTTTACCAATCTCTTCAGTAAACTTAGAGGGTTCTTCAATCAATTCATACCGAAAGTATCTGAGGCCCCCTTATAGTAGTTATTGCCCCTAAAAGTATTTCAATTTTTATAAAATCACTTCCAAGTTTTTAATTATTTATCGTAAAGACTTCGGACCACTTGGGATGGAAGCGTCTACCTTGGCCGAACAAAATGATATAAAGGTCAAAGGTCAAGGTCATTTGGAAATCTGTTAATTAATGAGTTTTTAGATCTCTTTTGTTTAGGGTGGTAGAGAAAAACTTTTTCATGGATATAGTAGGGCTTCTTAAGACATTTCAAAATATAACCATTCAGCCCCTACATTGAAACAATTATACAGTTATTGCCCCTATTGTACAAAATGCTTGTTATCGCTACTTCTCATAAACCATAAGAGGTAGAGACTTGAAACGTTCACTTATGTATTCAGTACATCTAAAGCCTCCTTCCATCTATTCATACCGAAAGGGCCCGAGCCCCCCTTGTAGCAGTTATCGCCCCTGAAAGTTTCTTAATTTCGTTAAAAACACTTACAACTTTTGAACCTTACATCGTAGGGCCATCAGACCACTTGAAATTGAAATGTTGACCTTTACCAGTCAATATGACATAAAGGTCAAAGGTCAAGGTCAAACAAAAAAAATTGCATATTTCAGTTTTTGACTTTTTTTTATAAAGTAACGCAGAGAAAATGTTTTATTAATTATATTGAAACAAAACATAAAAATAATGAAGTGGAAAGACCTCTAATTGTTCGAGAACAATTAGTCTACTAGTTTTTCAAAAGATATCTACGATAAACAACGGAATTCTTAAAGCAATCATGGCTTGAAATACAAAATAATCTCTTAAAACTCATTTATGGCTTTGCAGTATTCTAATTTTCTAGTACAACTGTGATAACACAGGTATACTATTTTTGTATACCTTACTGAGCAATCTGGCAATTTATTAAAAAAAATAGTAGGGTGGAAAGACCTCTAATTGTTCGAGAACAATTAGTCTACTAGTTTTTATTGGAATCCACATAAATATGAAACTTAAATATGAAAAAAAAATTCTTTTAAGGCAAACTGCTGGACAAAATCCCACAAAAATCTGAAAATATAAACAATATTCGTTGGTTAATAGGACGAAGAAAAGAAATTGAATGAAATTGAATAATTAAAGATAATACTGAATTATTGCAAAAATCTTGGTATGAAAGATCCTGTTTAAGAGTTGTCTTTCTTTATTTTACATGGTCTCAAATATCTTGGGACCATTTTTTAGTTAATAAAATTCACGAAGAAAAATTAAAAAAAGGAACAAGTCTATGCTAAATATGTATATATAAGATTTGTAGTGCTTATGATAATATTTGAAGATGAAAAGTTATATTGTTGATGAACGCATTAAATATATTAAACTATTTAAAACAATATATAGAGAAATTGCCTTTTACTTTTTAATATACAATACCAATTATAAACAACAACCATACGCATATTAATACATACATTAGATCTCCATAATGATAAACATGTATGCGTGGAAATGAAAAACATGCTCCTTTTCGGAATTTTGCCTTCCCTCAATTGGCTTGCAAATACGGGCTTCCACTGCTATTGCTACATGTACCTAGCTTTATCTATTTAAATCAAAATACATTTGTTTAATGTCAAAGTTTCAATGCAAGTCGTTTACTGCAAATGTTTGTGGGAAATTAGGATCAATTCAAGAGATCGTACTTACGGTACTTTCGTTTTATATTCATCATACATGTATAGTTTAAGTGAAAATATTATATATGCTTACCTATATCGATAATCCGTCACAAATGTATGATCGCCTGTTGCAGATGACGTGACAAAAATGTATTGCCAATAGCGGCGAAACAGTAAATTATTTAAATTCCACGTTTTCCGTACAAAACAGCTGATAATCAATGTTAGTTGAAAGTTTTAAACAGGAAGAAACAGGAAGAAATTGACATATTTATAAGCGTTTTGGTGACTTTATTCCTATATCATCTCCCTCGTTAGAAGAGTTCAATTTAACGGTATATAGTTATTTTGTACCACGACAAAATATTATCAATCCGGAACAAAATGGTGTTTCGAACGGATGTCAGACATGTTGTAACGATGTAGCCTTCCACCTTAATGTCAGTTTGATTACAACAGATAACGATTTTAAATTCATGCAGAATCATTTGAAAAGTATTCTGTTTCTTGTGTTCAATTCTAAATTCGAAGTTTTGAGATTTCTGATGTTCATATGGTTTTAAAATTAAGCATTTTATTTGTTTAGAATACATTTATTTTGAACCTGTTGTAACAAGAAAGAATTGATTGTTAAAAATTTATAAATGAAATGACGCATGCAATCGATCGCGGATCTAAGGGATGGGAATTCAAACGTATTAAGGTCACTTATTAAATTTAAATATAATAGGCCTCGACCCCCTTCCCATAAATATCCATCGGACTCCCCCCCCCCCCCCCGTGTGGATAAATTTTCTGAATTCACGCATGTGATGAGATATGCCTATCTCAGACCCATGGTTAATAATAAATTCCTCTTGTGATAGAGACCATGATGATTAATTCTCTCTTCCCCTGTAAATATACTGGTATCAGTTCCTGTTTACAATTTGTACAAGTTTTTTTTTCCTTTAAGATTGATATCATTCCTATTCAGTCATGGTTGGACAATGTACTTTAATTAAAGAAATATATAATCTTTCCTTTATTTTTTATAATCTAAGTTCCAAGCAGGCAATGTAATCCCCCCCCCCCCCCCCCATCACCACTATTCCCTGTATGTATCCACCCTAAGGAAAAAGAATGGACCTAAACAAGTAAACAACTAATAAAATTTTCCGTTTCCAGCGGAAGACCTTATTGTTTTCGTATTGTTTCTTATTAGGGTCTTCCGTTTCCAACGGAATACCCTCTTGTTATTCTACGGTTTCTTTTTCTTTATTATTAGGGTCTTCCGTTTCCAACGGAAGACCCTCTTGTTATTCTTCGGTTTCTTTTTATTATTATTAACTTTTTCTTTTTTTTCTGACTCCTTTTCGGCTTCATAACTCAAAAAGTTTTTTTTCGATTTACATGAAACTTTCAGAGATTATGTGCAACCATTTAACCTCAAAGTTGTTAAAGTTTTTCCTGAAAACGTCTCTTATGTTTTTACGTTACGTCATTTTTAAAATTTTAAAAAAGTCATTTTGTCCGCGGCGTTTAAAAAAAACGCTTTAAGATAAAGGCTTGAAATTTTGCGTGATATTACTTTTATCGATTTACCTCTGTAATAAGGCTGGATATGAAAATCCGTCACTTCCGGTCGAAACCAGAAGTGAATCAAATATTTAGAAAAATTGGATTTTTTGATCAAATCAAAAACGTATATGTGTTTTGTAGAATAGTTCAAGCTGAATCTAACACTGAAATCTGTTTTAAAATTGGACAATGCATTACAGAGATATTAGGGTTTAAAAATTGATTTTTCCGGAAATTTCGATTCCGCGTTCTTGGTTAAGAAAGTAGTGTTAATTTCTAAGTTAAATTAACTCGTACCTAAAAATTATTGATAAGTCGTACCTGACAACATTCGGAATTTTTTGTCAAGTCGTTCTTGAAATCGTTAAGGTTTTTGTTAAGTCGTACCTAAAATCATTCGGATTTTGTTAAGTCGTACCAAGAATTATTCGAGTTTTCTATCTTTTTGAATTAGATGCTTTTTTTATTGGTTTAAGATCTCTGCTTCTAACAGGAACTTCTACCATTACTTTCGACATTAACGGAAGACCCACTCGTTGCTTTGCAACGAGCTTTGCTCTAGTTATACTTTTTTTTCTTTTTCTGACTTTTTTGAAGCGTTATTTCTCAAAAACTATTCGACCAATTTTTATGAAACTTTCAGAGAAAATTTGACGTTACTATGCCTTAAAGATATTAAAGTTTCAATGACAACGTTTCTTCCGTTTTTACGTTACGTCATTTTGAAAATTTTCAAAAACTAATTTTGTCCACGGCGTTTCTCACCAATGCTTTTAGATAGAGGCTTGAAATTTTAGGTAATTATACATTTATCATTTTACCTTTGCAATAAGGCTGGAAATGAAAATCCGTCACTTCCGGTCGAAACTGGAAGTGAATCAAATTTTTCAAAAACTTGATTTTTTTTTATCAAATTTAAAACGTATACGTGTTTTGTAGAACTCATTAAGGAGTCTTGGGGAGAATATTTCAAACATAGGATTTTCTTTAATTTTTTCCAATGGAAGGTCAACTTATGAGTAAACTATGTGCAAAATATAAAGTAAATTGACCGGATTTAATTTAATATTAAATAAATTACAAACATACGATTTTTTTTTAATTTTCAGCGATGGAAGGTTAACGTATAAGTAAACTTTTTGCCAAATTAAAACGAAATTGACCGGATGGTCTTTATGCTATCCGCCCTCATATTTTGGTCATATAAACGTGTGTTGGTAGACATTTTACATGTAGAATTGTATAGAATAAAAGGATGTTTACGAATCAAATTCAATTTCATTTGTAATAGATAAAAAAATTGCCTTTCTACTCACACAGAACATGAAAGGATCGCGCATATGTTTTTATTTTTCAAATTATACTTTCGATTTTAATTATTGACGCTGCAATAAAAAATGCACAACGTTTTTTTGGTCAATTGTTACGTCAAAGTCTCAACTGACGTCACCGTAAGACGTTGACTCCGACGTGGATAACGTCGATTTTGAAAAAGCGGCGAAATGATTAAAATTCTTCTGAACATTATTCTAAGGATTCATTTCAATAAAAATAATTTTTATGATAAGTATTTTTTTAAAATAAAAATGTTACATGATAAGCTGTGTATTTAAACATTTTACTCTACATTTTCGTTTTACGGCAGTAATGCGTAATACCCTGCGCAGAGGGCGCAAAATTTTAAACCCGCGACCGACCTTAAGCTGAATCTAACACTAAAAGCCGTTTTGAAATCGGACGATGCATTATAGAGATATCGGGGTTTAAAAATTGATTTTTCCGGAAATTTTGATTCCGCGTTCTTGGTTTAAGAAATAGTTTTAAGTTCATAGTTAAATTAACTCGTACCTAAAATAATTCGAAAATTATTAAGTCGTACTTGGAACATTCGGATTTTTTCTTGGAGTTGATTTTAATCAACTCTCCTATGCAGTTACTCTGGCAAACCGAAAGTGAAACAGTGTTTGGACCAAAGCACAAATCATCACCGCTGACAAGAGTTAGTTCTTGAAATAATAGATAAATACCGTGTAATGTATGCTGAGCCATTATTTTTCAAGAAAACGTATTTATTTACCTTGAAAATAGTCAGATTTTAAATAGTACGAACAGTTTAGATATATTTTGTAGTCGTATGTATTCCTACGCCAGAGCGTTCAACCAGACGCTCGGCTGTCTCCGTAAATCTCCGACAAGCAGAGAGTCTCTCTTGGTAGTCGGAGATTAACGGAGACAGCCGAGCGTCTGGTTGAACGATACTAGAGTTCAATATTGCTTGATTCCAGACATGTGTACAATTTTTAGAATTTTTTCGATTTCTGATACATAGTTTGATGGAATTAATTATATCTTTAAATATTACACAACATGATTCATATGGGGTTTTCTCGAAATTCTTGTCGGAAAAGTCCGAGAAATGTGTGCAATTTAAATAGAGATTAGAAAATACTTGTCATGCTAAATAACATATCCTTGATTCTAAAATAAATAATAATCGATAAAATCAACTCCCGTCAGTACTTCAGTACTTTGATTTTGTTAAGTCGTTCTTGAAATCGTAAAGGTTTTTGTTAATTTGTACCTAAAATCATTCGGATTTTGTTAAGTCGTACCAAGAATTTTTGATTTTTTTTTCTTTTTTGTATAAGTTACTTTTGTTATAAATTTAAGAACTCTGTTTCTTACAGGAGCTTCGAACTTTACTTTCGACATTGACGGAAGACCCACTCGTTGCTTTGCAACAAGCTTTGCTCTAGTTATTATTATTTTTTTCCCACAAATTTTGTGCACGCGATTTCTCGAAAACTATTCGACCGATTTTCACCATTTTTCACAGTTGATGGAACTTGATATGAACTTTATACGTTTTTAATTTTTTTCCTGTCGTCACTTCCGGTACCGATTTATCGGCCATTTTGTAATTATTTCGACCTATTTTGTGCAGAAATGATCTCAGAAACTATCAGAGATATGACTATGAAATTTTCAGGATATGTTTAATATAGCTTGAAGTTGAGCCCTATTCAGTTTTAGGCCAATGGCGCTAATTCTTGGAGCTCAACGAGGCTCGAAATTTAGGTACGATTTTTCATTCAACATTTTCATACGTTTTGATCTGTATCTTTTAATCAGTTGATATTTTGTTAAGACATATAGAACAAATGTGGTAGACAATTAAAAGTTCTTTTCAATGAAATCAAGAAAAAGGGGCTGGCCCCTAAAATTAGGGGCCAAGAGACTCGTAAAATCTATTACAAATAACTAAAAAACGATAAAGATTTTATAATGCATTATAGAAGAAAAGTTGTTGATCGCAACAATATCTAACAGAAAAAACATTGCCACGCCTATTTATTACATAATTAGGGATTTTTAGGAGCCAAAGTACTTCAACTTTGACGCAATATATCTAGAAAAGGAAACATATTTTGTTAGGCATTGTAGAAGAGAAAATGGTTGCATTGATGATTCTAATCGATTCCACTAATCAAAACACCAATGTATGTCCCCATTTAGGATCTAAAGGGCTGGCCCCTAAAATATTCAATCATTTGTATCTCAAAAATGAACAATAATTTTAAATTGGTGTAAGAACAAAAAATGTAAGTATTCATAAGACCTTTTGTATACAATCAAGAAATAGGGGCTGGCCCCTTAAATTAGGGGCAAATAGACTCGTAAACTGTATTACAAATAACTTAAAAACGATAATGATTTTGTAATGCATTATAGAAGCAAAGTTGTTGATCGTAACAATATCTAACAGGAGAAATCATTGCCACGCCCATTTATTACGTAATTAGGGATTTTTAGGGGCCAAGGTACTTAAACTTTGATGCAATATATCAAGAGAAGGAAACATATTTTGTTAGGCATTGTAGAAGAGAAAATGCTTGCATTGATGATTCTAATCGATTCCACTAATCAAAACACAAATCTATGTCCCCATTAAGGATCTACACGGCTGGCCCCTAAAATATTCAATCATTTGTATCTCAAAAATGAACAACAATTTAAGATAGGTGTAAGAACAAAAAATGTAAGTATTCGTGAGACCTTTCGAATGAACTCAATAAAAAGGGGCTGGTCCCTTTAATTAGGGGCCAAGATACTCGTAAAATCGATTACAGATAACTTAAAAACGATAATGATTTTGTAATGCATTATAGAAGCAAAGTTGTTGATCGTAACAATAACAGTTTGTAAAACTCATTGTCACACCCATTGAAGACATAATTAGGGATTTTAAGGAACTAAAATCTTAAATCTTTAATGTGCTGTATGTGAAAAAGCAGAACATTTTGTTAAGCATTGTACAGGATATTGACAATCGTATATATTACCTGAAAGGAAAGGGTTTGATTGGGAATTCTGAAATTCATTAATATTTTTATCGTATCGTTAACATATTGAACGGAAGACCTACTCGTTACTCGTAACGAGATCGTATCTAGTTCCTTATATTATTATATACTATACATGTTTCTGTTCTTGTTTATAAAACACACGTCACTATAATAAATCATTTACTTATTTACTTACCTACCTACTTTATTAATAATGATGGCTGTTTGTGAATAATTAAGAATAAATTATTAAATTTAAATCAAATCTTGTGTCCACGATATATAACCATTACCTTCCTAGAGAAAGTTCACGATCCGATACGGATAGAAACAATTACAGACAACTCTGGTACATGCGCAGCTAATAGAAATACTGTGCACATTAGCAGCTGATGGGAGAAGTAATGAAGTACGTATTTGAGTATTTGAGTACGGTACGAGGATCGTATATTGCATAAAACATCGCGATCGAAAACTTGTAAAGACAAACGAAATATTTTGCACGCGGCTATTCATGCTTTAATTCATTTCAATGATCGGCAATTTGTTTTCCTACAATAAGTACATAAATAGATACAATCATTTTCTAGATCATCGGAAAAACTATGTTGAAAATAATTTAACACCCCGTGTGTATACAATGTAAACATGTATACACAAGCGAGCGTGTTTTCCCTCGGGGCTTCACACCATTATCAATTAGGCTCCACCCCGAACTAAACTTACCTGAGGTAAATTAAACCGACTGGTTGAAAACCTTGGCCTTTAAATAATCAAGCACTTTATTCAGTGTTTGATATTTTTGAATATCATTTGCTTCGAAATTAATTTGAACTTAATATACCTTTGTCCATGGGTTTCCAATGTCCACCACCATATGACGATTGTCACAAATGTGATAAACGACTTCATGTTGGAGTAGGGGTTTAGAGTAACGATAAGATATTTCCTCACACGTACGATAGACGAACAGAGAGTTTTCAACCCTTACGGCAACGCCGCAACCACATGGTCCTTGTCCTCGCCAGCCATTCCAGACACAGGAGGAAAATAGGGCGTGTACCTTCAAGTTAAAATGTATAAAAATATAAAAAATCACAATTTGAGATTACATGTATATTACTTCTTGTATTTCCATTAAACTTTTGATGCTTAAGTCGATACCATAAGATTTTCTATTTTGCTTTATTTAAGAGGTGGTTGTCTACATTTTTAGATATATTATTATAATTGGTTTTCTTTAAAAGGAAAGCTTTGTATATTAAAGATACAGGAAAATATTGATAATTTAGAGTTAAAATATTGGGAATTTTTCTTAACTTAAGGTCAAGATCTAGTAAATGATTCCAGAGTGTCTTTGTAGTGCTGGAACCATTATGATATCATAATTGATTTGATGAATTTTTTCCCCGTACTTTACGGTTTTGAAGAAATTATGTAGAAAATGAAACAGTTTCGTGACATTCTATATTATATCATGGGGAAAGTAACCTCGATACCTATATTCAATTTGACAATATTTTTTAGTACATGTTTCACACCTCGAACAATAGATTTTTCTTGATACCAAATGACTTGGTACACACCAAGTCAAAGCTTCATGGTTCAGTGACCATCCATTGTGTTCATAATGATAAAACCAATTATGGACAATAATTGGTTTATTTAATCGTTGTTAGACCTGCAAAGCAAGTCTCCACTACATTACAATTGTAAGAATATGAATAAAACAACAGCTGAAAAAAACCCATATTTTTAAATTCTCTGGAAAACAGTGTCAGTTTTAAATATTTTCAATAATTAAATAGACAATGTTATGTCTTTTTAATTCTTGCTAAAATGATTTTGTTAAAGCAAGTTGGAATGGTCAGCCTTAATACATTGCTGCATGTAGACTCACCCTAGGTAGAATCTACAGTCAGTGTTGATGATGTAGCTATGGATGGTGCTCTCTCACTTTCTACACACTGGGTTTTACAAAACCAATCGGTGATATCAAAAAAACTTCTTAGTGTTTGAATTAAATCCAATTAAAAAGACATCTTCTACTACATGTAGCTTGCTTCATTCATGAATAGAAGAGTGTATGTGTGATTTGTTGTTTAGTTTGAATTCTACTCACTTTCAAAACCTCAACTGTGAAATACAGGTAACCTGCCCCAGGGCACAAATTATCACCAAGCCAGGGTGGACTGAACCAACTACATATAGCTCATCATACTTACCTTGATTTGATGAAATATAACACAATTGAATAGTAATAAATAGATTGAGAAATATAAAGAAATAATTTCTCGTGTGAAACATGTACTAAGTATGTTGTTAAAATTTTTCCTCGCCATTCGAATTGGTGCCTCGCTTCGCTCGGCACCAAATCTCATGGTACTCGGAAAAAGTTTACCAACACATACAAAGAGGAGGCCAAAAGCTTGTTTGATTCCGTTTTTAGAGAAACTGTAGGCATTCTAGATATATTTTGCTAGTCACAAATGAGCAAAACTCTGAGATCTAGTACTCATTTCCTTCATATACCACAGAAAATGACAATTTAAAACATGATTTTTAATTGTGTTTACCAAACATTTAAGCCCTGATACACCATTTCAAACAAATCTATTATTTTAAAGCATCATTGAAAGAATTTATATCTTGAATTTTAATATGTTTTACGGTGCGACCGTTGGGGCGAGCGCAGCATGTGCCCAAACAATGAATTATGATAAATCAATAAAAATAAAATTAACAACGTAAATGAATTTGATAGCAAAATAAAAAAAACATACCTATTTTTTAAGTAAATTTTCATAGTTTATAAGATTTGTTATTTATTTATTTATAGGTAGATCAATAGTTTAATCTCTTATACAATGTTGTTGAATAATAAAAGATTTTAATAAAAATGTTCATTGCACTCTATCTCCTCTTTTAAAGGCATTGTAACGTCAGTTCATCTCCTTTTTTGCAGTAGACATTTTTTTTCTTCTTCTTCTTATTATTATTTTTTAAATTTACGCTTAAAAATATTTGCTTATCATATTAAAGGAACATGCAGTTGCCCCCCCCCCCCCCCTGGGATTGGGAGCATGTAATAAATGGAAGTGAAAATAAAGAAACCATTAAACTGCTAAAGAGCTGAAGGATTAGAATTTTCATGATTTTGAGAATTATCCTTTTTTTTCTTTTTGTTTGTAAAGATTTTTGGATAGGGCTGCCATCCACCCATCCCTCCTTTAAAAAAAACGATGCTACAAGTACGTTCCTGGAAATTACTGTAATTATAGTGAATAAAATAAATGTGAGCATTCATCCAATTTTAGCAGATTTACAATAACTTCAGTTAGAGTAATTTCCCCTTATTGTGACGTCAAAGTTCACGTTGGTTAAGTGTCGTCTGACTCTTTAAAACTCCCCAGGGCAATAAAAGTACGCGAAGTATACTGTTTTATTTATTTAAAAAGCATGATGATCTTAAAATTACGCATCTTATATACTTCTCAAAAGTTTTTCTTTGGTTCTCGCGAGAACGTGAGGTTGGAAACCATTAATATTGGTACTTTGAATTGTGGGTCAAAATTTAATGACGCCGAAAAAAATCTATCGGATTAATGTGTAAACCTTTGTGACGTCACTCGATTATTTTTGATTGAGAGTGTACTGAGGTGAACTTTAGAGGTAGCATTGACTGTATGTCGTATACATCGTTATTGTTTTTATTGTCTTGCTGATTATCGTGAGAGTGTGAAGTGATGAAAATTACCATGATTACAGGGAACTACTGGGACGATTAAAACAATGCATTACTGGTCCGATTTACTGACGCTAAAAAAATCCGTTGAATGAATGTGCAACTAGTCCAAATTTTCTATTCACATACGCCTTGCCGGTAGAGCTCGCTTCGCGCCGGCGCTCGCTATAAACCTGTAGGCACTTTTCATCTACTAGACCTTGACCGTAATAATAATTTATGGCTAAAGTTATAATTTCCTAAAAAAAAAAGTAAGTAGGATCTGGATCTAATTGTTAATTTCCTGACTATCATATATTACAATCAAAGTTTCTATTTCCTTCTCGTCCGCTGTTTGAACAAACACGAGACTGCATCAGAGCATCATGACTTTGTTTGCCTCACAAATTGTATTTTTTTCAAAACCATTTTGTATATAAAAAGATGGGTTTTTTAATATTCCTTTTCTTAACTAAATAAATATTACCACATTTGTCTTGTTGACGACATAAAATGCATTAATTTCACGTGCTTCACTTATTTGACGTAATAGTTTTCGAACTTATAATTATTTCAAGAACCATTATTAGTATTTCATTATAAACTGTAATTTGTAAGGTTTTAAAAGGAGAGTGGATTAAAAGATATTATTTTATTTTAAAGAGTTTAATGTGCGTCTGAAAATAATCAGCTTTTGATCAAGAAGAAATTTTCGTGCCTTTAATAAGCAAAAAAGTTTATCAAATATTTCAAATTACTCTTTACAAAAAGGAAAATAAATAATTTTATCATATATATATATATATATATATATATATATATATATATATATATATATATATATATAAAAGAGAGAGAGAGAGAGAGAGAGAGAGAGAGAGAGAGAGAAAGAGAGAGAGAGAGAGAGAAACACAAAATCCACAGTGGTCGGTGAGTTATAGATAAAATTAAAAATGAAAACACAAAACACGTTCAATATATATATATATATATATATATATATATATATATATATATATATATATATATATATATATATATATATTATAATAATTCGAAATCCTTACGTCAATGCCAATGTAACATTTTCCTACCCGACTAAGTGACTAAGTGCATGTTTCGAATAACCTAAATATGTTTCATATTTCAGACTATTGTTTAAAAAAATTTAAAACCACCGTTGTAATTAATTTATGTCACATGTTGGGTGAGATACTTACCATTAAAAAACTTCTGGAAAAAAAATCACCCAAATGAAAAACCTTACGTTTCTATAATATAGTTAGAATTTCTTAGCAGAATTAAAGAAAACAATCATTGATACGTCGATTTCCGACAGGATTTTAATAAAACTCCATTCAGATTTTTAAAATCCTTTCATAGAAAAAGTGAATGAACTTGTCTAAATTTAATTCCTGTGGGAAATGCATTTTTCGTAGAAGAAATATTCTTTTTAGATAATCCTACAAATTTTTCAAATTATCATGAAGGAAAATAATTTCTTCCTTAGAAATTATTATCTTCTAATGGGCTATTTGTTTTAAAAGGTAAATATCTCACCTGTAAGCTGAGACACCCTTAACGCGAGGTTATATAATTTTTACGAAATGCATCATAAGCGGATGCATAAATACCATCTTTGCTTTGTCATGAGTGTTTCATTTTTTATTAGTAAGAATTAATTTTATCATTCGGAGTTGAGGACTAATAATATTAATTTAGTTCGTTTTAAACTCACAGCTATTCGTCGTTGTTTGTCTCTGTACAGAACAAATTCTCCTGCCAACTGAGCTGTCCAATTCTGTCCGTCAAAAGTTTCCATTCTAGGATCTGTACTAGCAAAGCAAAGCTTGTTTGCTATTTTCGTATCGCTGTCTTCAAGTAAAATCTGGTAGACATATGAAAAAACAAATCATAAAAGCATGTACGGTCTCTTCTTCATTTAATCTAAAAATCGGCCATCAGCTATCTATCTGGCGGCCACATGTAAGATCCTGCATATTCGCACTTGATATTCTTGCAAAAATAAATTAAAGAAGACATCCTTAAAGTGTTACTATGTGTTGTAGTAAATATCGTTGACATATTTTAATGATTCTGATACACGAAAGATCAAGTAGGACACACCAACAGTTAAGCAGTAAGAAAATAACAAAACCAATAAAATTTAGCTAGTTTTTCAAAAAAAGATATTCAAAAATATTGTATACATTCTGTTTCTGATGTTCTTTTTAAAACAATATATTTTTGATTTTGCGTATTAGTGGTGAAAAATTATGCACTTTTAATTTTGATGACTATTGTTATTATACTGCGAAATTTTAGTCAGACTTTTACTTATTAATTTGAAAACATGGTAAACGATATGGTTAAAAGTATTAAATAGAATGAAATTTGGTAGGGGAGTTAATTCTTGTCTTGCTGACAAAACCGTGGGTTGACAAATTAACATTAAGACGAAACTGTAGGGCGAGTTACATGTAATCAACTGGGCAGATATATACTTTGGATGACAACTTTGGTTTAACATATGCAAATAAATATGTGTACACGTTTAAAATAATTTGCATACACTAGTTTATTACAGTAAACCTTAATTAATTAATTTGTGAACTTTTCGTACACAGTCAATTCAAAAATGAACAAAAAAAAACTGGTTCAACATATTAAGCATCATATCATATTAAAGTGAATAAGTGTTAATTTCCGCGCTTGCGCTTGATATCATCTAGTGTTGCTTATTTTCTATGCAGCATATCGGTATAACAGAACTGCGAATACTACTAACTTCCTTTTTTAAAAACTGCAGGATGAGTCATCTATACAAATGGTGCACTCTATGAGCGATATTATGGAAAAAGTATTAAGTTCAATAGCTGACCCTTTTTTTAAAATTCATTAGGGTATACGAAATGCAAGTAACATGCAGATCTTTTATATGTATACAGTTGATCTAAAATTTATGGAGAAAAACTATCTTGAAAACTGTAGAAGGAGTTATCGGACAAATGGGATATCCTATATGCAACATCGGTTTTAAAGAAATGAACAAGGTAACTTTAAAAGCTGGGTTTTTTTTTCTTATAACTGATCTGGAAAATAAGAATAGATATTATCTTGAAAAGTATGGGATGAATAATCCGAACAAAAGGGACATCCAACTAAAATATGGAATTTTTCGTTCAACAGTTGGTATTTTTCGCATGAATTATGAAAAATAAAAATTCAATTAAGTAATATTCACATCTTTTATATATGTTCTATTAATCTGCAAAACAATAAACTTCCTATCTTAATAACTGTAGGAGGAATTATCCAGTCATAAGGATACCCTTTTGGCAACCGCCTGCCCCCTATTTTCAACAGATTTCCTACGGAAAAACCAGGCTAAAACCATTCAAAATTTATTGACATGCATGCTTTTTCGTTACATTCTTGTTTTCTTACAAATTAGATTTGAAAAAGTGCACTGCACTTAGAAGAATTAGGTTGACTTTCTTCAGTATTTATCCCTCAAATTTCTCAATCGTCTTCATTTACATACAAAACAATGTCACAAAAGACTTTTGAAGCAAAAAAAAAAAACAAACTAAAGGAGAAAAGAAAAACGCCAGACAAGAACTTTGCACTTTTTTTTGCATAAAATGTTTCCTTCAATATATAGGAATAGTCTAACTCGAACTTACCTTGATATCAGGCATGGTAAAATTGTACCAAACACCCGAGCTATCTTCTGCACTTTCTGTAAAAGACCCCAATCTGATATACACTTCTCTATCTCTTTTGTTAATTACTCCGTCTGTTTTTCCGGTAACATTAAGAATTTTTTGTTTCCACCAGGTTGAGCTTTCTATAATTACGCCACATCGATTTTCTTCAAAGGAAATTTCACCCTGATTACTAAAATTTTGGCATGAACTTGTAGAAGACTGATACTCCGGGGTAAGTATATATATGCTAGCTTTACAAAGACTTTGGCGGTTCAAATCCAAGCATCCAACAGGAACAGTGATAGTAAACTTGATGGAAATGGTGTCTCCTTCTTTGACTCGGTATGAAAACGATGAGGGCTAGAAATAAGTGAAAGTAAAATCATTTTTACATTTATAACTTTAATATATACATCAACTGTTAATGCAATGAAATGTACCAAATTAAATATATATCTATATTCCATATACTTGGTAATGGTAACACCGATTTCGCACAGCACAAAAAAGATCGGTATTCGGAAATTTCTCTCATTATCGCGATTGAATATTGCTCGATTATTGAAGTTTACTCAGATTATAGTTTTTGTTCTAAACTATGTTGCTTTAATAGATTTGAGACCTACTAAAATAGAATATATCAATGTTTTTAAAAAAGGGCTTAAATTTTGCAATTATCTGTATAAAGTACCTAGGATATTTATAACTTCAAGTATTTGTTTTGTCTCCCTTATATCTTAAATAAATATCAATGTTTTTGTAGTTGCACTAATATAGTCTAATCACGATATAACCATGTCCAATCGATTTGTCCTTGTATGCCTAACAATTCAAATAACGTTTATTTTGAAACTTTCATTCAAATACAATTACTAGCTTTGTGTAATGCCCAAATGAAAGGAGTGTCATTGTAAACAGCATTTAAATGCCTTTTTAGATGGCTAAGACCTCCTTTGATTGAAATGATCATCATTTGTATGTAGCAAAATATGCTTGCATATACCCGCATAAACCACCAAAAAGAAAGTTTTGTGGCTTATTAGAGGAGCAATAAATGTTATATATAAAACAAAATAATAAATATTTTTAAAAATATTAAAAGATAAAACCCCACTGTATGCTTAACTATATAATTGGACTAAAGACTAATATGGTATGTGCAACAATATTCTCTAGGTATGAATTATATCGATACATATTTGACATAAATACTTACAAACATTCCAGCTTTGAAATCCTTACTGTAATTGTGATGGCCAGGCGTGCTATTCCTCAAATGTCGAACTCGTATAGAACATTTTACCTTGATTTCAAAATATCTTTATTTTAAAATATAGTTGAAATGAGGAATATTGGTTAGACATTTCCATTGTATTTGGAGATTTCTGTTTATTAACATATTTTAATAATCATTTGGAATGGTGTTATAATTAAGAACTGAGTTTAATTTTGACCTATGGTTTACCAGACAACATAACTAAGGCATCTTTGCTTTATAAACCGCGAAGTGGATAAAGTGTATACTGTCTTAAGGTGTGTTATACTCGTATAATATAGGTATTTATTATTTTTCCCGCATTATCGGCCACAAGAAGGAGCTCGGGTTTATGATATTAAAGTACAAAGAAGCTGTGTGGTTCTGCAGAGCTATTATGAACGTCTAGATTAACAACTGAAGACACTTTGTCTACGTAATACAGCTTTGGCTGTGGTTGAATAAGACCAAATATAGAAAATGATAAAAAAGTAAAATGTATTCGTGAAACATAAGGAATTGTGGGGTTTTTTTGGTTGTTTTTTGGGTTGTTTGTTTTTTTTTTTTGCATTCTGATTATTTTCAAACGTGACATGTAAACATGTTCGTATTTGAAACCACCTAATTTAAAACACAGTATGCTATTAATTAAAACACAAATGGTATATTTGTTGTGTTTTGGTATTTGTAAGGAAAATTTTTTTTTCTCAAAATGTTTGCTTTAAGATCCTAAAATTTAATACACGTATGATATGAGATAAACATGTGAATAATTATAGATATAAGGCTGATGTACACAACTCTGGCCATCTGTTTCTGAGTGGACTTTACATGTAATGCAGAAACTCATATGATTTTGTTTAGCCAATCAAATAAGGTGGGAAAAAATATATTTTGCTAACCGAATGAAAGACATTAAAATCAATTTCTTTAGAATCAAGATACACCAAACATTACCTGTGTTATGTAAAAAGATACACGTATCTTGACCTTTGTAATGTAATTGATGCATCACGATGACAAAGATATATTCGTGTAGGGTCTTAACTAGATCGTTGCATTTGAAATTCCTATTATATCAATGGTGCTCTGACCTCACTGTTTTACATATAACACCAAAAATGCACTGTTTTATCTTACCACCATGTTCAAATCATACTTGTTCACCCAGTCCTTGGGGTACAGCCAGCTTTGGTTGCTCATATAAAGTTGAGACTCTACCACTTTGGCAAGGTCCGTATTGATGTACCAATGGGTGTCGTACCAGTACGGACTGCCATCGGGTTCATCAAACAGACACTTAAACACAGGTTCCGCTGGTCTGAACCGTGTACTATATGATGGTTTATTTTCCAAAGAGACATTTACAAATGGATTGGTATTCACAGGGGTCATATCTGTTGGAATACATGCATAGAACATCATTGTACATTTCCACATCTGGTAGACTACATGTAGAATTTTTTATATTTATGGAGTAATATTATATTATTGAGTAGCCATTGTAGTAGTTCTCGCTTAATTTTCAGCCAAATAAAATTTACCTAAATTGTAAATTTTTCTCAATTTGCATTATAATTTAGATTAAGCTTTATCATGTTTTAAAATGACTTTGATAAATCTGTCATGATGTTCTTTTCTTTCTCGATATTAATTGGGTTGATAGGAAACTAACTATAACGTGAACAAAACTTTCAGGTCTGAGATGTAAAAAGCGCCAAGAAGTTTTTACATGTATCTACATTTTTTTTTCGTAAGTCAAAGGTTACTAAGAAAAATAAATACATTAGTGTGTGTGGGAGGAGGAGGCGCACATTAAGTGACTTAATAACTTCTAAAAAATAATGTTTAATGCAGTGATATGTTTACTTTCACATTGAGTAAATCCCGAGAGTGATGATTGCCCTGCAGGACAAGGTAACTCTTCTCCTAAAATAGAATAATTACGTGTATGTTTTTGTAATAAAAATATTCAAATATAGCAAATAGATCATGCAAGCAAATCTTTATGATTAATATATTGTTAGTTACACAAACAACAAACTATTAATATATCAACAGTAAGTAAAGATAGAGTTTATCGGTACCTATACAATATCCAGTAGATGTCTGTGGAGCCGGTTCCAAATAATACACTCTGTATCCTCTACAGGCTTTAACTTTGATGGTCAATGTCCTCAAACACGACTTGTACGATCCCACTATACAGACAGTTCTATTTACCTCACCGTCTGATTCATTTGGCAACGTTCCTAAAAGTGTAACAATTTGTTTACTTTTATTAATATAATGTCTTCTCTTTTGATATATTCAGTTTGTTTTAAGTTTCGCTGCTACAATAAATACGGGATGCTTATCGTAATGGTGTAAATAAGAATATAATACTTATTAATTACGTGTACTGAAACAAAAAAGTCTTAATGAATTGAATGAATTTAAAAAAGTCTTCAAAATGGTATTCGGAACAAGACATTTTACCTTCTATAAAAAAATATGGTTAATGATACAAATGTTCATATCAACAAGTGATTATCATTTTCAATCATCCCTTAATAAAGTAACAGAACACTAGTGAAGGCAAAAATTATATCTTTTGACTGCTTAACTCTTACAGTATGTGAATTGTATACGTTTACGCCGAGCGTGCGTTCTTAGCTATGTATTTAAATTATAAGACATGAACTGAAAACATGATTTAATGATACAAAGTGAAAAGAAAAGGCTCCAATTTTAAACACAGATAATTGTTCGAGGAATTAAATAATGCTGCGAAAGCTAAACAAATTGATTAAATATAAAACTACAGTACCAAGCATTTGAATGCAGCTGCTCGAATGCCTCGACTAAGTCTAAAAATAATTAGGAATATTATTTTTCTATTTAAATATAGAAAAGGGAAAAATATAGTTATTTATACATACCGTTCATCCACATTGGGTATATGGTACAACATTGGTATATTGAAGGTGCCCATGTCACCATGTCATTCCCAGCACTGCTGTTAAAGCGATACCATCCCTTAGACAGGAAGTTGTCACTAATAGCGATGTCGTTTGACTGTATTGTGTAGTTAGCTGATCTCTTATATTGATTTATAATCGTGTGGGTTGAGCAGGGATCTATATATTTCAAAATAATTGAAAAAAACAGTTGACAAATTAATTAACTCTATTCTTAAAGACTCTCTTTTGATGTTTTTGATTTTATTGTCATTGATGGAAACTGGATCTGTCTAATAAAGTATGCAAATTAATTCTAAACATAAATCATTTTCAAATCGATACGTGTCTTGAAGAAATAAAATGGATTTATCTATCATCATTGTCATGAGATATAATAAATTAGATGTATGTGTCATTTTGTTCCGTATGGGGGAAATCAGACATGTTGAAGCCCACTAGAACTAAAAACTGTTTTGTATTCAAGAGGCAAAAATATACAGTACTAAACTGTCATCAAATTCCATTTTATTATTAGTTAATATAGCAGAAACAGTCTTATTTTGAAGAATGTTAATTAGTTCTAAAACAGTCTGTCATGATCATTAAGTGTACTAGATCTCGTTACGAGTAACGAATAGGTCTTCCATCTGATTTGTTTAGTATGATACGATGAAGTATCGATACTCTCTGCCAAATCTGAGATCTCGTTGAAACTAGGTTTTTTGTCTCGGTGCCGGAAACGGACGAACGGAATTGATTAATTATAACAATCGCTGGTATTTCGTGTGCATTTGCTTAGTGTACATCACTGTTTATCAGGCTAGATGAAACACCCAAGAAAGTCTGTTAAACTTGTTAAAACATGAATTGTAGGAACCCTTACGTTGAGAACCGGAAGTAACGGTTGACAAGATAGACCCGTTAAACACATCTTCAATCAAATGTCTATCATACATGAAAGTGTTGTGTCTCAATCACTTACAGTGACTAAATTCTCGCGAGTATCAAATTTGTAAAAAAGAAAGCTACCTAAGATATTTGATTTATCTCACTGAAAGTAGAATACATGTATGTTTGCTTATTTAACAATGTATAGATAGCATATATACGATTTTATTTCGATATATTCATTCCATGTAAAATAAATAAAATAAGAACAAAATAATTTTTGAAGTGCTTCCGGTGACGACCGGAAGTTACAACAAATCAAACAAAATAATGTAAACAGATATACCTACATAGGGCTATCATCCAACAAAGTTCGGTTGTTCAAGTCGTAACCGTTTTTTTAGATCTCGTTGAGACAATGTTTGTTTGTCTATTGACAGGAAACGGACAAACGGCATTGCTCAGTGAAAATAAAAGTTAGTATTTCTTGAACATTAGATAGCTGTACTTTATTGATCAACTAAACAAAACTTGTCAAAGAAAAACAGTTTAAATTTCATACAACTTGATTTGTTTTAACCTTTCCGGTGAGGACCGGAAGTGACGGTTGACATAGTAAACGAATTTTCTATCAAATGTCTATCATCCATGTAAGTTTTGAGTTTTGTTCACTTACAGTTTTTGTGATCACGCGAGTACAAAAATTGTTTTAAAAATCTACCTGAGATAATTGAGATATCTCACCGGAAGCAGACATGTTTTGTGTATTTAACATCGCATATAAGACATATGTAAGAATTTATACTAATTCATTCTATGTAAAATAACTTAAAGATGAGAAAAAAATATTTTTAGTTACTTCCGGTGACAACCGGAAGTTACGACGAACAAAACAAAATAGTTGATACACGTCTACAGCCATTGGTCTATCATCCCTCAAAGTTTGGATGTTTAAGTCCTTGTCGTTTCTGAGATCTCGAGTAAAAAAGGTTCCTGTAGTGGGACAGGAAACGGACAACCGGAAATGAGTTTTAAAAAAAAAAAACGCCTGGAGATATTATCACAGTCTATTATTCCTGAAAATTTCAGGAATTCTCTTCAGTCATACCGGAGATATTCTGCCGACGAAAAATGGGGGAAAAAGAACAAAATTCGTACCAAAATTTCGTGCCTCGTTGAGCTCCAAGAATTAGAGCCACTGGAATAAAACTTAATCGGGATCAACTTCAAGCTATATTCAACATATCCTGAAAATTTCTTAGTCATATCTCTGATAGTTTTTGAGATCAGCTCTGCAAAAAATAGGTCGGAAAAATTACAAAATGGCCGATAAATCAATACAAGAAAAAAATCAAAATTGTATTAAATTCATATCAAGTCCCATCAACTGTGAAAAAATGGTGAAAGTCGGCCGAATAGTTTTCGAAAAATCGTGTGCACAAAATTTGTGGGAAAAAAAATAATAACTAGATAAAATCTCGTTACGAGTAACGAGTAGGTCTTCCGTTCCATTTTTTAAAACAATACGATAAATTATTAATAAAACTTTAGATACAAATGATTGAATATTTTAGGGACCAGCCCTGTAGATCCTAAATGGGGCCAGACATTGGTGTTTTAATTAGTGGAATCGATTAGAATCACCATTGCAGACATTTTCTCTTCTACAATGCTTAACAAAATATGTCTCCTTGTCTAGATATACTTCGTCAAAGTTTAAGGACTTAGGCCTCTAAAAATCCCTGATTATGTCATTAATGGGTGTGGCAATGAATTTTTCAAACAGAAATCTTTATCGTTTTAAAGTTATTTGTTATAGAGATAACGAGTCTTTCGAAAACTATCCAACCGATTTCGACCATTTTTTCTCTTAGAAGATTGGAAGTTATCCGAATTTATTTTGTTTTCAAAATTTTTGCCCTCGTCACTTCCGGTACCGAATTATCGGCCATTTTGTATACTTTTCGACCCATAAAGGGGCCAACCCCTGTTTCTTGATTTCAAACGAATGATCTCTCAAATACTTACATTTTTTTTCTTACACTCATCTAAAATTGTTGTTCATTTTTGAGATACAAATGATAGAATATTTTAGGGGCCAGGGGCCCGTTTCACTAAAAGGCGTACGCCCGGCGTAACCTTACGCCTGGCGTAAATCCGGACTTAAGTCAAATATTTGGACTAAGGTCCGTTTCACTAAAAGGTGTAACTTTGCGCCCGAGCTAAGTTAAGCTTAATGTCTACGCCTAGCCATGGGTAGTCGTAACTTTTGGCGTAAGCATAAAATGATAGCTAATTCTGTTGCTGAGAATATCATTGCTGAATGTAATGTTAAATTGTACATTTTGTCATGTAAATTTGATTCAATTCATATGAAATTAATAAAATAGAGCGTTTTGATAGGCGGTATCAATTCTCGTATAGAAACTTTCTTACCATGCTTTATACACATAATCTATATTTGTACTTTCCGTAAACATGTTAAAACGACAATAATCAATAGGTTTTATTCGATTATTTGTATTCAATCATTTGATTTACGTTTCATATTTTTAGTAGATTGAGCAGTGAATAATGCAGAAAATATACATGTACGACGTACATGTAGTGCAAAGGTGTATTTGTATAAGGAATTGGTAGCATTTCATTTTTTTTCCCAAATTCCACGCAAAATATGTGTGAACGGGATGTTTTGAAATTTGAAACTCACGAAATGAATTTATTGGCTTTCACTTTTTTCCCCTTTTTTATTTCATGTTTGATGAGTGAAAGGTGTCATGCTCAGGTAGTTAAAAGTAAATCACAAATGTATCCCTCAATGTTGTTAAAATGTAAATGCTTAAATATGATGAAAGGTCCAACTGTGTTTCAGACTTGTCAACAGTATTTATTATACAACCAATGCAAAACACTGACTCCAGTTTCAACAGAATTTTCGTAGGTTACATACACCTACTCTATATAAACTTAAAATTTATATGAAGTCTTATTCAATATACCAAATATACATGTAAGTGTACTTGGGCAGTTTATGTTGAGTTCACCATACATCGGATACATACATCTTTACGTTGGCTCGGACAACTTTGGTTAAACGTTTACAGATAAACGTGCATGCACTTTTGTATTGTTTCATTATTCCTGAATTAGAACTGATAAAAATTATCATCAACAATTTGACAATCACATTGTCAAAGAAATAGCAATATATGTAACCAATAATAATTTTAAACATATCTTATTGGCTTGATGAAATATATTCTTCAAATTAAACATTTCAGCAAGTGTGATTGTGTCACTAAACAGGATTAATTTTTAACAACAATGTACTGAACAAAAATGTAACCAATGTGTGTAAATACTTTGGGTCTCTCTCTCTCTCTCTCTCTCTCTCTCTCTCTCTCTCTCTCTCTCTCTCTCTCTCTCTCTCTCTCTCTCGTAGTCACAACAATCACCAATCACAACAATATAAATGACAAGTTTCTATCGTTCTATCTATCTACACTGATACATGTCTAATATCTATCTATCTATCTATCTATCTATCTATCTATCTATCTATCTATCTATCTATCTATCTGTTTATCATCTGTATGCGCATGTGCATATGCTCGTTCCCAAGTACGTAAGTCTGGCCTTAACTTAGTCCGATACTAGTATTTACGGCCAGGCGTACGCCTCTTAGTGAAACGCAATATACACCGGACTAAATTTTGGCTTACGACCTAAGGCCTAACTTAAGTTTCGTCGTATCTTACGCCTTTTAGTGAAACGGGCCCCAGCTCTGTAGATCCATGGTGGGGACATATATTGGTGTTTTGATAAGTGGAATCAACTAGAATCATCAATGCAGACTGTTTCTCTTCTACAATGCTTCACAAAGGATGTCTCCTTCTCTGGATATATTGCGTCAAAGTTTAAGTACTTTGGCCCCTAAAAATCCCTTAATGCGTAATAAATGGGCGTGTCAATAATTTTTTCTAACAGACATTGCTACGATCAACAACTTTGCTTCTATAATGCATTCCAAAATCTTTATCGTTTTTTAGTTATTTGTAATAGACTTTACGAGTCTCTTGGCCCCTCATTTTCTTGATTTCGTTGGAAAGAACTTTTGATTTTCTACTACTTTTGTTCTATATCTTTTAACAAAATATCAAGTGATAAAAAGATACAGATCAAAATGTATGAAAATTTTGATTGAAAATTCATACCCTATTTTTGTGCCTACACGAGCTCCAAGAAATGGCGCCACTGGCGTTAAACAACTGTATAGTGCACAACTTCAATATAGAGTCTACCTTTCCCGAAAATATTATACTGATATCTCTGATAGTTTCTGAGTTTATATATAGCTGCACAAAATGAGTCGTCAAAAATTACAAAATTGCCGATAAATCGGTACCGGAAGTGACGACACAAACAATAAAAAAAAGTATGAAGTTAAGAATCACGTCCAATCATCTGTGAAAAAAATGACTGAGATCGGTCAAATAAATTTCGAGAAATCGCATGCACAAAATTTGGTAAAAGAATAATAATAACTAGACTTTGTTGCTATAGCAACAAAAAGGTCTTCCGTTCTTATAAACGTGTATCAATCTGTTAAAAAACAATGCTTCTGCCAAGTAGAAAATACATTCCATATAATATTTACTTTGAAGAAATCTCTCAGAACTTACCATGTTAAACATAGAAAATGAAGAAAAAAACCCTTTTTTAAAGTATTTTCTGTGACAACCGAAAGTTACGTTGATTCAAGCAAAACATGTTAAACATATCTACATACATAAGTATATCATCCCACAAAGTTTTGTTGCTCTAGTCTTTGCACCGTATATGAGACCTCGTGGATACAACGTTTATTGTCTCGGGACAGGAAACGGACGACAGGAAGTGATCAATGAAACTTAAGTTAGTATTTCTCGAGCATTTGCCTATCAAACATTATTGTTTATCATGCTAACTGTTCAAGAAAAATGTTAAACTTATAAACAACGTGATTTGTTTGAACCCTTTCAGTGAGGACCGGAAGTGACGGTTGACAAAATGAAAAACCTAAAACACATCTTCGATCAATTGACTATCATTCATGAAAGTTTTGTGTCTTGATCACATATAGTTTCTGAGATCTGGCGGGTACAAAATTTGGTTTAAAAAAGCTTCTTGCGATATTTGAGATATTTCACCGGAAGTAGAATGTTTTTGTTAAAAATTGCATAGATGACTTATGTAAGAATTAATACTATTATATTCATTCTATGTAAAACAACTTAGGAAAGGTAAAGAAAAATTTGAAGTGCTTCCGGTAACGACCGGAAGTTACGCCGAACAAAAATAATAGTTTCAACACATCTACATGCATAGGTCTATCATCCCATAAAGTTTAGTTGTTCAAGTGGTTACCATTTTTGAGATCTCATGTAGACATTACTTTTTGTCTCGGGACAGGAAACGGACAAACGCAAGTGCTCAATGAAAAGAAAAGTTACTATTTTTTAACATTAGACAAATCTTCTTTATTGCTTATCAATTTAACTAAAACTATCAAAGAAAAAGAGTTTAACTTATAAACAACTTGATTTGTTTGAACTCTTCCAGTGTGGACCGGAAGTGACGGTCGACAAAATAAAAGAGATTAAACACATCTTCTATCAAATGTCTATCATCCATGTAAGTTTCGTGTCTTGATCACTTACAGTTTCTGAGATCTCGCGGGTACAAAATTTGTTGTAAAAAACCCACCTGAGATTTTTTAGATATCTCGCCGGAAGTAGAATTTTTTTCTTTATTTAACATCGGATATATGACATATGTAAGGATTTATACTTATATTTCAATTCTATGTAAAATAAATTAAATGCGTAAAAAAATATTTTTGAAGTCCTTCCGGTGACGACCAGAAGTTACGACGAACAAAACAAAATAGTTTAAACACATCTACAGCTATAGGTCTATCATCCTACAAAGTCTGAATGCTCAAGTCTTTATCGTTTCTGAGATCTCGATGAGACAAGCTTTTTGTCAGGGGACAGGAAACGGACGACAGGAAGTGAATTTTGAAAAAATTAAAAAATCATCTCGAGGTGTTATCATTTTCTATCAATACTGAAAATTTCAAGAAAATCTGTCGAGGCATCTCTGAGAAATCTTGTGGACAAAAATTTTGAAAAAATAATAATAACTAGACTCTTGTTGCTATAGCAACAAAAAGGTCTTCCGTTCCTCGTGTATTAATTTGAAAAAAAAATCATTTCTCTTGTTAAACGAAAATGTATATAATTTATTCTGTGATGGAATTTCCCAGTAATTACTTCTATGTAAAACAAAACAAAAAGACAAAAAGTCAATTTTTGAGTACTTTCTGTGACGACCGGAAATTACACCGGATCAGACAGAACATAGTAAACATATCTTCATACATTTTTCTGTCTTTCCTCAAAGTTTGGATGTTCAAGTTTTTTTAGTTAGGAGACTTCGCTGAGAAAAGGCTTTTTGTCTCAGGACCGGAAACGGACAAACGAAAGTGATTAAGGAAATTAAAAGTTGATATTTTTAGTACATTTACCTACGGTACGTTACTGTTCATCACACTGAGTAAATTGTTTAAACAAATTCTAAACTTTTAAAAAAAACTTCATTTTGCTTGAACGCTTCGAGCGAGAACCGGAAGTGACGGATGACCAAATGAAACCCATTAAACACATGTTCAATCAAATGTCCATCATCTATATAAGTTTTGTATCTTGGTCTCTTACAGTTTCTGAGATCTTCGGGTACAAAATTTTTATAAAAGAAAGCTACTTGAGATATTTGAGATGACTCACCGGAAGTAGAATTTTTTCGTTTATTTATCCATGTGTAGATGAACTTTTATATTTCTCTTGCTAAAATGTTACTTCCATGCTAAACAACCAAAATATTTTTATATAATCAAGTTTTGGTGTACTTCCTGTGACGACCGGAAGTTACAACGGATAAAACAAAATATTGTAAACACATGTTCATACATAGGTCTATCATCCCACAAAGTTTGGTTGTTCAAGTCGTTACCGTTTTTGAAATCTCGTCGAAATAAGTTTTTTTGTCTCGCGACAGGAAACGGACAAACGGAAGTGCTCAATGAAAAATTATTTTTTTTATTTCTTGTATACTTGCCCATTGCACATTATTGTTCATCTAGCCAACTAATACTATCAAAGGAAAACAGTTAAACTGATAAAGAGCTTGATTTGTTTGAACTCTTCCGGTGTGGAGCGGAAGTGACGGTCGACAAAATAAAACCAGTTAAACATATCTTCCATCAAATGTCTATCATCCATGAACGTTTCGTGTCTTCATCAGTTATAGTTTTTGAGAGCTCGCGGGAACAAAATTTGTTATAAAAAAGTTACTTGAGATAATTGAGATATCTCACCGGAAGTAGAATGTTTTTGTTTAAATATCATCGCTTAGATGACACATGGAAGGATTTATACTATCCGATTTATTTTACGTAAAATAAGTTTAATACATAAATAAAATAATTACGACAAACAAAACAAAATAGTTTAAACACATCTACAGATATAGGACTATCATCCAACAAAGACTGGATGTTCAAGTGTTTGCCGATTCTGAGATCTTGAGGGAACAAGGTTTTTTGGCGCGGGACAGGAAACGGACGAACGGAATTGAATTTTGAAAAAATAAAAAAAATAAGCCTCGAGATATTATCATTCTCTATTATCCCTGAAAATTTCAGGGAAATCCATAAAGCCATCTCTGAGAAATTCTGCCGACAAAAAAGGGGGGGGGGAATAATAAGAAAGAAAGAAAGAAAGAAAGAAAGAAAAAACACTACAATCACTATAAGGTCTTCCGTTGGAAACGGAAGACCTTAATAACTAGATGCGATCTCGTTGCGAGCAACGAGTGGGTCTTCCGTCCGATTTTTGATTAAATGAGATAAAACTCATCGTTTTAAAGATAAAATTGTGAGTCTACGCAAAAAAAAACAAAAAAAAATTTTCGGCACTCGGGGCTTGAACCCGGGTCGCCTGGGCACTGTCCACGACCATAACGACTGAGCTACTCGGGCTCTCGCTTCAGGACTTCGACGCTTAATATCGTATAATACGTTAATCGATTTTAAAACAAATTACATATTCTGAATCAGTAAAAGGGTCACTATCAACCATAACAAAATCAAAGAAAAATTTTAAAAAAATAAAAAAGTCGAAAATTTAAATTTTTTAAAATTTGCTTCCGGTGACAACTGGAAGTGACGACTGGCATTCTCTTGACCGCGGTGCACCAGAAAATAGGTAGATCTATCATCTCTGAAAATTTCAGCCCTTTATCTTTACTCGTTTTTGAGAAACCTGACAGACAAAATTGACTTTTTAAAATCGTAAACGGACAATAACTTCCGACCGGAAGTGTATTTTCAAAAATGGTTAACAAAACAATCAACTTCAGATAAAACTGCGTTGATCCTGTAAATTTCAATGAAATCGATCGAGCCATCTCCGAGAAATCGTCTGCACAAAATCGGTAAGAAAAAAAGAATAGTAACTAGACACGATCTTGTTGCGAGCAACGAGGAGGTCTTCCGTCCAATTTTAAGAAGGTAAAATGGCATTGCTTTTTATCTTCGTTAACGAAACATATCTGGAAATTGGGGTAGGATCTAAAAGAGCTTTGGCTAGATGACATTAGAATCCTCTTGATCCCTAATTTGAAGGATCACACAACGTATCACAAAATATTTCAAAATTAAAAGTTATTAATTAATAAAAGACTTGAGCCCTCTCGGCCCCTAATTTGAAGGGCCAGCCCCTTTTTCTTGATGTAAAATTAAAGCTCTCGTTATTTTAAACACATTTGGTTCAATAAATGTTTACAAATAATGTACTGTTCTCGAGATATCTGGAAAAGATCGATTTAGGGGTCAACACTATAACTCCTTTTAGGGGTCGGATAACTAAGAAATTATGGTTGCATATCGATAAACACATTATTTTGAGCATCTTTTGCTCAATATTGCTTTTAATTTTTTTTTTTCATTTTAGATATTGATGATCACAATTTTGGACTTCTGGCCCCTAAAAATCCCTTAATACATAACAGAGGAGCAAACACTTATCATGAATAGATAACCATCGCTACGATGAACATAATTGCTTCTAAAACATATCACAACATATTTCACAGCTAAAAGTTATTAATAAAAGACTTAAGAGCCCTTTCGGCCCCTAATTTGAAGGGCCAGCCCCTTTTTCTTGATGTCAAATAAAAGCTCTTGTCATTTTAAACACATTTGGTTCAATAAGTGTTTACAAATTATGTACTGTTCTCGAGATATATGGAAAAGATCGATTTAGGGGCCAACACTATAACTCCTTTTAGGGGCCGGAAAACAAAGAATTCATGGTTGCATATCGTTAAACACATTATTTTGGGCATCTTTTGTTCAACATTGCTTTTTAAAATATTCCTCCATTTTGAGATATTGAGGATCGAAATTTCTGACTTCTGACCCCTTAAAATCCCTAATTACGTAACAAAGGAGTAAATAATTAACATGTTTAGGTCAATGACGTTATGATGAACATAATTGCTTCTATAATGTATTACAAAATATTTCACAGTTAAAAGTTATATCTAAAAGACTTTGGAGCCCTCTTGGCCCCTAATTTGAAGAGCCAGCCCCTTTTTCTTGATGTCATATGAAAAATCTTGACGTTATAAAGTTATTTTGTTCTACATGTTTTACCAAAATACTATCGAGAAAAAAGATATTGAAAGAAAACGACCAAAATTCATGACGTGTGATTTTCGAGCTCGGGCAAGCTTCGGCGCTTTTGGTCACAGGTCAATGTATATACCACATGTCAGATCAACAACCTTTCGTCTACAATCCCTGAAAGTTTGAACTCAATATCTTAAATCGTTTAGGAGTTTACCCCTGGACAAGCAGGCCCTCTGAAAATCGTTAAATTCTAAATATCTCAAAACCGAAACTGATGTCATCATTAAAAAAAATTTCCAATAAGGTTCAGATCATTATCTATCAGATCTGAAAGTTTCATGTAAATCGGTCGAGTAGTTTTAGAGAAATCGCGTACACAAAATTGGTTGGGAAAAAAAAAGAAAAATAATAATAACTAGAGCAAAGCTCGTTGCAAAGCAACGATTGGGTCTTCCGTTAATGTCGAGAGTAAAGCTAGATATTCCTGTAAGGCGCAAAGTTCTTTAACCAATAACAAGAGTAACTAAAACAAAAAGATAAAAAAATCGAATAATTCTTGGTACGACTTAACAAAATCCGAATGATTTTTAGTACGAATTAACAAAAACCTTAACGATTCCAAGAACGACTTAACAAAAAAATCCGAATGTGTCAAAGTACGACTTAACAAAAATCGAATTATTTTTGGTACGAGTTAATTTCACTTTGAACTTTATGCTATCTTTTAAACCAAGAACGCGGAATCAAAATTTCCGGAAAAATCAATTTTTAAACCCCGATATCTCTGTAATGCATCGTCCGATTTTAAAACGGATTTCAGATTTGAACTCACCATGACAATATGAGTGTTGCATAAACGTTTTTGATTAAAAAAAAAATGAAAATATCAAAAAATCGAAACTACTTCCGGTTTCGAGCAAATTAATTGAATAAAAATTTAAACCCCCCAGTACACCATACTATTGATACATCTATCATCTGCAAAAATTTCAAAGCAATGTCTTTAACGGTTCTTGAGATTTCCTCCGGACAAAATAACTTTTTTAAAATAAAAAATGGCCGTCAAATTTGAACGGAAGAGACGTTATATCTGAATCTTTTACATCGTTGAGGCAAGGTCACTTTACAAAAGCTCTGAAAATTTCATTGAAATCGGAAGAAAACTTTTTGAGATATAAAGCCGAGAATGTGTCAGAAAAAAAATAAAAAATAAAATAATAATAAAAAGAAACCGAAGAAAAACAAGAGGGTCTTCCGTTTCCAACGGAAGACCCTAATAATAATAGGGAAAAAGAAACCGAACGAAAACAATAAGGTATTCCGTTGGAAATAATAACAATAAGAAAAGTGAAAAAGAAACAATAGAATAATAGAAGGGTCTTCCGCTGAAGACGGAAGACCCTAATAAAACATTACAATCACTATAAGGTATTCCGTTGGAAACGGAAGACCTTAACTAGATACGATCTCGTTACGAGTAACGAGTAGGTCTTCCGTTCAATCTTTTAAACGATGCGATTAAAATATTAATGAAATTTTAAAATTCACCCTCAACACCTCCCTTTCAAATAATGTATATGATTGTCAATATCATTTACAGTACTTAAAAAGTATTTTGCTTTTTCAACTACAGCACATTAAAGATTTAAGATTTTAGTCCCCTTAAATACCAAATTATGTCATCAATGGGTGTGGCAATGAGTTTACAAACAGATATTATTACGATCAACAACTTTGCTTCTTTAATGGATTAGAAAATCTTATTCGTTTTTAAGTTATTTGTAAGAAACTTTACGAGTGTTTTGGCCCCTAATCTAAGGGGCCAGCCCCTTTTTCTTGAGTTCATTCGAAGGCCTCATAAATACATGTACTAACATTTTTTGTTCTTACACCTATCTAAAATTGTTGTTCATTTTTGAGATACAAATGATTGAATATTTTAGGGGCCAGCCCTATAGATCCTTAACGGGAACAGACATTGGTGCTTTGATAAATGGAATCGATTATAATCCTTAATACAGACATTTTCTCTCCTACAATGCTTAACAAAATATGTCTCCTTCTCTAGATATATCGCATCAAAGTTAAGTACTTTGACCCCTAAAAAACCCTATTAAGGTCATAATTTGGCGTGGCAATGATTTTTTCTAATAGATATTGTTTCGATAAACAACTTTGCTGTTATAATGCATTACAAAATCTTGATTGTTTTCAAATTATTTGTAATAATTTTACGAGTTTCTTGACCCCGAATTAAAGGGGCCAGGCCTTTTTTTCTTGATTTTGTTGAAAAGGTCTCACGAATACTAACATGTTTTGTACTTACACCTATCTAAAATTGTTGTTCATTTTTGAGATACAAATGATTGAATATTTTAGAGTCCAGCCATATAGATCCTTAACTAGGACAGACATTGGTGTTTTGATAAGTGGAATCGATTATAATCATTAATACAGACATTTTCTCTTCTACAATACTTAAGAAAATATGTCTCCTTCTCTATATATATCTCGTCAAAGTTTAAGTACTTTGGCCCCTAAAAAACCCTAATTAGGTCATAAATGGACGTGGCAATTATTTTTTCTTATAGATATTGTTACGATCAACAACGTTGCTGCTATAATGCATTAAATAATATTTATAATTTTTAAGTTATTTGTAATAGAATTCACGAGTGTCTTGGCCCCTAATTAAAGGGGCCAGCCCCTTTGTCTTGATTTAGTTGAAAAGACTTTTTGATTCTCTACCACTTTTGTTATATATGTCTTAACAAAATATCAAGTGATAAAAAGATACAGATCAAAACGTATGAAAATTTTGAATTAAACTTCGTACCCAATTTTTGTGCCTAAGCGAGCTCCAAGAAATGGCGCCACTGGCGTAAAACAAAATAATAGTGCACAACTTCAGACTATAGGCTACCTTTCCTGAAAATTTCATAGTCATATCTCTTATAGTTTCTGAGATCAGCACTGCACAAAATAGGTCGTAAAAAACTACAAAATGGCCGATAAATCGTACCGGAAGTGACGACAATAAACATTTCAAAAACATATAAAATTCAGATCATGACTCATCATCTGCGAAAAAATGGCTGAAATCGGCTGAAGAGTATTTGAGAAATCGCGTGCACAAAATTTGGGGGAAAAAATAATAATAACTAGATACGACCTCCTTACGAGTAACGAGTAGGTCTTCCGTCCGATTGTTTTTTTATTTTAAATGATACCATGAAATATCAGTACAATTTCAAAATTAACACCCCCCCCCCAAATTTTAAGATAATGAATAAAAATCCCCAATTACGTCAGACATGGGACTTTTTCAAACAGATATTGTAGCGATCAACAACTTTGATTCTATAATGCATAACAAAATATTTATCGTTTTCAAGTTATTTGTATTAGACTTTACGAGTCTCTTGGTCCCTTATTAAAGGGGTCAGCCTCTTTTTCTTGATTTTGTTGGATAGAACTTTTAATTCTCTACTACTTTTGTTCTATATGTCTTAACAAAATATCAATTGATAAAAAGATACAGATCAAAACGTATGAAAATTTTGATTCAAAATCTGTACCCCATTTTCGTGCCTAAGCGAGCTCCAAGGAATGGCGCCACTGGTGCAAAGCAACTATATAGTGCACAACTTCAAACTTTGGTCTACCTATCCTGAAAGTTTCAAAGTCATATCTCTAATAGTTTCTGAGATCAGCTCTGCACAAAATAGGTCGTAAAAGTTACAAAATCGGCCGTAAATCCGGACCGAAAGTGACGACGACAAAAACTTCAGAAACATATAAAATTCAGATAATGTCCCATCATCTATGTGTGATTATGTCCGTAAAGTATAACTGAATTTTAACTGATAACTTATTATTGTGAAATTAATCAAAAGCCTACTTTCATTTTCGATAAACAAGCCCGAAATAGCAAAAATGAGAGTAAGGTGGTGGATACGCTTTAGCGGATCCAAGTCAGGGATAGTCTCGATCAAATATATATACTTGCAATGAAATAATATTGAATGATAACGTAAAGAGTAAATATATTTACTGTGCGCCTATTTAGAGAATACATAGAAGTTAAGATTTGACAAATGTTGAATAAATAAATTGAGTCAATTCGTTTCTTTAGTGGGCGATAATAGTTTTGATACTCAGTCGCTTGCGAAGCACGGCCTCTAGAACGTTCCAGAGCGGGGTAACCAAGAACGCGGATTGACTAATTAACGAAAAGTGTAGGACGAGTTCATCATGATTCGCGGGCAGATACCTTGGATCGGACTTCGATTAATAAAGTTAATAAATAAAATGGAACAATTATTGCGACAAAATTATTAATGGAAAGAACTTTCTGGAGCGGGGTGTCCAGAAACGGGTTGACTAATTGATATCATGGCGGAAAGTGTAGGGCGAGTTCACCATAGGGCAGATACTTTGAATCTGACAACTTTGGTTAAAAATATGCATGCAAATGGATAATATTGCATAAACTAGCGAGTTTAAATTTCATACATTTTCATACCGCGACAGATTGGTTGTAAACCTTAGTTAGACATTAATTTGTAAACATTAATAAACATATTACATGTATTGTATTATTCTTGACTATATGGATAAATGATGTATGCATAAAACGGGGAAGTTTGATGCCCCCCACCCTCCAGATTGTTTTTAATCTGAAATTCTTATTTGGGACAGTAATAGAAATTATTTTGAAAATTGACATAAAGAACAAAACTTAGAGAGAGATACACTAAATACTCATTATTCACTGGTTTGAAATAAATACAATAAAAACAGTTTGTTTTTATTTCAATTTTAAAAAATAAGATAAGGAAAAAATCGGACAAAGTATATACAAAAATGAACAAAAAAAATATGGTTCAACATATTTAGCATTATATCATAACGAATGTGTAAAGTGTAAATTCCCGCGCTTGCGAGAGTTAATATCATCTAGTTAAATTATACTTTAAAAGTCGCTATTATTGTGATGTTTGATAAAATAAAATTAGAAATAAGTAAAATCTATCATTTCAAATATAAAATTATAAATCTTAACACAACTAAGAAAGAAAAAACATTCCACAGGATGAATGACCATCTTTAAGTTCTCCTTAAAGATAACTTAAAGGTGCTTAAAGGTAGCTTAAAGACGATCTTTAAGCCACCTTTAAGCTATATTTGATGCTTAAAGGTGGCTTAAAGAAAGCGTAAAGATGTCTTAAAGGCAGCTTAAAGACTATCTTTAAGCCACCTTTAAGCTACCTTTAAGGACAACTTATAGGTCCTTAATGTCCAAACTTCTTTAAGCCACCTTTAAGCCATTAAACAATCTTTTTATTCAATATTGTGCTTAATTTACCAACAAAATGTATTAACTTTATGATAGAAAAGGTATTGAAAACGGTTTTTGTTCTAGAAAATAAAATGAAAAAAAAAATCAAAACGCCCAAGACGAGGATTGAACCAGGGACCCTTCGTTTACCAGCATAACCTCACTCCCTCTGCGCCTCGGCAACTTATATATTTTGGGAGGTTTTTATATCCTATAAATTAGTGGCTATTGAATCAATGTATTGAGTGTGTATCTTTTACTTGAAAAGATTTTGACTTCCATTCACTTTGTAACAATCAATTATATCTAATTTATAAAATAAATGCATGCATGTATTTAGAATGAAATACGAAACTTGGTCTTCAATGAAAAAAATATATTATACCTAAATGGAAACCGTTAGTACTTAGTTAATAAATTTAAACCAAGTAGATATAGGCTATGTTCATCTAATTCAAAGCTAAATGAAATTAAATGCAAGGAAGAAGATGAAACTATTTCTTTTATTAAATGCATTGAAACTATTAGCTAGGGTATTAGATCTACGCAATTTCCCGGTTTTCATGATCACAGCGCCGTTCCAGTATGTATAATTTTAATAATATTGATTATTATACATTTACAACAGATCTAGATTAACAAATGAAATGATATATGTTTAAATGTTTAATTGTATACATGGTTTTTAAACTATCAAATCTATTACAAACAATATTACCAATTACCGGTGACGTATTTACTGCATGTGGCAATTGGAAATGATGTATGCATAAACTTGTACATACAATTGTATGATGTACCAGGCCGGGTATGTGACATATTTACCCTTATACATATATTTTAATAATTAATCCCCATTTATGATCACCGGTACAGTAATTAATTAGCCTCTAGTTTTTACTCTTACATACATGTATCTTTAATTTGTAGACGTAACATTTTTAAAACCCACAGCTAGGAAATGATACTTTGAAAATGAATTACAAATGTAAATAAACTTTCATTCACTAGACTTATCGTATACATGTACATACTAAGATTTCAACGCCTTTAGAAACACTGACGTGCACCTGGGCACACGACACACCTGTTGTGTATATTTTGTATATTCTGTGTTAGTTCCAGGGGTTTTCTTAACTTGGGCAAACAATAGACTCTAATTAGATATACACAAACGAACAAAACTATGTCTAGACAAACAAAGCGGTAATATCCCGCCCGATATAACCAAGGCAGTTGAGAGTCTTTTTATCTTTAACATGTATCTAGCATATCTAGAATTAGACCTAGAAATAATTAAAATTGAAGAAAAAAATACACATCTTAAACCGATTAAATTAAATCATGCATTATTGGTTCATATTTTTATTTCGTTTAATAACCGGATGAACTAAGAGAGAGAGAGAGAGAGAGAGAGAGAGAGAGAGAGAGAGAGAGAGAGAGAGAGAGAGAGAGAGATTTCACCGATTAATTTATAATAGGAAACAAACATACGTTAATATAATTTCATGCGCAGATTTAGATACAGAGACTGCGCTCACCCCTACAATAATTTTGAAACAAAAACAAAAAAATTATAAATAATTTTATAACGGCAATCTGTGTGCATTGGAGCGGTGTTGATGATAGCGATCTGTGTTTAATGGAGCGACAATTAAAACCGCCTGGAACACCCCCCCCCTTCCTTGGAAATTATATCATCACTCGGATCACCCCCTCCCATCCCTATAAAGAGCTTTTCATTTAATATATGTTTTCAAGATGAATATGTTCAGCTTGATCAAACTGACTTAAAGGGAACTTAAAGATGGTGTAAAGACAACTTAAAGGGAGCGTAAATGCAACTTCAATATGCTTAAAGGCGGCTTAAAGATGGCTTAAAGGTGACTTAAAGAAGTTTGGACATTAAGGACCTATAAGCTCAGCTTAAAGGTGACTTAAAGATGGCTTAAAGATTGTATATCCTTTACGCCACCTTTACGCCACCTTTAAGTTACCTTTAAGGACTTGCTTAAAGATTGTTTTTCGCCCTGTGTTCGGCACTCGGGGACTGAACCCGGGTCGCCTGGGCACAAGTCCACCACTCTAACGACTGAGCTAGGCGGACTCTCGCTTCAGGACTTTGGAGCCCAAAATCTCGAGAATGCGTGGATCGATTTTAAAACCGATTTCATATTCTGAGTTTTTGAAAGCGTCTCTATCGAATAAAAACATAAAAAATTCAAATCAAAAAAATTGAAAAATGACTAATTTTTGCTCCCTTCCGGTGACGACCGGAAGTGACGGCGGACGTTCGGATATGCAAAGGGTACTGCGGCAGACGACTCTCTACCATCCCTGAAAATTTGAAAGTTCCATCTTAAGTACTTTTGGAGAAAACTCGTGAACATGCAAACACATAAAATTTTTAATATCTCGGGACCGGAAGTGACGACCAAAAAAATCTCGTGTAATTTTCTTACAGATTTTGTCATGAATAAGATCTTAAAATTTTATTAAAATCGGCTGAAACGGAAATCGTTGGAAACGGAAGACCTTAATAAGAAACAGTACGAAACGGAAGACCTTAATAAACAGTACGAAAACAATAAAGTCTTCCGTTGGAAACGGAAGTCCTTAATAATAATAAGAAGAAGAAACAGTACGGAAACAATAAGGTGTTCCGTTGTAAACGGATGACCTTAAATATGAGGCAAATCGAACTAACTAATACTAGGCTTCCAAACGTTATATGACGTTTAGGAAAGTCATATAGTTCTGAAAATTAATATGGCGATGTCACGTATGATATATATGCCAGAAATCCGAAAGGTGTCTATTCTGTGATAGAGTTAAGGTGGCTCCATGGTCAACAAACTAACAACCAGATCTACCTTAAATTTTTAGAGATGATTTTGTGAGCTTTAAACTTTTATATAGTAAAACAAAATCCATACAATAGCTTTAAAATTTGACCATTTTCTTATATCTTCTTTCGAGGAGATCAAAATATTTATAAAATAGCCACGACCATCGAGCCCTCTTAGCTGATCTCTCACAGTTTTTGACTGTTATGTTTTACATAGACATGTACGTATGTAAACTCTCTCAGGACCTAACATTTGTATTGAGTAAGCCCCACCTGAACTTACCTGGGATAAAGTAACTGGGTTTTTTTTCGAACTTGTTAAACGTGTTCTGGACCAGCATATTGCAATAGACTATTCAGGTAAGCCTTAATATGTAATTTGAGCTCAAATATTTATAATTTTTTATGTTCGGCAACTAAGTTCGGTCATGCAAGTCTCGAAGCTTTTTTCAATTTACAAAAGATATTTAAATGTAACAATGGTTTAAAAACCGTCACCTCTCTTTAAAGCTGAATGGCTCATTGACATTGAAAATATACAAAATACTTGTCACTTGCAAAAGCAAATAAAAACTATCTAACTATCTAACTGAAAGACATTTCAAAGAAGACGGGGGAACAAAATAGCGCAAATACCCAGCCGTAAAATAAATTTCGATTTAAATTTTTTCCAAATAAATATAGTTAATAATGTTATAATATATATGATAATTCAAGTATACAAAAGCACAATTTCTAATTGCACTGTATATTCAGTTTTGAATATTTTAACAAACGATAAAAAGAATTCTAAAGTTTTGGTGGTATCGAATCCACAACCCAAAAAACCGTAGCTCTATAATGTTACGTAATGTCTGGTGCTCTAACCACTGAGCCATTTCAGTCACAACATACTACATTGTTAAATGCTATATGCGACTTCAAACACGAATTTACGGACTTGTATTATTTTTCTAAAACGTTCAATTGTTGCGATACAAAATGACATATTTAAAGTATAGTGGGTCATCTCTCCACGTTTTCATTGATTTAAATCGGTTGCTTTCCTTTAAACCTTATATAGACTATGACAAAAATATGGAGCTCAGACCCACTCTATAAAAGAAAAGGCATTGAAGTTCTAAAAATGACACTATTTGGAGGTTTTGACATGCATACGCCAGTTTAAATCAAACCATTTGAAATATATATCATATTTAAGGGTTATAAATGTTATCGATGTTATGGTAAATATACATTGTTTTCAATAATTTAGAAAAAAATTAGAGATTTGTTGATACCTTTAGTTTTTAGTATCTTATCTATCCTCGTTTAGGCAGTTTACACGCCCTGTTCACCAATCTTCTTTCAAAACATTTTAAAATACCTGCGTAGTTTTCCTTCAATAGTGTGACAATTATTAACATGCTCAAGAAAGCGGCTGGATGCATTCTGTAAAGAGAAAAACTGACATGTTCATCTTGAAAATATTTTTGTTGTTGTTATTGTTGTGTTACTCACTTTCACAACATATTTACATACATGGTATATTTCATAGATTAGTTTATACAACCATATAGGAAAACCTTTGACTATCTGAATATTTCATACTGTCCAATCCTTATGTAGTGAAAGTGGTAGAGAGAGATGCTAGAGAGTTTCTTAAGTCTGTTACTTGCGGTATCGGCCTTATTGCGATGATACTTAATGGCTTTTGCATTTATTCTTTGGTAGCAAGAGGATCTTGGGATGACTTTTTTTCTACAATTTTTACCATTATACATATAGAAAGTCTAAGTTGATATAAAAAAAGATGGAATTATTATACATATTATCATTTCCTTTCGTCAATTTAATGTTCTAAATTCGAGGTAACGTTCTTGTAAACAACAACATACGTCTATGTAACCGTTAAACAAAACATATAACAAAATAAACAAGACAAGACAACATAATGTTCTGGGATTACAAGACCCAGAACTCTAAAGAAATCATTAAACACAACCAACTTTTAATCAGAAAATTCAAATAGCTTGCACACAAAATGTATGCATTGAAAGCGACGATTATGTATCTGTTTAAATTATGTGTGCAGGATATGCATATAAATTAAGGGGTTTGAAAGCGTCAGATGTCTGCATTTATTAATATATTACATGTATATGTTTTTTCCTATTGTTGGCAGAGGAGATCGTTTAAAAATGAATTTATGAATTATGAAAAAGATCAGTAATGGGTATATAAATGCATGCTATTTTGAAAGTTGGGTGGTAAAATGTAATGAATATATTTGGAGAAAGTGGGATTTGACAGTTTAATCATACCTTGAGAAGTAGAGAAGCTTTAAGAATGAAAATAAGGTGGGAAAGGTGGGGAAGGAGGCGATAATAATCATTGACTATTAACACAGACGTGACTTACTTTAGAAAATGTATGATAAAGCTATTGGGTAAAAATTAAACAGGTAAAATCTAAGAGCACATTTTCCCAGGATAAAGCTCTGCCATTCAGTCAATTAAAAATTGACTAAATGGTCAGAAAATGTGGCTACATGCCATTTTGTCACATTTTAGTAACCTGTCGGTCACCTTTTGAATGACAAAGTTTATTCCTATGAATTACATGTATTAGCTTATATAGATATAGAGAATATATCAAACAGCCACGGTACGAAAGACAATCAGGTGGTGTACAGGAGTTGGATTTGTTTTACTACCATGCCTAACTAACACAACAAAGCACATTTCAGAGGAATATGATGCCTCATGGGAAATTCTTTGATACATGAACCTATATGAGGGGTATGTACCATGATCGCTATAAAACAACCTGTTTTACAATTTAACGTTGCATGTTCGCTGCATAACAGTTGTTAATCTGTGGATTCCAGAAATTTCCAAATGTGCAGCAAAATTTTATACATTAACAAATTTTGCCAGTTTAGGCAAACACGTCTCGTTGTGAGTACAACTCACAGGACGGTAACAAGAATCAGTGTTGGTCCGACATTGAGATGAACACAGAACCGGTTTAAATAAAACAAAACTTAGTGATATTTAACTGGAAAATTAAAGTTGATGAATTCTAAACTAAGCAGCATGAACTTTTTTAAAAATATCCTTTTGTGAGCAAGATCTTGTAAGAGAGATCAATCTCCAGCTTTATCTTTACTTTTGGCAAATGAATTCAAGCATTCAAGTCTGATTTATAATATTTGTTTAAAGAATTAGATATAAAGAAAAGATGCGTCAATGTCACGAATATGTACCATGTTTTTGTCATCTGCTTTAAGGAGGATTACGTCTACCCAAAAAATTCCACTTATAGGGACGAACAACTACTTATTGTAAATTGTGACCCTATAATTGTGGTGCTATTTTTCACTTTCAAATAACTAGTCAATGACATACTTTTTATGCTGGTGACCTCTGAGTGTTTATTGGCAAAATAGTCAAAATTGTCTACCCTTTCCAAGGTTTTATTTTTTTTCTAATTATTGGAAATAATAAAACACACACACAATTTGTTGGTTGAAAAATAATAAAAAAAAACGAATATATCTTTACTCTTTTCATAAATCAATGAATCGTTTAAAGCTCATATTTTAAGTTTAATTTAGTCCGAAGTTTTACAAAAAAAACGGACTAATAGAAGATCCAAACCATTGATTGGCTAAAACCTTTATTATTGTCTGTATTCTTTTGACTTTAACATTATTTAAAGTCAATGTTCAAATTTTCGAGATGCCAGACAGTGAAATTAAATTATACACGAGAAAATGCAACTATAAAATATGTAAAATGATATGAAAAACACATAGAAACTTAACTTTTGCAATTACATCACTCGAAAGTTTTTAGGAGAAAATAAGAAAAATAAAAAAATTAGTCTGAATTTCCTCTGTTTCAATATGAAACGTTGCTCTTTCTGTTTTCGATTTACCCAATAAATGTCACTACAAAATCAATCGAAAAACGTCCAGAAGGCAAGATACACGTTATTACCCCTTTCTTCAAAATATCGGTAGAACACACACACACACACACACACACACACATAGATATATATATATATATATATATATATATATATATATATATATATATATATCATTCCAGGTAAGCTGACAATCTTGCTTATGTCCAGTGACCCGGCGCAACCCCAAACTCATCGCAACGTCATTTTAACGCCTTTCCTTGCTCCAATGTTTTATTCTTCATTTCTGATATATTTTGTTTATTTTAAGATATCAACGTTTACGTATCTTCTCCATTCTTGACTTTTTGTGAAGAAAAAAAAAATCGAGTTAACGTTATTTCTACCCAAAATCAACTTTCTGTGAAACGTCTGTTAAAGTCATTCTGTACATATTTAAGAACTGCTAACATCAATTTTTGTTTATAAAGTAGTAGATATTTAGTCCCTTTGTTTTTTATTCTAGTTAAAAAGTTAGCAAAAAATCCGATAAAATGAATCTCTTGACTTCATTATATTGTATAGTTTTTGTTTAAGCAATTACTTGGCCTGTAAAGGTCTTCTTCCGTGTTTCCGATCAATTTGATCTATATTCGCTGTGCCTCTTTGACGTTAAAATTCAATAAACCGTCGTATCCAGATTTCTATTGCTTGGTAAATATATTTGTACTATCTCCTTATTTCAACTGGAACAGTAGTGAAACTTGCGCACATGTTAGTCACAATAAATAGCAAAATGAACATTATTATATGATTTACTTTCCTATTAATTGTTGGTCCACCGACACTTAGTAAGTAATTGTTTAAGTGTAATAATCTCCGAGTTTATGACTGCGCCGGGTACCCCGACCACCGACTTGTTTATGTACCGTCTTACACTGGATGAAATATCTGGTTTCAGCACTGCGGAAACCCTTTGGAAACTTTGCGGAAACTTAAGGTTACTTTATGTTTCCGACAGGTTTCAGCACGGAAACTTCAAGTTTCATTAAGTTTCCGCAGTGCTGAAACTTAGGCTGTCCACGAATCCAAATGGTTTCCGCAACGGAGACTTACTGAAACTTGAAGTTTCTGCATAGTTTCACCCTCCATATACGATTGGGATACATATTGTTTACAAAGGGTTTCCGCAACGGAAACTTGCTGAAACATGAAGTTTCTGCATAGTTTCAACCTCCATATACGATTGGGATACATATTGTTTACAAAGGGTTTCCGCAACTGAAACTTACTGAAACTTTATTAAACGCGTTCCAAAATCAAAACAGAAAATCTTTTTGTCTGTTTTGAACGTTTTACCCCATAAAAGCACAAATATAAGCAAATCAAGACAGTTTAAGCTTTATTTTCCGCATAACACAGAGAGGACACACGTAGCAAGCAATCAAGAAACTCTTCTGAGTGGAAATTTACCCCCCCCCCAAAAAAAAAACTAATCAAGCATCTCTGTATTATGGATTTAAAATTTTAACAGGGTGTTAGGAGAATATACAAGTAAAAGACAAATGCTATAGCAATTATTGGTGAAAATGAAGCTGCGTGGCATATCCTAAAAAATATACAGTATATGTTTAAATGCTTGATACAATGAAATAAATTTATCCCCAAGAAAAAACATCGTCTTTACAAACTTGCAGCCTTAAAATCTATACAGGTATAACTGTTGCAATTGTTTGGGGTATATTTACCCCAAATACAAGACATTTTTAAAAAGTCGAACCCTAACAAATAAACAAAAAATGACCGTGTTTTACAATTCTTTGGGGGTAAATTTCCCCCAACACAAGACAACATTTTAACAATTTCGAAGCCTTACAAATAAAAAAAAATGAATGTGTTGCAATTCTTGGGGGGTAAATTTTCTCCAACACAAGACAACATCTTTACAAAGTCGAAGCCATAAAAATATACAGAAAATGACTGTGTTACAATTCTTTTGGGGTAAATTTCCCCCAACAGAAGACAACATCTTAACAATTTCGAAGCCTTACAAATAAAAAAAAATGATGGTGTTGCAATTCTTGGGGGTGAATTTCCTCGATTACAAGACGATATCTTTACAAAGTCGAAGCCATAAAAATATACAGAAAATGACTGTGTTGCTATTCTTTGGGGTAAATTTCCTCCATCACAATACGACATCTTAAAGATTTCTAAACTTAAAAAAAAAATGACTGTGATTCAATTATTTGGGGTAACCCCCCCAACACAAGACGACATCTTTAAAAAGTCGAAAATATACTGAAAATGACTGTGTTGCTATTCTTTGGGTGTAAATTTCCTCCAACACAAGACAACATCTAACCAATCTCGAAGCGTTACAAATAAATAAAAAAGGCCTGTGTTGCAATTCTTTAGGGGTAAATTTCCTCCAACACAAGATGACATCTTTACAAAGTCTTAGACCAAATATCAAACAAAAAATGTCTGTGTTGCAATTGTTTAGGGTAAATTTCCCCCAACACAAGATGACATCTTTACAGAGTCGAAGCCATAAAAATATACAGAAAATGACTGTGTTGCAATTTTTTGGGGTAAATTTCCTATAACACAAGACGACGTTTGTACAAAGTTGAAGTCTTAGAAATAAACAGAAAATGACTGTGTTGCAATATTTTACGGGTAAATTTACCCCCAACACAAGACGTCATCTTTACAAAGTTAAAACCTTATAAACTATACAGATCATGATTGTTTTGCAGTTTTATGGGGTAAATTTACCCCAACACAAGACATCGTAATTTTAAATTTAATTGTTTACAAAACGCAATCATGTACATCTTTTAGATTCTTTGGTGTATATTCACTCTCAACTCTCGACACATGACTTTGTACATTATTTAAGTAAGATCTGTTGATACGAAATAACAACACTAATTGACAATAATATTAAAAATCATAGTTTGATTACACATAGTTTAAACAATACAAGAAATGTATTATTGACTAATGAATATTCATAACATCAGTTAAACTACATGTACGTTGACGATGTTATGTAACAATTCACAATCAAGTTCAAAATATAATTTAGTAAATGAGGATAAAGTTGCACACAAATAAGACCTAACAAAAAGATTCCACTGGAAAAGTAAAACAATTGAATAAAACTATTTCAATAAAAAAATATTCGAGAATGATAGACATATGCGTTTTATTATTGATTGAAGTAGTTTTAAACAAACTGAGGTTATTATAATTATGCTTATCATACTAAGTCTTTGACCAATTTTGAGAACTTGGGTATCATTTTCTTTCCGCTTTCTCAATGTGTTAGGTTTTGGACTTTAATCTTCAGTTTCTAGAAAAGGAAAGACAAACATGAAATTAATCACCTTGCTTTTGTCAGCTAACTGACGTACTGTCATGTGACTTTCATATAATCATTTCAAATTGTGTAAGGTACATAAGCTGCAATGACATCTATACTTATAAATTAAGGCATTTTGCAAATAAACTACAAAATGCCTGCACCAAGTACTTGCTTACACCTTTGGTATTTCAACACATGTTAGATGATGTCCGTAAGGTATAATTGAATTTAAACTGATAAATTATTATTGTGAAATTAATCAAAAAATTACTTTCATTTTCGATAAACAAGTCCGAAATAGCAAAAATGAGAGTAAGGTGGTGGACACGTTTTGGCGGGATAGTCTCGATCAAAATAGATAATTGCATTGAAATAATATTGAATGATTATGTAAAGAGTGAATATATTTACTGTGAGTCTATTTAGAGAATATATAGAAGTTAAGATTTGACAAATGTTGAATAAATAAAATGAGTCAATTCGTTTCTTTAGTGGGCGATTTTAGTTTTGATACTCATTCGCTTGCGAAGCACGACCTCTGGTGAGAGAATGGGATAGAACTTTCCAGAACGGGGTAACCAAGAACGCGAATTGACTAATTAATGAAAAGTGTAGGACGAGTTCATCATGATTCGCGGGCAAATACCTTGGATCGGACTTCGATTGATACGAAACGTTGATAAATAAAATGGAACAATTAATGCGATATTTTAGTATTAATGGAAAGAACTTTCCAGAACGGTATGCCTAGAAATGGGTTGACTAATAGACATTATGGTAGAAAGTGTAGGGCGAGTTAACCATCGGCCAGATACTTTGAATCTGACAACTTTGGTGAAAAATATGCATGCAAATGGATAATAATGCATAACCTAGCGTGTTTTAATTTCATACATATACATACCCCGATAGATTGGTTGTAAACGTTAGTCATTAATTTGTAAACATAAATGAACAGATTATTGTATTCTACGTCTGTATGGATAAATGATGTATGCATAAAACGGGGAAGTTTAATGGGGATGCCCCCCCCCCCCTCCCCTCCAGATTGTTTTTCAAAAGTCTTTTATTTTAAATTCTTGTTTGGGACAGTAATAGAAATTATATTGGAAATTGACCTAAAGAACCAAATTTAGAGAGAGGTACACTAAATACCTATTCACTGGTTTGAAATAAATACAGCAAAAAAAATTTATTTTTTTTCACTCAGCTGCAACAAACAGGATTAAGGTCACGTACATGTATATATTATCCATTTTAGTTTAGATTTTTCATCCCTGTCCGCTCCTCTAAATATCTAACAATGCAGTTTGTTTTTTATTTCAATTTTAAAGAATAAGAAGATAAGGAAAAATCGGACAAAGTATATACAAAAATGCACAAAATTATGGTTCAATATATTAAGCATTATATCATAATAATGTGTAAAGTGTTCGTTCCCGCGCTTGCGCGGGGTAATCATCTAGTTTAATATATTCCCGTCAAATGACCTCTTTTTTTTGGGGGGGGGGGGGCACTGCAAATATACAGGAGTGGATCGTGTATTGCCTATAAGAATGTCTTTATTTCAAAATATATGTATTAAGGCAAAGGTTTGTGTAACTCTCCTGTCAATAGAAAGTGCAATTTTAAGGTTCATTTGAGTATGAACATCACTCAGAAAGGTGCATCATATCTTAGGGAATTTTAACTTAGCTTTCAAATCCCTCAATAAAAAATGCACCAGTATGAATCCAAATACATCGTATTTTATAGTACTCTCCTAAAAACATACACATTCTCACGTATATCATCTAGTGATGCACGGACCGCGAGGGTTTAATATTGGTTATCGGACAGCGTACATCTGTAATAATTTTGTTACCGACGTCAGATATTACAAGAATTGATAAACTCATATGTGTTTCTGAGTGTGTACTATAAGATCCCCCGATTTTTCAATACCAGAAAAATAGCATGCTGTGTACCTTAAAAAAGTATACAATCTTGGGATTTACTTACAGGTGCCCTCGATTATAATTAAAGTTATGTTTCTGACAATTTTTTTTCTATTGTTTTGTTTTATTTATTTAATCTACGGTTTCTGGCAAGATCTACATGTAGGTTGGATATCAATAATGTTCAAATGACTTATCGTTATTATCGCATTATTTGCCCGTACGGCATGATTGACACAATATACCAAAACGTCCTCGTTATCCACTTCAACGAGATGTTCCGAAAACATACACAGATATAGGATAAGTCTTGAGAAACAATAAAATCTGCAAAAACATTTCTCAAGTTCGAATTTCCTCTATAATTAAAATGAGCTTGCGCCATTAGCACGTTCACAGGACGCTTTTTATTAACCGTAGTATTATGAGTTTGGGGCAATAATTTTGTCATTTTCGTAAGCAAATTTTAGCAACAATTTCATTTATATAGAATCCCGTCTAAAGAATCAGTAGAACAATTAGTCTTTTTTCATAGTTTAATTAACTTTAGGTACAGTGCATCTCTTGCGTGGATCTGGTAGCCCCCCCCCCACCCGTCCCGGGACCAGCACTGAAAAGGAATTTAACTTTTTAACTTGACACCCCCCCCCCCGTCATTTACCTTCACAAAGAAACGGTCTTCTTTCTTAAGTGTGTTATTTATGGTAGAGTAATACAAATATTGAAGATTCCACCCCTTAAACATTTTCGATAACCGCCTCTATATCCACCATTTCAGAGTACGTGAAGAGTATACAATGTCTTTTGGATTATGAGTTCGAATTCATTTAGGAACAATGAACAAAATGAACTATTTATCATATACTTACCATTTGCAAATATGCCATGATCTTGTTATAAAGATTATCCCTGCGAATCGGCTGACCGCAATTTGAGGCATTACAATACCACATTTGTACAGCTCGGGTTTCCTAAAGTTGAACCAAAGAAAGTCCCCGATTATTCCATAAAAGTTCGTCATTCTTAGCTAAAAATGAAGATTTCATCAAATACGTAATGATATTATGTAAAATGGCATATGTAGTATGACTGTTGTTGATCAGTATCATGGTAGATTAAAAAAAGTACTTACTTGTACAATTCTGGATATGGCGCAATTGCAGATCTGTAAATATACACTGATAAAAAGGTGAAACGACATTACAGTTGGTGCTCTTGATGTGATGGGACCGATATCAATTCCGCCAAAAATAAAGCTGACAAAAGGAGTCTTCATAAATTTGCCGTCGCGTTTTATCTCTTTGTCTCATTGTCGGGGATTTCAAAGTGACGTGTAGGAATTAAACACAATTTATGGCCAGCAATGTCGATGCTGGCACTGACCGCTATGTTCAGAGATCCCCTGGGTGTCACAGCAATTTAGCGGTGTTTGGGGTTTTTCCGTTAATCGAGTTTTCAAACGGGCTGTTTAATTTGAAAATAAGAATTCCACAGATGAAAGCCGCGCTTGCAAAATGTGTCAAATATCAGCAAGTAACACCAAGTATCACACTTTGCACAGAGATGTTCAAACACGCTCATAGTCTGATGATCTGACTAATTTGTTATAAACATTTATATCTCTATCTCAAAATATGATGAATACATGAAACATCGCAGTAATTAAACCATCTATATATTTAATTAATGTTTATACATGTACGAAAAGTACATGTTTAATAATGTCGGACACAATTGTCAATAGTACGAAAGACGAATAGGGCCACATAATAAAATATTTTTATCTCGTAATTACGAGAAAAGATCTCGTTATTACGAGTTAATTATCTCGTAATTACGAGAAAAGATCTCGTAATTACGAGAAAAGATCTCGTAATTACGAGAAAAGATCTCGTAATTACGAGAAAAGATCTCGTTATTACGAGTTAATTATCTCGTAATTACGAGAAAAGATCTCGTTATTACGAGTTAATTATCTTGTTATTACGAGAAAAGATCTCGTAATTACGAGAAAAGATCTCGTAATTAAGATCTCGTAATTACGAGAAAAGATCTCGTAATTACGAGAAAAGATCTCGTTATTACGAGTTAGTTATCTCGTAATTACGAGAAAAGATCTCGTTATTACGAGAAAAGATCTCGTTATTACGAGTTAATTATCTCGTTATTACGAGAAAAGATCTCGTTATTACGAGAAAAAATATATATAAAATGATGCATTTCATTGTTCTACATGTACTGTCTAAGTCTCTTTATGTAAAATGAATGAATATATATTAAGAAATTCATTAAATTTGTTAAAAGAAAAAATTCGAAAGAAAGAGCAAAGCAGATTGATAAATAAATTAAATGACTAATAGTTCTCTGTAACTAATGGAATTGTGTTTTTATGACTAGGACTATTTGGTATTTACTTCGGAGTCGAGTTGTAATATACGTGGAAAATAACACGAATTAAGTTCTTTCCACTTATTCATACAAGATAAAATATCAAATCCGATTATTCTATGTAGAAATCAATAAATTATGATCGTTGTTATTTAAAAATAATAAAAATTGAATTAACGTTTCTGGAAAAAATCCAAAATAGACTGAAAGGCTGACCCAATCGACTTGGAAGCTAGGATTCTGGTAAACGAGGAACACTTATTGTGTATGTATTTTCACAATAATAAATCAAATAACAACTGTAATGTATTTTATTATAACAATATATTTTCTCGTAATTACGAGATAATTAACTCGTAATAACGAGATAATTATCTCGAAATTACGAGATCTTTTCTCGTAATAACGAGAAAATTAACTCGTAATAACGAGATCTTTTCTCGTAATTACGAGATCTTTTCTCGTAATTACGAGATAATTATCTCGTAATAACGAGATCTTTTCTCGTAATTACGAGATAATTAACTCGTAATAACGAGATCTTTTCTCGTAATAACGAGATAATTATCTCGTTATAACGAGATCTTTTCTCGTAATAACGAGATAATTATCTCGTAATTACGAGAAAAGATCTCGTAATTACGAGATAAAAATATTTTTTTATGTGGCCCTATTCGTCTTTCGTACAATAGCGCTAGCATTACCTAAACTTTTACTTGGGCAGTAAATTAATTTACAATCGAATTAAACAGAAATATGTGAAATTGGAAGACGGTTGCATACGTATGGGTTTTTTCATTCATCAATATTCCAGTCTAACCTAGTTGTTCTTTGATATCGTTTGATATGTCGTAGGTGTATTTTGCAATTTGACATAGCAATCACAGTGATAGCTTCATGTTTTAATAAACTTTTAAAATTTGAAGTTCAATTTGATATTATTGCAAATTAGAAAAAAAAGTACACTACGGCCAACGCGGATCCCGTATTTTCCCGCGACACCGTGATGGTGTTTTAACCCTTTCCGCGATACACCGTCGCGGTATTGTGATCGCGGTGATCGCGGGGCCACGATTTTACCGCGATGGTGTAAGACACCGTAACAGATGTGTGTTCGGTATCAGGGATTAAACCGAGAAGAAGAAAAAAAGAGCTGTTTAATTATTGTTATAATTTAGATATAGATATTATTAGAAGAACAATTCATTATTTTCTTTGAATTATTTTTAACAAAAACTTCTAGAAAACTATTGCTACATGTATTTTGTTAATATTGTACAAGAGCCCCAAACATAGCAATGTATTACGCAAATCATGCATATACGTGTACTTGAAAATTAGTAATATTTTAAAGTATTATTTTTTTTGCATATGATGAGTTGAAAATATGCGGCACGGATTTTAAGAAGACAAATATTACGCGATGTACTATTATGAGGTCGCTACCGTAGGCATCAACTCAAGTTGTATGTTTTACCCTCAATCTGACTCTTATTTAACTCATTAACTACTTTCCGGTCTCTCTCTCTCTCTCTCTCTCTCTCTCTCTCTCTCTCTCTCTCTCTCTCTCTCTCTCTCTCTCTCGTTTTAAATAAATAAGATTTTATGTACATTTATGTAAATTACATGTATCTTAATACGGTCGCGATCGGTGTTAATTAAAGTTGAGGCAACGGTATGGTCAATCATGGAACAATTATCACCTTGCAGGACAAGTGTCACCTGAATAAAATTTCCCGTTACACGGGTCCCGCGTCTAACGCCTTAAGGCATTTAAATGACCAAGTAGGTGTTAAAATTAGGTAACGCTTGCATATACACAGCCACTTCGAGCACAGAAATCCATGTACGGAGTTATAAGGAAGATAAGAACTTTTAATTTACCTATTGATTGTCAATTAGATTTATTTGATAAAGTTGTTGTACCAGTTTTATTGTATGCATGTGAAGATAATATCGATTTACAAATATGATTTAATCGCGTAACTTGTCTGTTCTGGCCTAAATAAAAAAGTATCCAGCAGTTAGAACGTGCGTCTATGCTTAATAGAAAAGATCGCCTAAGAAACAGGAAATAACTCTAACTAATTACGAAAAGCTATATTATAATAATGGAATGTTTTGCTATTTTTTGTCTCGTTGAAGCTTTATTTCGATCCGAACTAGTTTTTAATTTTGATATTCTATCGATTGCTTGTTGAATAAAGGTCTAAACGGTTAGATATGACAAAAGTGGTAATAATTTATCTGCTAAAAAGATGGTACAAGCAATCGTCGTCCCATGGAACTTGACGTGACTTCTTGAATGTGTGCGCTACATCATCCGCCACTAAAACAGATGCGATCCTATTTAGGAAAATTTTGAAAAAGTTAAACCTTTTTACTATGGTTTACATGTAAACCCTTTTCACGGTATTTTTGTCACATAGCTTTCGATTCTCAGAAACATTACCCCCCCCCCCACCCCCAAAAAAGGTGTCTGAACATATTCGATAAGACGTGGTCAAAACACGGATACTGTCACAGGCATGAAGTGTTATGTAAAATTTCACACGCATTAACACAGGGATAACTGATTTTTAATATACCTCTCTGAATTATGCAGAGAGAGAGAGAGAGAGAGAGAGAGAGAAAGAGAGAGAGAGATTTTGCGATAAATCGGTTCGAACCCATATCATGTTGGAGATTTTCCTTTAGTTAGTAACTTTTCTGGCACACTTACATTTCAAAAGTAAAGGATGTTTTAAAGTAAATCATTCATAGTACTACTCTTATACCTCAATATAGTTAATATAGTCTCGGTATATTCAAGAAAATTGACAGTATTGCCATTTTTAATTTCATTCATACCGAGGAGGAAAAATTTGCTGTCACATTCCAATAGAATATGGGATGCATATATGTGAATATATATATATATCTCTAGAAAAACTTGTTGGTGATGTTCAAAATCATATACATTTAGTTCTGTTCAAAAAGTTTATTTATGTTTCTTCCGGACAAATTGCCGACTTTATTTCCAATGTATGATATGGCACCGGAGCGTTCAGTACTCTCTTATTCTTTAATTTCTTACAACCATATGTTTATCTTAGATATATTAGTTTTAGGAAAACTCTATCATGAGATCTTATAACGTATTTTGTTTCAGGCTGATATTCGTTGTCATACTTTGTATACACACGGCACAGGCCAAAATTACACAAAATCAACGACACTCTCTATCTACAATTATCTAGAATTGATTCGTTAACTTAGCTAGAGTATTTCATACTGTGTAACGATTGCCTCTTTACACATTCGTGAAAGAGAACTTTTTTAGTTTTTGGTGTATATGTGAATAAACGTTGATGCAATAAGTTTTAAAAACATTTGAAAACAGTTTTGTGTGAAGTAAATGTTATTTGACGTGACCATCGGACTTTGAAGTCTTAAATTGTCATTTATAAGAAGAGCGAGGATGAAATACCATTATCTGCATTGCAAATAAATTGCGGCGGAGGTGCAATATATTATTTATTATATATCATTTTTTTAGGGGGACATCTGTAGTGGAACAGATGATGGACAAAATGGAGAGAGAGAGAGAGAGAGAGAGAGAGAGACAGACAGACAGACAGACAGATAGACAGACAGATCGAAGCCAGACGGACCGACATTTAATTGCAGCTGCTATGAAATCATACCTCAGTTGACGCTTAACAAATAAACATGTACATGTACCGTACATTTACACATCATTGCACCTGTAACGCTGACAATATGTACAGCGATGAATGGTACATAATTTCACGATCCGTCTTTGATACCCCCGTCACAAAGACTGTCACGATTTAGAGGTACTATTTTCGACAATTGCTAACGTCGCAGTAATATCCAGTCATATTGTGACTTACTGATATTCATGTGTTTTCTCTAAGTCGCTGTTTATACACATCACGCTGATACAGTTTTGCGCTACAATAACGCACGACTTCAAAAATAGAACTTATTATGGGTTCGTCGTATATTGAGTCGTATCTGCTACTTTACTTCAGTGCAGAAAATCGCCAAATGCTGCGAGTTTCTGAGCAATTGTTTAAAACAATCGTTGCTACAGTATGACTTTTACATGTAATCATTCGTAGACAATCGCACTAAACTTGCACTGCACTCGTTCACATACATGTATTCGCAATTATACATTTTCTACATTCGCAGTGCATCCGCGCAATCTGATTAAAATCCATTTTCATCAAATTGACATCGCAGGACTTCCTAGTACTAGCGTTACAAAAAATACACAAAGACTTAGTCTACATATATTACCCCGAGTATCCTACATGTTGCTAAGAGTGTTCATCGAGTGTCTGTAATAAATAGGGATGTAGTGCGATTTTATGTAAATACGATGGTGTGACCGAGTAATTGATAAATACAAGGTTCTTTGTTGATGAAAAAAAGGAAAATGATGGCAAGTGATTTGCTACATTTCTTTTTCTAATAAATTTAATGTACATCAGGTAGTCATTGCAAATCTTCTGATATCATACACATACATATCATTTTTACTTTTCCGTGTTCTTAAATGTGTTCTTTATTGATTATCTTTTTCAAATTTATAGTCACTACATGTGTTCAACTTCATAGTATGAAGTTAAACACATGTAGTGAGTGGAAGCATCCTCATGTAGGGTAGATTTAAGTTTGTTTAAATCATGATTCCAGGGGTAGGATGTGGTCACATCGGGGGGGGGGGGGGTGTTACATACGAATATAAAGAGAAAATCATTTTAAATCTTTTAAATAAAACCATTTGCCTAGAAAAGATGTAACTTTAGTGAAAGCAAACTCAGATAGTGTTCATTCATGTTAAAATCAAAATCCTGAGGATTAGGGTGGGGCCACATTGTTAGACTCTTTGTTCGGTCATTCCAGTTTCAATGTCTTTCTTTACGCACAAGGTATATTTTTTTTACAGTTTCAATGTTTTTCTTTACGCGCAAGGTATATTAGAACCATTTTAACAAGGCCTTGGACTTTCAGTAGGACGTGACTATCTATTTCTTGCGTCAAAACAAGTTAAAAATGACGCTGGTTTCAAGTGAAATATACACCGATTGCGTAGTCTTTGCTCAAAAGCCAGACAAATCTTGTTGATTTCAATGAGCAATGGCTGAGTAGCCTACGATGAAATAGCCAGGATTACGTCACAATGCTGTTTGACACCAACTACCCAAAGTCCAAGCTCTTGTTAAAATGGTTCTATTTTACAGAGCTTTACAACTGATACCATCTTTGAGAGAAGAATGACTCATTTACATTAAATTCCCGGTTATAAGAGCAAATACGACGTATTTATTTTGAAATTAAGCTAAATGGCAGAAATTTTAAAAAAAAAGATCAAAATATCTAAATATTTAAAAAAGGACTTCAGGCCTTATTACTTAACTATATTCAATTGTTGTTATGATTTAATTGAAGAATGATGTATTTCATAACACTTTTTAATACCTGCGTAGTATTCCTTTAACATTGTGACACATTTTGTTGAAAGAGATTCCATAGGGTCATTTTGTAGATAACGTTTTTTCAACATTACGAATTGTAAATCAATTGGTTTTTTGGGAACACAATGATGAATGATGAATGATGAATTTTGAAACATGTTATTTTTCTTTTGTAATTTGTAATATCCTGATCATAACATGTAGTTACAAAGAATGGTAAACGTTAATATTCTTTTAAAACATTGCAAATTACATTTCTTGAAAGTCTTATCAAGTGGCACGGTAATTTCAATAAACTTTTTTTGAAAAATGGCTGGATATATAAAGCATATGTTGTAACACACAACTTTGATTCTGATTTCTAGGCAATATGGAGCGTCGATAACCTGTGTATCATGTTTTCTTTTCAAAACAAAAACATCATGCACCTTACAAATAATTCTGAAAAAAGACCAAATAAACTAAAAAGATACTTAAGTTATCTTGTGTGGTAAGCCATACGTCGCATATAAACTGTTTCCTTGTCCAATCCACAGAACACATACATCTATTTATAAAATGCAACCCAATTGGTTGAAAAATATAATACGAAAGCAAACAATTCAATATTGAATCAGTCAGTTACGAAAATAACAAATGGATGTCTCTGCTTCCTAAAAGCTTACATAACCACCATGCACATTGAGGACACATAACAGATATTAGAAATTATATAAAAGACGAGCCAACACCCAAACGTTATAAAATTCTGAATTACGGTACATTTTGGAAAAACCAGTTAGCCCTATACGTGAATCCTGGTAACAAAATCCTAATGATGTTTAAAAGTTACGAAACATTATATGTTTATATGGATAATTGTCAAAGATATGATATAAAGAACAGTCATTGATATCCAGTATTCACAGATAGCATCCCCAATCGAATTTCACAAATTGCAAATAAGGTATTCTGCAAGTCTGCATACATTGAATATTCCAAATATGGTAATGCTAATGTTGACTTGCGGTAATTGTTATTTAAAAAATTGCTACGAAAGTTGCACATAACTTGTGGGGAACTTTTTATTTAATGTTTTTGCGTATTATCGGCAAGTTCAAAGTAAGTGTTTACTGTGGCCTATAATTTCATAAATGATCTACCAAACCCATTTGTTACTTCTATGTATCATGATGCATATTTCTGAAGTTTATGTTCACTATACGGCTAATGATTACAAGTACTTTCCTATATTTCATGTTGTTTTTATAGATAATTTTCAACATTTTAACTGAAACGCTCTAGCTGAAAGCAACCCAATACTCCAAATGACCGTAATATAAGGAATTCGTTTTAAATGACGATTCGCAGCACAGTTAAGGCTGGAATTTGAAGGCGGGCTTATTTTGATAAACTTTGAACTCATGAATATTCATTAGATATGTTATTTAACCTAAATAACATATATTAATGGTAATTGATTACTTTTTGGGTTTGATTTCTTGTTAAAGAGAGTTAAATCAAATATCAAACCCCTCACTGTGTATTAATGTTCATTATTTATTTATTTTCAATGAAAATATTAATTGTCGTTTGGTTCCGATCCGCTTGAATCGATCCGCGACGCGTCGACTATTTTTAGCTGCTAGCAAAATGGCAGGCTTGGATGTAAACATGTGCGCCGAGATGTTGTGGATTGATACTATGCGTGTGGATGTCGAAGTATGCAGGAGATATGGTAAGTATTGGACAAATCATTCCATAAACTAACGCAAACAGTATGATGAGGAATGTAAACGCAGTAGTGTGTGCTGTAATCACAAAGTGATGAACGGATCAAGATGTGTTTTCCTACGACCACATGTTGTAAATAATTATGAAGTTTTATTACTTAACCAACGCACTAACATATCATTTTGTTACACAAAAGATAATATATCAATACTTTATTCGCATATGATTTATTATTTTAAAGAATATTTTAAGAGTATTTAAATCCCACTTGTTGAAAACGTGTTGGACAAAAAGAAATGGCGATGGCGATTTATCAGCTTTTCCCCATCAGACATTAGATTTTACATTCCACATTGATTATTTAATCAGCGACACCATACATGTATCGATGTATATGATAAGTAGTGCAACTGTGTTAGAGTGTGTTGGTATGGACTGGTGTAAACAATTACATGACATCAACACATGAGGCCATCATTAAAAATATCTTTGTTTCCCCTAACCCGACCCTAAATTTTGAAGTTGGGTAGGTAGGTAGGTAAATATTTTTTTTTCTGCCAGGGCAAAATATAAAATACATTATAAATTAAAAATGAAAAAATTAATCAATTCTTTAATTAATGACAAAACTAAAAAAAATATGACCAGTTGTAAAACAAATTGTTGTACATGTACCTGACTGTACTAATGGAATGTAAACAAATTTAATATCGAATTTACAATTTGATATTGTTTATCTTTTTAAACATGTTTGATTCAATGATTAGATGTGCATGAATAGATCCATTATCATTTGTATGTCGATGTACATGTTAACCTATATTTAAATATCATTTAAGTGATAATGTACATACTTCAAAGTATTGATTAATATTTCAAAATTTGGTTTATAAAATGTCTAAAAGTATATTAAAACGATAATAATGATTAATTTAAGGAAATGTAATAAATGTAAATATTTGTGAAGTAATATTTAATGATTCTACAATTTTATGTTTACACAAAATCACTACACTAGCTTGCAGTGAATATCCTTCTTTGACAAGGAAATAGGTGTCTATACAAAGAAATATTAACCCAAATTTGAAACATAATGCCAGGGGAAAAAAAAATATTTACCTCGGTAGATAACAAAATTTTGTAAATTTACCCAATTTCACTTTCATTATAGTCATTACCATAACCAACTCTTTTGTTTCTGTCGATTTGAAATTTGACGAATTCTTAAGAGAACTGTTTAAAATTTTCACAACATGAAGAGTCTTTTATTTCACATGTACCAACCTAATTTTTGGTAAAATTATTTCTGCCTAACAGAAAAGTAGGGAGAAGTTTGAGAAATCAGGAAGACTGACAGTATTTGATACGGCATAACCTACAGAAATGATTATATAATATATACACAGATTCAACCTTAATTAAGATTGGATTAAAATTTAAGCAAGTTAATAAAAAATTAAAAAACTTATTCAATCTATTAAATTAAATCTATTTGATGTATCCATACATTTTATAGATGAAATGTTTTGTAATTGTGTTAGCTAAGTTTAAAAAAAATGTCTTTTTACTTCTGTGTATTTTGGAGGTATTAGTTCAACCATATGACCCAATTACGACCGTTGTGTAGAGGATCATTTTAATTTTTAAGATAACTGAAGACAGTTGGTTTTATGATTATTTTAGCATTAATTTGGCACAATTATTTACTAAATACAAGTTACCAACTAATTGTAATATCAACACTAAAAGTAATAAACTTTGGTTGTAATTTTCAATTCACAGTAGGCTATATGTTGCATCACCCATATTTACATGTATATCTAGAAAAGATAAGACAACCGTCTTTTAATTAAATGATTATCATTTTAATGTCTCTGGAGTTAATTTATACGATCGTGAACTCAGAATACAGGGCGACTTTAATTTCTCTTTCGGAGAAAATTCCGGCGAAGTTTCCGATCAAAAAGCGAGTATTTCGCCCATGTTGATGATCAAGGCTAACAAAATGATTGTAAAACGAAAAAGATGTAGGTCTTCTAAAAACGAATTTGGGTAAAATTAGGTTTCTTAAAAAAAAAATCTCTATTCATTGTTGTAAAAAAAAAAAATTCAGTCGGCGGGTTTTAATTGGGTCGGTCGCGTTAGGGGAAACATAGATATTTTTAATATTGGCCTGATCAATATTTTGTTTTTATCATGTGTACCAATTTATTAAAAGAATTCATTTTTACTCTGACAAATTGCTCTAAAGTATCACTTCTGATTGCTGATCTATATGGCTTCAAATAAAAATGTCACTGCTCAGCTTGTTTACATTGAAATTAAGTAACCTTATATTTATTTAGAATTAATTTAAATAAATCAGTGTGTCACAATTAGTTATATTACCAGTATATGTAAAATGATGGTCTAGAATAAAAAAGATGATACAATATGTATAGGTTAATTACTGTGAGAATTATTATCTCTAATTTTGTACTGTTTTGCTGACCTGTCTTAACTATCAACATGATCATTTTTTTTTAACACGTTTAATTTTTCAGAACAATTTTTAAATGAAATTATTTGTCAGGCACGTTGACTGTCATTGCAGATATTTAAAACATTTTTCAAATCAATACAATTATCCTTGTTAGGTAGCATTACATTGTTAATAGCTACAACTAGATTGTCATCACCTTCATTCAACTTGCATCATGCAATTACACCTTGCTTTCAATGACAAGGGTCAGTCAAAACATTTTGTTGAAACTCATATGCCGATTTATATAGTGCACTGTACAATTTTGACTTTATTTGTTTAAATTGGAATACATAACCTGGAAATAAAAAGAGTGATAGCTTTAAGGTTTCAAAATATGAGGTGCTATTTCACACCTTTATTAACTGATCGCCAGCCTCAAAGACTGCATTCTGATCAATTATTACTTGTGTCGCTGCAGAAAATTTGAGTTCAAGTCTTAATTTAATAACTGGTAATTTGATGATTTCATTTACGCCGTGGCTTATACATGTACTTTATTTGTAGACTCCTATACTACTTGTGTTGTGTAGAAGAGGTGAAAGGGACGGTGTACCCGTGTCATGGTTTTTGATTCCATGTGTTGTATGCTCGAGTGACTCCTTACAATCAACTGCTTCAGCACCTAAGTTAAATTTATCCAAATGCATTAAACATGTTTTTGGTAAGATTTTAAAATGCAGTGCCTTACATATACATGTATATTCTTTGGGTGGAGACTACCCTGCATGTATTGTGTGTTTTCTTTCTGCCTGAAATGTAATTAAACTTGGTGTGAGAGTATGCACTATATCACAAACATTGATTGCTTGGCATTACCCCTTGATAATAAAGTTTTTTTTAATTGGGGAGGGGGGTACTTTCTGCTTTTGTAAACACTTATACCTAAGTCATCTTGGAGTATTAAGTTGACTCTAGATTTTCTGCAGTATATGGGGAACATTTGTTAGTTGCCGCAAGCAAATCTGTAATGTTAATAATAATATATATGTATATTTATATAAAGAAATCAAAATGTAGGAAGAAAGAACATAAAATACATGTACATGTAAATGCCCAAGTGGCATTTCCAATTATTCTTCTATGAAATTGTGTGTCCATCTTGGCATCTTTTGTGTTCACTATTGTTTAGAAGAACTTTGAATAAACATCAGAGGCTAATACTTTGCTCATAGGATTGTCTTTTATCAGAAAAGATTTCCCAGGGTGATAATTCATTTTTTTGTCATTTGACATTGTTTAGTTTACACTGTTGTAAAGTGCAAGTGCTAAAATATATAATGAGTGTGCTTGAAGTTATGTTAAACTTTGTAGGCTTATGCGTGAGACCATCTGCATTGGTGAATTGGCTGGTTCTACTTCCCTCTGTTCCTCATCTGCCTGTTACCCAGCTTTTCCTATGTGGAAACCATCTGCATGATTTTGTATGAGAAAAGCAATTATGTGCATTTATAACCTCCAAACAGAAATATTAACATGATTAATATATGTATTTATTATAAATGTACAAACCTAATCTTAATATTTATATGTTGAATCTGAGCTAAGGATTTTGCAACTCTTGTTTTTTAAAAAATTATTATCAATGATATTTAAAACTTAAACTGTCAAATTAATCTTGATATGCAAATATTATTTATTTAAATTATGATTTATTTGTTAACAGTTTCCTAACTATGAGTTATTTCTTCAATATTTCCCTTGAAAAATGAATAATAAATTTTTGAAAATCTATTATTTGTTGTTGTGATCAACACTCAAAATCTAGGAATTTACATTGTTCATGTATTGTTGTTTGAGTATTTGTTCATTAGGAAGGGGGTGGGGGTCCGAGTTTTCTGCTTGTACTTTCTTAAAAATAAACAGCAATGTTAAGGAAGAATGTGTTTAGAATATATTTCATTCACCATTTATTGATTTCATTGGCAAAGCAGGTAAAAAGTAAATCAAATGAAAAAATGCATGGCTTGTTGATTGTCGCTAAATACATGCACGGATCTAGGGGTGGGGGGGGGGGGGGTCAGCTAGGGGGGTCCCCCCTGAAAAATTCAAATTTCTTTAAATTACATTACAAAATTACAAAAATTATGCTTTGGACCCCCCCCCCCCCGGCAAAGTCAAATAACCGTCGGACCCCCCCCCCCCCCCCCGGAAAAAAATTCGGGATCCGCGCATGGAAAACTAAATACGTGTGTAAAGTTTATGCATTGTTTTATTATATAAAGAGGTAATGCATGTCGTAGTTATCTCTCATGTTTCTTTCTGTTGATGAATTACTGACCCACGCTGTCGCTTGAAATTTATAAATGTATGATATTTATTTATACTTAAGTTTCAATTTTGCCTCTAAATGCACATGTGTGTCGTAACACATGGGTCACTAGTATATTGGAAAAAGTTGCATGCAAGTTTTTATTAATACGACCATCACATTTGTAGTTCGTTTTTAATGACATATTTCTTAGTAATTTAAGCATATGCAACATTAACAGTGCTGCGTTTGTAGAGGTTTCTTTGCCAAAATGAATTTTGTTAATGCAAGGCAGATTCTTTTATGGGTTAAAACTTTCGATGTGAGAGGAGTTTAACTTAGAATACGCAAAATGTGTCGTTCAAAGAGTACTGGGGAGATTTTTTTGAAGACTATACGTGCGTTGAAAAAAGTAAAAAAAAAAAGTTAAATTTCTCAAATATTCACGTTAACAGTACAAATGACTCGCTGACATCCATAATCCCACCATTCTGTAGGTCAGAGGAAGGAATTTGAGGGGACTAGTTGACTTAAAAAACAAACTGTTGTCATTAGACAGTAATACCCCCACCGAGTGTTTGCCCCTAAATAACACTCTCTTGTACCAGTTTTAGTCAAAAAGAAGGACACATGCAATTCCCGATACTTTTTAAAATTATAATTTTCATAGAGGATGAGATCACATTCTATAATACACATACACATGTATTGCCCTTTATGTACAATTTGGGGTTGAACTGTTTATTGCAAGTGAATTTTAGATTTATCAATAATATAAACATTTCATATCATAGAAAGTATGGTCTACATAATCATTCCAAATAAAATTAAATGATGCCCCCTACCCCTCGGCGATTGCCTGCTGTAGATATGTTGTTGTGTGCAAACATCATCGTGTGTGTGTGGATTTAGAGAAAAGGTGGGGGTGAGAGGTCTAGTACTCCCCTCCCTTGAAAAATTCATTTACATAGTAAAATTACCAAACATACCTCGGACAACAATCCCCCCCCCCGCAAACATTTATTACTCTAACACCCCCCCCCCCCCCCACTACCCATGGATAAATAAACATCATAATATTTTGATAACAATGAAAGCCTGTACATGTAGTTGTAATAAAGAAAATTGTAAACAGTGCAAAATAAATGACATATGACAGGATTTTCACTGCAAGACTGCTAGGACAGAATTAAGATATAATTATTGATTAAGGTAGTATCGGACACAGTCATGTAGATATTTATGTGGATAAAAGTGCGTTATTTATATTATATAGTTATATTAGAATTAAAATACTTTCAATTTTTTAGAATTTTAAAATTTTACAGTATTTGGCCAAAAAAATAAGTCTTTAAAATTTTTGGAAACTTAAGGTAAAAATTAGATAAGCCCCAGCAGGATTCGAACTCTCTACTTACAAACACATAGTTTACGCTCTAACCAATTGCGCGATGCTGTTAGGTAACATTATTTTGGGGGAAAATATTACATTTTATACTTTATTTGTTTAGTTCAATAGGGAGTTCATCACAATATGCAGGTGTCAAATAAAATGTGTGCTTTACATTGTTAATTACCGGTACCTAATAAAATTGTGCAAGGGGTTTTAAAGAATAAAGATGTGAAATTACATGCATGTTATTAGACAAGTAAATGATCTTTGTCTGAAGTTAGGTACACAACACGAGTCTACAGATTGCATTAGCAGGGTACTAGTTTTACACAGCTCTTTGGTTGGATAGGTTTCACGTGGTGTACATGCATATGTGTTTTCGATATGCAGAATAGGATTAATTATCATGCATAAGTGTGTCTTCTGTGATGATTCATATTGTGCTCTAATTGGATTATCATTATGATGTTGACCAATATAGGTAAGCATAAAACATGTAGTAACACAATATTATGAGACACCGGTATACATAAGTTTTACTTTCACTTTCTAAATAAGTGATCTCCTTTGCCAGCATACTGTATCATCATCTTATGATATTTAAATAGCTTATCATCGTTACCTATCATATCGCATTTGTACAGTTGCAGATGTTATTTTTTCATTTGTCAGACTTACACTATTGATCGAGTTGACCCCATATTGATACAGTGACATTTTGTATTAAATATGACTGTGTACTATTATATGTAAGTAAGTGTAGAGACATCATGTTTATATGAGTTATAATAGGAAGGAAGGGTCTTTTTTTTAATGTATGATGATGCATCAAATATAATGTAGGCCATGACCCTATGGGATTGTTCTGACTCCATGAAACAGGAAAATACCAAATATCTTGAAAACTGTTGAGATCCCCACCACTAAACCATAGGCCATATATCATAATTCTTGTTTCTAATGTCATTATGATGCATCAAATGGTGTAAAGTACAAATTGACCCTCAGGAGTTGTCTTTAACCCCCCACCCCCCAACCACACCCCTCACCTCTGAAATAGGAAATGATGATATATTTTGATAACTTTTGAGATCCCCATCCCTAAACCATATTTATTCTTGCTCTTTGTGTCATTGCGCACCAAATAGTATATAGGTTATGCCCCCTTGGAGACCCCCTGACTTTCCAGATTTAGAAATAATAAAGTATTTTATCTTATTCATATGTAGTGTTTGACCCATATGGGTAATTCCTAGCCTAACGATGACCCTGCTTTATTTAGGAGACTATTCAATTGCCCCGAATACATATGACATTTTGTTTATCTAAAAAATTATAAAGCAATTTCCAAAATCTTAATGTGCATCTAGAGAAAAATACCAATCAAGAAATGATTTAAAATTTGCTACTGTGCACATGTAAGAATGTAAGAAGACTGAATCTTTAGATCCAGGTTTGATTAGGGAAGGGGTGGAAAATAAGCATTTGATTTTAATCATTTATTGTTATTGATTTTTACTTGAATATTAGTTGTTGATCTTCAGGTAGAAAATAAGATTTCTGATCATATTTTCAGAAAAAACATTTTTTACCAGTTAATAAACCTTTTTAGACCCAAAATTATATTTTGATTTTAATAGATCATTCGACAATTAAGAAGTGTGTAAATATAAGGTTTTTTTTATTTTACACAAAAATAAATGCAAGGTTTTTTTATATTTTAAGAAAAAAAACCCGTCATTTTATTTACAGTTTAAGGAGGGATACATACACGGATAAAGAAAATTTTTGCAGAGGTGGGGGAAGCAACAGTTATTTGAGTTCCCGGGGGGGGGGGGGGGGAGGTGGTTCCGAGGTATAGTTTTGGCAATTTATAATGTTATTTAAGGAAATTTGAATTTTGGAGGGAGATCTGGACCCCCTGACCCCTCCTCTAGATCCGCGTATGGGATAAATATAAATTTTCTGCTACTATTTCACTACCAGGATTAAATTTAATTTTCAAAACCTTATTCCACATCTATAGGACAGTCCCTATCATATCCCACGATATGATATGTCTATTCATTAAAGAGGAGTTCTGGGATCTAGGGTTTTTTTTAGCGATAAACGTCAATTTTCTGCTACTATTCGACTCCCTGGGTGAAAAAGAAGAGTTCTGGGAACCACACTTATTTTGCAAAAAAAAACATCATTTTTGTTGCCACCCAATCCCCGTAATAAATAAAAAAAATTCTGAAACCTGATCACACTTCAAAATGACACACCCAATCATATTCTTGAAGATCATTTGGCTACTGCATAAAATGTTGACGTTTTTGAAACCAGATTTTTTGTAAAAAAAACAATCGTAATTTTTCAGCAACCAAATGACCCCCAGGACAAAATTGAAATTTCCGAAACCTTATTGCGCATCTATAGGACACCCCGAAACATATTCCAAGAGATGATTTGTCTAGAAGTTCGAGGAAGGTTTTTTTGTGGAAAAACATCATTTTTTACCAATTATTTGACCCCCAGGACTATCAGAGAATTTTTGAAACCTTCTTACAAAACAACATGACACCCCAAATCACACTCCAAAAGTTCAGTTTGCTGGTTTATAAGATGTAAGAGCAGTTTGAGAAAGTAAAACGTGACAGACGGACGGACAGACGGACGGACGGAACAGGGTAACAACAATAAACCCGAACTTTCTTTAGAAAGTGCCGGTATAATAAAGGCTAGACAACCACACTTTATATATAGTTTACTAGGCGAGAGCAGTCTGTGTGAAATAATAGACGTATTAAAGTAATAGCTGGCTCTCAAAGGAACATGGATTTCAGTGGATCTTCTACTTCATCTTTCGTTATGCGAAGGTATGTAAAATAGAGTATTATTTGACCTTCAAAATAGTGAATTCAAATTTACACTGCTATCTATCCTGGCCTAATTGGGTGCAGTGCTTAAAATATTATCCATGCAGGTATACGTTTACTGATATACATATGATGTACTCAAGTAGAAATATTTAATGTGCCTTTGTACTGATATTGTTTAGCTGGGTGACATAAGTGTTGATATTTTGGTTGTTCGAGATTCTTAGATATTTTTTTTTCTACCCGAAGGTTTCATTAAACATGTATATATGTTCGGAGCATGAGTTGCAGCCATGTAAAATACAGTCCACATCTATTGATCTGTCTTTATATTCAAGTTTTTTGTGTGCATTAATCGCTTAGGATAATTCATTGACCCAGCTTTTTTTTTTAGAAAATTGAACTCAGCACATCTAGAAGATATAATATTTATTATATCTCCATAAGCTTATATTTGGTTATTGAAATAATCTTTAATAGAAAATTAGACGTTGAGAATGATGTGGAGTGAAAGGATCCCAAACTCTAAAGTTATCATCAAGCACGACAACAATTAAATCAGGTACATGTGTACATGTGTACATTAGCTAGTTTCGATGGTAACATACTCAGAATAAATCGAAATTATCGGATGATATTAAATCATGATCCTTGGAATTCTCCGAGGAATAATATCTAAAGGCGATGTAAAAGGAACTTTAAGGAATTACATGTTAATATATCCCCCCCCCCTTAAAAAAAAACGATAAATAAGATTTTAAAAAGATTACGTTTTCGTGCTTATTAATTGAATGCACATTCAAATCAGTGCCGTGAAACAGTTTTGGATTGTTTATTTTAATAAATACTTTTTAAAAAAAAGATTGTTTGAATAATTTCATCAATCACAGTGAGTAAAGAGCACGCGGCGGGTGTGACTGGTCAGCAGAAGATGCTCACTCCTCCATGGCACCTGATCCTACCTCTATTTTTTCTTAAGAGGTCCGTGTACGCTCTGCTCCTGTTTTGTAATTTTCCTTTGAACTTTTGAATTTGAACACTGTTTGTTATCACCACATGTCATTTATAAAACAGTAGGATAAAAAGGAGAACAGAAAATTATGCCAACGTTTACTGCAGCATACGGCGGCTTTAACTTTGATGGAAAATGTCGCCTGGTTTTGTGTAAACTGAGAGTTGACTTAACCACATAAGGAAATAATTTACTATGGAGAAAACGATTATCATTATGTTAAGAGAAGATATTTATTTTTATACTGAAGTGTGAAACTATAAATTTAATTCAATCTGCAGCTTTGTATGTCATAATTGTTTTGTTGCCAACATATTTTGACTGGTATATTCAATTTTCCTCTACCGTTCTTTTTCTTTAACAGTATACTTCAAACGGTAACATACATCTGTATAGCAAATGACCATCTAGCACTGATAAGTAAAGTTTAATCTAATGATCATTTGTCACTCAAGTGGACAACAAATATTCTGCCTTTGGATCTGGAACAAAGAGTAACCTAGCTAGTAATTGCGATGTGCATATTAAGTAATCAATTAAAAAACAACTTTTCATAAATATTATGACGGTTGAATATTGAAAAACTAAGGAACATTACACAAAAGTTTTTTATGTAACTATGAAAAGTCAAATTGAAATCGGATGTATTCAAAAATATTTTTACAAACACTCCATGATCATGAGTCAATAGCCGATAAGAGGTAAAAACCCTGAAATAAAAGACAAAGAACAAATTGATGCAAGTGTCAAAATAGCGGCCACAAATTATTTGTTATTCTAAGCAAAGTATGTGTAAAATATGTGGATCTATAGCTGACAATTGTGACTTCTAAAATAATTCGAATTTAGCTTAACAACAGGCAAATGAACAAAGTGGTGTCAACGGAAAACCTATACTGCAAAATATACATTACACTACGTTGATGTCGTCTATACGTGTATGAAATACTAAAGGGTCCAGTCTCAGAACTATTAATTATTTGAATTTTATTCGTTGTATAAAAATAGGGGGAAATGTGATCGAAAAATACAGCATGTCCTGATATTTCTAGTTGGAGTGTCACACTGCGATATAGTTGGTACGGAACTGTGGAAGTTGTCTGATTCTGCGAGGATTGTTAATTGAAGCGTTTCGGACATCGTCTTAAATATTTGTACTAGTACACAGCAAAATGTGCAACATATGTTTTTCATATGTTAAACATATGTTTAACATATGTGTCTTCACATATGTGAAACGTATAAAAAACACCCCGTATGTTTCACATACGTATTAAAACACATGTTTTACATATGTTTCACGTATATTTAACATATGTTTTTTATTTTCATATGTTTAACATATGTGGCTAACCATATATTTATTATTTTTAAAATCTACCCATTTATATGTACTAAGGATTAAATTAGGATTCTTTACATTTAATTACTTAGTAAGATTTTACAAAAACAAAAATCAAACAAAGAACTGCAATAACACACATGTTCAGAACACATTAAATTTAATTTCAATCAGCTCCATTACAAAATCAATCTTCAAAATCGTCTTCAAAATTTTTAGCTTCTGAAAAAGAAGATAATAATATTTGTAAATTCAATAACATCATATAATTTACATTTGCAATAAATCTACTTAAATAAACAATCCTAGCTGTACATTAATATGGTGATACAATAACCATAACAAGCATATTGGATTGTCTGAAATGTTATACATGAGAGAGAGAGAGAGAGAGAGAGAGAGAGAGAGAGAGAGAGAGAGAGAGAGAGACTCTATGATACACACAGAGAAAGAGAGAGACAGACAGACAGTCAGACAAACTGAGACTTGGTGGCTATATAGAAAAGTCAGAAAAGTTAAACATTTACATACATGTATAAACCTTTTATCTCTAGTGAATATATTCAGCCTCGCTGCCAGATTTCTGCCCAACTCCAACTTCTCAATGTTTTTCCTTCAAGAGGCATGTTTGAACTTCTTTCTAAAATGTTAATTCAAAATTAGACACAATCATAAGATATTTTAAAAATCAACATGATACAAAAATATATCTTAAAAGTGAAAAAAAAATTTTGCATAAAAATTTTCTATAATTCAATTAGCTTGAATCATTTGTGTTAAGTGAGATTTTATTTTAAACACTTACAAATACTCAATATAATAAAATTCTTAACACTAATCTATACACTCAGAACCTTAATTTATTTACCATTATTTTTCACAATTATTGCAACCACTGTGCAGCTTATTCTGCTATTTTTGAACTCAAGTCTTGATCCTAGATTGTTCTTCACAATGTCTTCAGACTTCATCCAGACAAATCTTATATTACATCCATTTGCTAAAAAATATATTACATTAAATAGTTGAATACATACATGTGTACATCAAAATGTGTTAAATATTTCAATAAATTTGTGTTATCAAAGCATGTTATACTATAGTTAAAAATGACATTTTTTATGCATACATATAAATCATAATGAATATAAAAATTGTGTTTGAAAAAATGTTTGAATTGAAATTCCATGATATATGTACTTACATTTATACAATTTAGAGAGACATCTGTCACTATGTTATGGTTGATATCCTACATCCGTCCCATTGATGCATTTCTATAAACTTTAAAAAATTATTCAATTAGCATTTAATAAGACTATAAATTAATTTAGACGACTTACTGATCATTCAATCGTGTTTTGTAATGTAAAAACATATAGAATTAATTAGGTGTATTGATTATTTTTTTTTTTTGTTCATGGAAGTCAAGACCTACTCGTTGCTTTGCAATGAGCTTTGCTCTAGTTCTTTTGCTACTTTCACTTTTCAACTTTTTGTATTTTAATATATCTTCAAATCAACAAATATTTTATGCTCCCCATACGAATTAATTAGCCTAATTCAACTCAAACCCGTTAGCTGCTGAGTTGAGATCTTTCGGGAAAATTATGTTCAGTATTGATCACATTAAAAGACCTAACTATAGGTAACCGGCCGTTCGTTTTCTGAAATATTCTATAAATGTGTGTTTCAGCTACTGTATTTAACTCACTGGTATTTCATTTACTATAGCTACACTTTTAATATTCTTTTGGCAACATAAAGCAATATTTCTTTTTTTAAAACCACAATATGTCCGTCGATCGTTTATCGTCTTTTAACCCGAATTTTCCCGTAATGTTCCCTCTATTACCACCAGCCACTGTATGATGAAATTTTAAAATGCAAGTAAATGAAAACAAATGCTTGAAAATCCTTACCTTTAGCTAATTTAGTAATTTCACCCTGCAGCTTGATCTTCTGCTTCCGTGACGTAAAAATGTGACGTATATTTGTGGACGACAAAATTAAAGTCGATTCCGTCTTAAATCCGGATTTGTTAATAAATCAATATTTAAAGAGAGTACATGTTTAACATGCGCTGATCTAGAGGGAAGGGGAGGGGGTCCCCAACCCCTCCCCCCTGAAAAATGAAAATTTATTACATTTACATAGTAACATTATCGCAAATATGCCTCGAACCCCCCCCCCCCTCAACCAATCCGCGCATGTATACTGGCAAAGTTTTTCTTCACACATGTATCTCATGTGTTAAAATAACGTATGAAATACATATAGAAAAATACACACATGAATAACACATGTATAACATGTGTAACGTATGGAAAAAAAGTATCATATGTTACACATGTGTGTATGTATACATGCGTTTATACACACATGTTTACCATATGTTTTTGAACTCATGTTTAACATGTGTTGAAAAATCACGCATGATTTACATATGATACACATGAGTTATACGTATGTTTGATCACAACATATGTGAAACATATGTGGCACATTTTGCTGTGTATTTTAGGGAGCAAGTACAATTACCCACATTTAAGTGAGAATTTGTTGTCTTTAGGTAAATGATAAGTTTCCTTGTATGATGCTTTCTTTAAATGCATTTCATTAACTTGGTTTTGTATGCAGTTGTGCATTTGTGCAGCTCTTACAAATTTAGCTTTTCAACTTGCATGTATTGTTTAAATGTAAGTTGGCGTTGTGCCTCTGTGACATACTGTTGTTTGTCCATTATAATTAGTGTGTTGTTTTTGTCATTCAACCTTTACCATTTATACAGCTTTGTCAATCTTATTTATTTCTACCTTTTATCTAAAACAATCCGTTCCTACACTTGAATACAATAATTTAATAAAAGTATGAATTTCCCCTATGAACTTTTAAATGCCAGCTATCTAAAAATATAATCAAAAAATTTCATAACATCAACATTGTGTATCTAATACGAAAAAGGGGCTATAAAACAAATACGTGAGTTCATTCTGAAATGCATTTAAATATTGATATCATTTTACAAATAAAAAATGCGTCATCACTATTATATTATTGATAATAATACAGTAAGTGTATAATGTTTCTCTTTATCACACCATAATTAATCATAATAGTCAGGGTTAACACACAAAAACACACACACACATTTGATAAAGTGTTGATTTGTTTGAAAACTTCGAAACAAACATATTTAGATTAAGCAAAATACAATAATATTTCTATCGAAAAAGGTGTCAATTAGAAACACAAGCTATTATACATAATTACTGTTAATAATAAATTTAACTTTTATATGAATCCATTAATATATTTATTTACATAATTTTCTAAATATTCATCAAACATAAGTATACACTTACTTCTGGACAAAACATTGTGGCGACGTCCGAATGAATGAAGTAATTTACTCTTAAAGTATAAAAAAAACCTTTCGCCGATCTTTGTTTTTTAAATATTTTTAAATAAAATGACATTAGATGATTTAAACAATTTTGTAGAACCTTTCAATGCTTAGAATAGAAAAAAAAAACACTCCTTTACAAAGAAAATACTTTTCATTACAAGTCACGAGTGTCATATTTTTTCAACTACCGGTGAACTTTTTTAACAGTGATTAGTATCAAGGTGCCCTGGCCCACAAACCGATGTTGTTGTAAAACTTTGTGGTCTGGAGGTTTTATAATTAAGAGGCTGGGAAGGAATGTAGTCTGTGTTGATGGTCTCGTTAAGCTGTGGAGAAAACTGTCCACACTTGAATGATGGGTTTTTTATGTCAACGTTTGAGCTAAAAATCAAAGTATGACATGTATGGCCTGTTTACAATCAGTTTCAAATATTATTTGGTATTTGATTAAATTACCATAAAAATTGACTGATTTACAGGTATACTCGTAAAATAAATACTTAGTAAAATATACCTTAAACGAGTAGTCGGTCTAATCTTTAGATAAAGTAAAACACAGACAACCGCAAGGATGGTGATAGAAACAATACATAGAACTGTGATCAAAGCTAGAGATATATCTACACAAAAAAATAAACAGAAATAAACAACAACAAAAAAGGGACAAGGTAAAGACATGACACGAATAATGACTTAGTATATTGTATTGGTAATATGCGTGTATTGACCGCTATACAAAAACTTTCATCATGAAGAAAAACTATTGGTTTGAACAAAACTTAACATAGAAGCTTGGCTCAAGTAAATAATGGACTTTTTTATTTCATTAAGCTGATTAATTTAATAACGCCATAATAAAAATGAATTATATTTGTTTATCAGTAAAATAGATCAATTTTATTTAAAATTTCTAATCTTCAATAGAAATCAGAAAATAAAAATTCATCATATGTATGTCTCCCAAAAGAAAGAGACAATAACTTTCAAAAACAAAAACATAAAAGCTCACCATTTCCTTCCTTGTCTTTTTTTATATTCGTGTTTTGTCTTGTCGAAGAATCCTTACATGTTCTCTAATTATATAAAAATTATCAAGATTTGTTAAAAGGATATCAATATTTTTTAAAGAAACAATTTAGCCTTAAGAATAACGCTAATTAAACACTGAACTTTGAAAGATTTTATCCTATCCTAATATATTCTTACAAACGATTTAAGAATTTCAGATTGATCTACTTAATACCTCTAATTTAAAAAAAAGAGGCCCGTGGGCCACATATATCACCTGAGCAGCAATAGGCATGATAGAATCAGCTTCATGGAGTCATAATACAAAATAGCTGGACAATGTGGTATAATACTGTAAATCCTGTATTAAAAAAAAATCCGTTTCTCCCTGGATATTTTTTATTTATAATCTAGTCCCTTTTCTAACAGGATGATTTAATATTCATATCACCCTAAACAATTGTTAATATACAGGATATAAACCTACATCAAACTCTGAACTCCTTGTGAGGCCCAATAATTATCAAGGGGCCAACGATTAAAGAATTTTAAAGAATCAGCAATATATAAAAATGTGTGCATATAAGTAAAAGCATATATAATAACATTTCAGTTTTTGTGAATAATTAAAATGTTTTCCTTTGTACAACTGGATCCCCAATGTGGCCCCACCCTACTCCTAAAGATTTTGATTTGAATAAATTTGAATCTACACTATCTGAAGTTGCTTTAACTAAAGTTACTTCTTTTCTAAAATGAGATTTTTACTTTTAAAAAATAAATTTCCCATAGGAAAAACAATTTTCCCACAGGATGTTTGGAATTTATACCGGAAAAACAGAATTTCCTATAGGAGTTTGAATTCCGATAGAATTTGAACAAAATTCCCACATGATTTTAAAATTCGATAGGAAATTTTAATTTCCTATAGTAAAACTACTTGTCTGAATCAAATTCCTGCAGGAAATATTTTTTTCCTACAGGAAAACCCTTTAAAAATTCCTATAGGGTTTTCAATATTACCCTTAGGAAAATTATTTTTTTTAAGTAAATATCTTTCCTGACAGATGAACCACACAAAATACAAAAGTGGTGGTTGTATACTCTCTAGACAATAGTCTATCATGTGATATATATATATATATATATATATATATATATATATATATATATATATATATATATATATATATATCCAGCACTGTGTTCCTTGCTATTTAGGAAATCACAGTGTTAGATATTCTTCTTTCTCATTAGTGTTTATGTGTTTGCCTATGCTTCAATATTATAATTATTATAGGTGACTACATAATTAATGTATATATTATCAAATAGTTATGACAAGCACGCAAAATACATTAAAGAAATTTTTAATTGTTTTGTTTTTACTAAGACACATTTGGAAATTTTTAATTAGTTGGGCCGACGGACACAAACTTGTTCGGCCGACCAAAAAAGAGGTCGATATCGGCAAAGACAACGGCTGATGAACTGCCGACTATGTCGCCGGAATAATCCATTTTATTTTTTTATTTTTTTTTTATTTTTTTTTTTGCCTTGATCGTTTTTGGAAATCTGACTGAGGTTGAAAGCTTTACGACATATTGGTGAAGTGTGATTATTTGTTAATAAAATAATATAGAATTGGCGACTAAAGACATAATACATGTACTTTTGATTAGTTGCTATGTCGTCCAAGCATTTTGTACATGTAATTGGTGTAATTATTTGTGATTCATGTGGGCAAAGAAAATCTACTTACTTGTACATTTCAATAACTATAAATCGAGAGTTTTTGTGAACAAATGTTTCATTGAAGCTCGCTTCTGTATATTACCCCTTAAACATACCTTGAAGCCATATCGGGAATATGGTACCACATTGTGTAATTGGGGGTGCCTCTGTCGCCATATCATTTCCTGCACCACTGTCAAAACGATACCATCCCTCAGACAGGAAGTTATCACTACAAGCAATGTCAGAATTCGTCAATGTATATCCAGTCGACCGCTTATACTGTCCGCTTAAAAGCTTGTAAGAGGAACAAGGATCTGTAATATCAAGATAAATTGAAAACTTTAAAATCAGCCAAGTGATTTTTATTTTGGTTGGTCTTTCGGTAATAGAATCGATTCTATACAATCTTGCTTAAAAACACAGCCATTAAAATCTAATATACATTTTATGTTTTGTTGGTTGATCGGATGATCATATATATATATATATATATATATATATATATATATATATATATATATATATATATGGGAAAGCTTTAATTTTACTATGTGTCTTTTTACGTACGATAATAACAACAATTTTTAGTATTGATTTTTTCCAATCGCCTCGCTATATCTCTTGGCAACGAACTTTTTTAAATTCAATACATGTAAATGTGTAAGAGAAATAACATAATTATTGTTAATTTGTTTAATAATGTAGGCTACTACATGTATTAGAGGTCCCGATATTCTGTGGAAAAATAACGTTTTTCATTTTATAGAAAACACAGAAAGATGAAACGTGTGCCACTAAAGGTGTGAGTAATTTGCACTACAATAAAGTCTTGATAATAAATATTGTTTAATATCAAATTGATAAAATGAAAACATATGGAACGCCTTAACTGTCTTATGTAGATACTCTTCAAAATATGATGATGCTTCAACATTAACATTACTTACTGATACTTCAACATTACATACTGATAGTTTAAAATTACATGATGATATTTCACAATTACGTACTGATACTTCAACATTGATTGCTAATACATCAACATTGCACGCTGATACTTCAACATTAATGATTATACTTTAACACTTTAAGCTGATACTTCTTTATTATATGCTGATACGTTGTCTTCATATGAAGATACTTCTTCATTATATGATGGTACTTCACTATTTAGTGATTCTAAAAAAAGGGAAGCGTTGCCTTGGGATCAAAATAGGTTAAAACTCAGAACACGCGGATGCCTGTAGAGTTTTTAACACTTGACTGTTTCTCTGTTTCGTAGATCGATCCGATATATAGGACAAAGGTCCACTGAGACTAGTTTAGATCTAGTTAAGATCAAGATATTCAACAATACTTCCATGCAAAACATATTGTTGATTTTAAAATAAATGTAATTTATAAAATCAACTCCCGTCAGTATTGCAGCACTTTGATTATGTATGTACTTCCGTGGTTTGTAATTGTTTAGAGATAAAATCAATCTTTGCAGTTTGATTATAAACAAAGAATTCTGACCGAAAGTTTAAATATTGTCTCATAACATTTTGCCTTCTTTAGTTTCACAAACGTGATTTTGAGGGTTATTTTATTTCAAACGTTAAGTTTAAATGCTCACATTATGTCTCTCCGTCTTTATGTCAGAAATATATTTATCGTTTAAATCTCTCAATTGACTTTCAGTAGCATTGGCAATACTGCATGTGTACATTTCGATAAGAGTTAAAGAAACATTCTGAATTTTGTAAACTGAGTGTTTTCCGTCCATGTTAAATGTATATATGTAATTAAGTTAAAATGTACTATATTGAAACACTAATTATTAAAAAACTATTTATAGAATTCAAAACAAAATCAATTTATTCACGCATTAATTAATTATAATTTGAAACATTTATTTTAATTTTAAAAAAGATTATATTTAAGCCGTACAAAATTTAATACAATGCAATAAGATACCTGCGTGGAGATCCGGAAAGAGTGTGCCAATGACCAGAAGAACTAGCCAGCTCGTTGGACGCATTCTATCCATTATGTGGGCTAGAGATAACGGAATTAATAATGAAGATCATTATTATTTCTTATTCATAATCAACTTATACTTTTAGCCAATTCAGATGTTATCAAAAGCAAACTATTGACTTGTCAAGATGTTGATGCGGATAACGCGCTTCATTTTTTTTTTATAAATGATTTTTTAAAATCAATGAATTTCTTTATGATTTAGTGCCGATTTTACTTTTATTAAAATTATGAAACTTTATAAGATATTGACAATGCATAGAAATATACTTACATATCATTCTTGCATCAAGCAATACATTCTGATATTGGTGCTGTGATTAATATAGTTTAAACTACACAGTTGATTGGTTGAGGAAATATCGAAACCATATTTAGACATATCGGAAGTAATTTTTGTTCTAAAAAGGCGGCACATATTAATGACCATTTATAATATCTGTGTTTTGGTTATATGAATAAGCTTTTAAAAATTGATACATTTGAACAAACTTCCGGACACAATATCACTCATAATTCACAAATTGTTAAATCGCTCTACTTATCAAGCAACATGTGAGTAAACATTTCCGAAAATTATTATAGTGTTCAAATTATACATGACTCTTTGATGACCTTTGCTTGTTAAAAATATATATATCACATAAAATGAAACACTGAAGCCCAAATCATAGTAGGTGCAGAAATGTCCCGGTTTTTGTTATATATATATGATATTTGTCGGTTTTGTGTATAGAGGAAATTCGCAAAAAAATCGTTGGTTTATGGTATGAAATATGTCTTAGTTAGACTGAATTTACAACAAGCTACTTTAGTCGTATCTTTCCTATCTGCGTGACTAAAATTGAATTTAAGAAGAAAAATTATCTGATTTGCTGTGACAATGTAGTCAGTCTCAACACTAGTCTAGTATTTCTTTTTGCATCACATGTGGGTTAGGTCAGCCCTCTACTATGCAGTGCGCATAAATGTTTATTAAGTGCACATATAAAGAACTGCATGGCTATTGTGTATTCGTATACGTTTCGTTGCGAAGAATCCGCTCGCTAGAATACATGTTGCATAATATCAAGAATATATTATGACCAAGGACAGATAATCTTCTATTTATAAACTATTGATAATTTCCTAATGATTTTTTTTGTTTACCTTTTAATGCTGTGTCCTTTTTTCTCATTTTTGTTGTTGTTTTGTTTTGAACATATTTTATTGAGACAAACTCAAAAATGTACATATTATGAAATGTTATATATATATATATATATATATATATATATATATATATATATATATATATATATATATATATATATTTGCCCCCTAAAAAATTCCTATTTTGCTCTGACATTCCGGTTAGACCGAAGAGGGAATTCCAAATCGGATTTCCTATATGCAACTGAAACTCATGGAAAAGTTTGTAAATATATTTAGCTCGATCTCCGAGTTTGATCAATTGATAAAGTAACATTTGTATTATTAAGTAAACTTACTTCTCGGTTTAGCTTTTTAAGACGGTTATAATTTTGTATTAGTTTTTAATAAAATTAAATAAAAAGTATAACCAATCTTGTATATGACAAAGAGAATATATTTTGAATATCTTCATTGTATCCATAACGAACAGATCAAAATAAAATGAAACTTACACACACATTATCTATGTTCCCCTTGCAAATGAATGAATCTTCCATTCTTAAAAACGTTATCACCTATTATATGTACGAACGATGTTAAATACATTGGCTGATTACGGTTCGAATATCCGTATATGTTTAGCAATGCATCGATGGGCCTTTATTGGCGCGTAAATGTTTCACACGTACACAACATTCATTCAGCGAAATACCAAGACCACACAAGGACATCAATGCGCCTCCAGAGGGTAATGACCAAAGCATGACGGGTGGAAAGGGCAAGGCGGTTGACAAGGGCAAGGGGGTCGGCAAGGGCAAAGGTAAGGCGGTTTGCAAGTGCAATGAGCCCAAGAAGCCAATCCAAGCATCTCCGACTTAAAATTTCTAGTATCAGTATCGAACCAACCACCTTCTTCGTCGTGGGGCTTTTCTTTGCTTTTGTTCTGCTTCTTCTAACAACGCCGCAAGGATAAGCCCCTGGCACACTGTCACGATTTATATTACGATTGCTCACGAACTACTAGATAATGTTATGGTAGTTAACTAACAAAATTACTTTAAACTATATTGAATTTCTATTTTTAAAAAGGTGATTTTTTATTTGTAAAAAATGAAGATGTTATAAAACATTGTTTACAAACACTGCTGTCTTAGAAAATCTTATAATTAGAAAAAATAAATAAATATCACTCTGGATAATCTTCTATTATTTACAAATAACAAAAGGCCCATGGGCCACATCGCTCAACTGAACCAGTTTCTTGTAGCTTTCTATTTTGTAGCATATGCTATTTTAATTTTCAACTTTGAACCCCTTTCTTGGACCCCAGTATTAGTCCTGGATTTATGGTTGGCTTTAACAATTTTGAATCTACACTATTTAAGGATCCTTGCATAGTAATCTCACAAACTGTAGCATCAACAAAATTCTCGAGAAGAAGATTTTTAAACATTTTCAATATATATCTCAGTTAAACTTTGAACTCCTCTTCGGGCCCCATTATTAGTCCGGTGGTCACAACTTTCTCACAAATCTCACAAATTGAAGAATGGTAGATATCCAGAAAAAGATTTTTTAACATTTTCACTCTATAATTCTATGTGAAACTTTGAACCTCTTCTTGGGCCCTAGTATTAGATCGAGGGTCACGGTTTTTATAATTTATAATCTACACTATATGAGGATACTTACATAGTAATCTGACAAATTGAAGCATTGTAGTTCTCGAGAAGAAGATTTTTAAACATTTTTAATATATACTTCTACATGTACGTTAAACTTTGAACTCATCTAGGGTCCCCAGTACTAGTCCAGAGGTCACTATTTTAAAAATATTGAATCTACATTATCCAAGGTTGCAAGCATAGTAATCTCACAAATTGTAGCATTGTTGTTCTCGAGAAGAATACTTTAAAATATTTTCCCTATTTATTTCTATGCTAAACTTTGAACCCCTCTTGGGGCCCCAGTATTAATCCGGGGGTTACAATTTTTATTAAAATTTGAACAAAGCCTGGGGTCTCAATTTTAGGTCATGGAGTCACGATTTTCACAATTTATAATCTTCACTATATACATGTATGCAAGCTTTTATGTAAACATAAACATTTCTGGTGCAGTAGTTCTTGATTTTTAAACATTTTTTATATGAATATCTATGTTAAAATTTGAACCCGACTGGGGCCCCAGTTTTGGTCCGGGGGTTATGATATTTACAATTTAGAATCTGCACTATATATACAAGCTTTTAAATAAATATTGGTTGTTCTAGTGCAGTGGTTCTTGAGAAGAAGTTTAAAGACACACTCCCTTTATTTTAACAATTCAGAATCCCTTTCCCATATGGATGCTTTGTAGCAAGTTTGGTTAAATTTGGCCAAGTGGTTTTAGAGATGAAGTCAAAAATGTAAAAAGTTTACAGACGGACGGACGGACAACGAGTGATCAGAAAAAAGCAGTAATAAAACGTAAGGACCATTTGCGTAGAAATAAGGAAGCTCTTCAGAAAAACATTTTCTGTTTTAATTGTTTGGGGATTTTTTGGTTTAATGTTTGTTTGTTTTGGGGGTTTTGGGGTGGGAATTTTTAGGGGTTTTTATCGGTTTTTTTTAGGTTTTTATATAGAAAGCTTAATATTTTTCTTAAAGGGACTTTCTTAAAAAGACGATTTGAGCTCAAATTTTTCAAAATTCATCTTTTCATTTTTAATGTCTACAATGGTCAATATAAGTGTTTTTATTATAATATCGTATTTTCCCAAGCATATGATTGGTCGATCGCTCTCACGTGACCGTGCTATAAATTCTGTTATAGACCTTACTATACTAAAAAAAGAAAATTTATAGACCTCACTATACTAAAAATAGATTTTCATGACAAAATACTGGTTTTCGCACGTGCGATATTGTGACGTCACAATAGCGAAATCAACGCCTTTACATTATGATTAAATGAAAAAATGACAATAACAAACCGTCAACCATCTCAAAAATCCATAAAACAAAATACAAATTCAAAGCAGAGCAAACCCAAACTTTTTTTTACATATTGGGACATGTGAAGAGATCGAGGCTAAAAATTTCAGATGAAAAAGATCAGAAAGGGCTGCGGTATATTTTACTGCTGCAGAAAAAATGAATGAATGTACATGTATAGCCATTTTGGAACCTCAATACATGTAGTAATTATTTGGTATTTAGATAATGATTTAATTCAAGATGGAGGTAGGATCAGGTGCCATGGAGGAGTGAGCATCCTCTGCTGAGTATTTTACTAGTATTTTACTATATTATACGCCTGAGGAGAATGAAGAAAATTAGTTTTTTATTTATTATGATATAATAGTTATAGCCATTTGATATCAGTCAATACATGATTTTATAGACCTGGTGAGAGAATATCAACCTTGGACTTCGTCCTCGTTCGAAATACTCTCACCAGGTCTATAAAACCGTGTATTGACATCATCAAAAGGCTATAACTGTATATAAAAGCTTTGTAAAAATTTAGAAAGTCAACTATTGAGATACAAGCGAGATGCAGAGGAAAGAAGTCGTTTTGTAAACGAAGCTTGAATCCTGTTATTGTTTACATATGTGTTTTATTGATATAAGTTTCAATCTCTAATGTTGCTTTTTGTCGTTAATAATATCATGAATGATTACATTGAACCAGTTTATCTTGTTTGCCTCAAGTTATTTTGCCAAAGAAATGACAATTTCTTAACATTTTTTGTTAACAAATATAAGACTCGAGCTTTATTTATATAACAATGACTTCTTTCCTCTGTATTTCGCTTGTAACTTGACTTCTAACATTCAAATTTTGTTGAATCATTTAAAGTAATGATGTCTTTACTCCATTTCACCGATTTTTTATTTTTAAAATCAGATTATGGTCAATTTGATGGCAAAGATATAAAAAAACTCAAACAACACTGATTTCTCATTGAAAAAAATAATTCTTTCTTTTTAAAATCAAATCAGATTATAAAGATTATTCTTATTACAATTTTGGTATCATCTACAACAAGGAAATACGTCAAAAATATTATATTGTATATTCACACGACAATTAATCATAATAATTAGGGGAAACACAAACATTTGATAAAATGTTGATTGATTTAAACAGTTCGAAATAAACATATTTAGATTAAGCAAAATTACAATATTTCTATCGAAAATAATATCCTTCACATCAAACACACAAGCTATTATACAAAAACTGTTTATGGTATCTTTACTTTTATATGAATTCATGAATATATTTATTCATACTACATGTATTTCTAAATATCTATCAAAAATAAGTATACACTTGCTTCTGGTGACGTCGCAATGAATAATTTAAATTACATATAAAGTATAAAAACCATTACAACGAGCTTTTTAAAATATTTTATATAAAAACGACTGTATACAAAATAAACAATCCTTTTGGATTTTTTATTTTGTACAATCCTGTCAAGAAGAATAAAACAAGAGGCCCATGGGCCACATCGCTCACTTGAGCAACAATAGACACAATAAAATCATGCAGCTTTATGGAGTCATATACAAAATATTTTAACAATGTCGTATTTATAATAGATCCTGTATAAAAAAAAAATTCCCCTGCATATTCTTATGTTTATCATTGACCCCCCTTTGTATAAACAGGATGATTTTACAGTCGTATTACATATTAAGCAATGCAGTTCTCAAGAATCAAGCTAAAACAACTATTTATATATAGATTATAAACCTACATCAAACTTTGAACCCCTTGTGAGGCCCAAGAATTGTCCAGGGGCCAAAGTTTAAACAATTTTAAAGAATCAACAATATGCCAAAATGCTTGCATATAAGTAAAACCATATATAACAACATTAAAGTTTTTGTGGATAATTTAAATGTTTTCCTTTGTTAAATTGAACCCCCCCTCCACCCCCACCCCATGTGGCCCAACCCTACTCCTGAAGATTATGATTTTGACCAATTTTAATCTATACTATCTAAACTGACTAAAGTTACACAGCTTTTCTAGACAAATTGTGTTTTAGATGATGATTTTTAAAGATTTTTCCCTATATATTCCTATGTAAAAGTTTGAACCCACCCCCTCCCCACCCCCTTGTGGCCCCACCCTACCCCCTGGAGATCATGATTTGAACAAACTTGAATCTTCTGTACCTGAGGATGCTTCCACACAAGTTACAGCTTTTCTGCCCGACCGGTTTCTGAGAAGAAGATTTTTAAAGACTTTCCTCTATATATTCCAATGTGAAAATTTGACCCCCACTGTGGCCCCACCCTAAACCCTGGGATCATGATTTTTTCAAACTTGAATCTACCCTAACCGAGGATGCTTTCACACAAATTTCAGCTTTTCTGGTTGATCTGTTTCTGAAAAAAAGATTTTAAAAGATTTCAAAAGATTTTTCTCTATATATTCCTATGTAAAAATTTGACCCCCCATTGTGGCCCCATCCTACCACTAGGGATCATGATTTGAACAAACTTTAATCTACCCTATCTGAAGATAATTCCACACAATTAATAGCTTTTCTGGCTGATTGGTTTCTGAGAAGAAGATTTTTAAAGGTTTTTCTCTATATATCCCTATGTAAAAATTTGACCCCCCATTGTGGCCCTATCCTACCCCCGGGGATCATGATTTGAACAAACATGGATCTACACTACCTGAGAATGCTTCCACATGGGTAACAGCTTTTCTGGCTGATCAGTTTCAGAGAAGAAGGTTTTTAAAGATTTACTCAATATACTCCTATGTAAAAATTTGCCCCCCCCCCCATTGTAGCCCCATCCTACCCCCAGGGATCATGATTTGAACAAATTTGAATCTACACTACCTGAGGATGCTTCCACACAAGTTACAGCTTTTCTGGCTGATCAGTTTCAGAGAAGAAGATTTTAAAAGATTTACTCTATATTCCTATGTAAAAATTCGACCCCCCCATTGTGGCCCCACCCTACCCCTTGGGATCATGATTTGAACAAACTTGAATCTAAACTACCTGAGGATGCTTCCACACAAGATTCAGCTTTTCTGGCCAAATGGTTTTTGAGGAGAAGATTTTTGAAAAAGACCAACAAATTTTCAATGTTTTTTAATTATCTCCCCTTGAAAGAGGGCGTGGCCCTTCATTTTAACAAATTTGAATCCCCTTTACCTAAGGATGCTTTGTGCCAAGTTTGGTTGAAATCGGCCCAGCGGTTCTGGAGAAGAAGTCGAAAAAGTAAAAAGTTTACGGACAGACAGACGGACGGACAGACAGACGGACGCCAGACAAAAAGTGATCAGAAAAGCTCACTTGAGCTTTCAGCTCAGGTGAGCTCAAAATCAATTCTTTTCAAAGAAACCACTTTTCATTACAAGTCATATGGGATTATTTTTCAACTGCCGGTGAACTGTTTTAAAAATGATTGGTATCAAGGTGCCCTGTCCCTCCAACCGATGTTGATGTAAAAAATTGCGGACTGAGGGATTCATAATTAGGAGGTTTGGAAGGAATGCAGTCTGTGTTGATGGTCTCGTAAAGCTGTGGGGGAAATTGTCCACACTTGGATGATGGGCTTTTTATGTCATTTTCGGGGCTAAAAATCAAAGTATGACATTGATGGCTTGTTTATAATAAGTTTTAAACATTATTTAGTATTGGAATAAATTATCCAAAAAATATTAAGGAGACTGATTATAATTATTCAAGTAAATAAATGAAGTATACCTTAACAAGAAGTCGATCTAATCTTTAGATAAAGTAAAACACAGACAGCCGCAAGGATGATGATAGAAACAATACATAGAACTGTGATCAAAGATAGAGATATATCTACAAAATAAAAATAAACAGAAATAAACAACAACAAAGAAGGGTAAGTGAAATACATGACAGGAATAATGACTTAGTACATTATTTGGTAATCTGCGTGTATTGACCGCTATACAAAAACTTTCATCACGAAGAAAAAATCTAGTACTATTGGTTTGATCAAAAATTAACATAGAAGCTTGGCTCAAGTGAATAATGTTTTTTATTTCATTAAATTGATTAATTTAATAACGCCATACTTAAAATTAAATTCATTTGTTTATCTTTATAATATACTAGCGGAAAAAGAAACTGTGCATTATTTAATATATGAAAAACATTTAAAAATTACAATGAACAAATTTTATTTTTTGTAATACTGTTAACACATGTATTCGTAACAACATCTCATAACACATTAATGTCAACGTCGGATAACGTCAATTTCAGCACACTCGAAAGTCACTGTTATCTGAAATTGAATTAACAAAATTAATAACGCGTGTGACCACCATTTGCGTTCACGCATGCTTGACAGCGACGCCTCATTGATGCCACTAAAGTGTTCAAAAATGCTTGAGGGATGTTGTTCCAGATGTTGGTTATAGCCTGGCCTAAATCAGCCAATGTCACTGGCTGATTTGGTAAACGGCGTAAACGTCTTTCCATTTCATCCCAGACGTGCTCGATCGGCGATAAATCGGGGGAAACAGCTGGCCAAGGCAAGACATCGACATTCTGTTGAACAAACAAGTCCCTGACTACACGTGCAACGTTGTGGTTGTCTTTCTGTCTCTGTATAAAGGGTATCACATGACGCTGAATAATTTCATCTCGATAGCGTACGCCGGTGAGATTTCCATTGACAATTTGTAGAGGTGTCCTTCCACGTGCTTATATTCCACCCCACACCATAACGCTACCTCCACCAAATTTTTGACGTTGCACAACACAAGCGTCCTGGTAACGCTCCCCAACGCGACGATACATCCTACAACGGCCGTCAATGCTATCCAAATGAAATCTGGATTCATCAGTGAACAGAATATTGGCCCAGTCCTGTATTCTGAATCGCAAATGTCGTGTGCACCACGCTAGTCTGGCGATACGATGACGCTGAAGCAGTACTGGGCGCACCGCTGGACGTCTTGGTCTGATGTTTTGCTCGCGCAGACGATTACGCACAGTTCTTGGACTAATTGGTCGAAGCCCTGGAATGCTACGGGCAGTCAAACTTGCTGTCTGGAAACGATTTATCAGATGCACAAGTCTAATGTGGTTGTCCTGTTGACGTGACGTCACACGAGGTCGCCCAGAGCGCGGTCGATCCTGGGTGTTGCCAGATTGTTGAAAACGTCTCCATAATGACTGGATGGTGTTTCGATGAACTCCAAAGTGTCTTGCTACAGTATTTTGTGCCATTCCAGCTTGCAGCATCCCAACAGCACGATAACGTTAGTTTTCGTTGAGTCGTGGCATGACATAGGGGTAAATTTTGTTGAAACTAAAGTGATTTCCTTAACAAAAAAATTTAAACAAATTCTTTACAGTTCTTATTCCAAACAGTATTGGCCCGTAAAACTCGTGCGTACAAATTCTTCAATAAACAGCAGGTGCTCACTAACCATGAAAAAGTCCGTGCACCCTGACGGTTCCCATCCGATATTGTCAAAAACAATACCATTATCGATTGTTTAAATTTTATAAATACAAACAATAGATATAGAAAAATTATACTAAATTTTATAATACACAGTTTCTTTTTTCCGCTAGTATATCAATTCTATTTAAAATTTTTAATTTCCATAGAAATTAGAAAACAAAAATTTATCATAGATATGTTACTGCATAGAAATATCCCGAATGAAAGTTTTTTAAGAGACAATAACTTTCAAAATCAACAGGAGGCCAATGGGCAATAACGGTCACCTGAGTACCATAGCCCTAACACAACCTTTTCGAGGAGTAACATATATGTATTTAAATTAGTTTCATTCTGGAGTAGACAAATTATAATATTGTAATGATGACACATTCGTGCCTGAAATCTTTCAAAATGGACTATGAAACCTATAAGTTAAGCGAAAAACTTATAATGATAGAGTCCATGAACTGATATTGAAAAGGTGCAAGACTCTGATAGAAAATAATTTCCCCATATTTGTTAGCTTTCAAGATAGGTTTTATTTGTATATGTTTTCTTAGATAAACGAAAACAAGGTGGCTAGTATACATGTTTTACTTAAAACAATCTTTCATCCCTCATCCCAGGGACAGACACTACATTGGGAGAAATGATTTTAAAATTTTGATAGATTGCTCTATTTCCTTTCTTTATAAGCGGTCAGTTTTTATTTAGTATTAGCAGAAGTCAGGAAGACGATTTTTTAAACAATAAATGCATTAGCACTATTTTGATCTATATAAATTCAGATTTTGATCTAGATTTTGATCTAGATTCATAATTTTGGTAGAGAGTTCCCTGATCTACAAAATTGTGAATTCGGTTTTCCTTACAACTGTTTAGAAGTAAAGAAGACAGTTTTTAAACATTATATGCATTTATACTATACATATACATTTTGGCCCTAGAGTCAAAACCCAAACTCAATGGGACACAAAATTTACAATTTTAGTAGAGGACTTCCTCGTTAATATAATTTTGAAAACAGTTTTTCTTACAGATGTGTGAGAGTAGAGAAAAAAGATCTTTTAACATAATATGCATTAACACAATATGGCCATATTGACCCCTACGGTTTGAACCCCTGTCCCAGGGGCCATGAATTTCACAATTTAGGTAAAGGAGTTTGTGGAAATCTTAACCATGCATTCAGTTTTTTTCCACATGTGTGGGAGTAAAAAAGAAAAATTTTCTAAGATTTAAAACATTTTCACTATATGGCTATTTTGGTTCTAGGGCCGGAATCCTTGACCCAGGGGCAATGAATTTCAAAATTTTAGTAGAGGGCTTCATGAACATCATAACCATGCATTTAGCTTTTAACAAATATATATGGGAGTTAAAAAGACGATTTTCTAAAATTTAATTCAATTTTAAAATATGGTCATATTGGCACAAACCCTAGAGCCTGAAGCCCTGCTCCAGGGGCCATGAATTTCACTATTTTGGTTGAGAGTTTCATGGGCATTTTAAATATGCATTCAGTTTTTTCCTCACATGTGTGGGAGAAGAGAAGACGGTTTTTAAAAAGTTAGCTTTTTTGCATAATCGGACCCACGTGTGGCGCCCCGAGGGTGGTAGAGCCATGAATTTCACAATTTAGATTTCTCATACCATTGAGATGCTTCACTAAAATGGTAACCATTGGCCAGGTAATTTTCAAGAAGAAGTTAAAATGTAAAATGTTATCGCACGACGCACGACGACGGACTAAAACAAATGGCAATAAATAATAAAAGCTTACCATTTCCTTCCTTGTCTTTATTTATATTCGTGTTTTGTCTTGACGAAGAATCCTCACATGTTCTCTAATTATATAAATATTACTAAATAATTAAGTTTTGTTCAAATATCTCAATACTTTTTTAAGAAACAATTTAACCCTAGGAATTTCGCTGAAAAATACACTGTACTTTAAAAGGATTATTGTACCGTCTTAAAACCATTCTTACAAAACATTTAAGAATTTTAGACTGAACTACTTAATGACTATAGTTTAAAAAAAACAATAAAAATACAATAAATAAACGTACAGAAGGGCAAAAACAAATCGAATCCATTGGGAACTCCAACTGTTTTCAACCTCTAAAACTTTCCTATGTTACACAATATGATAACATGAAAACAAAGCATTGCTCATAAGTAGTTTCTTTAAAATATGATATTTTTATATTTTTTTCGACTAACATTTTCGAAAACAACAAAATGAGAGGTTATCAATCATGCCTTATCAAGAATGGTCTTTACTGAGATTGAAGAAAAATATCAATTGATGATACACGTGTACTGAAAAATTATCAAATATAAACAGGCGTAACTGTCAATAACTTGTAATCGAAAAAAGAGTAACATTATTTAAACATTCGTTTAATGTGATATGACTTAAGTGCGATTTTTTTTAAAGTATCATTTCATAAATATAATTTATTTTAAAGATGTTTAGGCAAGCGTGTTTGTAACAACATTTTCACGTCGTCTTTTGAATTTATAAAGATCCAATTATGACATTTCAAAAATCTTTGATTTCTAAACATATTAATTAAGGATCAACATATATTTCTTTTTGTAAAAATATAAGTGTACATGTACATGTTATGAAATTTGTAAGGATTTTTTTTACCGTAATGTTACATTCCAACGTTGACACATTACAGGTGTAACAGACATCATTGAAAATGACAATGGGCATCGATTCACCAAAATGTATTTTGTCATAGGACAAACTAATGTGAAAACCAATCCCGTATAAATTCCCGGATGGGGAACGTCTTCTACGGTTAGTGGTCGGAAAGTTGATTCTTAAAATAGTAGGTGTAATAAGCGTTGTTTGGAAAATTGCAGTTGAAAGATTGGCTGTCTTTCCCAGATCTGTTATCTTAAAAAAAAACAATATTGTGTAAATAAATGTTATATAGTGGATATGCATTATTCATTACATTAATTAAGAGATCACAAACATTAACTATTTAATGCATAACAATATGATTTAGATTTAAAACTTTACAAGTAAGGAAGAAGTTAACAAGTTGCTTTAAAAACTACATGTTAAGGTGTCCCGGAGCTAAAATACGGCTGAAAAACGACATTTTTTTAATAAAAAAAATTTACTTTGACCGGGAGTATTCCTTAAAATCTAAATTACATATATTTATAACAATGTTAAACATTATCTTCGATGCATTTTTTTCACGTCATGTGTACTTCGTTGTCACGTGACGTGCTGTCCTAGCATTGCAAATTTTCCAAATAAATCGCATCGGCGCAGGTGATTAACGACATTAAATCAAATATTTTAAAGAAAAATCCTTTGTTATGTCATACACTTTTAAGTACTTGCTTGGGGTTCAAATAGATATTTCGTTTATTAAAGATATAATAAAAACACTTCCCAAAATCATCAAAATAGAGCACATTTTTAGTAATTGAAAGCGATTTACTTAAAATTGGGGTAAATCCGTTGGTTTCCCAAGCATAATTCACATTGGTATTTACATTCTCTATCAATTCAACGTAAAATATTCTTAAATTGTATTGATCTTTCACCTGCGCCCAACTGTTTTTTACATGTATTAAAATTTCTTCATTCAGTTGTTTACACGTAGCAGGGAGAGTCTTAAAACCACTAGTTAATAAATAGTCTTTTACTTCAAGCGAAACTTTAAATCTTTCTATTATTTAATACTAATTATTAATATGAATAAATTCTATAGTCTAGCATTAAGGGCAGCATTTTTGTAAAGGAAACTATGGCATGCCAAACGTTGCAATATTCGATCTTTTCCATTTGTATTGTATAAATATTCATTTGTATTGTATAATTTTCTATTTGTATTCTATAATTTTCCATTTGTATTCTTTAATTATCCATTTGTATTGTATAAATTTCATTTGTATTGTATAATTTTCTATTTGTATTCTATAATTTTCCATTTGTATTCTATAATTTTCCATTGGTATTGTATAAATTTCATTTGTATTGTATAATTTTCTATTTGTATTCTATAATTTGCCATTTGTATTCTATAACTTTCATTTGTGTTGTATAATTTTCTATTTTTATTCTATAATTTTCCATTTGTATTGTATAATTTTCCATTTGTATTGTATATTTTTTTTATTTGTATTGTAAAATTTCCTATTTGTATTCTATTATTATACAATACAAATGGAAAATTATAGAATATAAATAAGAAATTATACAATACAAATGAAATATAAACAATGCAAATGAAAAATTATAGAATCAATTGTAAAATTATAGAATACAAAAAGAAAATTATACAATACAAATGAAATTTATAGAATACAAATGAAGAGTTATAGAATACAAATAGAAAATTGTACAATACAAATGAAATTTATAGAATACAAATAAAGAATTATAGAATACAAATGGAAAATTATTGAATACAAATGGAAAATTATAGAATACAATAAGAAAATTATACAATACAAATGAAATTTATAGAATACAAATGAAAAATTATAGAATACAAATGGAAAATTATAGAATACAAATAGAAAAATATACAATGCAAATGAAAATTTATAAAATACAAATGGAAAAGATCGAATATTGCAACGTTTGACATGCCATAGGAAACAAGAAGTTTTATGACTGTTTTATTATAATTCACTTTTAACGTTACGGCACATTCCCTGAGAACTATCGAATGGAATGCAGATCGTGACGTCAAAGTTTATTATGACTTCATATTGTTTGAAGTACAGACAAGTGACTCTCTACACATCGCTCTGGGAAGCCTTAACATACCCGCGTCATTTGAAGAGCTCTTAAAATTTGATTTTAAAGTAAAATACTCCCCCCCCCCCCTTCCCCTTGTTAAAGGACAAAAAAAAAATTCTGGAATGTTGTTTCATATTGCATTTACTTATTCTTTGAAGTGCACCCTAAGTGACAAACTTTTAAACAAGAAAAAAAAACACTGCTACATTAGATCTCTTTTGACTCGAGCCTCACATTTAAAATTTTATATAGAACACACCACCTTTAATGTAGATACATGTACATTATTAGAATAAATTATTATGTAAAAAGGACAAAGATGAACCTCACTGTGGCCATGTGTTATCCTAATTTCAAAGGACGCGCAGAAATCCAATTGACTTCTGACATTAAACACGTGGGTAGGTAAAGGCAACTCCGAGTTTAGATGCTACGCATGTATGTTAAAGAGGTTCGTTCCTCTGATTTTTGGTAGCCATTCTGGGTCACCTCTAGTCTTGACATTCTGTGTCATATTTTAAATCTACTTGTAAATTCCTATTTTACAATACCAAATAAACTATATTGAATAAAATAGTTAAGAGAAAAATACATATTTACAGAGTTAAGTAAGGGGCTATATTTTGTGGCGGAAGGTGTTTAAGAAGAAACTCAGTTGTTTTAGAGTACTGTAATTTTAGCTTCCTTATTTTCAGTGCAGACCAAATTTCTAGCTAGTTTATGCATAGTGTTATCTTCGTGTTGTTTCAAAAAACATATTTAACAATATTTCAGTATTTCTATCGACGTATATTGTCACATTTAACTAATATTTCAAAAAAATCAAGAAAAAATGACCTCCAATTTTAGCCTAAAATTAGCTCATTTCATGCCATATCTCAAAATGTACATCATAGACCCATACTTTTGTTTTACTTTCTGAATTTGTAAGATATTTTTGACAAGTCTATTAAAACTTGAGAAAAAGTTTGAGACTTTTAAATAATTTTAATGCATGTTGAATTGTTAATGGATACAAACAGCGTTTTATCAGTGCAAAAAGGTAAAAATATCAATAAGGTGAAGAAATTGCAAACTTTTTCTTTATGATTATTTTAATTTTATTAATTTTAAATAATATAAATTTGTATTTGATGCCATGGTTTATTCCGATTAAAAATTATTGAGGAAAAAGCGATTTATGTGCAATTTGCACTTTCAGTGCAGAAAGGTCATATTAAATACACAGTAGCACCGAAAGGAGCATAGACCCCAAAATTTTGTTTGAATTTTGGTTGAGCTATGTATGTAGATTTTAAAAAAATACTTTAGAAAAAAAATTAAAGACTTATGATCGCAGGATCCAACCTCCTTAAGGCTTCCCACAGCGATGTGTAGAGAGTCACTTGTCTGAACTTCAAACAATATGACGTCATAATAAACTTTGACGTCACGATTTGCATTCCATTCGATAGTTCTTAGGAAATGTGTGTAACGTTAAAAGTGAATTATAATAAAACAGTCATAAATATCTTGTTTCCTTTACATAAATACTGCCCTTAATGCTAGACTATAGAATTTATTCATATTAATATTCAGTGTAAACAGATAGCCATGCTATGACCTTGAATTGCTAGTATTACATATTGGTCACTATGATACTTATGTATACCTAGATACTGCGCAATTAATTGTGGTAATGATAACTAACAGAACGAACTCTGTGACTATTGTAGCACTGCGTAGTATTCCTAAATGATGTTATGAAACCAGGTGCATTATACGGGCATAATAATATCCAAATTGGGAGTTTATAAATAAGTGTCATATTTGGTGATTCTGTGTCTGCATCGATAGCTCTGGTACTCTATACTGAGTCATGTATTGCATATTCTATATAACCTTTGCTACCTTTTAAACCATGAACTCATGTATAATTTATATTGGATATTTTAATATTGTACGCAAGTGATGCGTCATATTAAGGCGGGATACCCAAATACTGCATCCCAATATTCTTTGTCATAAATAAGGTTAATTAATTCTGACACAGTAAAATACAAACTGAACATATATAAACAAGTTATCAACAAATTGTCATATTTGGCGATCCTATGTCTGTAATGAAGGCCCTAATATTGCAAGTTAGTCTTGTAATGCTTGTTCATCTATTTAACCTTTGTAACCTTAAAGCCATGTATGAATGGATGTATTATGAGTAAGCGATGCATCATACCCAGGTGGGGGACTCAGAGACTCGGATTCTGAGGCTCAAACCCCGCATCACAATATTCTTTCTGACAGTTTTGACAGTTTTGTTACTTTATTTAGAAATAAAATTTAACTCTGGAATTTTAACACTAAATGTTCACTGATGATCATCATAGATGGGCCGGACTGGTCAGAACTGTCAATTATAAGTAAAATGTTATATATACTCATGTAAAATGATGTTAGATAGATTCTTTGATTTGAGCTGCTTTTAATGGTTGTATTATCTGCTATACGATCACGCTTGTTAATAAACTACTTGGTAACCAACAATTGGACTTGGTGATAACTCAGGAGGAAGGCTTACATCAGTATCAAATAATAGACAGATTTAAAACTTCGCTTGAAGTAAAAGACTATTTATTAATTAGTGGTTTGGAGACTCTCCCTGCTACGTGTAAACAACTGAATGAAGAAATTTTAATGCATGTAAAAAACAGTTTGGCGCAGGTAAAAGATCAATACAATTTAAGTATATTTTACGTTAAATAGATAGAGAATATAAGTATCAATGTGAATCGTGCTTGGGAAACCAACGGATTTACCCCAATTTTAAGTAAATCGCTTTCAATTAGTAAAAATGTGCATTATTTTGATGGTTTGGCGAAGTGTTTTTACCGTTTATCTTTAATAAACGAAATATCTATTTTAATCCCAAGCAAGAAAGTCAATGTATATTACATAACAAAGGATTTTTCTTTAAAATATTTATGATTTAATTTCATTAATCACCTGCGCCAGTGCGATTTAATTAAAAAAAATTGCAAGGTTAGGATACGCACGTCACGTGACAACGAAGTAAACATGACGTCAAAAAATGCATCAAAAATAAGGTTAACATTGTTGTAAATATATGTTATTTAAATTTTAAGGATTTAAGGATTGATCACTATTTTACCTAATCAAAAAATTAAAAAGTCTCGATCTATTTCGAAGCTCATAGCTCATTATTTAGTATAGATATGCTAGAATAATTCGATCGGCAAATACTTTATGTGTATTACTCCTAGAATCCCGTTATAAATCGCATGAAATAAATATTGTCACATTATTTATCACAAAGCATCTTGACATCTTTAATTTCATTAAAAATACTATGTTATTTTCAATTACAGCAACAAAGCAAAGGATTCAAGTTGCACTTTTCAAGTATTTCAGGTCATATGCTTTTGATATTAGCCAGATTCATCTTTCATAGCATTAGGAGTAGTGTTACACTTTTGCCATATAAATGTCTATCTGCCTGCCTTAAAAAACGTGATGGTAAAAATGTTCATGCCTGTATTATCCCCTTTATGTCCTTACTAACCATTATCTATATGGGGTATCTGTCTTGAATAAGTCTTATTTCATCATTGTTTACACTGCATTCCGATTATTTATCTTCCGACATTGATCTTATCTATAAAACATGCTGGTGACGTAATGAAGGATAATGTTACATAATACAGAGAAATTGAAGACACATTCCTTATAACGCTCACCAAATCACGTTTTGAGTAAATAAAAGTAAAATTGGAGTAATTAGATTATAAAAGATTTAAAATCTATACTTATAAATTAAGAAATTTTGCCAATAAACTTCGAAATGCCTGCACCCGTGTAACTGTTCACACCTTTGGCATTTCAACATGTGTGAGTTGATGTCCGTAAGCTATAATTGAATTTTACCTGATAAGTAATTATTGTAAGATAAATTAAAAACCTACTTTCATTTTCGATAAACCAGCCCGAAATAGCAAATATGTGAGTAAGGTGGTGGACACGCTTTGGCGGATCCAAGTCAGTGTGGGAGTTTGCATAAAAAAATATACTTACAATGAAATAATATTAAATGACTATGTAAAGAGTGAATATATATCCTGGGAACCTATTTCGAGTATACATAAGAATTGAGATTTAGCAAATGTTGAATAAATAAAATGAGCCAATTCGTTTCTTGAATGTGCGATTTTTGTTTTGATGAACAGAACTTTCCAGAACGGGGTAACCAAGAACGCGGTTTGGCTAATTAACGTCATGTTGGAGAATGTAGGATGAGTCACCATGCTTTGTGGGCAGATCGGACATCTGGTTTATACAAAAAAGTTAATAAATAAAATGGGCCAATAGACGCGATTTTATTTTTGATGGAAAGGAATGCCAAAAAATGTGGTTGACTACTTAACACTATGGCGAAAAGTGCGTACACGTTTTTAAATAACATATACAGTTTTTATACAACGACAGATTGGTAGTAAACCTTATAAATTAATTTGTTGACAGTGTTTTATCTAAATTTCTTATTTTGGGCAATAATAAGTGAAATTTGACATAAAGAACAAAGTTCTAAAAAGAGATACATGTACCACGCTCTATACACCCACACTCTGGTTTGAAATAAGATAATAGTCTATTTTTTTCCACTCAGCTGCAACAAAAAGAATTAAGTCCATGTAAATGTTCATGTGTATATACTCCATTTCAGCTTAGATTTTTATCCCTGTCCTCACCTCTAAATTTTCAGCCACGCAGTTGCTTTTTTATTTCAATTTTATAGAATATTTTAAGAAAAGCAATTAAGAAAAATTTCGGACACAATACATAGAAAAATGAACAAAAAAACCTGGTTCAACATATTAAGCATTGTATTATAATATGATATGTAAATATAATATAATATGTGAATTATTGTTAATCCCATCCCCGCGCTTGCGCGGGGTATCATCTAGTAGAAAAAAAGTTTATGAACCTCCAACTATCTTCGGACCTTTATACTACATATATATGTAACGGCATGGCTTATCTTGAAAATAATTAAAGAATCTGTAAATTCAAACCTTCGTATTCTTCAGTAGAATAATTTGAAAGTTATTTTCTTTTCAATTCTTTGAGGTTCCAATTTCAAACTTCTAGGGGTAATGTTTGAATGTACTCATATCTGTATTATATATCTTCTGTAAAAAGGCTAACGTTGGAGACTTTCATTTTTCTAAAAACCTGGTTAAAACATTTCACTCATATTTGTTCTTTCATATTACCTCAATTTATTTTTGGGTCTAAATAGTCTTTAAATATACTCGAAATCTTCATCAAACGATGTTTTATGTCCAGTTCAGATGAAGGTAGTCCAGTGGTTCTTGATAAGGTAAACATTTAAAAACTTTGCAGACTGACAGAAAATAGATACCAGATAATTTGACTCTAGAAAAGCTCACTTTAGCTTTTAAAGTTTCATTTCAGATGAGCTAAAATTAAAACACAAATTGGTACTCTGGTTTTCAATTTCTGCATCAGTGCTAGAGCTTTCAAAAGAAAGAGGTACATGGGCCGGTTGTCCTCAAAAGCAACATAAAGGAATTCATGATTAATGATCTTTAATTAGCTGGAAATTTACTATTTACTTTATTTAAACGTAAATATGCCTCCATTATTTTCAAACATAACCTTTTCAAAAATTTATGAACAAAACTATTGTCATTTCTATGTTCAAAATTGAACTTACCTGTACTAATGTCTCTCATTTGAAATCCAAAGAGTTCATATAAATATTTATAAACAAATTCTTATGTGATGTTTTGATCCCGAGGGATTTATTAATTACACAAATAAAGCAAACTTTTGTCGAAAATTGCTCATAATCAATTAAACACAGGAAAGCTACCTTGCCCATGATTATTTGTGCCACGAGCCGTGGTTATAGAAAACAATAAACTACAAGAAGCAAACGAAAGGCGTCGCCACAACAATCATCGCAATTCAGTAAATCAGCAAGATCATTATAGCTATTGACTCGTTTGTTTGAAAGACACTTCTATTTATATACTATCTGCATTACCAATTCTAATAAAACCTTACTTCAAATTCCTCTAATTTGACGTATACAATATCCGAATGAAAATACCCAAAGATGTTTGTTTTCTTGCATGCACGTTTGCTTGTTTTACATAATCCGTTTTCTGGTAAGGTAACATTGGTTGGCGGTGTTGAGGCAGCGAGTGAGCAATCGACACCAATGTATGGAGCTCTACATTTGCATTGTCCTTAAATATAGGAATCACATAGAATCTTTTAAGGTAACATTATTTTCACTATCATTATCACTGGTGTGAGATCGGTTTGTCCAGTGTGACAGAGCAGTGCGAAATTTTTCTGTCTTACACTGTGTATTACTACGCCGATTTAGAACGTAAACAAACGTTGTCTGCTGTAGGGCAAAGCAAAATGATTGATTGAGATTGTCCACTAAGTAATTGTTTTGCTTAATTAATTAAAATTTACCATATTTTTTTTATTGAAAACTGTCGTAAATGCTCTCATTTTGACTTGCACTATTTAAAACACGCGGAGGGAAAACCCAAAAGTAATCTTTTGAACGTCATAACAGAAAGTTGTCAGACATCGTTTTTAAATGAAAATAATGCGAGAAAAATAATCATTCATTATATACTCGTGTGGTATAGTGAAATTCCAATTAGGGGCCAAGATTCATGGTCTAGGACTCGGCAGAGCCTCGTCATATACCGTGAATCTTGTCCCCTCGGTGGAATTTCACTATTCCACACTCGTAATTTTGAATGATTCTTTTAATATTTGACTATGTGAAAATGTTTATAAAACATGTTAAGAGGAATTATTGAAACATTTACTGTAAAAAATTGATATTTTTCAATTCGACATGTGCATTGCTTTCATGATAATCTTAAAACATTTCATATTTAACAGATTACCGACGTACAATTTATTTCTCATTCTGAAGAAATCATTATAACTGTCTAAATATTCATTTCGTTTCCTCACTTTACATAAAATTTTAAATGATAAACAGATACCTTCATTGCAGACACCATGAGAAGAGCAGTCATTAGGACAAACAAGTTTTCCTATTGTATCAACAACAGAAGCTCTTTTAAAACCATTCCTCGTGTGATATTTTTCGTATTTTTTAATTTGGTCTAAACAAAAGTGGTTTAAAGATTCCAAAGTGTATTTTGAAAACTCTGCCGACCCACTGTCCTGGAAAACGAAATAAAAAGAATATCAATGAAAATTCCATATCATACAAACGGAAATATTTTTTATTGAAAAAAAATACATATAAATCAAAGAATAACATTTAATAAGTTATGTCCAATGAGTTCTCATAACACACAAAAACTTGCACTATTATATGTTATTTCAAGATAAGTACAATTTTTCATTACTGTGTTGAAACACACAAGAGAAAAGTGCTTTACAATATACACCTAATAATGATGGTTACCCTTATATCCAAAACACATTGTTCTATCGATATATCAGTACTTTCTTTCATTGGAACGTAGTTCTGACAACTTATTCGGGCCGGGTTGTTGAGAATGATATTTTCACAGTGTTTGAGAGCTGTTGATTCATTCCAACCATTCTTCCATGAGGGAGTCTAATAAAAGTTGAAATCAAAATAACAATATGAATACTTAAATACAAGAAATGTGTTGCATTAATTTTGTTTTTATTATATTACAACAGAACAATCATGGCAATGTGAAAGTTTCATAACAACATGTGTTGAAGCACATTTTTAAAAGATAAATCTATATATATTTTTGATAAGGAATTCACGGTTAATGAGATATCGATAGCTTCAAACTGGGATTGAACTCATTACCTAAGCTACACTCTTTTATTTTATAGAAGACCAGTGCGCAATTCAAATGTCTTTCTTGACAAAATTTAGACACATTGTCACCCACGAGAAAGTTTTCATTAAAAAAATCAGAAATATGAAATTTGTGAGAGGATTGGGGAAATACACTTTACACAATAAAAGAACATATTTGTTTTAAAGTTATGTATATAGTTCATACCCGAGTTGTGGGCGGGTTTATCCTATAACTCAAACGCTTGAATTTTTGAATTCTTGCTTTTGATATCTATTGATACTTACAGGAGGAATAAAGTTTGGATCAAAACTCGGATCAATGGTCAAGGGCATAATTTCGATGACTTCATCACTCTCAGCACTTCTTTTTTCAATGAGAGGTTTAAAATCCATTTTCATGGAATTTCGTTTATATCGATTTTGGTAGCGTGTACACGTTGACGTCAAACTATATGGAGTTGTTTTGGAACACATGATAGCCGATGAAGCAACAGAACATTTTGCAGTGTGGTATTTAGAAATGCTGTTTTCATTGTTTTTTTTAATTTCTTCAGCACAGTCACAATATTTCGGCAACTCAAAATTATTATTGTGGAACATTGTATTGACACCAAAGAGGCTCTCTGCAGAATCTATATAAACCCTACAATGTCAAATAACAAGTAATAAAGTAATGTGTTTGCATTATAGGACACCTGAGTCACTCCTGTGACATATTGCAATTGGTCTTCAACGTGGTCTACCGTCGTCGTGCGGTGTGCGTCATGCGTTGTGTGTTAATAATTAAGCATTTTATTTTATTTTTTATTTAATATTACATGGCCAGTTCTTTCCAAATATGAAATGATGCATATTTAGGGTAAAGGGGGACATTAATTGTAAATGGATTGACTGTTGTCCACAGGGACCTAGATGCATGGTTAAAATGGTCAAAATTTGACTATTTCCAAACAAACATTTTTCTACATGTACTTTTTTGCACATCTGAAAGAAAAAACGAAGTTATAGTAATGTAGACCAGGTAGATTTCTACCTCATATCTTCCGGAGCAAAAGTACAAAATCTAGGGTTGGGCAAAAATGATGATATAATGTAGAATGTCTAAACATCTTCTTCATGTTTATTGGCACTGAATAGAAACTGATTGCATATATAAATAGACTTAAAAACCCTCTACCAAAATCGTAAATTTCATGTCCCCTGGAATAGGGGTTTTGACTCTAGGGTGGGACCAAAGTGGTCATATAGTGTTAAGGCATTTAATGTTTAATCTACTTTACTTCTGACGATACTGAATAAAAACTGACTGCGTATGAAGAAAACCAATAAAGCAATCTACTAAATTGAAAATGTCTTGTACCCTAAAGTAGGGTTTCTTACCTTAGAATGTGTTCAAAATTGACATACATATGTATAGTGTTAATATTTAAAATGTTTTTAAAAAAAACTACTTTACGTCTACTGACAACAATTAGAAACTGACAGCAAATAAGACCATAAAGCTATTAAATTAAACAGCTGTTAAATTAAATTTCATGATACCTTAGTCATATAATCTTGCGGCCGGGGGGGGGGCGTATGTTATGTTTCAAAATTGTATTCTTTTGTTTTGCTTTTGAGTTTGTAAAGGAGATAAATACATATTTAGAAAATTTACAGATAGTGAATGAAGCTGTCAAGTGAAGTTATCATGAAAACATTTTGGCCAATGGGATAACAGTTTTGTCGGGGGTGGGGGTGTAAATGTTTATGTAGTTATCTTCCCTTGCTTGTTAATGTCTAATAAGAAATCTTTGTAAAAAAAAAAAAGAAGATTAGGCCTATTGAGGTTTTACGTCCGTGCGGTTTTATTCAATATGGAAAAGTGACCGACACGGGTACGCGTACCCTGTTTGGTGAAAATGCGATTTTATAAAAACTGACCAATGAGATTCTTTCTTTAAATTATTCTTTTGTTTGGGGGTGTAAACGTTACCAGCGCACATGTGTTCATACGAAGCGCGCATGATGATGGTAAATTGATTACATAACAATTTGACAACGTATTAGAGGTAATAGAAACTAGGACTATACTTCATCCGCACACAAAAGCTAGCTGGCTTTGAGCAATCTAATAAAATCCTTGTTCATTAACTTTTTCACCTATGCAATTTACCTAACAGATTAATTACTTACAAGAGCAATAGATGACAAAACATAAAAGACATAGATTTTAGCAACCCTGATAGAATGTAAATAATTGATGTAATGTTACATAACCTAAACTCCAAAAGGTAAATTGAGACATGCCATTGGATTAACAGAAGAATTTGATGGCTTTACTTATATGTTATAAACTGATATTCAACAACATAATTTTAGTTAATTTGAAAACAAGTTTTCCTCACGACACATATATAAGATTAGCTTGCTTGTTTATATCTAATAACAAATATTTGTAAAAAAAATGTAATTTAGAGGTCAAAGGTAGGGATTATTTCGATAAAACAAGTTTACTAGCCATCATTATTAGAGACCTTTAGTTACTCGTTTCGGGCGAACGTGTACGTATGACGTCATCACATTATGCGCACTATGCACACATGACGCGATATTTTTACAGACAGAGCCCTACACATAAGTAGGTAACTTGTATGTTTATTGAAAGATTTTGCAACATATATCAAATCCTCTGAATTTTTAATAGCTAATTTCATGAAAATAGCATGTCGTGTAACTTATTTTATACAAGTTTCATTCAGTGAAAGAGTTGTGAAAATTATATCGAGGCACTGAAAGGTATGCTTACACGTTGTAAACAACATGTTCATCCACGACATACGTTTTTTGTTATTTATCAAATCAGTTTAAAAACAGAATTATCATGTTAATTAAAAAATATTGTTATTATGCAATTACAATACGGTGTCAATAATATTTTTCACAATGCCGACTTACTCCCTCCCCCCCCCCCTTCTTACCAACCCCACCCTCGCATATCCTTTTGAGAGCATGGCCATAACGGTAGGCATACATATTATAATTTTTGTTTCGGTTCAGAACAGTGCAATAACACAAAATAATACATAATAGTAATATATCTGCGAATCGGGGGCACAATTCAAAATATAGAAGCCAGCGATAGAGATGTATAGTAAGGAGACCCACCCTATTCCCCCACTTCCTTTCTTGACACGCTTTGTTGTTTCTGCGCGCCTTGTGTGTAGTACATACGTATATATACAGGGGGTGACAAAAAAGGAAGCTAATGTTTGTTTGCTATACATGTACACCAAAGTTCATCCACGCATGACGGGGTTGGGGTGGGGGGTGAGGGGTATCTCCGCGTACTATGTACAGGTATATATAACACGACATGACTGGATCATTTCATACCTGCTAAAAGACGGTCAGCTGAGAGAATAGTACGTAAGTAATGCTTTTAATTGCTTTTCTATAAAACATTCTTAATTACGAAAAACCCAAAAATAATTAAACATTGCAGCATATGTAAAAAAAAAAAAAACCCACCACAATATAGCAAGGTAGGTTATAACATGTAAAATGTTCAATATTTATCACGAGTTTTAAACTTGTTTAATGAAATGAAGTGTGATAAAATAAATTGAGTTGAAATAACGTAAAGTTAAATATACGCTTGGTTAAATAACTTTTAAACTAAATGAATAAACATTAAAAGTATTAAATCTTAAAAGTAATGCACGGAAGTATATCCCTGCATGTTAGCTGGTTAGAATGTACATGTATTTTTCCTGCAATGATCTTTGTTTACATAACGTAAAAAGACCAAAGAAAAAAATTCATTTTACTGCTCCAAAATTATATATATAATATTGCTGTAGAAAAAAAGTAATGCCCAATGTAAGTAAATAATATAGCTATCAATGGTTAATATATTTTTGTTAGCCTGATTTCATCCATATATCTAGCATTGTATAAACCAGAAAATCAAACTGCAGGCTTTTCAAATTAAAATCTCTGAGTTCTTTTTTACCTAGAATGTTTTTCAACTTAATGTAAGGCATCAGATCATTTAATTAGATAAAAATATATTGGTTAACTATAAAAAATTTATAAGCACAAAATCATATGGTTTATATGTTTAAAAAATTAAATGCACAATCAGCTAGAAGTGCAAACAGATTCACAAACACACAGACATACATGTACAAGTATCTGTCATAAGCTACAAGCACTTCCGGTATTACGCGTAACTAAAGTATTTATATGCTTACGGCTATAACGTGTAACGTGTACCGGTACGTTACACGTACACGTTATAAACTTCGTGTAGCTAAAGGTCTCTATTAATGAAAACATATGCACGTCAGGGTATTTCTAAAGAAAAAAATCATGGGGAAAATATTTTATATCATTAGACTCTTTTACCTTTCCAATATTCTAGGTTAAAGAATTTTACCAAAACATAGATTTTAAAGTCATTGTTGCAAGAATTTAGGTCTGTGTAAAAGCTATGGTAGTTATGAGCTCATAAGTCTCATATTCTCATATAAGCCTCTGGGCCTCTTGTTACAATTTTTGAATAGATGGACTCATGTTTATTTGCTTATTTTTTGCAATGTTATAAAACAACTCTTATCTAAAGGTACATAAAATGTTTACTTTTTAAATATTATATGGTATTTTGTGTGATGTTCTTTTACTTAAAATACAATGAAATGCACAATATAAACTGTACCTCCAACTTGCTTGAAAGTCTCTTGAGTTTAAAGTCGATACCCTCGACCCCTGAAGGGTGAAATCGTCAGACGTGTCATTATTTGGGTTTCCACACAACCCTTCAACATTGTCCTCATCAAAGATGGAAGGTGTAATGCGGATTTCATAAAGCCATTTCAGTCCTATTCCATACTTTATTTGCGCTCCATTAGGAAGAGTTATCTTTAATGGATAGATTAAAGCAAACAAAGCTTTATTTTGTAAAAGCCGTTCACATATAGGAAAATGTTTTCGGTGGATTTTTTTTATCTTGCATATTATGAAACAAGTCTATTATTTTGTTTATATGTAGTTTCAACTATTATTGATATTAAGTATGGTTTTCCATTTACCGTTGTACGTGGGTTTCCAATATCTACTATCATATGGCGATCGTCACAAATATGATACACAGTATCATGATGGATTAGAGGTTTACTATAATGGTTGGATATTCTCTCGCAAGTACGATAAGCAAACAGAGAGTTTTCTACTCTAACGGCAATTCCGCCAATACAATTTCCTTGGTCTAGAATCCAATTTTCCCATGAACAAGAGGAAAAAATAGCGTGAACCTTAATAAAAAAAAACAAGTTATATTAAATCAGAAAGACCAAAAAAAGCCTTACATCTTAAAGCAAATTACATTGTTTAGCTGTTAGCTTCCTGAACTTGCTACAAATATCAAGGAGAATAATTGTATGTACTTACTGCTATTCTCCTTTTTGTATCTCTGTACATGACAAATTCTCCCACCAAAGACGCCGTCCATGGTTTCCCGTCAAACGTTTTCATTCTGGGATCTGTTTCTGCATAGCACCGTTTGTTTTTAATATGGTCGTCCTTGTCATTGACACGAATCTGGTACGAAAATCAGAACAATCAGATATACAGTAATTTAGTTTAATGCTTCAAAAACATTCCTTTCACATTCGGTTTTTGTTAAAAATGTGAAAAAAATATTGATTTAAAGAACAATTAAAGTAATTAGTATTACACTGTAATAGTAAAATGTTTATGTAACTTTATAAAGAGAAAATACTAAATCAAAACTTAAAATATATAACTTTTATGCACATTATATTATGCAATCAAATATGTTTGATGTATGGATCGCGATAAAATAATTAGAGAAAATCGTTAATGTATGTTGTTTCTTGAAAGATTTTAATTACATGTCATTTTTGATAACATGCTGAGACTGGAAAAGTCTTGTCTAGAAATTCAGAGATATAAGTACTAACCTTAATATCAGGCATGGTAAAGTTGTACCAAACTTTCGATGGATCGTCTGGACTTTCCGTTATAGAACCTAGCTTGATATTTAAGTTTCTATCTCCGGGATAATTAATCATCCCGTCTGATTTGCCGGTTACATTAAGAATCTTTTCTTCCCACCAGCTAGAGCTTTCGATAACAATACCACATCCCTTTTCGTCAAATGCTAAGCCACCTTGGTTACTTAGAGGCTTGCATGATTCAGTTGAAGAACGATACTCCGGAGTAAGTAAGAATATACTTGTTTTACAGTTATTTTGATGATTTATATCAAAACATCCCACAGGAACAGTAACTGTCAATTTTATGGAAATCATTTCCCCTTCTTTGAGTTCGTGTGAAAATGACGAGGGCTATACAGACAAAAAAGAATGCGTATCAATTAACACAATCGGCTAATGAACATGAACATGAAATTACAAATTATTCCTATTACAAACGCAATTTTTACTTACAAACATTCCAGCTGGAAAATTTTCACTGTAATTGTGATGACCTGGAATGCCTTTTCGGAATTGTCGAACACGTACTGAACATTGTACCTGTATTTAAATATAAATTAAGGAAGTGCACGTTTAAACAGCGAGAACACTAAATGGAATATAAAGCACTAAGGTGTCTTGTGTGATTCAAATCGCTCAAGCTAATATTATTTAAAATTTGGTGTTGTTCATAAAACTCTTTAATTAGGAGGGAAGTTCGGCCATCTTGTTCATGTAAGGATAAAAATGTAAGCATATCTTGAATTGGCATGTTTTGCCCAAAACTGACCAAAACTGTTGCCAAGGATAAAAAAGTTCTACATATTGTTTTGTATGCTAAATATGCACACACGAACCGAACAATGCAATTTTTAAATACTTAGAACTGCGCAACTACCGACTTATTAAAGTTCTAACTTTGTCTCAAAGAAGGGTAATCTATTTTTAAAATGGGTCTCAAAAACTATCAATTCTCGGAAGATATAATTGCCCATGTATATGGAGATACATTGAAGTTATCTTTTCATTGAAAAATAAATAAAAAACATTATTTAATACAATTACTTTTTTAGACCCTTACCCTACTTCTTAAAAGAAGTTACTTAATTTATACTTATTAAACTGGAAAACATAACCAGAAAACAGACCTGGGACTGGCATTGAAATGTCTGTCGTCTAAACACAGATTGAAAGCCCTCGGGAAATATGATTTTTCTTCGGGGAATAAATCTTCATATTTCCTGCACCTTCATGCAATAAATGTATAGTGTCACGTTGTACTTCAAACATGTAATCCTACAACTTACCACCATATTTAAGTCATAGTTGTCGACCCAGTCGTCGGGATACAGCCAGCTTTGGTTGCTTTTGTGCAGTTGTGATTTTACCACTTTGACAGTGTCTTCGTTGATGTACCAATATGTGTCATACCAGTATGGACCGCCGAAAGGCTCATCAAACAAACATTTAAAAACAGGTTCCACTGGTTTTAATAACGGCATGTTAGGAAGAAGTTTATTTTCCAATGAGACATTCACGGATGGGTTTGTGCTTTTGGGAATGAAATCTGGTAAATATAAATGAATGCAGTGACACACTGTTGTTGATTCCAAAGATAAAGTAATTGTAAAAAATAATTACGGTCACGTTTCCATATCTACAATTTAATAGGACCTACAACTAATTCGAAATATCTGAGAATTCGAAATGAAAAGATATCAGGAAAAAAGCTGACAACTGTACAGCAAAGCGGGGTTTTTTGTGTGATCCGTATCCATGTATCCAGATTTCATTTGTCAACCCTTAATTAAAACACTACCTTTCATGTATTCAGAATTCATTTGTCAACCATGAATTAAAACACTACCTTCCATGCATTCAGAATGCATGTGTCAACCCTGAATTGAAACATACCTAGCTAACCAGAGAATCGGGGTACTCTTTCTGCAATATTTTGCCCAATTTGTTTATCAGCTGGTATTATTTTTCATAAATTACCAAAAATCAAAATCCAAGTAATATGCACATCACTAACATATGGACAATTGACCTGCAAAACAAAAACATATCTTGATAACTGTAGGAGGAGTTATCCATACATTAAGGATACCCTTTTGGCAGCCGCCCGCGATTTTTTCTGCGGAAAAACCGGTTAACTAAACACTTGTGTTTGTTTAGATGATTCAAATTGTTTGAATGCGGTAAATAAACAAATGATCAACTAATCAGAACAGATATATGACCAACAATATGGATGTATTTATCAAACCTTACACTTATGAGGTGAGTATTTTTATTTTTTTACTTCAAAAATAGTATTTACAGATAAATATATCATTCTAAAAGATTTAATCAACTTAATACAAAGTTATTTCCTACAAAACAATAAACCACTATTGGGTTGTTTTGTTTTGCAAATATACACAACGCCAGAAGTGTTTAAAATATTATACTTGATACATATCTGCAGACTGTATTTTCAACATTCCTTTAGCTAAAAAATGCTTCCACAGTAAACATTACACCTAATGCTTACTCTTATAATGAATATTTCACTAATCGTATTTCTATAGGCAGTATTACTGTAGTTAGACTTGATTTAAAGTAGAAATTTCAATTGATTTTGTTTAAGTTAGCAGTTCTTTGGTATCATTAAAGATTTAAAATATTCCTGCGAAACATGAGAGAAGGATGACCAGCCATAAAAGAGCTATTTTCTTACAATTTAAATTAATAAAATACATGTGTGTATGTACTTTTGAAGGACCCTTGTCAAAATCTATGCTCGATTCTTTTGCGTTTTTGTTGTTGTTGTTCATATTGTGTTATAATAAGTTTTTCAAATAATTGGTCTACAAAGTATCTTAACTTCACTGCAGAATATATAATGAACTTCATTGTGTACCTTCTTTCAGTAAATCTTAAGCATCGTTTACCGTAATGAAAGGTAATACAAATAAAGGATTCCTTCTTGAATGAATTTTTTAACATTTAGTCATAACCGTTTTTACATTCACTGAAAATGAAATAACTTTAATATTTAACATTAATAGTTTAACTAGTCAATATTTTCATTTATCTGTAAGATCGTTCTATAAGTCTTAGAGTAAATGCTCTTCTAACATAATATGCTAAATAATTGGATCACCTGGGTTTTATTTCAAGTCGTCGTCGAATCGTTTGTCACATTTTCACTTATTTTTTTTTATCTAATTTAACAAAACTTTAAAAAAAAAACCAGGTGGTTGCATAAACAAAGAAGTGATAAAAAGTAGCTGGTAAATTTGATTAGAGTTGAACATTAGAGTTGGTTCAACGACCTATTGCAATAAACATATCATATGATTGATAGATAATACAGTTTACCTTGACAAGGGGTAAATCCAGTTTTTGATGTTTGGCCTTCAGGACAAGGCGATTTTCCCCCTATAATAAAAGATTTCGAGAGTATATATATTAATTATTCAAATATCAGATTAAATGTTAGTATATCGACTTGTTTCTTTATATATAAGAAGCGTAGATAGCTAAGATAGACCGGATGTATTATTTAGTCTCTTTCAATACTTTGCACGTTCCGTTTGATTCAATTTTGTTAAGTCAAGGTACAAATAATGTTTTAGCAATTATAAGACAGGACAATGATACAAAAACTTATTGCACTTTCGCTCGTGCTCGTGAGCTCGTGCATGCGTGCGTGTGTGTACTTGCGCGTCTCTCTCAAAAATAAATGCATGCAAAACAAATCCACATTGTATTTTATTTTTCTAGGAAAAAACAACCTAAATATTTCTTTAGAAGTCTTTACTAGAATGTACTATTTGTGTCACAAAATGCTGAAAAGAAATCGGAAGCTTAATTACTTTAAAAATGTTCCTCCTTAATAAAGAGGGTGAAGAGAAAGAAAGAAATACCTATGCAGTATCCAGTGGATGTCTGAGGTGCCGGTACCAAATGGTAAACCCTAAAATCTCCACAGCTTTTAACTTGAATGGTAATTGTTTTCGAACATGGTCCGGCAAATCCAACTATACAGGCAGTTCTATTAACTTCTCCATCGGCGTCAGACGGTAATTCTCCTTTTGAAGCAATCGATTGATGAATAAATATTATTATTATACCTCAATATGATATTCTATATAACGCGACATATGATTGGTTCTAGACAATCACATGCCAGGGCATTAAAATTTCATAAATCCATGTCATATTTTTCATCATATCCCACCCCTTCGAATTTTCATTCCTTGCTTATGAAAAATTCTGAGGATTAGCATACAATGTAATTTAATAATTAGTTCTATTGAAAAATCGTTTTAAATCCTTTTTACATCAGAAAACTGACATTAAAAAACCGGTAAAAATAATTACGGTATTGCTATACTATAGTCTGTCCCAAGTTATTGCTTCCATCACGTTTTGATGATTTTTAATAAAAATACACATACCTGTGAAATAAATGCTGTTGAAATCGATAAAAGGGAAAATATCCAAAATATCTTCATTGACAAATTATCATTTTTCATTCATAAAAGTTCACAGAAACGAAAACAAGTAAACGGAGATTTATAATGGGAAATGTTTACATCTTTTCTCCATTCTGAAGTTCTCGGGACACATCTGTGGCAACGCACTTTGAAAAAATTACGCACTTTGAAAAAAATTTTCAAAGAGCGTTAAATTTGGGAGAAAATTAACGCACTTTGAAAAGAATTTTCAAAGTGCGTTATATTTTGGTCCAAATCAACGCACTTTGAAATATTTTTTCAAAGTGCGTTATGATTGTAAACCAACATTTTATCACATCATGACACTTAACGCACTTTGAAAAAATAAATTCTTAATTTTTTTTATAACCATTTAGATATATAGTTGTGTTTATATATGTAATATTAATTGATATTTCGTTTTCCATGAAGCGATACGGCGATCCATTCTTTCAGCAAGGGAGATAATAGCGTCAAATAGTATTGACAAGGACGTTTCTCATGAGCTGATCCATACTGGATGAGCTTCCTACATAGAACATTAATCCTACTGTCCTTTACAACAATTTAGAATATTGGGAATCAAAATTTCCTTCCCAACTTCGTGGGTTAAAAAGCGATGATTGTTCAAATCAATTTAACACCACATAAAAGAATAAACAATGAATTTTATATTCATTTTTTTTTATACAAACTAGTATTACTATTAATAAACGTTAAAAACGTTGTTCTAACCCAGTTCATGATGTCTATGTATAAAGTCGCTAGCTTTTGAATTTAATTCAGTCGTTATTTCAATTTCGGTTCTTATATGGAATTAAGAAGATCTTTTAGCATCAAATTATGAAAACAAAATTATAAAATGGCTCTTTAAAAGAATTTATTCATTTTTTAAATCCTATTTTAACATTCTTTATACTGAATGTACATTTCAGCCAATTGCGTTATAAAAAAATATAATTTTGAATTTAACACTTAGTAAGTTGACGGCTACTTCTGTTGAAACAGCCCTTCAATTCGAAAAGAAAAATATGAACTCGTACTAAGAATCGCGTAGACAGAGATTTTGAAATATTTTGAAATATGGATCTATAATATATGTAATATGTAATATGAGCGAGGGCTATTTGTTTATTTTAAAATGTATTCTTTATGCACAAAAAATTAACGAAGAAAGAGATGCCTTATTGACATTTATGTTGAAATTAAAAGGAATTGATTTAGAAATACTGCTTAAAAAAGAATCGCATGTCTATACTTGAATACTAAGTCATGAGTCACATTATATTCACAGTAGGTAAATTGCAAATATCCATTTATTGAGCCAGAAAGGATTAACTCGTAAATAAAAAAAATAAACTATCGTCAGTACTTTCAGTACTTTGATCTTAAAATGTAGTCCCAATACTGTAATAATTAGGCAAGACAATTAATTACTAACACACAGTTTAAGTAATGATACAACACTTTTCAAATTATATAGACAAATATTAATATAATTTTTATGATTTATTTTTATATCAAGATGGAATAATATAAAGCTTTCATCTAACGTCAATTTTATATATATATATATATATATATATATATATATATATATATATATATATATATATATATATATATATATACTTGGACGGTATAACATTAATTAATTTTACTACCAATTTTATCTGAAAGTTCAAGAAATCGACAATTTTTTTTCAAAGTGCGTTGATATCGTCAATATTTACGCACTTTTGAAAAAAAATTATTTTTTCAAAGTGCGTTAAGATGGTCCCAAATTTAACGCACTTTAAAAAAAATTTTCAAAGTGCGTAATTTTTCAAAGTGCGTTGTAACACACCTTGCACAATTTTTCAACGTTATCATCCGGGCTTAATAATGGCTGATGCAATGCTAAATCTCCGTCGACTTTCTATTTTGGGATGTGTATTGAAACCTGAAGCGGTAGAGGGAGCGTTTCAAAACAAATAATCTGGACATTTTTCATATTAGTGGATGAACATAGTTTGAGCACAAAGGTACATGTATTTATGATTATCGAAATATCAAGCAAAAAGTGGTGGAAGCAAAAACTCGGGACAGAGTATAGAATTGAATAACTATTAGAATCCAACGTATTCTATATTATCATCTGTCGTTCGGTATAATAAACAATTTATTGCATGATTGTGAAGATTTATTCCCCCATAAAAATCATATTGTTTTCCATGGGGGAATAAATCTTCATATTTCCCTCACAATCAGGCAATAAATGTATGATATTGTGATTTTCTACGGTAGGGATGCATGGTGGTCAACAATTGATTTAGTTTTTAAGAAATTGTACATTCCCTAATAAGTTTAAATAGAGTTATTTGTCTAAAGAGGTAAATATAGTCTAAAAATGGCCACGGCTATCCAATTCTCTTAAATGATTTTAATTTACTTAGGTTCATTCTTTTCTTTTACATTTAATGCATACCTTGTAACCATATCGGGTATATGGTACCGCAGTGTGTGATTGAAGGTGCTTGTGTCACCATGTCAGTACCAGCGCCACTGTCAAAACGATACCATCCTTCAGACAGGAAGTTGTCACTTATAGCAACGTCGTTTGATTGTAGTGTGTAGTTAAATGATCGTTGGTACTGTCTAGTTATATTTGTGTATGACGAACAAGGGTCTGTTTAAAAGAAGAAATTGCAATCTTAATACTTCGGGAAGGTGATGGTGAATTTATGCATTTGAAGACATTTAAACAATCGAATGCTTTCACTGCAGAAAAAAATGAATCACCAAAGAAAACATTTATTTGTTTATATGTACACCTTCCTTTTAACTAAGTAATAAATAAACTATAAAATGTTAGAGAAAATTCACTCAATTACTGTTAATGTACACCAGTACGTTAGCTAAAAGAAACAACCAAATCCTCTCCTATCGGAATTTGAGTCTAACATCACCGTGCAGTCCGTGATTTTTCTTGGTCGCTGTAGGTTTCGACCAATCGACAAACGAGGCGTATAGATTTCAGTCCTGACATTTTCCTGTCAGTTTCAGCCGCTGTCTGGCTGTTTCTAAAGAGCTATTTCGACCGATCGATCGTGTAGATTACAGTTCATTCATTCAGTTTTTATACAGTTATGTATTACAATTGATTTTCGTAAAAAAAAAAAAAGGAATGATACTTAGTGGATGTAAATATAGTTTTATTAATTGAATAATGTGAATTGCAATATGATATAGAATTACAGATAAGTGCAACTGGATTTCCACACAGTTAAGGTCAAAATGCAGTTTTGTCGGCTTAATATTTTAACATGTTCATGAAAAATGCCAATTATTTTTATTGAATTTCCCTAACAATGTACATATGTGTACAATGTATATATTTTAAAATGGTGCTTCTGTATACTTCTACATTTTGAATAAACATGAATAAATCGTGTTAAACTTTGACCACTAAATAAATACCGGTACTTATTTATTTACTAGATTTGGGTTTATTTATAAGCATTTTGGATGCGACATGGTGTGTTAAACAGTATACAGCTTTCATATTAATTTTCAAAAATAATTTTCAAATAACAGAAAACCAATGATTTGATCTGAAACGTAATAAACTAAAAATAGCTACCTGGACGGAATCCTTCAATTAGCGTACCGATGGCCAGTACGCTAAATAACCGTAAGAAGTGCATTCTGTGAAAAGAATAGTGAAATTACTTTGCAACAACTATTTATTTACATTAAAGGGGCATGGTCACGATTTTGGTAAAATTCTACTTTTCTGTTTTTATTATTTACAATCCTTTAAAAATGCATTTCTAATGATCAAATGAAATTTTTATAAAAAAAAAAGAGTCAGTTGTAAAGTTATAAAGCAAGACACAGGGCTCACAATTCTTTGTAATGTAAACAAGGCTCGTGCCCTGTTTTTGTTTAAAGGGGCATGGTCACGATTTTGGTCAAAAAATTTTTTCCCGATTTTAACGTTTACAATGCTTCAGTAAGGCATTTTTAATAGACAACCAAAATTTGAGCGTCATTCGTTGAGTTATAAGCGAGTTACAGAGCTTACATTCTTTGCTATGTAAACAACGCTTTTGTTTACATTTTGAACTTTGAAGTGAAAACTTCAGTTTAAGACCGAAAATGAATGTTGTGAACGTTAGGATCTGTTTATATACTGCTTAAAATGAGTAAGAATATGAAAAATCAGCTTGATAAAGATTTTTTACTGGTATATTGAACTTATGTAAACAAACACAGGGCACGAGCCTTGTTTATATTACAAAGAATTGTGAGCCCTGTATCTTGCTTAAAACTTCACTACTGACTCTCCAATTTCATTTGGTCATTGGAAATGCATTCCTTAAGCATTGTAAATAATAAAAACAGAAAAATAGAATTTGACCAAAATCGTGACCATGCCCCTTTAATAGGTTCAATAGACCAGTAAAAAAAGCTATTTCAAGCTGATTTGTCTATGTTCTTATTCATTTTAAGCATAAAAAAAATTCCGAATGTGTAACACATTCATTAAGGTCTAAAACTGGAATTTTCAAATTACATTCAAAATGTAAACAAAAGCAATGTTTACACAGCAAAGAATTCTGAGTTCTGTAACTCGCTTATAATTTAACGAATGACACTTACATTTTAGTTGCCTATTTAAAATGCCTTACTTTTAATATTGTAAATAATAAAATTGGGAAAATAATTTTTGACCAAAAATCGTGACCATGCACCTTTAAGAATACATTAAGGATAATGATATAATTTCTGATAATAAGCAATATTTCTGGTATTAATCTTTAAAGTGGTATTAATGCTACACAAACATTTTATTTCATGGATATGGAATTCCATGAACAACAGCCAACTGTTAGCTGCCAACTGCTTACTCCTTACTGCCAGCTGCTTACAGCCGAAATGCTTTTGGGCATGCGCTAAAATGTTATTTAAGCACTGTCATCGAACATTTATTCATCTGACGCGTAACATGACTTGCTTTAAGATCTTGACAGTTGAATAAACTTATAAGAAGTAGTGTGGCTGTAAACAGCTTAGAAGAAATATACAATGATGCATCAACTAGTTCATATATTACATAATTATAAAATCACATACATGTATATGTCTCTTTGTTACCTATTTTAGACCAATTAAAAATTGCGAAATAACTTCACAACAGGCAGTTTACATTTAGAAGAAAATTGAGACATTTTGTTTGATTAAAACTAATTTCATTTTGAATTATTAGGAAATATAATAAAATCAATTACAGCTTTTGTGTCAAAATTCACCAGTATACAGGTATATATGAAACATTATTAATTGTCGAGGAGTCTCAGAATGTGCGCATTGTTGGTCATGAATTAAGTTGCCTTTGAAGACGGGGGTAAAAAAGCTGAATTACTGAATTAAATTCCTAGCAAGTCATTTTGAGTTTACGTGACAAAATTCAGAAAGTGAAAGTAAATATACCGCACACAGCAATCCATGCAGCAAACATAGAGCTAGTAAAGGTAACACAAATATCAATGCAAAATACGTGTTTCCCATTAAAAGTTTATTCATCAAGTGCATAGCAGTTTATTTGAAAATTACGGGACAAGATGATTTAAAATAAAATTAAAAACTGCTATTTCAGACACAACTTATTAACTAAATTCTCCTTAATAGACTGTACAGAAAGAGGTCGATTACTTGTACTGGTACATGTACTCTCCTTGTTGCAAGGATTGCCTTGCAGCATATCTACTTGCACATTCAACATTCTTTTAAGAAAAATCAGTAACATTCAATTTGTCCCGCTAGGCAATGAATTCAATATTTCAGATTCAGCTTTTTTACTCCCGTCAAAAAGTTAAAATGAAATTATAAATAATAATACAAAAGGTTTCAATGTTCTTCTAAATGTATAAAGCCTGTAGTGAAGTGATTTCGTACTTCTGGTCTTAAATATGTAGCGCAGAGACATAATTAATATTAATTTTATTTGCAGTATGAACCAGTTGATGCACCTTTGTATATACATTGCGAATTATTTCTTCTACTCTGTTTCCAGCCACAGTGCTTCGTATAAAGTTTTTCAGCTGTCCAGATCCTAAAGTTCGATCATTAACTACATGTATAATAGTAAAACCACGACAGTAAGGACATTTTTTGGTGCGCATGTCCTTGTTCGAACACACATTGCTAGATGGCTGGTTTAAAATTTGAGAAAGATGTTAATTGCTACTCAGCTACTTATATTTTTATTGTTCATCAAAACGGAAGGTTAACCCTGTAAACACATTTAATCCTATGTGTATGTGTGTGCGCTAAAATATAAGGGACTGCAAGTTGTACTGATTAAAACTAAACTAAAACTACAGCGACCATAGTTTGTGATCGAACCTGCACTTTGCAAGAAATGTTTCGCGTCAAATGAATAAATATTCGATGCCAGTGCTTATATTTAAAATTTTTAGCACATGTGCAAAGCATTTCTTTAAAAGCAGTAAATAAATTATACTTTGACATGATAAACATTATTATTATTTGAATAATGAAAATAAAGGTCGGATGATTTAATTAAATGATTAGTTTTCTTGGTTATTTATCAACTTTCATTTGATATGATAACGATAATACATCTCATACATTAAAAAAATACGTATAATAGCTTTATTTATAATGACTATTGGTATGTATGAGTGTTGGGCCTAAGTCTATCAGAAGCTATGTCAATAATATAAAAAAGATTTCCTTAAGCTGTGTGTATGGATGCAAAATTGCAATGATTTCTGCTTGAAATATCAAAATTCATGCAAATAAAAATTTCAAAAAACATTGCAAATTCTTCAAAAATATTACTTACGTGTGATATTAGCGCCTTGCATCTAGCGTGCATTCGATAAATTTTCTTGCCTAAGCGAACAACATTTATATATTAAATGAATAGACTTAGCTGATTGGTTGGAGATTTGTCAAAGTCTGAAAATCAGGAAGTATTAACTTTCTTAACAAAAAGCAAGTCTGGACTCTAAGTTGATAACGTACGGTAGATAAGTGAGCCTTTAGAAAAATAATAATGAAATGTAAATTTCCTTTTATAATTGATTAACTTTCGGTTAAGGGTACCCACATTTTTCAGCATTTCCCATCTCAAAGCAAGATTGTATTTTTTGGTGTGTTCTATTTTCTCTCCGATTTAGTGCACGCTAAAATGTCCCGTTTGTTTATAAAGAATATCAGATGTGATGAGTTTTTTCATTTTTTGTTCTTTAATAGTCATCATTAAGGGATGATTTGTCCAGTTAACTAATCCTTAACGATTTGAACTTTTTGAAGGTCTGAAAATAGAAAGATTGTAATTAATTAAGTATTCACTAATTTTTTTTTGTCTTAATTATTTTTTTTAAATGTATTTAAAAATGTTTATGTTGAATGGCATAAAAATTGGCTTTCTCTATCAAAGTGAGAGATATTTCATCGATAAATAATGAAACTTGATTGCAATCACAAATCTGGCCTATTACAAACATTACGGTTTAATTTACATATTCACAAAATCTCTCTATTTACATTTCTATTGAAACACTAATGAACCATCAATTACATTTTATCTTGTTTATTCTTATTGCGATTAGCTTTTCTTTTGATTACAAATACCATGCAATTCGTGATGTTGCAATTGACTAGTTGACTTAACCGAATAAAAAATATAAAGATAGATGAAACACTCTTAAAATAACTGAACGTGAAATGTTCGATTATCGTTTATTGAAGAGCCATTGCGCAAATTTCTTAAGATTGTATGTAAAGGGAATTGGTGATTCTACCAAATGCAGTCACAGGCCTCAGGATAATGAAGCTATTTCAGACTTCAGTCAAAACTTCAATCAGTCATAAAATTATTATTTTTATCATGATTTGAAGATTGAAATTGGTAATTAACAACATTATATCAAGACCTAGGGTATTTGTTCGTCACTCATGATGTAAATGCATGCATTTAATCATAAAATAATATAGTATATAAAATAAACTGACTAACTTGAAGTCAAAACAAATACCCTAGGTGCTTTGAACAATTTCTTTATACAAAACCAAGTAAAATTGTCCCGCTTTAGGCTTATATAGAATATTTGTTGAACTCAAAAAATATATATACTGGTACGTGAAAGTCGGATATTAATATCATTTTGTTTATTTTTATATAAAGTACCTGTAATTTTCCCTAGAAATAAAAATATTTCAAGTACTGATGTACCAGAATATTTTTTGCTTACTTAGTAATGGATAGTACATGTACGAGCACATTGTACATGCAAATAAAGTATTTTTTACTATAAAACTGAAAATGAACTAGTATGATATGGTAATTAAAAATGTTTGACAGAGAATGGTTAGAAAATGAAAAAAAAATCACATTACACAGAAGTTTTCTGCATGAAATAAAAACTTTTTATTGTGCGGTGAAAAGTAAGTTCCAAAGAGTTGTTACACTGTAATTTTCTCTCATATTACGTAATTCCATGTCACTCTGCAAACATTCGTAACCAGGAATCATTGTAATTTAACATGATTATTCCGGCTAGATATCAATTTTCTTGTGCGCTACTGCATGAATCAAAAATGTATATTCTCAAACCTATTCTATTCAACTACTGTAGACACATGCTTTTTTTCAGTTTGAATGTTGAAGTGAAAATTCCAGTTCTAGGTCTAAAATGAATGTGTTGAACGTCACAAAATGTTTATTTATGCTTAATATGAATAAGAACATAGATAAATCAGCTTGAAAAAGATTTTTTACTGGTATATTGAACCTAAGTAAACAAAAACAGGGCACGAGTCTTGTTTACATGACAAAGAATTTTGAGCCTTAATCTTGCCTATAACTCTACGAAGAACTCTCAAATTTCAATTTGATATTTAGAAATGCATTTCTAAAGCATTGTAAATAATAAAACCAGAAAAATAGAATTTTACCGAAATCGTGACCATGCCCTTTTAAAGCTTCATTGACCTTTTCTGATCACTTTTTGCCCGGCGTCGGTCTGTCTGTCCGTTCGCCCGTCCGTCTTTTACATGTATAAACGTCTTCTCCGGTACCCCTGGGCCCAAAGTATCCTTAGGTAAAGGAAATTCAAGTTTGTTAAAATGTTGACATTTAATTTTAAAAATATTCTTTTCAAAAACTATTTGGCCAGAAAAGCTGTAACTTGTGTGGAAGCATCCTAGGTAGTGTAGATTCAAGTTTGTTCAACTCATAATGGGGGTACAATGGGGGGTGGGGGGGTCTAGTATGTATGATCTCTATCCAGTGTTGATCCAATAGTTTATCAGATATATGTTTAGGGAGCTAAATTTAAAAATGTCCAATGGCCGACAAAACCTAAACCCATATTCTAAAGTATATTTTTCGTATAATGGAGATATTAAAATTATATGAACATGTTTGAAGGTGAATTTCTTTAAAGAAGTGTTATTTTCAGTTCGTGCGAGTGTCATCTCATATAAAACAGACTATAAAGGTATAATCTTGAATGACAAACGTATTTCAATTATAATACGCGATTATATTTTAAATTAACATTAAGCATTATCACAATCGTAACGGAAATGTAATTTAGCAAACATTTAACAATTACCACCAACTGATTTCCCGCCAACTTGCGCAATAAGGTTGGTTTCTCTCTACCTTCATCAATATTCATGAAAAGACACCGAATTCTTATTGCAAAATACATGTAAACTTGTCATTAGATGATTTTGTTTTGCAATACTTTGTGGAAAGTGTGATATATCATACCACTCCACATTTTTTCTAAGTTTACGCAATTTTATTTTACATCAAAACAATTAGTCTTTTTATCGCGTGTTACATGTAATTAACCAATTTATTGTTAGTAAACGACTGTTTTGTTATGACGTCAACCACCATTGCCTTATTCGTGTGAAGTGTGGGGTGGTAAATTTATTAAATTACTTTCATGTTAAATACTGAAATCTGATTGGTTTAGACGCAGTTTATAATCCGTTCTATTACCCTCAGCGTTAGCAACACACTTCGCAACGGGTAACACAATAAAATAGTGCCTGTTTGGGAGGGCAACAGTTGAAATTGACACCCCTCGAAAACCATTGTCAACCTCCGCTTCGCGTCGATTGACAATGGTGTTCGAGGGGTGTCAATAACTGTTACCCTCCCTAACAGGCACTATTTATATAATATGATCTAACAAATACACTGAAAATTCCTGAAATTTCTACTCCAAATTGAATGGTGTATTTTTAAACGGTAACTAGGTACATGAGTTCATTGTCATGCAGCATTTTAAAGAGAAGAATAGTTATGAACGGCCAAACAATTTATTACATGTACCTCATGAGAATAAGTCTAGAATATTTTCCAATTTATTGATTTTTTTTTATTTCAGATATATATCTACCTATGTGGGTTTTCTTACGCAAGTGAAAATCAAATAATATTCAATAGATCATTATCAAAGAAACACTAAAAGCCAATTTGTACAAGAATTGAGTAGTAGTGTATACGACTCATCCGAAGTTATTAACCTGATTATAAAATACATGTAATTCAAGTCAAACCTGAGTTAGGAAAGCATGGTGTATGTTTTATTACCGTACCTGCGATTTGTGTTTAGTTGTACATACATTGTATTTGTAACATACACCTTACCTGCGTTATTGATATAGTTTTAATTGATGAGAGAATTGAATCGTGCATCATTGCTATATAGCTCAATCATTAAATAAAACAGGTCAATTTGTGAGATCTGTGTGTACACGATGTCACCGCTTGATTCTAAAGAAAAAATGGCGGAGACAGGGCGACATCTGGAGGAGGCCCGATCAATTTCTGAGTGCGTGGATCTTCCCATACCTTGATCGATTACACGATAGAAGATGGCAGTCTTGTATGTCCGGTAAAGGTACGTTGTTTTTTTTTTATTCTTGTAATTTGCTTTGTATTTAACCTAAGTGATCAGCTACATATAACCGAATTCACACTTGAATGTCCATTTACATGTACAAAAAAGATTTCAATTCTGAACAGATAATATATTTGGTGGATACAGAACACTCATAATTTATATATAATTCATATTGTTTTAATTCTTGACGAATAAGAGATTCTGATAAAATATACAGGAAGGTTTTTTGTCAGTAAAGAAGAATCTGTTGCCAACTCTTGATATGAAAAAAGTCACAGGATTTCAAAAAAGTTTTAAAATTTCATTTACAAAATACTTCTGGCTTAAAATTCTTAATTTCACCTTTTTTTTCACTGTACATGTACTGCAAAAGTAACTAAAGAAACATACATGTCATATTTGAAAAATAATGTAGAATATTTATTTTCCATGAGAAAAGACACAAGTAAAACATTAACTAAAAGATACATGTGTCCAGTAAAAATCGATTGTACTAACTATAAATAATGTTTGTCTGCACATCATTTCCTTGATTATATTGACGGTATTAATATTAACACATGTGCATTAACTATTCGTTAATGATTTTGCTGTCAATGTTTTTAGTTAAATTAATTATGATTGATTTATATGATACATCGCTTTGGAACAGTGTGTTTAGATATTTTATGTGAATGAATATTTAAAAATAAAATTGAGGTAAATAGATATTAAGTATATAGAATTTCATTCGCCTTGAACTGAATTGAAATTATGTGTGTTTCATTGTCTTGACATCAGACATATCTAAGGTTTGAAAGTTGCATACTCCGAAACTGTGCAGGCAATGAGAGCTAGCAATATCAATATTTTTTCATAAAAAAAGATAACACGATGCAGGTTTAGTTATTAACATTTAAATTTGTAGTTCATGAAAATGTTATATAGGATGCAGTTAGCAACAGTAAGCAATAATTTTGAAGTAAAAAAAGGAGGTTCACCATGCACATGTGTAAACCTGATTTAAAAATAAAGCCATGTTTGAACAGTGGAAAGGGGGGGGGGGGCATCACAACAAGTTGTTACCCTTTTTTCTACTTTGTTAGCATGTAAGTAATAATTGATGTTGAATTATCACAAATTCATAATCTTTTAGATTAATTTCTGTAGACCTGTGAACGGTGTGGTTCCTGACTGTGGAATTATGGGTAAAAAGCTCCGGATTCAGCTACTTGGAATTGTGTTCCTTGTGTCGTCTGTTTGGATGCTTGTAACGCTATTTCTGTTTGACATTGAAGATGAAATAAATAAAACTAGATTAAAGGAACTCGATCCAAATGATGTTAAGTTTGCAAACGTCATCAAGAAACCTGATAAAATTGGAAATCTTCGCGATCATCTAAATGAACCACATTTCAATAAATCGGTATTGCTCAAACGCCAAGAAAACTTAAAACGAAAGGAAATTTTACGGAAATGGAAGAAAGAATTGTCATTTAAGGCAATGTCGAAAGATGTTAACAAGAACTCAAACAGTCTACAGATTCAAAATTCATCTAGTTTCAAGTCAACAGCTATTGCAATAGACCACAAAAAGCAACCCATTGATTCGAAATATCTCGTACAACGGGATCCATCACTTGTCAAAGAGAAGAATACAACATTGGTATCTGTGGAAGTTTCTGAGCGAGACAGGCTTCGACACCTAGAGAAACTCGCACCACCTGATGCCCCAGGTATGTGTTAAAAGTTGTACAGTAAAACTTGACTATAGCGAACAGGTGCGAGTATGCAGCGAATTATCAATATAAAGAGCAAAGTAATCTTAACCTTAAGAAGTTTGCATAGTCGTGATTATTTAAGACTATATTAATTTTCTTGAGAGGAAGAGCTCTGTAGATCGAACGATAAAGCTATTAAGAAGTTATTCTCAAAGTTTGAATTTGAATACATGTATTTAATTTGTTTCTTATGGCTAAAATATTATTCCTATTTTTTTTAAGGTAAATCTGTCAGACTGTTGGTTAATTTGTTGACCAGCCAACACCCTTAAATATATTCATATAAGATTATGATTTTCTGAAGCATTTCATATACAATTCAATTCATTGCGATAAAATATATTAACAATTTTAGAAATAGCTCAATCATTACTTTTTTGTAGTAAAATTTGTTCCTAGCTTTTAGAATTTGTTCGTCGATCGCCAAAATAAAAATAATAGTAATTTCACTATTTATCTAACAAATAGATATAGCCTTACTCTATATTAATTTTTTTAATGCGTGCTTTAGGTGAGTTTGGAAATCCTGTTCAAATTGACAGAAGAAAGCTTTCACCTGAACAACAAAAACGTTACGATGAACTATTCAAGAGGAATTCTTTTAATCAATACGCCAGTGACATGATATCCGTACATCGGAGGCTGCCCGATATCAGGAACCCCAGGTATATACTAACAATGTGACATGGAAAAAAAAAATTATGTTTATAGAGTCCATATTGTATCGCTTAAAGTTGAATGTTTGTCTATTAAGAGAGACAACTCTCACAGAAATAAGACACTACACTTTATCAATTCTTCACCAAGTTTTCAAGAAACAATGTTATTTAATCATTATTGAAATAAAAGCTTTCTCCAAATAAAATAGGAAGAAAAGTAATTATTTAAATGATGTCAAGTTTGTTGTATATGTAGAAGAATTTACTGTTAAAAACTTATTTTCCCCCCTTTTCAACAGCTGTAAAGAGGAGACTTACTCTAAAAACTTACCTTCCACCAGTATCATAATTTGCTTCCACAACGAGGCTTGGTCTGTATTACTCCGCACGGTTCACAGCATATTGAACCGAACTCCACTACACCTTATTCATGAAATTCTGTTGGTTGACGATTTCTCAGATTTAGGTAAATTGGAGAGTCTCACAATTTTTCCTGCACATACACACAATCTCTCTCTCTCTCTCTTTCTTTCTCTCTCTCCATTATCATTCCAGCAGGAAAAAAACCCAAAACACTGTTTCAAGAAGTCTACATATAATTGGGTTTATTTTGACACGTGTGTAACTCTTTTCAGAGTTTTTAAAGACAGAACTAGACGAATACTTGTCAGAAAATGGGAAGGGAAAAGTCCGTGTGGTCAGAACACCGAAACGTGAAGGTTTGATCCGCGCCCGACTTCTGGGGTACGGGGAAGCCACTGGAGAGATCCTGACCTTTCTGGACTCCCACATTGAGTGTTTCCCAGGTAGTACTAGTACCTCGTAACTATCGAAGGGTCTTATCCGGAGTAACATGTCTACAATTAAAATCGCATTGTCTCAGTCAAATCTAATTCACAATCCCTCTTTCCAATTGTATGAAATTTCAGTTTGTAGTAAGAATTATCCAAAATGTTACAATGCTCAAATTTTCAGAATGCATTGAGGTGCAAATTGTAAAAGATATTACTTTTAATAGACATTATTCTTACTTGACAGAGTTTAAAAATAAATATTGGGTAGATACATGTAAAGGCAAACCGGAGTTGAATCTCTTCTAGAGAAACGTCGTTCTTAAAACCTTCTTACCGTCTAAGAGGCAGTTTGATGGATGTTAATTCTGAACCAATCCTTTTCAAGAATTTAAATTGGCTTTCATCACAGGTTGGCTAGAACCTTTATTGGCGAGAGTTGCAGAAAATCACACACGAGTTGTGGCCCCTGTCATAGATATGATAAGTGATCGATCTTTGGCGTGCGGTGGTAACGAGATCGGAAATCTAGGGACATTCGAAATCACCAATATGGGATTCAATTGGCTGACACTAAACAAAACGGAAAAAGCCAAGCATGGCCAAGCAGAACCTTGGAAGTATGTCCAATTACATTACAACGTTTTACAACGTAATGCAACGTAGTACCGCCAATACAATGTTGAAGACCTATTTAGGGCTGAAGTATTTTTTATTTATTTATTTTTTTTTTTTTTTTTTTTTTTTTTTTTTTTTTTTTTGCTAAACATGAAGGTTTTTGGTTTTTTATTTTTTATTTTTTCGGCTAAACATGATTTTTTTTAAGTTGGTAAACAAAACATTATTTTTTAATAGCTATTTACAGGGTGTTGTAAAAATCGTGATTTTTTAATTCAGCAACGTTGTGTGGTAACGTTTACTACTACTTCATATTTATGAATAACTCATAGGAAAATGATATTTTTATCTTTCTGTATAGGACACCTACAATAGCAGGCGGATTATTTTCAATGAACCGTGCCTACTTCACCAAGATGGGGACCTATGACCATGGAATGGATATATGGGGAGGAGAAAACCTAGAGATCTCGTTTAGGGTATGCCTTTGTAATGAACAATACGAAAAGAACTAATATTTTTTTACTGACTGACATACTAATAAAAAGCATTAGATCTTCCTTTTTTAATCTTTCCCATGATTTTATTATAAATTATCTTTACAATAAAAAAAATTCGTAAGGATCGTAAGGATTTTATTTCAGCATCAATCATCGAGAGTATTATATGCAAGATCGATCGGCCACAACAGTATTTTTGTTTGAGCCTAAGTCGATATCATCACTAGCAAAAATTCAATATACATGTACATCCAAAAATATATACTTTCAAAATATATACTGTTATTATCTTTTTTTAAGGCTAAATCGAATTGCGCCACGCGAAAATTTCAATCTTTAAGGTACATGACTTTTTGCTATATCCTTTATTTAGGTCTGGATGTGCGGGGGAAGCCTCGAGATCCACCCCTGCTCTCATGTAGCCCATTTATTCCGCACTATCAGTCCCTACAAGTGGGGCAAAAGTTTCAAAGACATTTTGCGCAAAAATGCTGTGCGCACAGCGGAAGTATGGATGGACGAATATAAGCACATCTATTACGAAAGACTCAACTACGATCTGGTTTGTGATCAAATTTATTTTGTAGAGTACAGACTGCATACATTATGTTTGAATTCGCCGAAACATGTGAAAGATTATTATTAATTTTTAAAAAAACAGCATATTTGTGATTTTTCATCTCTTTCGATAACGGCTGGGAAGATTTGTTTTATTTGTAATTTTGATCAAGTGTATATTGAATTATTATATGTAGGGCGACTATGGAGATGTATCTGATAGAAAAGACCTACGAAATCGTCTGGGGTGTAAAAGTTTTGGATGGTACCTTAAGACAATGCTACCAGACATGAAACTTCCCGAAACGGCTCTGTACAGCGGGGAGGTTGGTGTTTTATATTTAAGAAACTAACAAACAAAAAAATGACAAACCCTCTACTCCGTTATATTAATTATCTAGAACAATAAATCAATGTATCAAGAAGGTAATAACTTAGAAAAAAAATAGCCATATTCTGTCACATCTAATATAAATATTAAAAGTGTCTATTTCAATAAAGCATATTGTATTAAGTTGTGACTTAATATTAGAATAATTAAAAATTAACCAAACGCATACCTGCACCTCTACTGTGAAATGGTGAAATTTGATGAAATAATCTCTTGATAAAGAAGTACTACTACTGAGCAATCGTTTTATATATAAATAGGTACGTAATATGGAGAAAGGGTTGTGTCTGGATACCATGGGAAAGACCGCAGGAAACAAGTTCCAGGCAATACCTTGTCACCACCAGGGCGGTAATCAGGTACAAAGGAACTGTAATAAAAAAATCGATGGATTTTCAAATTGAGGAAAGGTGGGGGAGGAGGGGGGTGTCTAATTGAAAGCAACTTACATGTAGATGTATTTGTTATAGATATACTGTGGAATCATCATGTACTGTAAACCAACTTTAATTCGCAACGACTTTATTTCGCGATCTACTCGAGATAAACTGGTTCGCAACGACTATTATTCGCGACCACGTTTTACATACACACTTGTCTTGATGCGACAAAATCTATTTCGCGGCTAGAAATGTTTGCGACGAAAAAAGCTCTTGCGAATCTCGCAAAAATTTCTCGCACGCGAATAAAGGTTGGTTTACGGTATTGTAAATGATGCAAGGGCATGAAGTTTGTTATAACATCATTCACACAAGAATTTACGTCCCCAGGAACATTGCGATACATCGTGTAACATTATGTCGAGATTTGTAAAAGATAATTATTTAAGAAAATCATTCGTCAATGAAATGATGACCCTTTTTAGAAACCTGTAGCTTCCACAAAAAATTTTGCCCCTACGAAAAATATTTGACTGTATAATGGTAAAATTGCATAATTTATGCATGAAAATTTGTATTGTTTGGGGATGTTCTTTCAGGGTTTATTTATTTATTTATTTATTTATTTATTTATTTATTTATTTATTTGTTTGACAGTGCTTTGTTTAAGGAAAGAATTCAATATTTATTTGTTTTATACGATTAATTTGTTTTGTTTTGGTTTTGCATGAGAGTTATTTTTTTCATTATTTACTTGGTATAATTTTTAAGTACTGAGATAAAAAAAACACGTTCACATCTATACCGACTGATTAACAAAGCGTCCATGTTTTCTTCAGTTTTTCAGGTTCACCGTTAACGGTCACATTGAGAGAGACTCCGCCTGTCTCACTGACCAAGACGGAAGTCTGTTGAATGTTCTGTGTAAAAGAAACGTCACAAAATGGGAATATACTCAGGTCAGGGGTCAAATCTCCTCTTTCTTAATTATCCAAATATTGCTTTCTATTATCCACAACTATCTTTTCAATTACATTTGCCAAGAAGTTTAAGGTACATTGTCCGACAGTTGAGAGCGATAACTCGTACTGTGCATATTTTCACGAGTATTGTTTCTTCTTTAAATAGAAGTAATGATTTCTGGCAGATTTCTGTCAAATGCGCTTTCATTATGGTCACCTCAGTTGCAATTGATATTTCTTTTAGAAATGAATCATCACAAAAAAAAAACCAACATTTTATAATTGAATGAATTAACATACTAGGTTGTTGCACATTAAAAATCGAGTTGTACATGCGCGTATTATGAATGAATCATACGTAGACCTTGTTTAATTAAAAACATCTTTTGATTTATTTTGCAGGAAAAAGAGATTCGTGTTCAAAATACAGACAAGTGTTTAAGTTTAAGCACGCGAACGCTTAGTGTATTGCCATGTAATAACGGATTAAACCAAAAGTGGACTTGGACCAGAAAAATACACAAAGATGACAATGCTGTGGTTAAATAGTGCTAATAAAATCTAACCACATCAGGTATCTCGAACTCGACGGATCTAATGTATAAAAAGAAACAATGGAAAAAATTTCCAATTCACTTCATTGAAATAATAATGCTTAGTATAATACCCGGTATATACTTATTAGACAAATATTCGCAATACCGACTTTCGAGATACTGAAGTTCAATTGACCAATATTCGTTGAATGCCAATTTTTGTGAATTTTGTTAATTTGATCCACGAATTCAAATGTTCATTTAAGTGCAACATCTCTAATAACATATTGCACTTATTGAATAATTTCCGCGAACTTCCTTTTCGATTTAATCCACGAAATTTTATATCCACGAATATTAATAAAACCACTGTCTGAGTGTTTAATCTGTACGATTGACTATATCATATTACTTCATGATCAATTGTGCACATTGTATTTTATTATTCTAATTTTTGTAAACAAACTTAAAATTAGAGAAAGTTCGAACAAGTACTTAAGGATCCTCCACACACCCGGGAAAAGTTTTGCATACAAGCCCATGCTTCTTAAATACTTGAAGATACGGATTTTTAGTATGTGTTCGACTTGAAAATGAACACAAAAACTTTCAATTTAGGGGGAAAATCAACTTTTTAAATTTTACCGCTCTTCATAAAAAATAAAAATCCCTGCAGTCTTCGAACTCGGGACCTGCGGGTTGGTAGACCGACGCTACACCCGTTGCGCCACAGAGATAGTCACCAAGTTTCAGCGATATAAACTGTTTCTGAATGAGTTGAAATCGCCATGTAGTGACGTACTGTCATAAAAAGTAAAAGTCACGGGGTGTCGAGGATCCTTAATTTTCACTGCATATTTGTATACATGTATACTCGCTTGTCTTCCTGATAACCAAAGAATGACAACCCCCCCCCCCTTTATTTTTTTTTTGTTCAACATCCATTCAATAATGTTTCATTGCGTAGATGTTGATATTACTTACAACTATACGTGTTGATTTTATGTTTATGAATAAACATTGTCGAAACAATATGGAAAATGAAAAATTATTTTTTTTTAAATGTCATTATATTATACACGATAACCAATTTCTTGGTCGTTAGTTTCTTACTATTTGAACTGATCGAATTGTTTTACCATCGAACTCCAGTTCGCTTAGTTTGTTTTTGAATAATTTTAATGAGTACCTGGTATCAACATTTTCTATCTCCTTTCTCTATGCACATTAGGTAGATAACAAAACGAGTCAAAACATATGACGTCACTATTCAACAGAATTTGAAAACGGGCGATAATCCTTTAGATGTTCAAGATTCGCATGTGGGAAGGCTTCACCAATTGCTTAAATAACATTTTATTTTGATTTTTAAATGTATCTATTTTCTCTTCTGTTTTATTGAAAAAGGAGGTGTAGGCACGAGTCAAATGAAAAATGTGCGTAAATGTATAAATGACCGGTATAATATATTGTAATAATACGTGCGACATTCCTTAATTGAGAATATGTAAAAAGAAGAAAATGTTTTAACTACTTTATCTTTTATGATGTATCATCATACGCAAGCGTCACTCGCGTCCAAAAGCTGCGTGTCCCAATAATTCAGCTGTCAAATACACGCGCTATTTTAAGGGGGATGTGCGGCCATCTTGTACATTTGGGGATAAGAATGTAAACATTTCTTGAACTGGCTTGTTTCTGCCCGAAACTGGCCAAAAAATGTTGCCAAAAGATATAAAAGCAATAAATATGAAGTCCTACATGTCATTTTGTTTGAAAAGTATGCATACAAGAACAGGGCAATACCTTTTTAATCACCCAGAACAGCTGTCGAAGTGCGCAGCTACAGACCTATTTTGAAGATTTAAAAATCTGAAAAAAATATGAAGGGGGTTCATTAGTGTCCTCTCTACAACCATTTGTTGAGATAAAGTTTGAATTTTGCTCATTAAAGTGGTCACTTTACCTCAAAATAGGGTCAAGAATATTTTTTATATCTTTTTTATAATGCCTGGCCCCGGAAAACGATAATATCAAATATACATACAATCGTGTTCATGTGCGGATCCAGATTTTTTTTCCAGGGGGGGGGGGGTCCGAAGGATAATTGTGTTTGTCGGGGGGGGGGTCAGAGGCATATTTGCGATATTTTTACAATGTTAATTTAATAATTTTCATTTTCCAGGGGGGGGGTGGTCGGGAACCCCCCCCCCCCCCCCTGCCCCTCCTCTAGATCCCCGCATGGTGACTTCAAGATTTGACTCTTTAATATTAGCACATTTTGCAGCTCAATTGTATTCGTTAGTTCTTTGCACATAGTTTCTGCATTTGTATCTTCATCATCGGATACACCACAACTGACATGTTACAAATCAACAAATGTAAAGTTTACAAGTTTGTCAAATTTTGACATGACCTTATATGGCAAATGCTTTCTGCATGTGGGAAAGGGCATGTCGTAATCGCCGAAATAGACCAAAATAAACATAATATTCAGTTAAACTGTTATGATTAACGATACTATATTCTTTGGATCGAGAATATTATTTTGAGAAAAAATATTGAGGTTTTATTGAAGCAGGACCAAACAATAATAAGTAAAGATATGTTAAACTCGGTGCCCTGGTACACCGGTGTGACGAATGCGCTAGTTTATGTAATGTAATTCGATAAGGGTTAACATTTACTACAAAAAGAAAAATCTAATATCGCTAAAATAATTTGACATGTAATTTAAACATGAAAGTGTAAGTTGAATACGTAAGGGGGAAATGAGACGGATCAAGAAAGTTGTTGTACATAATGTAAATCGATAATTTCACCGAAAGAGAAACATAAAACGCGTATGATCCGTAAAACCCGAAAGGACTGAATGCATCACAAGATAGAATTGTCTACCGGTATTTTCTATCAGTGTTATCTGAAATGATTTTCTCTAAAGGTTTTTGAAATACGCAAATTCAAAATGAATGCAGAATGAAAAAGTTATCCTGGTGTCTCGAGTATACATGCACATACAACGCATGCGACGTTATCATGAAAAATAATGACGTCATGACGTTTTTTGGTGCACTTGACACGAAAAACAATGGTATTTTTCAACAGCTCTATACTGATAACTATTAATGCTAGGATATAAAATTAAGTTGATTCTCAAAGGGCGTTTCCTAGGACTATGTTTGAAAAATATATGATAAAATTTAGAGACGGGGCCGATTTTGACCACAAGTGAACCATGTTCTTTCACCACATGCAAGAAAAATCACCAAAACCCAAAAGGAAACCTTTCATAAAAAAAACAAATCAACTAGTAAATTATATGCTGATTTTTATTGTAAGACAGTAATGATGATATACATCATAGGACATTTTTTTATCTTTAAGAACAAAACATTGAATGGTATAAAAAAAAATATCAGAACACTTTGTATATATGCATATATCAAATGAAAGAAACATAAATCAAAATAAAAGGAATTGAACACAAATCTTTTGTTTTCAAAATATTAAATGCCTCAAAACGAATTTACAGTAAATAAGTTACTATATAATAGTAAAGTACGGGTGTATTGAATCAATACAGGTGGGAATACATAAGCTGCATCATTGTAGGGATACATGTGTTCAAAATTGTGTTGACATTGCCTTCACATTATTATATTTTATCATGTATTATAACTTTCACAATGGTTATGAAAAAATTCTGCATTGGATTCATCTTTAAAATACTAATTGAAACCCTTCAGATAAAGGCTTTAAAAGATAACCTTTAATAATTATTATTTTATTCCATTCCACCACCCCTTGATCCCCTCCCCAGCTCCCCTCTCCCTAAAAAAACAGTAACAATGATTTAAAACAGGCCATAAAGAAATGAGTGTAGATAACATTCATACCATAGAAATAAGGTACATGTAAAAAACATACAAAATCAACACATACATGCATTATACACTAGCACTACAAATCAAAACAAGCCATAGCTACAAACGATAAGCCCTGACCCAGGCTATAGAATAACTTCACATATTGTATAATGGTGTTTTCTCTATGATCAGACTCCGTTATCCTAATCTGAAATTGTTATTTATTCAACCCATCCCTATTTAATTAACCCTTGATATTATTCACCCCCCCCCAAAATTTTTTTTAATAAATTTAAAAACCTCAATATTGGACACAAACAAAATCTTTTAAAACTTCAATTACTGGACGTACTAAAACAAGAATCTTTTTTTTTATCAAAGCACACAAGAAATTTATAAAAGTCAATAAAACCAGTTTCAGGTTTTGACAACAGGTTACCATAGAAACCATGTATACAAATTGAAGCTATGATATTTCCTGGGAGCCTTCATTACGTCTTTGTCATGAGTTTTAAATACTGCAATGCATTATGGGCCGCATGTGCATGTGCCTCGTCCACTGTCTGCCCCGTGCCATGACACACAGCCACAGGTAATGTGGTGAGCTGGACCAAGCACTGCCTCTGACCTAGATTAAAAGAAGAGGTCAATTTGATACTATTCAGTGCAAGGCCTAAGTGAGTGAAATACTCAGAATTTTAGTAAAACCCTGTTGGGCAAGTTTTGATAGAAATTGCTCCTAAACTAAAAAAAAATATTTTAAAGAAATAATGTTACATGTAATTTTTCTTTGTGGTGAGAGTTATTTTTCTTATAAGAGGAATAATGTATCTTAATTATACTCTGTCCCGAGTTTTTGCTTCCACCACTTTTTGCTTGATATTTCGATAATCATAAATACCTTTGTGCTTAAACAATGTTCATCCACTTATATTAAAAATGTCCAGACTATCTGTTTTGAAACGCCCCCTCTACCGCTTCAGGTTTCAATACACATCCCAAAATAGAAAGTCTACGGAAATTTAGCATTGCATCAGCCATTATTAAGCCCGGATGATAACATTGAAAAATTGTGCGAGGTATTCCGAGTGACTTCCGAATGGAGAAAAGATGTAAACATTTCCCATTATAAATCTCCGTAAGAAATTTGTTTTCGTTCCTGTGAACTTTTATGAGTGAAAAATGATAATTTTTCAATGAAGATATTTTGGATATTTTCCCTTTTATCGATTTCAACAGCATTTCTTTCACAGGTATGTGTATTTTTATTAAAAATCATCAAAAAGTGATGGAAGCAATAACTTGGGACAGACTATTAATAATACAAGAGCTCACATCACATTTTAGGATACACCAATAATGCTTATGACCAATATTCCAAAAAAACAAAATACATTTAAGGAATAAGGACTCATTCTATGAGCATTAAGAGGTGATAATTTTGGTCGGGGCGTGGTCAAATCTAATAAAGCCCAAGGGGCTTTATGATAGATTTGACCATGCTCCGACTGAAATTATCACCTCATAATACTCAAAGAATGATTCCTTATTACTTATATTTATATTATTTCCAATTTGGTCACTTTAAAACAACATTTTAAAACAACTATTTTTTCATGTAGCACATGCTATGTACTCCTACGCAGCGCAGCCAATACCGTTTCTCGGTTATGCTATAAGACACGCCCATTTTGTGTCGCTCATCTTCTATGAAATTATTGGGATATAGGCTTCAAAACTGATTCGTAATGTTATCATAGACAAAGACAGTTGAAAATGTAAATATTTCTCTACAAATAAATCTATTGATTATTTTCTCGAACAAATTTTAGATACAATTTAAATACATGTAGTATACAATTATGAAACATTGTTGTTCCAATACAACCTCTATTGAACCCTTTGAATTTTAATCTTATAAAGGATGTAAAGTAACTGTGATACTACCTTTAGTGCTGATTTCAGAGATGTCCATGTAGCTGACTTCAAATCTCTGCACCTCCGAGATCTCCTGTAACATCTGGCAGTAGTTGGTGGCCGGTGCCGTGAGCTTGCTGTTCTTAATCTTATGGTTATTTTTAATTTTCTGATAAAACTGCTGGATTTCCTTATTCTGCTGTGGACTAGGGATAGGCAGTTTGACCTTTCCCTCCTTCAAGGCTGTGTAGGAGGCTCGGATTTCCGAAGCATTCTGCAAAATATTTTATTTCATTTGAAAATTCATTACAAAAATATAAATACAGCTATTAAAGAGTAACATAAATGGATATAGGATAAGTAACAATAACATTAAAGGTACTTGAGATATATCCTGTAAACTACAATTAAACATCATTTGACTCAGGTATTCATGTTATCGGAAATAAGTAAACTTTATTTAATTCTATCCTATTTTATTGCATTTCTGATGAAAATTATTTTGTTATTCCCAACACCACCCAAGGACAGATGAAAAGGGCACACATTATTGCCAATGTGATGAAGAAGTTAATAAACACTGCAGCATCATTTTAAAGTGTCTATGAGAAAAACAGGTAGTATATTTTTTATAATAGCCAATTTTTCATACTGTAGATTCCTTATTTTACACGATTTTTCCGCGATTCAACTGTTTTTCATCAAATCACGAGAATCTTAAATCACGAACACCATATTTTTATCATGATAATTTCTTATAGTTTACATATGTCCGAAAAATAAAAGCGAGATTTCAAAATAAACAAGATGTGCTTCTCGCGATTTTACACGGATATTAATAATTCCTCGCTTTTAATTAGGAATTTACAGTAGTCAAAACAAATCAAATGAAAACTTCATTTTCAAACTAGTGTTGTTGAGATAAAAGGGGTACTGTATACAAGGAAATATTTGCCTCCTTTTTATTTTTGCTCCCATTGCCCTCATTATCAGCTGTTGAATTTTAGACTGGGCGATTTCCAATGTCTCAAATTATCTTTCTTTAAACACAACCCTGTCTAGGCGAATTTAAGACGGGGTGAAACCGTTTGCAAGTGAAGAACACTGGGCAAAAATAACCCTGTATACAGTATATTTGTGGTCAAATTATGGTAAAGTGAAAAAAAACACTTCATCATTTTCATGCTAGTGTCTGACTGTCAATGAAAACAGACTAAATTGATACAAGTGTGTATGTGTGTAATTCTGACCAGTGGGATTTCGTCCTCCTCCTCCGACTCCTCGATCTTCGTCTCTTCCTCCCCATCCTGGGTGATGCTCTTGATGTGGACCAGCATGGCACTGGCAGCTGATCGCTTCGCCGTCTTCTTTGATCTTCCAGTGCCTTGAAAAAAATTTACAGTTATCAGGCCAAAAAATTTAATCTTTAATTTTTCTGACAAAAAACTTCTAAATACAGCATATATTGCAGTATGTAGCAGAAGATACAAAACACAAAATGTGTGTTGTATCTTCTACTGCTTGTCAATTAAATGTATATCAAAACAAATTGCATTAAATATCTTTCCTGCACATGATATGAACACAGTCGACAACCTCATCTTTCAAGACAAGTCAAAATTCATCAGCAGAAGCTCACGCACCTTTCTCTGTGAATTTGCCCAGCTTGACTGTACACACAAACTCCCGATTGTGTGGGGGACCCTCCTCATTCCCAAACTCATAGATGGGGGGCTTGATCAGTTTCTTCTGGGTGAACTCCTGTAGCTCCCCCACAGGGTTCCCTGGTACATCTACCTCCATTGAGTTGCCTGACTGCTGCCTGGAATATGAGGGAAGAAGGTGGACAAGTCAGTCACAAACAAAAGAAAATATGAATTTACATTTACCTGACATTTAATAAATTTATAACATTTAAACTGCAATTCTCATGCTGCAAGAAGAATATATTGTGAGAAGCTAGAAACAATGCTTAATAGCTAAATAAGAGAGAGAGAGAGAGAGAGAGAGAGAGAGAGAGAGAGAGAGAGAGAGAGAGAGAACTTAACAACTGACATGGATACAAATTAAATGTGTTATTTACACATACAGTATTTTGATAAACAAAATTTTAACCCAAACTGCATATGGCATGTACATACATGTACATATAATTTACAATCTTTCACTCTTACAATAGGATCATTGATTGATTGTTCACTTACTGTCCCTGTTCCGGGGGCACCTGCTGTTCCTGGGTCTGACTCTCGGCCAGCCCCAGGATGTGTTGGAGGGCCGCCAGGGCAGCTCCATGCTTGGCCTTCTTCTTACTGGTTCCTGTAAAAGAAATGGAAAACATGAAAAATCATACACATTTAATTTCTTAAACAGTTTAACTCTTTCAGGGCATTATTTACATGTACATTCTCCAAAAATGGTGAGGTTTTCTTCCATACCTTCACCCCCCCCCCACACACACACACACAATTTTCTTTAGTCCCTACCTTTTCCTGTGGCTATCACATCCCCGACAGTCACTCTCATGATAAACACAGGTTCGTGCACAGCACCCTCATTAGCCAGCAGGTCATACTGTGGAGTTATGCCCCTTTTAGTGCTAATTTCCTGCAGGAAACTAATGGGGGTTTTGCCAGGAGGAATCAGCGCCATTTAGCTGGATATCTAAAAACATATTGAATATCATTTCAAAATTGATAACTACATGGAAGCCTATGTAGTTTACCAGTACTCATGTTACTTGCTGGAAAACAAAAATTGAAAAATAAAAGTAAGAGTTGATATTCTTGCATTACAATTACTCTGGAATCATTTAATTTCTGTGAGGGCCAAATTTTGTGGATTGTGGGTATTTTGCTTATTCATGGGGATGATCGACATGTCATGGATGCGCTAGTTTTCAGTTTCAGTAGGAAACCTATATGTATTGTTTCACAATAAGTTTTTGTCGAGGATGTAAATTTGTGGTTGAGGGCTACACACGAATGCCACAAAAATTAAGCCACCTTGAATTCTAATGAATCCACAGTATTATGTAATATTTAGAGGGTGGAGATCTGTTCAAAATTGATTGGTTATACATTTGGTGAGTGAGATTCCCATTCTCTGTACTTATGCGATGCACACACCCTCCTACTTAAAATCTACAAGTACCCGCTAGTTAGTAGCTACTATATGCCTAAATCACCCACTAGAAAAAGTTAAAAATGTTGTTTGCATCAGAGAAGTCTCAGATGAATGTCAGAGGCTATTGAGCCACAAATGCCCACAGTACCCACTATATAGCAGACCATTTTTTCACATTGTGACAGTTAGACCCATTCAGATTCTATGCACTATACACATGATACATGTACATGGTAGTTAGCTCTGCTGGCAGAACACCTGCAATGTAAGACCAGACAGACCAAATGTGGATTCAAACCCGGGCCCCCTGAATTGTCTATAGTTACGAGAGCTCTACTAACTGAGCTAGGCGATCAGTGACTGAGTCAGACCAGAAAGCTAAGTTGGTAGAGCTGCTGACTGTAGTTTCAGAGGGCTGGAGTTCGAATCTCGGTCTGCTTATGTCCTTATTTTTCTCATCTCGTTACATTTGGTGCTGAGACCAATCCTGGAAACTGACAGGTTAACTCCTGCCAGGGGAACTAGAGCCTGGGTGTTCTTCAAAAGGCGAAGATCATTTAAGATGGGAGTAATGTGACGGTCAGACCGGCTAGAATGCCAGCACCAGATAGTTCAGTTGGTAGAGCCCCTGACAACAAATTCAGGGGGCAGGGGTTCGAATTCCAGTCTGGTCAGTCATCATTTCTCCCATCTTAATTCTAACCAAACAATGAGGAGGATTTTTCACTTTATGTGCTAAGCATGGTTTGTCTTCGCACTGCTAGACATTAGACATATCAGTTTAAAGACGTGTAGTAGAGAGATATAAACAATATCTGCATGCCGAATTTCGCCCATACAAACACAACAGTCATACAATCAGCCTATACTATAGCTATGCAAACGTGAATTTTACTCTTTACAATAAATAAGCAAACGCATATTCGTAGTTGGCAAATACAAATTCTTTGCACCAACAATATATACCAAAAACACATATATGTATAAGTGAAATGTAGGCTAAAAACTGAGTGCAATATTTACCTTTCAGGAGATGCACATGTATGTAATTATTTCATATCGGGATCGGGTTCCAGTTGTCGTAAATTATGAAGCAGAGATTTTGTTAATAATTATACATGAGAATTTTATAGAGGACAATAAGCAATATTAGAACTTTTATTTGAGTCTAACTTAATTTTTGGGAAAGAAGATATTATGTTTACGACATAGCACCGAAAAAGTCCGAATTTCCTCTATTTTAAATGTGGCGCTGGAATAATGATGGTGTAAATGGATTTCAGAATTTAGAAGGAAGTTCAACACCAATGGACTAATCGACGGAAATACAAGTATTGTTAATTGTATTAATCATAATCTGATAATGGTTTTATCATTATAAAGTCTTCATATAAGTCAAAAACATTGTAAATAGAAATGTAGCAATTGTGTGCTTAGCCTGGTAAATTGCACCATCGCAAAATATTTAAAAATCAGATAAATTTGGATAGCCGATACTGATAACTGTTGAACATAGTCCTGGCAAATAAAACAGCAACATCGTTAAAAAAACCAGAAAAACGTCATATATTTCGGAAATCAGATAATCTAAAGCTGTTTTAACCACACAAGACTGACAAGTGCCCAGTACATGTAATATGTTAGGCTTACTAGATTTCCTGAAACTAGTAAAGATTTATAAATTTTCATTTTTTTTTCATTTTTTTTTCATTTTTTTTTTGGCACACATTAGAATGTATTTTGTTACCTACACATAATTACTGTTTGAGGAAATTTGTTGCATAATTGAGCCCTATTAATAGGAGCCCTAATCTTGGTGCCCTAATATCGGTGCCCTAATTATAGTGCCCTGATAGTGCAGCAGGCCCTAATACTGGAGCCTGCGGCCCTAACAGGTGCCCTAATGGTGTAAGCAGGCCCTAATACTGGAGCCTGCTGCCCTAATGCCCTAATGGTGTTAAGCCGGCCTCGGTACCGGAGCCAGCTGCCCTAATGCCCTAACATTGTTAGGTCTCAGGGCAAAGTATATAAGGGGAGAGAGAGAATGTGAGAGAGAGCCAAGAGCCAAGAGCCAGGAGCGGGAGCGAGAGAGCCAGGAGAGAGAGATAGCAGAGATTGGATGTACATATTTACTACTTGTTCGTTTAAAATAATACACTTGATTCCAAAGAAACTTGTGTTCGTCTTCAATAGATTTATTAAGATCTTCTGGTTCTTAAAATACAACACAGAACCCACAAAAGTTTGTGACGCTGGACAAAGGAGATCCTTAAGCATTGACTCCGGGAGCCCTTAAGAGAAAAACGTCACACACACTTTTAAAAAATAGTAAACATATTCCTATAGCATCATACTGAGTGAAAGTTAAATTTTGATATTTTTTTTTTTAGTTAACAATACTAACACATCAAGCTATGGAGAACTACACAAAAGGAGAGACAAGAGAGGTGGAGATGGAGCCACTGTTTGAAGTAGATCAGACCTTTGTGGATATGAAGGTCAATGCTGGCAGCAAGATCCGGAACCTGATGGGCTACGCCATGAATAAGGTCAAGGTGAGTGATTCCTGGTGGGCTATGCAATGAATAAGGTCAAGGTGAAAGATTTTCTCATGTACTTTGACATGAATAAGGTCAAGGTGAGAGAATTCTGATGGGCTGTGCCATGAATAAGGTCAAGGTGAGAGATTTTCTCATGGACTGTGACATAAATAAGGTCAAACTAGCTAAGATAATACATGTATGACATATTGCTTCAGCCAATTAGTGCAAGGTATTTCTTTGCTGATAAAGTACATGTAAATAAAGAATGATTTTGAGGTATTAAATGTACAAAACCAGTAGTTATTGAAACCTTCCCATTCTACCTGTAGAATCCCTCAGTGAAAAGAGTTGTGTGGAATGGATCTGGAAAAGCCATCACAAAGACTGTCACCTGTGCTGAAATCATGAAGAGGAAGATTAAGGTTGATTTTCTTCATTAGAATTGTTTTTCTTTACAGTCTTTCCATGCATTTCTTGTGAAATTTTATTCTCAAGAAGACTTTGATTTTTTAAAGATGATGGAATATTTTTCTTGAAATTTTCCATGTGTTATCATTGTCAAGAACATTGCTTTGTAATGTGATAATGGGATTACCAATAATACTGTATCATACAATCAAGATAATGGGGAGCAAAATCTGATTTAGAATATTAAATTAGATATGACTAAAGAGTAAAGTATTGATATAGTAGTACATTAATAATTTTTATTTTCATAGGGCCTTCATCAAATTACCAAACTTAGGAACAGAAGGTATATATAGATTTATAATGTGACATTGAAATCACAAAAAAATTTACAACCAAAAATTAAAGCAGAAAGTAAACAAAAAAATGTAATTTCCATTAAAAGAAAAATATATATTTTTTTTTTAGAATTGAAGAGTTCTGGGAACCTAATGTTGAAGGACTAGAAAGGTAATTTTTTTGTCAAAATTGTCGTTTACATTAAACAGAACACATTTCCCTTATCATCATTCAAAGCATTTTTTCCTTCTATTTATAGACTCAAAGTGAACAGAGATATTCCTGCCATCTCTATACTATTATCCAAAGATCCTTTAGATGCCAGCACACCGGGGTAAATAAGATATTTTTCTGATTATTATGAATCTGTGTTTCCTATAACTCTGAATAGATGTACTCCCAAGCAAATGAGATAGCCTAGCATTGTTGCAAACTCATGGCATGCATCTATATGTTACTCAATAAGCATATGGGGACTGGCCTTTGGTTTCCGACAATTATGGTATAAAAACTGGCAAGCCTTTCAAAAGGAACAACAAGTACAGTAAAACATGCTTATAACAAAGCGCCAGGGATGGACTAGCATTGTTGCAAACTCATGGCATGCATCTATATGTTACTCAATAAGCATATGGGGACTGGCCTTTGGTTTCCGACAATTATGGTATAAAAACTGGCAAGCCTTTCAAAAGGAACAACAAGTACAGTAAAACATGCTTATAACAAAGCGCCAGGGATGGACTATTTTGCTTTGTTATAAGCGTATTTCGTTATATCCGTCAAGTTTACAACATGAAATAAAGTCACGGAAAATAAAATTCACTTCGATGTAAGCGTCAATTTATTTTAACCGTGTTCGCTATAACCGTGTTTTACTGTACATATAAATCTGTTCAGAACAATAGACACTGAAATTATGATATTCAATTTTCATTATAATGGTTGTATCATCTTCCTTTAATCCTTTTTAGGTATCAGGCCCCTGGATCTTTTGAGGAGTTTTGGAAATCTGAACTGCAGCAACAGAAACCAGTCAAGCGGAAACATAAAAAGTATTACACCAAGAAGGACATGGACAGTGCTAAAAATAGAAACACTGAAACACAGAAGAGCTAACTGTTACAGCAGGGGGGCAAATTGATATTAATTATTTCACCATTAGCATTAAACTGGAATATGAGAGAGGCACATATCACGATCAGACAGAAATTTAGATAGAAAGTGATTCAGTATAGGAAATAAACAAATATGTGGAATCATTTTTATTTTTGGGGGGGTCAATGTTCGTGGGTAGCCAAAATTTCCATGGTTCGTGGGGACGTAATTTCTTTGGTAGCAAGTTCAATTTCATAAATACCGGTAAATATTATACATATACATTCGTGGGGATGTAAATTTGTGGGCAATTGTTACCCAAGAAAGCCACAAACATTGGTCCCCCACGAACATGCAATGATGATTCCTTAGTATGTGTTCAGACCATGAAAATTTTAGAGCAATAATGATGAACTGATATCTTGATCTGTTTATGGCATATGAAGGATCTCTTTGTCACACAGGCACCTGACGTTTTATATTTTTCTCATAATAAAAACAAATACCCTATTTCTAATATTATTAGATAAAGGGTATTTATTTTTATTATGAGAAAAATATATAACGTCAGGTGCCTGTGCTTTGTCATAGTAAATCTTGTTGAGTTTAATGTTTACTGTATGTAGAATTATATTTTACGCAAACTGTACATGTGTATAAATAAACACTGCACATTGAATTTTGGCATTTAATTTACCCTTATTGAAATGATTTTATTAATTTTTGAACTTTGTTTTAAAGGTTGCAAAAAATGGGTACTGTAATGAATAAGAAATCAGTTTTTATGTACCAAGGTAGATAGGTACAGATGTGTGTACAGGTACATGTATGATGCATGTGTAATTGGTATGTACAGGTACATGTATGATGTTTATATGATTGGTATGTACTGGTACATGTATGATGCATGTGTAATTGGTATGTACAGGTACATGTATGATGTTTATATGATTGGTATGTACAGGTACATGTATGATGCATGTGTGATTGGTATGTACAGGTACATGTTTTGTAGAACCACATGTTTGTGGTGTTTTATGTTGAGAAATAAAAAAAACTTGATTGTAAAATGTTCCAGTATCTTTTCTTTGTACATGTATTTCAGAAATGCTTTCTGATTATAGAGTCAATTTATTAAATGCATGGTTAGTTCCTCCCCTTAGTACTGAGTCTCCAACTGTAAAGTCCCAAATGTTCACCCCACAGATGCAGTGTACATGTATAGTCTATACCACTGATGCAGTGTACATGTATAGTCTATACCACTGATGTGCATTAGACCTTCCCTATACACAGTAAAAATAAAATCTGACTGGTCCTCAAAAGACTGAACAGCAAGGAGCAAAGAGGACTGAGGAACCCATGGATATCTCATGGATAGAGCAAAAAGGACTAAGGAGCCCCTGGATATCTCATGGAAAGAGGACTGAGGAGTGCCTGTATATCTCATGGATAGAGCAAAGAGGACTGAGGAGTGCCTGTATATCTCATGGATAGACCAAAGAGGACTGAGGAGTGCCTGTATGTCTCATGGATAGAGCAAAGAGGACTGAGGAGCACCTGTATATCTCATGGATAGAGCAAAGAGGACTGAGGAGCACCTGTATATCTCATGGATAGAGCAAAGAGGACTGAGGAGCCCCTGTACATCTCATGAATAGAGCAAAGATGACTGAGGAGCCCCTGTACATCTCATGGATAGAGCAAATATGACTGAGGAGCCCCTGTACATCTAATGGATAGAGCAAAGAGGACTGAGGAGCCCCTGTACATCTCATGGATAGAGCAAAAAGGACTGAGGAGCCCCTGTATAACTCATGGATAGAGCAAAGAGGACTGAGGAGCCCCTGTATATCTCATGGATAGAGCAAAGAGGACTGAGGAGTGCCTGTATATCTCATGGATATCTGGACTTAATTAGATATCAAAGTTACATCAATAAGATCTTGAAACTCCGCAAGCATGCAATATCCTCCCTCAATACCTTTATATTTGCTGTTCTAAAATGGAACAATATTCCCTGGAGTAAGATGAGGGGTTTTGAGTCCAGCATAATATAGTTAACTTATTGCAAAACAATCTAGGCATAATTCAATTAAAATTGGCTTCGACATACGTGTATAATTATGATACTCTTTGCATGATTTCGCACAGTATCAAATAACGATTTTGCGAATAAATGAAAAATTACTTTTGAAACATTGGCTGTCGGCTTATTCTTCGTGGAGAGAGAGGATGGTGGGTTCAATACTGAGTATTGGTTATGATCGTAATTAAATATAAATGCATGCAAATCTTGTTCGAATCGCACCTTGCGCATAATGAATTTAGGTTCATAATCAAGGATCGGAGAAATGTTTAAAACAGCAGTTTCATTATGATTGTAACACACCATTATAAACGAGCTTGGATTAGTCGATTAGTGAATAAGATACATATAGATGCGTAATATTTCAGATTCACAAGCCGACATGTACATGTGGAACACAGATGTTGCCGCGGTTTCACACACCTTTCCTATGTTGCTTAATTACTCGACAAAAATACATGGATTTTTATCAGAATACTTCTAACAAAGGCACGTTTGATGATTCACTGACAATATAATACAACATTTGTTTAATCACAATATTCTGTAGTAAAATAACTATGATATTGTTAATTTTATAATGATTTATTAAAAACTGTCAACCAAATCCAATTTTTCCCAGGAGATAAGTTTAAAACTTTCTAAAAACTGGTTTAAACAAAACCGAGAACAATTTGGCTCCTTATGATAAAGTGATTGGATCAACTGCATCAGTATCGGAGATGGGGCGTTTCCATCATGAGTCATGATACTTTACTACTTGATAAACAATATTGCTCTGGCGTACGACAAGGTGGCGTCGTCTATTGTAACAATTCTAGAATGGGAAATTCAAATAATAAGGTATTTATTTCATTTAATTTCTAATTTTTACTCGTAAAAGATTTTTAATTTCATGGGTAAAATTTCAAAAATACGACGTATAAAATTTTTGCGACTAATGTTAATATTTTTACATGTATTTCTTCATTTTACAAAAAATTTGAGAAAATAATTTCGTTCCATACATAGCATGCTAGCATAGGAAAGAAAGAATTACCATTGTTGCGTATACATTATTTAGTATAATTTGTTTAAGTTGTCCTGAATAATTTTAATTGTTACATAAAATTGATAAAAGCGTATAAACTTATTTCGCCGATTTCTTTATTTCAAAATCAAAACAAACTTTTTTTAAAATGACGTTGAAAATGTAGAATTATTTATATTTAGGTATAACTTGCCAAAAACATTGCAGTACTATAGAGATCTGAGTTAACTGAATTTTACATGATGCATGTATTTTGAAATATTCAGTATTCAGTCGCCAATAAAGAGGCGTACTTGGCCTCTCACAAACGGAAGGTCAAGGTCTCCAGGAAAGAAGTTCCCAAGACCGCTACCGACCTGAGAGAGAACATCAAAGCGTGCATCCGGGACAACAAGATGCCGGTCGTACAAGCAGACGACAGGGAGGACGGATGGCAGGAGTTCCAGGAACTTCTCGACTTCGAAGTTTTCCTCTTGGACTGTAAACTTCTGAATGATGAGATGGTACATGTAGTATTTTCTTCAGTCATTTTGCTTATTTTAGCATTACATTAATTTTGTTTGTGTTTAGTTGCTAAACTTTTTTTTTATTTTACTGGTCTTGTTTCTATGTTTGATTGGTTAATTATTTTTGTCTTATTTAACCTTTTGTTTGATTCCTTGCATGATTTAAATATATGCTCTTTAAATTCGATGGTTGTTGAATGTCGTTGAAAACAGTCGCACTCAGTAGTCGCTATAGGTCACTGGCACATTCTTTGGTACTTTTTCGAGTATTCATGGTCGGTGCTCAAGTCTACAGCAAGGTGTAATGGGATTCTGAAACTTGACATCACATATTGTAGTCTCTCAATTTGAATCTAGATTTGAAGGCTTCGTTCAAACAAATCTGCCAACCCCCCTCCATATTTAGCTTCCTTAAAAGATTTAACGATGCATGACGCAAAATTAACGTATCTTATATCACTTTATGAAAAAAGAGTAAATTCTGAATAATTTAACAGTTTCTTTGTTTTAGAAAAAGAAACAGAAACAACAAGAAAATCTTAAATCGGCGCCTGTAACAGAAAAGGTAATTCAATAAAGATTTGTACTCTCTGAACAATCTATCGCCGACATCGGAAAAGTATATCACATCCTTTTTAAAATTCTGAATTTTTTATAATTATCGATTTAATCACTAAAGAAAGATATGGAAGAACTGATGAAGCGTCTTCAGGAGCGAATTGGACATAGTCCCGGTTTGGAAATTGAGCATTTTGAAAATTGGGCGGGAACATACAGCGCTGACGTCATTTCCTGTAGTCCTATCTCGAAGGAAGAAATGCAAAAAGTTATCGCCGCAGCAAATGAGGAGGGGGTCAAATTACGATGTACTGGTTCTTCACATACAGTACCGTCAACGCGGATCCCGTATTTTCCGCGCACCCCCGCGGTCCAAATTGCAACGCGGTTTAAAACAGGTGTCTCAGGTAAAACCGCGTACCCCCGCGGTAGAGTTGTCCAGCAAATCAACACCGCCGCGGTCTTGACGATAAATTACAGGTGAACAAAAGTATCGAACTGAAACGCGAGTTATCTCCCTCGACTAAAAAATAATTGACAGCTACACTACACTACATGTATATATCATTTTATTTAATGGAACTATCTAGAATAACATACGATATATTTTTTAAAATGTTAAATTTATAGAGTGTGTTTAAAATCATTCATCAATGCTTCTTCATTTAAATACTTGACGATGTATTTTTACAATCCACTGAAATTGACATAGCCTATTCAAAAATTGATAAGTATGCGTGACAGTCGGATTATTATTTCTTTTTTTTTTAAATTGAGTCTTATTAAATTGTGAAGAAGTATTGAAACTTTTCTATTTAATCTACGTAAACTGCATACCGGGTAAATTGAATTGATGAAATGCTTTTGCCGATCTATATATGTCCGTGCGATCGAGTTTCAACAAACTTTCAACCAGTTTGCAATCGTATTATAGAAAACAATGAGTACACATTTACATGTATTGATTATATTTGTATTTTGTGTGTATTTTATGCTCTTAATCAACTTGTTCATGGGCAAGGTTTTCTGTACAAGTGATATAATACACGATCTGGAAAACAGTTACTTTTTATATAAGAATATTCGCAAAGCAATTTATGGCAATTTAAGGTCGCGAGGATATTTTCAGGTTAACATCAGAGTTAGATTGATAATATTAAATTAATTAGTGTTGTTCAGTAACCTGATATGCTTGTTATATCACTGCTGTCTTTAACTCGATTATTTAAGGTGTTATTCTTTACAAGAAATGGAATGAGGTAGTTACATCACAAAACAACATGGGAAATTGTACATGTTATTAAATGCATACATCTCGAATTACTTTTAAAACGTTCAAATGCAAACTATTTTTGTACACATTTCCTTTATTGTGTATATTAATTATAAGTCGCGATCATTTCCTGTGTATAGTGATTAACAAACCCAGGGTAGAAAATGACATGCCCTAGGGGTTTTCACACCTATTCAAGACAAAAGAAAATCTCCAAATTGCGTACGGCTTCGTCTAACCGTACAACACCGCCCATTACCTATCTTACAGAGGAGGCTTCTTGATTATTATGAGTGTCACCGATCTTGAATTTATCTACGATCTTTATGTGTGTGTGAGAGAGAGAGAGAGAGAGAGAGAGAGAGAGAGAGGTAATGTGCTTTAGCCCCCCCCCCCCCCCCCCACACACACACTTTCCATTTGCTTCCGACGCCACTGCATTCATTTGAAATATACTCAAATTAAATATTCCTAAGTTTAGTATTCATAAAAGAATAGGAACAGTATACACTGTGATTGAAATCAACATGCAGTTTCAGTCTGAACCATGTGCTCCTTCCTTGAAAAAGGAAAACAGTTTCGTTCTATTAGTTTTCAGGTAAAAAAAAAAAAAGAGAAGTATGTCTAACAATAAAGTATTTAACACTGTTTATGATGTTTAATTTAATGCTTGACACTGTGTTTGTTAAGTTTAGTTCGTATACAACGTTATTTAAAGTGAAAAACTATCTCTCTCTCTCTCTCTCTTTCTCTCTCTCTCTCTTTTTGCGGGTGAAGAACATGTTAAAAAAGTTTTACAGTTTAAGAAGGCAGTGAAATGAAACAATTATTTATTGTTACTGTTAGTTAAATTGTTTGATATACGGGTAGAATTCCTGGTGGTCACTTGTTGCAAGGATTATCCACCTGCCTCATACCCGTGTATTCTGTGCGTTCAAGCTTAGAGTGATTTCCTGTCAGTGCGATGGTTTCACACCTTTGTGTAAAACAATTGGGACTAAAGTCAAATATACAGTTAACTTTGACAGTCATTAAAACGTTGGAAATGGGGGAGGGGGGGGGGTACGCAAAACGTTATAATTCGCAACTGATACGACATATGTGTAGTAGCTTCATATTCAAAACACATAAAATGATATCAAAATCTTTTTATATTTTAAGGGTAAAGTAAAATTTTCATATTTTGCCGTTGATCGTATGGTATACCTACACCGTGTAGCGTGTGCTTGTCACGGACTAGGTTAATTGTCTTGAGTATCGACAGTCTCTCTCTCTCTCTCTCTCTCTCTCTCTCTCTCTCTCTCTTTGCGGGTGAAGAACATGTTTAAAAAGTTTTACAGTTTAAGAAGGCAGTGAAATGAAACAATTATTTATTGTTACTGTTAGTTAAATTGTTTGATATACGGGTAGAATTCCTGGTGGTCACTTGTTGCAAGGATTATCCACCTGCCTCATACCCGTGTATTCTGTGCGTTCAAGCTTAGAGTGATTTCCTGTCAGTGCGATGGTTTCACACCTTTGTGTAAAACAATTGGGACTAAAGTCAAATATACAGTTAACTTTGACAGTCATTAAAACGTTGGAAATGGGGGAGGGGGGGGGGTACGAAAAAAGTTATAATTCGCAACTGATACGACATATGTGTAGTAGCTTCATATTCAACACACATAAAATGATATCAAAATCTTTTTATATTTTAAGGGTAAAGTAAAATTTTCATATTTTGCCGTTGATCGTATGGTATACCTTCACCGTGTAGCGTGTGCTTGTCACGGACTAGGTTAATTGTCTTGAGTATCGACAGTCTCTCTCTCTCTTTCTCTCTCTCTCTCTCTATCTCTCTCTCTCTCTCTCTCTCTCTCTCTCTCTCTCTCTCTCTCTCTCTCTCTCTCTCTCTCTCTCTCTCTCTCGTTTAGTTTATATTGAAGGTTTTAGGTTCTTTTGCGGAGGGGGTGCATCTTAAACACGTTTAACAGTTTAACAGATAGAAGTAAAATGAATAACTATTTATTGTTATTACTGTTAGTAAAATCGTTTGAAAAACAGGTGGAATTCCTGATGGTCACTCGTTACACGGATTATCCACCTGTCTCATTATATACCGGTGTATTCTGTGCGTTCAAGCGTAGAGTGCGATGGTTTCACACCTTTGTGTAAAACAATTGGGACTAAAGTCAAATACAATTTACATGTACCTTGACAGTCATTAAAACGTTGAAGAGGTGGAGGGGGCGGTTACGGAAAACAGTATTCGCAGCTGATATTACATGTACATTTGTGTTGTAGCTTCATATTGAACACACATAAAATTATATCAATATAATTTAGTATTTTAAGGGTTGAGTAAAATTTCCATATCATGCCGTTGACCGTAGGTATAAACGTTCTCCGTGTAGCATGTGCTTGTCACGGACTAGGTTAATTGTCATGAGCATCTATAGACTGTGCCGTAAAACGAGCTATAAACTGATATGGATTAAAAACATTTTTGTAGTCGGAAATGTTTAAAATCATTAATCAAAATTTAATATTTCATAGTTCTTACCCTCTCCTTCATGTAGATTATATTATAAAAATGATTAAATATTTTTTGAAATAATAGCTATATCCACAGTTACATGAAAATTATTACGGATGCAGATGATTCTCTAATAAAAATTTCTCTAAAATAATTGATAAGAAGTTTTGAAAACGTGCATTAAAAATACGTAATCATTTTATGTGAAATGAAAACAATACATCAGACATGGCCAGTATAGAATGACTCTCAGTGTTAGGTAGCGTACAGGTAAAAATCTGCGATCACCTTGTTCAACGGTAGGTCACACCGCCGCGGTTTAAACATGGCTGCAACGAGGACCGCGATGAATTAACCGCGATGGTGTAACGCGGAAAGGATTAAATAACCGCGGGGGAAGCGCGGTTAAATACGGGATCCGCGTTGACGGTACTGTAGTTGGTCACCAGTTTTCAGTGATGACCACCAGCTTTTAATGAGACTTGGCAAAGTTCGAAGTGACTACGGTCATGGCGCCAAAATACGAATATCAAATGTAAGGTTGTACTGTATATTAAATTATATTAACACATTTTACCCGTTTCGCAATTAATTACAAAGAGCTTTGAAAAAAGAAATATTATTTGAATTATTTACAAATGTAAATTTATACTAAAAAGAATTGAAAATTCGTATAACCATTTTTCAATATTTACTTGATATGCTGTAACAACACACGAGTCTTCTTTTTATAATGTTTATCCCTGCAGAGAAGCCGTAACGAAGTTGATGTAATGGTCGGAGTAACCGCTGGAGAATTAAGAGATTTTCAAGTGAAAAATAAGCTTCAACTTCCAACAAATGTCATACTTGACACGGTGACGATGGTCGGCGTAATTAGCGCGGGTTGTCACGTGAGTTGACCAGTAAAACTATGAACTTTACACGTGCTTTTTGTTAAAGTCAATTGATGTATCAACTGATATTTGTATGAAACAGGCACTTTTAAGAAAACTATCTCCTGCATATTTCTTTACCTAATTTGATTTGTAAACTGTATATTTTATGCCAATAATGAGGTAAATTTGCTTTAAAAATTGGTTGGGTAACGACTCTTAGTGTTCAAATTTCTATATTTTTTCGTAATCACTAATATAATATGTCACCCCCTTATTTCATTGACAGGGGGTGGGGCGAAACGCTATGTCAGTCAGTGACTACGTCGTCAAGATGCGGGTGTTTGACGCCAGTGGTGAGCTTAGGACCTACACGCCAGATAGCCAGGCCATGTTTCGGGCGGTGATCGCCAGCTTTGGCTGTTTTGGTGTGGTATACGACATCACTCTTAAGGTACAATGCCGCCCGAATAAGGGCGACAACTTTTGTTTCTGTACATTGCCATTCTTAAATGAATGAATTTATCTTCATTTGAGATTTATTTTACAAAGATTTAGCAAAGGGCTATTTTTATTTTTATTTTTTGCTTTTTAAGAAACAGCTTAATGTTGCAGCTTACATCATTATTGATGGAATTATATACACCGTGAATTGCGTAATGAACATATTTTTCACATGTATTTTATTTACTCAAATATTCTTAAGATGGAGCCTGAAATTGTGGTCAAGACAGAAACCCTATACTATAACTTGGGAGAGGTATTTTGCTACGCGGACAAACTTAAATCTCTGGTGGAGAACAACTGGTCCACCCACATCTTCTGGTTCCCGTACAACTCCCTGAGTGTGGGTGATTACAATCCAAAGAACGATAAATTGTGGGTACGACTGACGAACAAAGCGCCCCCAAGCGTGGACCCCGAGGACTGGGATTTCTACACATGGCGTGACACCAAAGATTATATTTCCCAGTCGTCGCTGTCGGCCATTTCTCCTCTGATGGGAGAGTTACAGAGCTTAGTGCCATACTTTAACTGGGTCGCCTTTCAGTCTCTGAAATATGTGCTGTATCCGAGTGGAGAGATACACCAGGAGCATGCGCACTCTGTTCACTTCAGGTCAGTATGTACAAATCAAATCAAAACATTGGTTCGAACACTGTTTTTTTCTCAATCCTCAATATATACAAGTCAAATGTTTTCAATGTTCGAACCCCGTTTTTGTTCTCAATTCTTGGTTAATTCTAAGATTGTTCTTTAATTGAATACAAATATACATCAAGTTTACAGTGCACTTTTAAAATGATTATAATTGTGACTTTAGTACAATCACCAGTTTCATTTCGTTGGCAAGGACAACAATTCGTTATTTTTTTTTACACCCTTAAGATTTATATATGAGAGTTGAACTTCGATATCTCGAACACTGATATCTCAAAAACAATGGATATGCCGAAGTGATTTGTAAGTCCCAACCACTTTTTTCTAAGTATTTCAACCTCAGTATCTCGAATACTCGTATATCTCGAAGTTATTTTTTAAAATAGTCCCATCTAGTTCGAGATAACAAAGTTTGACTTTATATAATAATAGTTGAACAACAATTTATTTGAAAAAAAACCTGTGTACTAGTATAATTTAACTTCAAGTTTTAATTACTTTTCCGCGAAGTTGTTGTGCGTGCGATAATTATAGAGAAATCGAACGCGTTCGAACAAGAGTGTTTGTTTTTTTTTAACCATATTGAGCCTTTCTATGTCGTTTTTGTCAGGAAGCACATCGACACGACCCCCGTGGATTCCGTGGAGTTTATTTTTGACTATGACGACGACTTTGACCGACTTCTCCAGATTATCCACGTGGTTGTCAAGAGGGTGGACTACTACGAGGAGAAAGAGGAGTACCCGCTTTTGGCGCTTGAAATGCGCTTCATGGCTTATAGGTTTGCGCATGCTCGATCTATCACGTGACCTGTTGAGGTCTAATCGCGTGATTATAATTTTTGACATAATCATATTATTTTAAAGATCTACAATTTAAAAAAAAATAATAAAAACAATAGCTTAAAATACGATAGGGAAAAAAAAGGATAAAAGACGAGTGTTATAAATGGATTGAATTTTTTATTCATAATTATATCAAATTCCGCTGGTGCAGGAAAAAACCTTTAATAATTGATGAATGTGAAAATTGCAAAATAAAAATGAATATGATACAGTCTTTTACGAAAGCAAATGCACGATTTCAGCGATGCATACTTGGGTTGCGGGGTTCTTGGTAACCCCGCCACAGGGGGATCAGGTCACGTGATCTGTATTGAAATCATCAGCTCTCCTGGGTCTAAGGAATGGGACAGGTTCAGCAAGGATGTGGGTCAGGAGTGGATGAGTCTGGGGGGCGTGCCTCACCTGGCCAAGCACTGGGACCACCTACCGGGGATCTACGAACATATCCAGGAGGTACGCAGTAAAGCGTCATAATCATGACCATGGCATTGTAGAAACCCACGGTTGATTATGCTTCGTTCCCCTCTCCTTCACGTCAGAGCAAAGAAACGGTGTTCCCGACTTGATCTAACGGACGTTTTATTAATCAGAATTATATAATTCAAATAAACGGTTTAACCTATGGAGTTGAAGCTATTGTCTTTAACAAAATAGATTCTATAAAATCAAAAATTTAAAGGGCAGCATATAACCTGTTTGAATTTACATTTTTTTTCCGAAAGTTACTGAGCGTCGTGCATATTGAAACGATTCAATTGGTAAAGTAAGGAGTTACCGTTTGCAAGACACTCAGTCTTCCTAGCTTTTAATAACCCTCGCAATAATGAACTATCATAAGGTTTAACAAGCTTATCTTTTAAAAAGATTGGTGAGCTAGCGCTGTAGCCATCATAAAACACAGAAGCATCGGCAATGGCATAGCTCATTGACTGTGCCTTAATCATTATGTATCTACTGTAATTTCAACTTCGAGGTGAACATTTTCAAGAACCATTGGTACTGTTTTGTAGCAATGGAATCTTCTCGGGCCTTTCCGGCAAGCTCGGAAAACATATCCGAGGTTGTTTTCCGAGCTTGAAGGTAGTTAAGATAAAGCTTGCTATTTATTACAATATTTAAAATAACTTTGCATTATAAGACCTAAGCGACTGTTAATTTTTTTGACATTTACAATGAAACACAAAACTTCGTGTGGAGATGATAAAACGAAATTCACATGGTACAGTTTATCTACAGTAGTACAGTATTCCCAGAATCCCCTACTATGGAGTCGAGCATGCGTATTCCAGTGAAAAAGACTAACGTAGTTGCTAGCGCTCGAGAGCGCTAGCAAATATTAAAAAAATAATTCCATCAAAAGTATCCAATTATCTGCACTTTACAAAATGCATAGTCAGCCAGCTAATTTGAAAGTTGAATGTGTTTGTAAATGTTGGTAATAATATCGTGTAATCAATTGACATCCCATATCTATTTTTTGTAGAAAATGGGCGGGAGTATCTCATCCTTTAAGACTCAGTTGAAGAAGTCGGGCGCGGATCCTAAAGGCATGTTCCTGAATGAAACCTTGAGAAAACTCCTGAATCTGTAGTGTTTTTTTCTGATTTTTTTGTTTTTGTTTACTTCCATGTACATCATGATCGAATATGTAAATTATGCGATTTGTTTTCATGTACAATTATTTTAATGTTTTCTTCTATCTGTGTGTTATTTTGTTGAACAATATAATAGGAAATAAAAACAACTTATTATGAAAAAAATAGATTAACCCAAGTTGATAAATATAAAACTTTCATAATTACATCATACACATACATGTTCTCAGTATTGCATAGGGTTTACCGAAAATTCGTTTTATTTTATTAATCTGAAGAGAGTGTTCAATTTTGATGATAAATGTTACGCACTGATATTACATGTACGTATACAAAAGAATATAAGCCTTTGAATCACTAAACTAAAAAGGCACTCAAACTTTACACATACATTTTTTTTAGAACATCGAGTTAAATTCATAGGAGGAAGCTCTTAATTAAAAAAAATGTTATTAAATAGAAAGAACGTGCAACAGCCGGTATACAAAGGCCATGAACTGCTCTGATTGCATTCATTCTGTAGGAATATTAACATATATCGGGTTATTTTCGCGATAAATTAATTTTCGCTTTTCGTGATCACTTTCATATCGCATAAAACAACACGCAGAAGTTATATTCTGCAATTTTTGCCATAATTTTTCTATTCAAATCGCAAAAAAAAAAATGACTGACGCAAAGAAAAATGTTTTCTACCCAATAGTTTGCTTCTGACACGCAAAAAACATGGATATACATTACTTGAAATATTTTATAAGTATGTTTGATCAACTGTTTGGATATGAAATTTAACATTACCATGCCTTTGATTCATAATTATTTGTCATATTAAATTCATTTTTGACCAGCAAGATGGTCATCATAACTAAAGTCCTTGTTATCATCCAAACTAATTTCAATTTGAAATAATTTATTAACAGATATGCACAACTGCTTATCTCACAAATAAATTATAATTAATAACCATTGTAAAATATATATTTCCTCTCTAACATAGCATACAATCATTCAAAATAATAGAAATGAGCACAACACCTGCATACTTTGTGGAGGGGAATCATGTTTTCAAGTGAGAGTTATCTCTCTTATTAGATAGGCGATTGTACCTTAAATCATAACAATAAATGCAGATAGTCATAAATAAATGAGGCAAAATGAATTAAAAACTACATTAATTTTAACAAGATCACAAACAATTTTGACATGCAGCTATCTTTCAAGTGCCAAGTGAGACATTCTATTACATGTACTGGTACATGTAAATATTTCCCTTGTGCATTAAAGGTTTTGTTTAATGAAGAGATTGAAGACTCCAACTATATTTATCACCCATATCCTTAAGATGTTTGCAAAAACATTTAACTTTTTAACTGATCTAAGTATACTAGTTGTGGTTGGTAATGTCATGCACATGTAGCAACAACATACTTCTAGTTTCACTTATTCCTGATATATAGAGTCAACAGGTATTCCATATAGGAGGGAAATTACAATTTTCATTCGTTCTTTGAAAAATTCAAAGTTCCATTAAAAAGTTATCTTTAATATGGTAAATTAAATTGGATAATTTAATACATAAAATGCATTTTACAACAAGAATCTCATTTTATGGTAAACAATGCAAAAAAAATGACAACCATATATGTATAACAAGTTGCATCCGACACTAAAGGTGCCAAGCATGAATAATTGTGAAATATTAATACTTTATACAGTGCATATGGATTTTGGTTCAGAAAACATAAAAATTTGTTATTGTGTCCAATTCTGTAAAATAAGGGAAGATAAACCACTGTTTTGTTGTTTTTGTGTAAATTTCTGTTGTTTTTCGAATGATCATAGTTCTTGTGAAAAAGAGTAAGCACAATATTATGATATTTATAATTTTCATAAAAAACATTATGCAAACAAGCCTTCATAAATTTTAAAAAGATGAAAGTTAATCTGTTAATAAGCCATCAAGCCACATATACAAGAAAGGCTAAGAATTCCAATACTTTGATGTCATGAAGAAATGCAATGCCTGTGTAATAGCATTTTTACTACATTATTACTCTCAATGCTTTGTATGGGATTTGATATTGCATGGTCATGATTTGTATCTTGTAATTTGTGGAATGCATATTTTTTTTAATATATAGAATTTCCTCATTTATAGTCATGAATAGATAAAATTAAGATGTTACCAAAAATCTTAATTGCAATATTACAATTACATTTACTTTTCTTTCTTGACATCATGCAAGTCATTAACATGAGCACTCTAAAATATAAATTACAAAACAATAATAAAATTACTTTTTCCCTTGATTACTTGTACATGTACTTCAAAAAACACATGCATACCAATGGAATGTTCTGATACAGTGAATGTAGAGACAATCTTCTTGGATTGCATTGCACATAAAATACCAGTTGAAAAGACCAATCGGGGCAGAACCGCTTTTAAATTGATATGTTGAAGTCTGATTGGTCAGACTTGGTTTTGGAATTTCCTGTAGTTTTCCTCCACAATATCCAGAACATTGTCAATGAATGGCCGCTCTGCTACATTCACTTTCATCAGCCTCAGAATTAGTTCATGTATTGCACTGGAATATCTATTAAATATTAAAAGCAGATAAATCTTTGTAATAAATATGAGTATCTAGAACTATTTTCTGAAAAATTACAGTTTGAAAATGTAGGAAAAAAATAATAATTAGGAACAGATTCTATGGCAGAGTATGACATGAAATCCCCAACAGCTAGAACATTATATGAATTTTATGTCTAGTAAGTACAATGTTATGATATATACATATATTATATGTTATCCACCCTGACCATAGAAATCAATTCAAATCATGTAACAGTTAAGAACAAACTAAAGAGCTCTTTCTGAAAATATGGGACACCTGCATATCGTGATGTACTCCCTATTGAAAATAAACACTTAAGTATATTTATATGCTAATAAAGTCTTCATATACTTAAGAACATCAATAAGGTTTGGTTATCAGTACATTTTAGTAGCTATTGCAGATATACATGTATATATATCAACATTATTTATTAAATCCTCGACTTACCCGGAATTGTCAGGAAATTTTACATTATCACTTTGAGTGGCAAGGGCTATACTGCCGCCTTGAGCGTATAGTTTATCAAATGGAGATTCTAGGAACGCCATGGCATATAGTAGACATCCTAGAGACTGAAAGACAAAGTCCATAATTAAACAACCTGAACATAATTTTGTACACTTTTCACCTTAACCTTTGGGTGAAAGGAGAAAACAAATACTTATGATAATATCTTTAATATGTGAAAACTTTAGTTCAATGGAAGTAATTGTACTTGGTGCTTAGTACTTAAACTTTTGTCAGCTGGAATGTAAGTCTTACCCAAATGTCTGTCCGCTCATCAACACTGGATCCCACCTCCACATTGAAGAGTTCCGGGGCACGGTAGAACATGGAACATCGCTCAGCTGCCTCATCCTATAATACAGATAAAACCAACTAGCCGTTTTGACATTAACTTCCATGATAATATGCAAAGTCTTGTGCACAATTTGTACATGAACTGATAATAGAACACATGAATGTTTTTATAATTGTATGCATTTGTGGTTTTTGGGGGATTCTATCCATCAATAACTATTCTGCTGTTTTAAATTTTTTTGTATAGATACCTCAAGATTGTTCGAATAATCATAGGAAATAATACAAATAATAAACAATTGATCTGTGGAGGGAAATAAAACAATTTAATTAAACAAACTAACAAGTTTTTTTTTTTTTAATGTAAAAACTACTATGCACATGTATGTATTAACACATGAGTGAAACCTGTAGTTGTCTGGATATTTTGGCATTAGAGACCTCCACCCTAGCCAGGTTAGCCGACCCGAGGTCCATCAGAACCGGTGACCCATCATCAGCTATCATTACATTGGCAGGCTTTATGTCTCTTCAAAAGGAAAAAAAAACATGTGTCTAAACACCTCCAACACATTTTGCATTTTAAAAGGATTTTTAGAGATTATCATACATGTATCATCTAAAAACTGAAGAATTGGCTTGTTTTTATTAATACATGTAATTACATTGCAGATATACATGTACTTTCCTGTTCAAAGACTACATGTACAGATAAAAAAATAAATAATGTGATTATCATATTCTTTAAGCTAGAGCATGTTAAAGACAAAAGGCAGATTTGATTGGTTTATTTTTGTCATACCTATGAGCATACGGTGGATTCTGACTGTGAAACTCTTTAACTGCTTGACAAATGCCTTGAAACATAGTCCAAATTTGGTCCTCTGGGATTTTTTCTGATTTTTTACTTAACTTATCAATATGGTCTTGAATAGAACCCCTCTACAAAGGAAAATATAAAATGTATATTTCCAAATGTTTCTCATAAACCATACAATATCCACTGCATGCAACAGTTTTGTAATACGTGTAGGTTATTTTGAATCCAACTTGTTTCTTTTATGCTATGTACTTTATTGTTGAACAATGATCACCATGATAATGAATTCATGATAAAATAGCATGGGAGAGAAATGCATCAGTTAATAAAATGATGAGAATAATAAACAAGCTAAATTGTTGACATTCATCACAATACATTTAATTCTCTAAGCTATACATATATATATATATATATAAATCTCCCATCTTCCATGAAGTTTTCACACTAATATTTTTTAATCCAACCCCTTTCTTTCTGCAAGTACTTACACAGTAGTATGGCATGACAATTAGGACTTCGCTGAGGATGTCCAGAGTTTTGGAGTATTTGCTGACTTTGATGTTGGCCGATTCTTCCAGGGGAATGATATTTGGGTGTTTGAATCGCCTCATCAGTTCCACTTCCTGTGCGGCCACTCGCTCCTCCTCTTTGGAGTGACATGTGATTCGCTTCATGGCATAGTCTTTGTGGTTTCTAGCATCTTCTATTAGATCAACATAACTAAAACCCCTATAAAAAAAGATTGCATATGTTATCATATTAATTGTTCATATCTTAGTGCATCATAAAATTTCCAATACCTACCATAATTAAGTTACATGTATTTGGATTGAATAGGTCTACCTATATTATCTAAATGTAACACATTAACTGTTAAAGAATTCTACAGGTGGAGAATGAAATAATAACGAGGTAATTTATGTGTAACGGGATGAGTGAAATAAAGATAGACCAGACCAGGTATTTTAACCAGGGCCCCCTGAATCTCTAGTCAGGTGCTCTACCAACAAAGCTATCTAGGGCTTGTTAGCTATCGGATCAGTCTGACCATCAAATTCCTTCCCCTTTATATGATCTTCGCTCTTCGTCCCAAGCTCTTTCATCTGGCAAGAGTTAACCTAGCTGTCAGTTCCAGGGGTTAGTTATGGCACCAAGAAAACGAGATGATAGAAATAATAACAGATCAGACCTGGACTCAAACCCAGGACACTGCCCCCCCCCCCCCCCCCCCGAATCTTAGGTCAGGTGCTCTACCAAGAGAGTTTAATGTATCTGGCATCTTTGAACGAATTAGTCTGCCTGTCACATTGGTAAACATTGAAATATATTGACTGTCACACAAGGACTGAGATGGATATTGAAAACTTCCATCGTAAGTTGGTGTGTTATCAGATATTTATCTGAAATATGAGCTATGTTATATATATGCTAAATGTTTTACCCCTCTCCTAGTCTATTCCTGATGTAGAATCTTCTGTTGTTGATGGTGAGTGCCTCACGTCCACACACACAATTCCCCATTTTTAAAAAGATATCTAAATTAAACATTGGCTTGTACGATTCTCTCCATCAATAATCATGAATAAAAACTGTAAATACAGTTCGCGATATTTTACTGGACGCCGAAAATAATCTGAAGCAAATATATTAAATCCTAAACAGTCAAACTGCACCAGATTTTGTTCCTATAGACAGCTACCCTACTTTCACAATGTTGATGTGGATGCAAATCAATGTACATTAAGAGCTTTCAACATCTGCAAGGAAATTAAAAATATTCGGATAAAAACGGATTTTTGCTGGCTTTGAAAATATAAAGCTGAATAAATTTACATAAAAGTATATTCAGTTCAGCTAAAATTTATTTTTCTTATAAGATATTTGGTCTAAAGATTTGATTTTGTAGATCTGAACTAAAATATAGAGAAGTCTTAAATATTTTTGATCCGTGGATAAAATTAAAAACAAACACACGCATGACTCTGACTTTGCATGAATAATCTCCACTGACAGACAGCAGAGATGGCAGATCCAAAATATGCAAATCTTCCAGGAATTGTAAGTTTTCGTTGGCTTTGTTTTATATATACTTCTGTTTTCTACGTATGCTTATTGTCTGACACAAATCAGTACCTGAAAGCTCTATTTTAATGGCATTCGAATTTCCTCAACATGCCAATATGCAATATTCCTCAATTATACATTAGCACTGAGTAAATTACGATATCAAGTTATATATGTATATGTCTGCAGGGTTCTAAATACGTATATGTATATAGATACATAAATGCACATGTTATTTAATTGCATGATTAGCTAAAAATCCTGTTTTTTGTTAAGGATCATGACGCCCCAGATGTCTATGAAACGGAGGACTTGCCAGAAGATGACCAGGCTATGCAGTTACCACAGGTATTTATTGAATGCCAAAAAGAATTTCATTTGTTTCCTTGCTTTAATAAGACCATGGACTTTGTTTAGTTTGTTATAACAATGTGACGGTCAGACCTGTTTGAATACTGATGCCAGATACATGTAGCTGACAGTTGATAGAGCACCTGACTAGAGATTCAGAGGGCCCGGGTTTAAATCCTGGTCTGGTCCATCTTTATTTCTCCCATGCCGTTAGATTTGGTGCCATGACTAATCTTTGAGGGCTAAGGAATATGACAGTCAGACCAGTTTGAGCACTTGTACCAGATAGCTCAGCTGGTAGAGCACATGATTAGAGATTCAGATTCAGATCCAGTTTGAATCCCGGTCTGATTTGTCTTTATTTCTCCCATCCTGTTACAACAGCAATTTTATGCCAACCTACAGTTGAACTACAATATCTGAAACACTGATATCTGAAATACAATGGATATGTCGAAGTTATTTGTAAGTCACAACCACCTATTTACCCTTGATATCTCGAATACTCGGATATCTTGAAGTTTTTAAACAGTCCAATCTTGTTCGAGATAACGAAGTTTGACTGTATTCAATTCATTGTAATTTGCTAATAGAAATCAACACCCTTTATCCAAAGTAAATCTATGCTAATCTAGATCAATGAATTTTTTCAGTTAAGAGGCCAGCAGGTTTAATGCATGAAGGAGATAATTATAATCTTGTTAACATAGCTCTACAATGTACATGTACATGTAACAGCTCAGAAATTGTGATTTGAAATTGATAATAGCCCTAAGTATAAGCAGTGATCTTGTCAATGACATATAAATGTACCAATTTTTAATTTTCTAAATAGAGACAAATTGATATAACCAGTAAGGTTTGCAATTTTTTTTAATCTTGTGTGCATGTTGAATGAATTCACCCAATCAAGCAGTAAAACATTGTTTTCTTTTTGCAAAGGATGAAGGAAATGAAAATGTAGAAAACCTGGCATTGGACTCCAAAGCTGCCCTGGGAAAATTCCAAGGTGCCCAGGTTAAAGCTGATGGACTAGGTCAGTGTTTGCTTTGATGTCTTTGCTGAATGCAGGGTTATGTGTAGAATTTTCTGATTAATCTTATTATTGGCTGTCATTTAGTAATGCTCTCTTTGCATGAAATTTCAACAACAACAAACTGATTTATGTGTGAGAAATTCTTCTCACCATTATCAAGTATGTGAATATTTTACATGTATAATGTAAGAGAATGTTCAATAAGCTTCTTATTTGACACATAAGATGTAAAGCATGTTATTCTAAAGTCTATTTTGCTTACAGATTTCTCTGACAGAATAAGTAGGTCCAGGAGAACAGGATATGATGTTGAGAAGACAGAATATGAAATGGTAAAGAGTGTTGAATATGCATGCAGTACTAATTCATTTTTGATTTCATGTCCTGATCCCACAGACTAAATTCCTCTTGTTTTCAATGCAGTTGGAGGAAGGCGCCAGTAAGATGGAGACTCCCCAGCAGAAGCTACAGCGGCTCCAACATGAGATCCGCGAGCTTGGCGAGGAAGTCCACGCAATCCAGGAAAACGTGAAGAAAGATGCCACAGCAGAGAAAATCTCCCCAGTGGACATCAGCAAACAGCTGGAGTATCTACAGCACCAGCTCAATGACCTTCACCTGGAGAAACTCCTGGGGCCAGAGGCCAAGGTCGACCTCTCAGATCCTCAAGGTCAATTACAAAAGTAAGAATGGGCTTATAGCTTTTGATGTTCAGTTTTTGATATACATGTAAAAACATAACAGATTAAGTAATTTACAAACTTTTTAATTTTCTGGTTTTCTAGGAGTTTTTTATTGGAACTTTTACACATGTGGACAGGAACATTTAAAATTAGGTTGAAGTCTGATTAATTTTGATGTACCAAAAAGTTGTATGTACATGTACCTAATTTTGTTGTTATGTCTCGATCTTGCTAGACGCCTTCTGACTGAATTGGCAGCCTATAAACCAACAGAGGGAAAACCACCAGCAGGAGGCAAAACTGATAGCAGTTGTGTGACCTACGAACTGTTTTACCGAACAGAGCAGGCACAGTTCAGCAGAAATGCCAGGGTAACTGCTTGCAATCCCACTTATAGTGAACTACATGTACGTAAAAGCTTTAAATAGATGCTAACTCCAGAAAAAGTTTGACCTTTTATTTGCCAGTGTATCTAACTAATGATGATATGTTCATCTGCATCACCTATACTTTACTTCATTAACTCTCTCTCTCTCTCTCTCTCTCTCTCTCTCTCTCACATTCAAGTCACAAGCAGTAATGTCTAAACTCCGCCTACTGTGATCGAATTTGACAGAGGCCAGTCAAAACATTATGCTGCAACTTTTCTGGAGTTATAGATCTATTAAGCTTCTACATAGTTCACTATAGTACCCAATTGTTTTTACCAGAAAGGGAAAGAAAAATGTGAGATTACAATCAAAAGATCTCATGATAATGAATAATTGTAGAATGTAGATTGTTCTAATTACAGCTTATGAAAATATTGTGTATTCTTTACCATTACAAACACTTACTCAACAGATTTATTTATTTTAAACATAAAATGCCAATTAGTACATTAATTGATGTTAAGGAAACTTTATGCCATAAGCTATACCTATTTCCTTAGGTGGCCAAGCTAGAAGAGAGATTGGAGAGACTGGAGGCAGTGCTGGGTCAGGGATCAGATAAAGTGGTCAGTGTAGAGTCTATCCTATCTTATGGCTATTGAAAGTCTAAAACATGTAGTTCTCCATAAATTTTTATTATCAGATTCACAGTTTTAAAAACCAAAGTTAATTTAAACACTCTGTATTTCAGGGAATCTTGACTGCTGACACGGACAACAAGGGTATAGTGGTAAGTGTTTGTCTGTATGTCTGTCTCGCTGCGGTTTTCAAAATGGCAACAGTATAGTACAGAAAATTATCTTACTATAAATAGAATATTTATAACATGGGTGCCTGTGGATTGGAATATGATAAAAAAATATCTGAGTCATCACTTGGGTATTTTCTTGTAAGTAAGTTAGGCAAAAACAGAATATATTTTAAAGGTGTCCTAGTATTCAATACACTCCAGTAATTGTTGCTTTTTACATGCGATTAGTTGTTATATATATATGTTGTCAATGTTGGCAGGAGTCTGTTGGGGTGTTGAACTCCAAGCTGTCCCTGCTGGAGCCCAGCAACTTGGACCAGGTGGATGTCCGGCTGGCCAGTGTCCTACAGAAACTCAACCAGATTGGCGAGAAGAAATCAGGTCAAGCTGACCAAGAAAGACAAAACAAGGTACAGGGCCGATTTGAAGAGGGGAAAAACTAAGTAAACATGTAATGATGTTAATACCTTATCGGAAAACCAAATAACAATTTTGCTACACAACCCATCGGCTACAAAACCAATGATAAATAAATGAAATAATCCCCCCCCCCCCAAAAAAAATTAAAATTGCTCATATCTGAACAATTATATGACCTTCAACTTTATCTCATTTGAGACTCTGAGGCTCTCGGTGAAGAAAATTGTAAGGTCATTTTTTTTTAGCATGAGTAAGGGTGTAGATTTTCTTACAAAGAGACTCCCTAATTTGATAAAATAGAATTCTAATGGTCTTCTTTTTTTTTTAAATAAAAATTTGTTTTACAGGTCACAGAGTTGTATGATATGGTGAAGAAATGGGACTCAATAAGAGACACTTTGCCTCATGTTGTGGATAGACTGGTTTCCCTCAAAGAACTTCATGAACAAGGTATGTAAAAGTAAAAAAAATAAGTAAATATATGAAGGCCCTATACTGTATTGTAAGTGGTAACAAATTATTTATGAAAACAGATTAGATTACTTCTTAGCATGTAGTGCTTAGTACTTATTACTTAGTAATAAAATATTCACAAAAATTGCAAGAATTATGTTAATATTTTAAAATTGATTGACAGAATTTTGGTCAGTTTACAGTATGATGAAATTAAATTTTTCTTTTTGCTTTTATAGTTCAACCATTAGGTTAAATAGTTTGTTTTTGTGAATAGCTCTACTGTTTAGTAAGATATCATGTTTCTTTTTATAGCTCTACCATTGAGTCAGATATCATGTTTTCTGTTAATACCTTTACCACTGAGTCAGATATCATGCTTTCTGTTTACAGCCCTACAGTTTAGTCAGCTGTTGTCACACCTAGACAATGCCCAACAGGAGATTACCACCACACTGGGGGCTCATGGAGACATGATGAAAAAGGTAAGGCTCAGAAACTCACTTCATAGATCAAAGAATAACCTTGACATGACAAAGGTTACAGTCATTCTTAGTGAGAGGTCCTGAACAAAGTCAAGCTATTAAAGGATATTGATTGTATGTTTAAAGTCTAATCTAAAGATGCAGAGAGTCTTGCATGTGTGTCATCTTGATATAAGTTAGGATCATTTCTGAGGATTGTAGTTGCATGCCAATAATTTGGGAAAAGTTGAAGCAGAGCATGTTCTCACATACTCTTTCTCCATCTCTTTAATATTCTATTTTTGCAACAATGAAAAATTAGCACACTGGCTACATGTGCCAAAACAGTCAAAATATGTTATACATGGAGCAACACTTTTATCTTCTTAATGAAAATACCTTTGCGGGCATCTTTTTAATTGATTCTTAACTCTCTGTCTGTTTCAGCTGCAAGCAATGTTCAAAGAAAACAGTGGCACAATCAAAGCAAATTGTGAGAGTCTAGACCAAAGAGTGAAATCTCTGGGCAAATGAGGTCCATCTTATCTGTGTAACCAGCTTATTCCATTCAACCATCTTATGTAGTTTAATATTTACATGTACTAATAATTTATTGGTGTCCTGGCTCATACCCGTCAGCATTAGGAGCAAAGAGTGAAGCAGGATGATGTACTTGTGACCAAGGGTTATTTTTCACTGTGCTTAAGTGGTTGTAAGTTGCCTTTATATTTTGCCTCATTTACGTGAATAAGATTTTGACTTATCAGAATATTTGTATGAATTTTACAACCATACGTATTGACTTTTCCTGCACAATTTATTAATTTTTAAGTAAGTCATTCTAAGGATATGGGTAAAGTACATTTTTCTGTACTTTGTAGTTACTATGACGAGCGTTTAGTGTGTAAACAATGTAAATATGAAGTAATTTGTTAGGTTTTCTGTAGTTGTTCTCCTCGGACCTATGACTTGCATGTTTAAAATTTTTGTTGTGGACATATATTATCCACAAATTGGTTTTAATTTCCACAGAACATTCTTATAATACAGTGTACCTGATACATGTATTTAGCATGTTGTACACAAGTTTTGTAAACCAGACAGGATATATGCATCCTGCACATTGATGTATGCCAGCTTAAGTAAGGTTTATTGCTATTGTACTTCACTTTATGAAGTAAGTCGAGTTGTATATTGAGTGATGCAAGTCACATGTACACATAACTGTTCATTCAACAGTCCATATTAATGTGCAATATTTTTTTTTTTGAATTTCTGTGCTGGGATGGCTACTTATTTTTAGTGCTATTTTTGGTATTGTGGCATGGAGAAATATTGGGCAGACTTCTTATGTTAGAACCTGACAAATAAAGAACAAAATGTATCGATATGTTTTATAATTCTATTCTCATAATGTTTATAAAATTGAATGATCATAATTTAATCATACCACTAGCGCAAAATATTTTTAGTGCATATCAGGAGATCTTGCATTTCTATCATCCATATGATAAACAAAACCAACTTTTTCCCCAAGGGCCATTGTATATAGACTTGAAAGTATATTTTCTTCTTCCATAATAAACAAGACAAGCAATTTTCCCAGGATCATGGTAGAAACAGACTTGGAACTTTAATATATTAGTTTACAAATTTATTGATAATGATCGATGCAACCTGGTGGCCTTAATAACTTGTTCTCTAAAATCTCTTCTGACAGATGTCCTGAAGCTTGCAAGAATATAATAAGTCACTTCCTAAGGAGGCTTATGGAGTTCCCAATAAATTGATAAATAATGCTTCTGTCATCAATTTCGTGATCTTAATATTCTGAAGTTGAGGGTACTTACGCGATATACAGTTGATGGATCAACTTAAAAGGTAAAAACACATGCAGAGTCATTTTAACAAGACGCTTTACTTTGGGTACATGATTGTAGCTGTGTTAAACTGCAATATGTGCCGTAGGCTTTGATTTTTATTGTTGGCCATTTAGTCATGGCTCATAGTAATTTTAAATCAACAAGATTTGACCAACCCTAGTATTGTTCTTACGTAATTTGTGCATTTTTCGATTGAGACATACGTCATTTTCAACTTGTAATGATGCAAGAAGTTTACTTTTACGTAATGCTGAAGGTTCTCGGTTTTGTCAAATCGCTTTTTTCTTCACATTGTAGAAAAATAACGGTTATTGAAAAAAACACCCCAAAAATATTAACAATGAATGAATGTTAGAAGATTGGAAGATAACTATGCAATATAAAAATATCGTTTCTGTATTTCGTTGATTTAATTTTTCAATCATTTTAACATACACATACACCAAAAGCATATAGTAAGGAGACAAAAATGACTCACTTCACTTATCTACAGGTCATGGAAGTTACCTTGATTTGCAACATTATAATTATAAAATATGCACTACGTAAGTCTAAAACCAAATACACACTGTATATTTGAAAAAAATCGACATAGAATTAAAATTAAAATTACTTCTCTTGCTGAAACCACAGTGTCTATACATGTAAACTTAAAGATAATTTCACACAACTATAGCTAAAGTCCACAGCAAATGACTAAATGAAGAAAGTCTCAGTATAAAGTAAAAGTAACAGAAGTAGCATCTAATAAATTTGCTCATCTGTTTCATTCCATCTGGCATGGTCTGTAAAAAATACAAGAAATCATTTTTTTAAGGTAATAATTATTGTATTGTACATAACATAGTTTGCCAGGAGGTATACTAGCATTTCTAATATGTAAATTCAAAAAAATTTGAATTTCCCCCTCTAGATCCGCGCATGCTCTCTTGCAGTTTTGTGTATTACTCACACTATATTGTATAGCGGTGTCTGCGACCTAATGACCAGAGCGAGCCGTCTCTCGGTGTCTGGCTGATTCATGTGTAGCAGACAGACATATGACCCCGCCACCAGGGAATAGACAGCGGGGGCGGAACTTCCCATGACGAACGGCCCGTCATCTCCGTCCGTCATCCGTACGGCGTCTCGGTAATGTTTGCGCAACCAGTCTATTCCAACGGGAACACTCTCCCCCTTTAGCTATTAATAGTAACATTTAAACACTATTATATTGCAATGCCTTTGTGTACACAGTTACTGTGAAATATTTACCCAATAGAGGGGAAAACAGTAACACAAAATCAATCGTGTTTTTTTTTTTTAAATAAATTTTAACTCGCCTGGGCCTGTTTTTTTTTTTAATTGTTCAGTTGTTACAACTGTAGCTGCAATAATATCGACCTCCCAAAATTAATGCATTTTAATGTAAATAATATGCGTTTCTACGTAAAAATAAAATTATCAAGTTCCTGGGGCGTTTAGTTTTAAACTCAAGTGATGATTGTATGTAACAAGACTTTAATCACCTATTTGTTAAAAAAAAGACTTTTTAAAAAAGATTCTTAAATACCTTGAAAAGCTGTAAGCCAATAGGAGCTTTTGAATCCACCATTAGCTGGAATTTTACTCTCTGGTCACCTACAAAATGAACAATGGTGACCCATGATTAACACTTCTGCTGGAGATCATATAAAGTTTTATCATTTCACGCATGTAAAATACCCGTTTATTTAACAAAGAATTACCAGTGTCAACTCTTACTAGTACATTCTCTCTCTCTCTCTCTCTCTCTCTCTCTCTCTCTCTCTCTCTCTCTCTCTCTCTCTCTCCCACTCTCTCTCTCTCTCTTACTTGGAATATTGATCTTGATCTGTGGATTGATATGGAATGTTCTGTGTGCGACCTGTCCCCCTGCGTTTGACCCCGCTCTCCATTCACCCGTGAGAGACTTCACATAAGCTAAATATAGCATATTATACAGTCAAAATGAAATATATACTGATTTCATGACTCTCTCTCATTATTTCGTAAAACAAAATTGAAAGAAATGAATATACATGTACAATTTAATGTAATTTTATTCCCGGTACAATAACTATTGATCAAATGATCGATTGTTTGAGAATATTGAATGCAAGATACGATTGGCCATCACAGTAAACAATTTTTTTTTGCTCACCCGAGATTAACATAGGTACCCCGGTGGTTCTAAAGTTAATGTAGAAAATTAAATCATTCGAATACAAGAACAGAATTGAGAGGATTTTTTTCTGAACACAATTAATACTAGTATATGTATTTGAAGCAGAAGGAAATTCACACATGCGTTAAAATTATCCAAATTCATCAGTAAGGTAAATCCAAGCTTCAACAGTTTGCCATACATCAATATTTACTATTTTTACCAAGATGAGCAAACTAGAGAAATAAAAGACGGGTTTATTACATAAATACAGATAAATTAAATAATAAATCATCTCCGTAACTTACCGTAACTTTTGGAATCTTCCCCATCGCAGGTCATTATGGTTACTTTCTGGGAGTCTATTTTCCTAAATAATTAAGGAATAAGGAATCATGTTTTAGTATTATGATGTGATAATTTTGATCGGGGCGTGGTCAAATCCAATAAAGCCCGAAGGGCTTTATGATAGATTTGACCACGCTCCAACCAAAATTATCACCTCCTAATATTCAAAGAATGATTTCTTATTACTTATATTTATATTATTTCCAATTTCTACATTTTAAAACAACATAATAAAATCACTATTTTTTACATGTAGCACATGTTTTTACATGGCGCAGCCAATACCGTGATTCGGTTATGCTATAAGACACGCCCAATTTGTGTCGCTCAGCTTTTTATGAAATTATTGGGTTATAGGCTTCAAAATTGATTCGTAATGTTATCACAGACAAAGACAGTTGAAACTGAATGAACATCTACATGTATAAACATTATACAATTTTAATAATAGCATATCACACATTTTTATCCAGAAATCATACGTGTGAAAAGTTACATCTATTACACAATATATAATTGTCAGAGTACAAAATAAGGGACTCAATACAGTAATATTTTTCAATTATACAAATAACATATCTAGTTCATTTCACATTTTGATTGCTTAAAAAAAACTAAAACTTTTACTGTGTGAGGCAGTATTCCACTTAAAGCTATAATAGATCGACCTTAATAAATTATCAATAAAAATTCTACATGCAGTTTTTTTTTTAAATATTAATTTTTTTAAAAAATTATGAATATAAATATTTTTGTTAAACTTTATATATCTTTAAGAACCAGCAAATAGCATACGTGCAATTAATTTTAATTTGAAAAATCATTATATTATATCGGTTCTTACTTTACGCCCCCTAGCGGACCAGCGCTGAACAAGCGGAGCATGAATTCCCGTTCTTGGCCTTCGTTCATGGCTGAAGGGATACAGACGTATTTTCCGGGTTTGAGTGAGAACCGGAAGGAGATCTGGGAATGGTCACTGTACACGTAGGTGTAGTTTTTACTGGGGATTCCCTCCTCTTGTAGAATAAGAATATCCTCTGATTCATTCTCTAAAACCTAACACAGACATAAAGAGTTGATTTATTATTAGAAAAATATTTCAATGAACTGATAAAAACAATATATCATGATGCATTCGAATTCTCTATAACATTAAACAGACATTCATTTCTGTTTTATAGAAATGTTTCAATTCATTTACAAAGAATCTATAAAGCACATGTAGTTACGATTCATGTTTATGATGATAGTGCAATTATGTATAATCTCAATATAAGTGAAATTATCTCGACGGGATTCAAAATAGCATATGTTCAATTGATAAACCAAAAAGCAGCATCATTTGATGATATTCAACGTAATCTAAAACAGTCAGCCAAAAAGCGATTAGTCACGGAAATTATATCAACAAATCAATTCATGTCTGCATTGTTCAATTCGTACTACATCTCATAATAATTTACCTGGAATAAGTCGGCCCGTATGCTCAGTTTTTGCGCTTTCCTATGTTTTGTACGTTGGATAAGCTGAACAACAAATGGAACAATTTCATTTTGATCCAAGCCTATAAACAGAACCAACAATGTTATAATAGGAACATTTTCTTAACGTTTTAGTTTTTACGTATATATTTGATTTGCTTTGCCATATTAATTACAAAATACATGTATTAGCGAAAACACTTGTTTTTCATTACCCATCACTTTGCCAATATTGTGTATTCTTGCATCTTTGCATCTACTAGCTTTTGTTTACTAGGAAAATTCCCTTTGAGATGCATGCACTTCCTACTAATTTAACCTATAACAACTTACATGTAGTTCTTGTTAATTAACCCACCTCCCCTTTTGAATAAATTTTATTTATTATCATCCTATGGAAAAGTAAACAAAGTATGACTTGAAGAACAATTTTTTTTTCAAAACTTCATTATAAAAATTGCGTCAGTAATATAATGTTTCTGGATTTCTGATACGCTTTATAGGTATGTAATACTTATACTAGTACTTTGTTCATCGATTTCAAACTGAAACTTTGGGTTTTTCATCCTATTCTGGAATCCGCCGGCTTCCTCTCCTTGCCATTGACCGTACAGACAGGTACAGTAGTCTGTAAGAGATGACTGCATTTCAATAGGATATTTTAAAAGGAATAATGAATCATTATTTAAATATTATGAGGTGATAATTCTCGTTAAGGCGTGGTCAAATCGAATAAAGACCTGAGGGCTTTATGATATATTTGATCACGCACCGACCGAAATTATCACCTAATAATATTCAAAGAATGACTCATTATTACTTATATTTATATAATTTTCAGCAATTATAAATACACGATTGAATACTACTGTATACAGGGAAATATTCGCCCCCATTTTATTTTTGTCCCTTTCGCCCTCGGTCTCGGCGGGCGAATTTAAGACTGAGCGAATATCAATGTTTCAAATTATCTCTCTTTAAACACAACTTTGCCCAGGCGAATTTAAGACGGGGTGAAACTGTTTCTAAGTGAATATGGGTGAAAATAACACGGGGCGAAAATAACCCTGTATACAGTAAAATATTTACCTAATTATGTGATTGTCGTTTCTTTTAATTCTGAAAACCTCGCCTGTGCACTTGAAGTTGAGCACCGACAATGCGTCAATTGAATTTATTAAACTGAACAACACAATTTGATTCGTAGTGTTGTCATAGACAAAGACACTGAGAAATGTAAATATTATTTTATATTAACACAGCTTCATTGTTATATATACATGTTTGTAAGTGTATGTAATTTACTGAGTATCGTAAATTCTATTTGGTAATCCTAGCTATTCTGATTTAAATATAATTCTAAATTCAGCAGTGACTAACTGAGAGAATCGGACCGTCCGTCGCTGTCAAAGTCCGGGGTGATGTTACAAATGGTCAGGGTTGTGAAAAGGTACAGAAAGTGATCCATGGAGATGTAGAACTCGCCGTCATCCTCGTTCGGTCCCTCAATGATTCCCTGAATACTCTTCCATTCCGAACTCCTATTTAAAAAATAATACGAAAAAAAAAACTAAAGCATTGGTATCATTTTAAAACTCATGGACGAAAATAATATCACAAATTCCTTCCTTACTGAATCAATTTCAGATTGTACATAAAATACTTTTCATATAAAATAATTAGAAAATCGATATACTACATTTAGTAAATAATGAAACGGCGTTTCAAGTATGTCATCTTTAGTTACAGAATAGAGAAGTTAAATTTTGGTTTATTTTTCTGTTATTTGTTATACTGTGGTTTCATTTATATTCAAGGGTATCAATTTTAATGGAAAAAGTGAAAATCACAGTTTCAAGGATACGTAAGTTCGTGGCCAATGACCCTATGATAACAAAATGTAAATAGAAATTGCACTTCAATGAACATTTAATTTCATGGGTCAACTTGATAACGAAATCCACGAAAATTGGTATTCAACGAATATGGATGAAACCACAGTAGTCTAAAATGTATCTTTCATTGGATTCATGACGTAACCTTCTTACCCATCAGAATATGGTCCTATCCACTCGGTTTTACCCCAAGGATTTCGCAACCGGAACAATCGAACTCCTTTTGCCTACATAAATTATCAGTATTTAGTTGTTTGCTATTACATCCAATGTGTAAAAGTAAGAGTTATCCCTCTTAGAAGCGGGATATTTGAAACGTGAACTCACTGTGACGGCGCCGGTTATTGTGTACTCATGTGTTCCGATTAGTCCAAACTTCTTGATAAACGTGCTCTGATGGTCAAAACAATAAAATAATAAACAAATAGCATAATTAATTAATTACAATATACATACATCATCTGATCAACACCCGTGTGTTTTATTCATCGGACGTCAATTTTCGTGGATTTGATTTTTGAGTCGATCCTCGAAATTCAAACAAAACATCCGCGACCTTAATTGTAATAAATGTGAACAACTTCAGAAATTAAAGTGCCCTTAAATTGAGCATTTTACTAAATCTACCAAAAGAAATGCCCTAGAATAATAATTTAACAACATAAGTCAATTTTCTTTTCAATGTGAAAATCACATCTTCCTTATTTCATAAGAAAAAGTTGAAACAAATTTCAAAAGAGATCCAGTGTGGGTAATTTTATATAAAAAGCATAAACAATTAACGTGTAGACAGTTAAAAGAAATATTAAGCTACTATTTAATACTTCAAAATAGCTCAAATACAGTATTGGTAAAGAGGAACAAAAACAGTTAGCACAATATCTAATTATTGATTTCCCAGAACTTGCAGAACTTACTGAGGTGCCGCACGTAACTGCAGCGTTCGAATAAAGGGCGTTCCTGACACGTGTGTGTAGTTGGCCAGGATCCATATGGAGTTTTGTCAGGTCGATTTCTTCCGGCACGCCCCCTGTCAGTGCCATGTAAGAGTCGGACGATACACCGCCACTTATTTCTGTGTAACTCCCATACATCCTTAAAACAAGTCCGTTGAAAATTTATGTTTGAAACAAGCAAGAAGAAGACAAGAGACTACCTACAAAAATATTGAAATTAGCTGGAATGCAACTATAACAGAAGCTAGAGACAGAAAGCCATGGAAATAAAACCATTCTTATGGCGCTGAGAAAATTCAGGTTAAAGTATCTCCATTTTCACGTTTTTCCAAATAGATATTACATTAATTAATTTGTGGGATTTTGTTTTATTTTTCCTGGTTTACTGAATTTGTAAACTATGCATATGTGGTACATAATTAAAATGGATAGAACTATACACAAATTTAGCATACTAGATATTATGATCAATTGATTAGAAAGATAATGTATCAGAATAAGTGAGCCTTGGGTTTACATGTAATTTGATCACGATTCTTAATTCTAAGTTATAATGATTAATGAGTACTACCTATACATGCAAAAGAAAAATTGATAAAATGATGATGGATAGAACCACGAATTCTGATACAATATACTGTGAACAAACTTTTATTCGCGGGCGAGAAATTTTCGGAAGTTTACCAAGAGCCTTATCGTCGCGAATAATTCTCGCCGCGAACCAGTCTTTTTCGTATAGTTGTTATAACAATAAAAGTCTGAATAGATAAAATCGCGAAATATAGTCGTCGAGAACTTCTTTAGTTTATCCCTAGTTAATCGCGAAATGAAGTCAACGCGAATAAACGTAATTTGGTTTAGAAATATATACTGTATTCACCTTGCAAAAGCTTTTTCCAGCAGAGACACCCACATCTCGTTTGGATCAGTGGCAGAGTGGGCGGAGTAAACTTGCTCTCTGTTGATGATTGGCAGATAGTCGTCAATGAAGACGTCATCCCAGATTCCAAAGCGCCAGAACCGACAGTGGAAAATACCGTCATAGTTCGGGGTACCTACCGGGTAGGAGTCACGGGGAATAATCTGAAAATGACCAACCGAAAACTTTCCGTGTTCTAAATCTGGTCTGTTGATGCTCATCTTCCCAAGTCAAGGTTTTCTTGTCCGCTCCGCTCTACACTCAACACTCAAGGGTTTATGTAGAGCGAAGCGGATCAGAAACTCTTGACATGGTAAGTTGGTTGATGCTTGGATTTTGCCCTATGTTTTACAGTGTTTCATGAATTATATTGAAATTGTATTAAGTTTAAAGATTTTGTCTGCCTGTTCAGTATAAATGTACATGTATATTAATACACGTTGTACATGTATACGTACTTGCATTAACTGAGTAAGGGAACATGATCTCAATTCAGTTAGTACTACATGTATAAGTAAAATATTTTTAAAATATTAAATTATACATGAATACCAGGGTATTTTAAAGAAGATATTGTTTTGAAATGAAAAAAATCGTTACATTTAACTGTTATAATAACGATTGCATTTTTTTCTATTTAAAAGACAAGAATCTAAACTTTTGATTTTCTTTTAAAAAATATCAATTTAAAAAAAAATTTGGAAAGACGAAAAGAGAAATAAAATCATAAAAAAACGTGTCAATTTCTTTATCAAATGGATCAATATTTCGTCCACGATTTGAAAATTAGTATAGCGTCTACTTACGGTTTAAAAGACAAGTTTGTAATAATGATTTATCTCTTTTTAAGACTCGGCCATGTTCTTACCCTGCGAAGAAGTTTGGGTTTGTCGGCGATGTTAGCCACAGAGGCGAGGAACCAACAAGTTCCAATGGATCCCTGGCCGATGTCATAGCGAGAGGTACCCTCAGAGAACAGACAGGGACTACTAGCGAACTCCTAAGAATTTGGAATTTAGAATTATCGTGACGAGTTACAAGTGGTCTACTTATAATAATTGAACAAGCAAGGATCATCAGCAAATTCTACTGGAACAAGTTTTGAGAATAGTTCACAATGCAGTATTTAAGTGAGTCTTTATTGTTTTTAACGAACTTTTAACAAGATATTTACCTGCTAAGTAAGAGTTTCGGATACCTAAAAGCTTGTTTTCAAATTTGCTGCTCTTTTCAAAACTTTTTTAGTTTGAATATCTCAACAATCGGGTATTCATACTTAAGTATGTCTTGATATACCGGTAACTTTGGTAACTAACACTTACCTCCGGACGTTTCCACTTCAGGGACTGCCGGTTATAATCTTTGCCCATGGCAACCCACAGAGGAAATTCCTCGTCAGTGTACCATTGACCGGGGGACACTTTCGGGCGAACCTCGTAATCGTATTCTTCCGGATTAGATCGGAAATCTATTTGCATCTCGAACTGACCCAGGTCATTTTGAACGTATTGTTGTCCAAATGTTGAAGGTTCTACAAAGTTGTGCCATTTCATTATCACAAACTGATCAAGGATATCAATGGTTAATGTTATTATTACAAAGCAAAGTGATTCATTACAGAAAGTAGAAAGAAAATCTATTGTTGCACTTAAATATCTATTAAGAAAAGAAGGGCAACTTAAACACTGACGGTAGTAACTTTGAAAATACATTTTGTACTTTTTCCAGTAATTTCCTTGGAAGTACATATATTGTACATATTGTTTGAGATTAAAAAGATGACTATGCTATTGGAAGACATTACAAATACTATTGAAATCAACACAATAAAATCAGTTATTAATAAACACATTATACATAGTACTGAAGCGTGTTAGTGCCATGTTGTGATTATTTTTTCATTAAAATGCCAATTTAAATCTTAGAATTTCCAACTTTAAACTTTTAAAAAAGCCAACTTACAATAAGAATTGAAATTTTCAACATTTATCTTGAAATTTTTAGCTTTAAAGTTGGAATTACCAGCTTTAATTTTTGAATTTTCCTCTTTTGATATTACGATAAGTTTTTAGAGGATGACTGTACTTAGCCCCAGGTTTTGGGCCCTTTTCGGTCGCTTTTGTTGCGTTTATTTCTTAACCTGATATCACTTTTGTTTATTTTATTAAAGAGTCTTTTCAATTTCCAACATAAATTTAGATTTTAGACTTCGATACAATAAACTCATTCTATGTTTTTCTCCATATAACTTTCGAAAAAAAGAGAATTTTTGCTTATCTACCCTTGATCTAACATAAGATTGATATTAATATGCATGAGAGGTGGAGCTGACATTATCAGAATGGAACTAAAATTAGACTAGCATGAATAACAATGCCATGTATTAAAAATTATGTGATCACTCTTTCACCATAGCGTTTACTATTCTATATGGTACAAGTATTTTATTTACTATGGTTTCAACAATAAGACCACGCCCGTGTAAGTACAGAAGACTTTAAATCAATGCTTGACAATTAACGTGTTCATAACATGCTACCTTACACGTCATGTGATAGAATTTTGTATTCACAAAGTTACCTGAGGTCAGAAAATCACGTGGTGAATTATAATATTCAACATGTATCAACCCTTGGTAACAACAGAGAAAGCGAAAGTAAGAAGAAGCAGTTTTTTCTAATTTAAACCATGAGCGCATGTTTGTCTATTAATCTCCGTGTGACATAACTTAGATAATGCAAATATACAATGATTACTGTTAAACGGAGAACAATAGACAATCATGCGCTGACTATGTATAAAGTCAGTATAAATGTGGGCGTTCTCATTATCGTACATCTTCGCTTGCCAAGGGTTTTCGGTCCACTCTGCTCCCCATAAACATGGGGAGCAGAGTTGACCGAAAACTCTTGGCTTGCGAAGATGATTATCGTATGGAGATTCAAGAAATCGCGATGACCCCCGCCTATGAAACCATAATCGTACTTGGTAACAACATACTTTTATTTAACGCAATAACGTAAAGTTGCAGTTTGGATGTTGACGATTTCTGCAATTCAAAGAAAATTCTTCTTTTAATAAAAGTTTATTTTCTCGCAAATATCACATGTCCTTACGTGCAGTCATCCTTTCAGACGAATGTCTAAAAAATCATCTTTATCAACGCCATGTTGATAAAGATACGATCAAAATATACAAATTGCACGTCTTTGATTTGATTTTAATTGTGTCTACATATGCTTCTTTCTAATACTACATTTAATTAACGACATTCTTTTGTTTTACTTATCTAATTTATATACGAAAATTTCCAGTTCAGACGCCGAATTAAATTCCAAGATTAAAGTTGGAAATTCCAACTTTAAAGTTTGCTTTTGAATGATGAAACATTAATATGGCACTAATACGCTTCCGTAATATAGTTAGTACAGCACAACTTGTACAGTGTATTCATTGTGAAAAGAAGTATAAAGAAGTATAAGTTAAAATAACTATCTATAAAATTTCCGTTAACTACAACAACAAACTCCCCTTTTGAAAGAGAAAAAAACCAACAATTATATTATATTTTTAAAGCTCTATTTCTCCCATTCAGATCTGATCGATTCTGTATTGCATATGAATTAAAAAAAAGTAAAAAAAAAAACTGTATACATACCGGGGCTACCGTATCTAAATATTTCTTCTAGGCGAAATAACAAATCCATCGTTATATATTTTGCCGACCCTATGTGTTTTGTGTCGATGTCAGTGTTAATTTACAATGGATTTTGTTCCCTTGCAATAAAATTTTTCTCGTTTTGTTGCACTGAGAAAAATTCTCCTGCTTTAACTCATGCTTCGTGTCATGATATTGAATGTTTATATTATTATTAAATGCTCAGCAACAAATGATAGAGGTATCATTTACAATTGTATGGAGCGCTGAAACTAAAAAACAAAACCTTGTAAATGAACTGCATGCATGAACAATACGCACATAGGTGAACGAAATTTAACGACTTCAAAATAGACAAAATACAAAATTTAAAAAAAACACACCCCCCCCCGCAAGATAAAAAAGAAAAAAAAAGAAATATTATTTCAAAGCTTGACCAATATACATTCACACATCAACTTAGTTTGAAAGATTCGATTTATTTGCTCTAGCTTAAAGCGAAATTAAGAATATAGGTGATACGTTCGTGCTCTAAATAACTCAATACATGTATGTTGCATATTATGATCAATTGATTAATAAACCGTGAAAGTTCAGCTTACAAATACGTTTGTGCACAACTCATTTATGGCAATGCAGTTAAGTTTTACTTAATAGACAGTTCTATATTGTATAACACAATATATGGCCGTGTTTTAACATCAAATATCATGACTGTTACTAACACAAACCTCGATATTATCCACCATGGGAATTCCACCCGTTTTTTCTTCCTTGTATCTCGTGTATAATTCACAATGCACTGAGCGACGTCACGTGATGAATTTAAAATGACGGGTGCAAGCTGGTGAATCGGTAACGAGAGCTTTCAATTCAATATACTGAATGGCAAAGATTTTTATCTCAGATTAACAAGTAGTGTCATGCTTTAAAAAGTAATTTTTTTTTTAAAATATGTAAGTAATAAGTATCCCTTTGATTATATGCAGAATACAATTAAAAACCGGGAAGCTATTCTTATTTCACGAAATCAATTGAACAAAGTAATAAAAGTATCATCATATGAATTAGTTTTAGAAAATATCACGCATTTTTATATACCCATGAAGCAAAAAGAGTAGGAATTATTTTCTTAAGAATAGTTTGTTTTGGGGTATAATTATACGATTATATATAAAATCATATAATGAAGTTTTATATACCCATGAAGGAAAAAGAATAGGAATTATTTTCTTAAGAAAAGTTTGTTTTGGTGTATAATTATATGATTATATAAACGTTAGGATATAAAAAAAGTTGTCTGCCTACTATAAGGGATATAGATATCTAAAATCGGTCCCATATTTCAATATGATTAGATATTTTCGACCAAATTCAATTATACATGAACATTTGAATGAACTATCATGTAGTTTTATTCTGTAGTGAGCTCTCCGATACTCATTTGTATGTGATTTAAGAGAGCTAGATGATCATGTTATTTGGAGACCATACCAAGGAGGCTGGGTGACGAACAAATTAGCCATGCGATGCACCTTAAAATTTTAGAGATGAGTTTGAGGCTATGAACAATTTTTAGTTAAATATATACATATACATGCATTTTAGCTTTATCATTCGAATGTTTCCGTTCATTTTTTAACAGAGCCCCCCCCCCTTTTTTTAAAAAGGAAATCAATATATTCTAAAAATAGACATGACCATTCAGCACCTTTATTCCCATTGAGACGAATATTTCTGTATAAAAAATTAGAAAAGTATTCAAACTCCAAATATAAAATATTAGATTTTTTTCTTCTAAATAACAATAAAGTTTATGGCTAAAATCCTATTCAAAATGTTAAGGTACATCAGATGGGTAATTTGATGTGCACATGTACATGAAGTTTCCTTAAGTAAAATTCGAACATAACAATGTGGTGGTTTATACGTCGTATGTAAATTACCTATCCATAAACACGTAGAGATAAAAAGAAGAGAATATCAATTATTTCGACATTTTATTGTTAAGACGAGAACATGTCTACTTTTGTAAGTAGGGACATGCTCATACATGTAAGTAAGTACAGACTTTTTTATGCTTTAAAATCATAAAAATATTCAAAATTATAAGGTACATGTGATGCATGCGCGGATCCAGAAAATTTTTCCGCGGGGGGGGGGGTCCGACGGTTATTTGAGTTATCATTTAAGAAGTTTGAATTTGTAGGGGGGGGTCTCCCCCTTCCTCCCCCCCCCACCTCTAGATCCGCATTTGCTGATGGGTAAATTGATGTGCACATAGCCTCCTTAATTAAGTACGTCGCGAACATAACATGTGAAATGTACTTTTATATGTAAATTAACAACACGCAAACATGCATAGAGATAAAGGAAGAGAATATTAAAGATTCCGACATTTTATTGTAAAGACGAAAACAGGTAACTTTTATAAGTAGAGACAGATTGATAGGTAAGCACAGTCAGTTTACAGGTATCAAGAAAGATACTGAAACTGTATAGTACTATCCAAAAGTCACAAAAATAAATACGTCATTCTTGGTGATGTCTTTAAAAACAAAAACTTAGTTCAAGTATATATATGTCACGGTTAGTCAGAGATTGTGAGATGCAACGGAAAATACTTTCATAAAATGCAAATACAGTAAATGTACGTATAACATAACGTATATATATATATATATATATATATATATATATATATATATATATATATATATATATATATATATATATTGGTAGAGCACATGATTAGAGATTCAGAGGGCCCTAGTTTAAATCCCAGTCTGATTTGTTTTTATTTCTCCCATCCCCTTACAACAGCAAATTTATGGTAACCTATTTAATTCATTGAAATTTTCTAATAGAAACAACACCACTTATTCAAAGTAAATCTGTGCTAAACTATATTGGTGCATTTTTTCAGTTAAGAGGCCAGCATCAATTAAAGCTCATTTTAATGCATGAAGGAGATAATTATAGTCTTATTAAAATAGCTCTACAATGTATGTACATATAGGTGTACAAGTAGCATCTCAGAAATATTTGATGTTAAATTGATAATAGCCCTAAGTATTTGCAGTGATCTTGTCAATGACACATACATGTAAATGTACAATTTCTTAAATAGAGACAAATTGAAACTACCAGTAAGGTTTTTTTTCAATCTGCTTGTTGATTGAATTCACCCAATCATGCTGTAAGAAACTGTACATGTAGTAACACTTTGTTTTCCTTTTTGCAAAGGATGAAAGAAATGAAAATGTAGAAATCCTGGCATTGGACACCAAAGCAGCCCTGGGAAAATTCCAAGGTGCCCAAGTTAAAGCTGATGGACTAGGTCAGTGTTTGCTTTGATGTCTTTTGCTGAATACAGGGTTATGTGTAGAATCTTCTGATAAATCTTATTATTGACTGTCAATTAGTAATCCTCTCTGTGCATGAAATTCCAACAACAACAAACTGATTTATGTGTGAGTAACTCTTCTCACCATTATCGAGTAAGACATGTGAATATATTACATGTATGATGTAAGAGGAATGTTAATAAGCTTCTTATTTGACACATAAGATGTAAAGCATGTTATTCTAAAGTCTATTTTGCTTACAGATTTCTCTGACAGAATAAGTAGGTCCAGGAGAACTGGATATGATGTTGAGAAGACAGAATATGAAATGGTAAAGAGTGTTGAATATGCATGCAGTACTAATTCATTTTCGATTTCATGTCCTGATCTCACAGACTAGATTCCTCTTGTTTTCAATGCAGTTTGAGGAAGGCGCCAGTAAGATAGAGACTCCCCAGCAGAAGCTACAGCGGCTCCAACATGAGATCCGCGAGCTTGGCGAGGAAGTCCACGCAATCCAGAAAAACGTGAAGAAAGATGCCACAGCAGAGAAAATCTCCCCAGTGGACATCAGCAAACAGCTGGAGTATCTACAGCATCAGCTCAATGACCTTCACCTGGAGAAACTCCTGGGGCCAGAGGCCAAGGTCGACCTCTCAGATCCTTAAGGTCAATTACAAAAGTAAGAATAGACTTATAGCTTTTTATGTTCAGGTTTTGATGTAAAAACACGCAACAGCTAAAGTAATTTACAAACTTTTTAATTTTCTGGTTTTCTAGGAGTATTTTATTGGAACTTTTACACATGTGGATGGGAACATTTAAAATTAGGTTAAAGTCTGTGATTAATTTGATGTACCAAAAGTCGTATTTACATGTACCTAATTTTTTGTTGTTATGTCTCGATCTTGCTAGACGCCTTCTGACTGAATTAGCTGCTTATAAACCAACAGAGGGAAAGCCACCAGCAGGAGCAAAAATTGATAGCAGTTGTGTGACCTACGAACTGTTTTACCGAACAGAGCAGGCACAGTTCAGCAGAAATGCCAGGGTAACTGCATGCAATCTTACTGATAGTGAACTACGTAAAAGGTTTTATTTAATAGATGCTAACTCCAGAAAAGTTTGGACCTTGTACTTGCCAGTTTATCTAACTAGAGATGATAATTATGTTCATCTGCATCACCTATACTTTACTTCATTAACTCTCTCTCTCTCTCTCTCTCTCTCTCTCTCTCTCTCTCTCTCTGTCACACACACATTCAAGTCACAAGCAGTAATGTCTCAACTCCGTCTACTGTGATCGAATTTGACAGAGGTCAGTCAAAACATTACGTTGCAACTTTTCTGGAGTTATACATATCAAGCTACTGCATAGTTCAATTGTTTTTTAAAGGGAGAGAAAAATGTGAGATTACAATCAAAAGATCTCATGATAATAAATAATTGTAGATTGTTCTAATTACAGTTTATGAAAATATTGTGTATTTTTTACCATTACAAACACTTATTCAACATATTTATTTATTTTAAACGTAAAATGCCAAATAGTACATTAAATGATATTAAGAAAACTTTGTGTAATAAGCTATACCTATTTTCTAAGGTGGCCAAGCTAGAAGAAAGATTGGAGAGACTGGAGGCAGTGCTGGGTCAGGGATCAGATAAAGTGTTCAGTGTAGAGTCTATCCTATCTTATGGCTATTGAAAACCTAAAATATGTAGTTCTCTGTTAGTTTTATCAGATTCACAGTTTTAAACACCAAAGTTAATTTAAATAAACACTCTCTATTTCAGGGAATCTTAACTGCTGACACTGACAGCAAGGGTATAGTGGTAAGTGTTTGTCTGTATGTCTGTCTTGCTAGGGTTTTCAAAATGGCAACAATATAGTACAGGAAATTATCCTACTATAAATAGAATATTTATAACATGGGTGCCTGTGGATTGGAATATGATAAAAAAATATCTGAGTCATCACTTGGGTATTTTCTTGTAAGTAAGTTAGGCAAAAACAGAATATATTTTAAAGATGTCCTAGTATTCAATACACTCCACTAATTGTTGCTTTTTACATGTGATTAGTTGTTATATACATGTATATGTTGTCAATGTTGGCAGGAGTCTGTCGGGGTGTTGAACTCCAAGCTGTCCCTGCTGGAGCCCAGCAACTTGGACCAGGTGGATGTCCTGCTGGCCAGTGTGATACAGAAACTCAACCAGATTGGCTAGAACAAATAAGGTCAAGCCGACCAAGATAGACAAAACAAGGTACAGGGCCGATATGAAGAGTGCAAAAACTAACATGTAATGTTATAAAACTTTCATGTTAAATGCTGAAATCTGATTTGTTTAGACGCAGTTGATAATCCGTTCTATTACCATCAGCGTTAGCAACACACTTGGCAAAGGGTAACACAACGAATTGTTACATGCTCATAAATTATGCGCGTACAGTTCGCCGTAAAATTCACATCATTTCTATATAAAAGCAGTAAAATGTTCTCTAAAATTAAGACATTCAGTATAATAAAATAAATAGTGCCTGTTTGGGAGGGTAACTGTTGAAATTGGCACCTCTCAAAAACCATTGTCAATCTCCACTTCACGTCGGTTGACAAATGTTTTCTTGAACTTCGGAATGTCAATTTCAGCTGTTACCCTCCCAAACAGGTACTATTTATATGTTGATGTTAATCCCTCATGGGAAAACCAAATAACAATTTTGCCATCGGCTACAAAACCAATGATTAATAATTGAAACTACCCAACCCCCCCCCCCCCCCCTCAAAAAAAAATAATAAAATTTAATATCTATACAATTATGTGACCTTCAACTTTATCTCATTTGAGACTGAGGCTGTCAGTAAAGAAAATTTTAAGGTCATTTTTTTGAGCATGAGTAAGGGTGTAGAATGTTTTACAAAGAGACTCCCTAATTTGATATTAGAATTCTAATGGTCTTCATTTTTTTAATCAAAATTTGTTTTACAGGCCACAGAGTTGTATGATATGGTGAAGGAAAATGGGATTCAATTCGAGACACTTTGCCCCATGTTGTGGACAGACTGGTGTCTCTCAAAGAACTTTATGAACAAGGTATGTAAAAGTAAAAAATAATGAAATATATGAAGATCTTATACAATATTTTAAGTGGTAAGAAATTATTTATGAAAACTTCTTAGCATGTAGTGCTTAGTACTTAGTAATAAAATTATAAAAATTTTCAAAACCTTGCAAGAATTATGTTAATATTTTAATATTAATTGACAGAGAATTTCAGTCAGTTTACAGTATGATGAAATAAAATATTTTTTTTGTTGCTTTTTTAGTCAGATATCATGTTTTCTGTTAATAGTTTTTCCATTGAGTCAGATATCATGTTTTCTGTTTATAGCTCTACCACTGAGTCAGATATCATGTTTTCTGTTTATAGCTCTACCACTGAGTCAGATATCATGTTTTCTGTTTACAGCCATACAGTTTAGTCAGCTGTTGTCACACCTAGACAATGCCTAACAGGAGATAACCACCACACTGTGGGCTCATGGAGACATGATGAAAAAGGTAAGGCTCAGAAACTCACTACATAGATCAAAGAATAACCTTGACATGACAAAGGTCATGGTCATTCTTAGTGAGAGGTCCTACACAAAGTCAAGTTAAGGATTTTGATTGTATGTTTAAAGTCTAATCTAAAGACGTTGAGAGTCTTGCATGTGTGTCATCTTAATATAAGTTAGGTTCATTTCTTAGGATTGTAGTTGCCAATAATTTGGGAAAAGTTGAAGCAAAGCATGTTCTCGCATATACTTTTTCCATCTCTTTAAGTATTCTTTTTTGCAACAATGAAAAATTAGTACACAGGCTACATGTGCCACAGCAGTCAAAATATGTTATACATGGAGCAACACTTTTATCTTAATGAAAATACCTTTGCATGTATCATTTTAATTGATTCTTAATTCCGTTTGTTTCAGCTGCAAGCAATGTTAAAAGAAAACAGTGGCACAATCAAAGCAAATTGTGAGAGTCTAGACCTTCTGTGCTAAAGTGGTTGTAAGTTGCCTTTATATTTTGCCTCATTTATGTGAATCAGATTTTAACTTTTCTGAATATTTGTATGAATTGTACAACCATACATATTTCTGGACTTTTTTCTGCACCATTTATTAATTTTTAAGTAAGTCATTCTAAGGATTTGGGTAAAGTACATTTTATTGTACTTTGTAGGTACAATGACGAGCATTTAGTGTCTTAACAATGTAAATATGAAGTATTTGTTAGGTTTACTGTAGTCGTTCTCCTCGGACCTATGACTTGCAGGTCTGAAATTTTTGTTGGGGACGTATTATCACCACATTGGTTTTAATTTCCACAGAACATTCTTATAATACAATATACCTGATACATGTATTTGGCATGTTGTACACAAGTCTTATAAACCAGATAGGATGTTTGTATCCTACACATTGACATAGGCAATACTAGCCATGCTTAAATAATTAATGTTTGTAGCTATTGCATTTCACTTTATGAAGTTATATTGTATAATTATTCAGTGATGCAAGGCACATGTACACATTACTGTTCAATCAACAGTCCATATTAATGTGTAATATTTTTTTTTATTTCTGTGCTGGGATGAATGGTTACTTATTTTTAGTGCTATTTTTGGTATTATGGCATGGAGAAATATTGGGCTGACTCCTTATGTTAGATTCTGACAAATAAAGAAGGAAAACGTTTTCAATGTGTTGTTTGTATAATTTATTCTTATAAAATCGATGAAATTGTATGATAACTTAATCGCATGTACTAGTGCTAAGCATTTTGGGTGTATAATGAAGCTCAATGCTCCCACGTATCTCTCTCTCTCTCTCTCTCTCTCTCTCTCGTTTCTGATAAACAAGATGAACAATTTCCCCATGGTCATGGAAGAAACAGACTTGGAACTTCAATATATTAGCAAGCAAATTGATTGGTAACGATTGATGTAGCCTGGTGGCCTTAATACTTTTGTTCTCTGTAATCTCTCTTGACAAAGGTCTTGGAGCTTGCAAGAATATAATAAGTTACTTCTTAAGGAGGCTTATGGAGTTACCAATAAATTGTTATGGAATGCTTCATTCATCAAATAAATTGTTATGGAGTTCTTCATTCATCGATTTCGTAATCTTAATCTTCTGAAGTTGGTTAAGAAGTTGTGTTTTACCAGACTGAGGGTACTTGCACGATATTTAGTTGATGGATCAACTTAAAAAGTGAAAACACACGTAGAGCCATTTTAACGAGAGCTTGGGCTTTGGGTAGTTGCGTCAAACAGCAATGTGACGTAGGCCTGTCTATTTCATTATCGGCCATTTAGTCATGGCTCATTGAAATTTATCAACAAGATTTGACCAACTCTAGTATTACGTTTTACGTAATTTGCGCATTTTTCGCTTGGGACATACGTCATTTTTAACTTGTAATGATGCAAGAAGTAAATTGTTACATCATACTGAATTACCCAGGTTAATTCGCTCTATCTTCACAATGAAGAAAAATAACTGTTACGGTTATTGGGAAAAAAAAACATTTACAATGAATGAATGTTAGAAGATAAGTATGCAATATAAAAATAACGTGTCTGAAGTTTTGTTGATTTGAATGTTAATGTGTCAACCGTTTTAAAATATTACACATATCCCGAAAGCAAATATACTTTAAATAATATTATAGTAATGAGACAAAAATGACTTACTTCACTTATCTACAGGTCCTGGAAGTTATCTTGTATTTGCAACGTTTTTATTTATAAAAATAATCGAGGATAATACAGTGAAGTTTAGCATTACACTAAATCTCAAACCAAATATACACCATACACCCTATATTTAAAAAAAACGACATACATGTGTTTTAAAACTACTTTAAATTTCCTACTTCCTATATAATTTCCTATTATATACAAGTATATAGAGATAATTTCATATGGAAAACACAACAATTATAGCTAAAGTCAATAGCTGAAGCAAGTAACATCACGTGTTTGGAACTACTTGTCCAATGTCTCATTGTAAAATTAAAGTCACAGAAGTGGCAACTAATAAATTGACTCATCTGTTTCATTCCATTTGGTGTGGTCTGGAAAAAAAAATACAGGAAAACTTAAAAAAAAATTGTACATGCCTGTATTTTAATAATATTCATTCTTGGGGTAGGGGTACTTTAGTATTCAGAAATAAACACAGAAGTATATAAATGAATATGGATTAAACAGCAGGCAAACAATAGCCTATATTAGTTCTCTCCATTAAAGATCAAGGTACATATATACATGTTTATTATACCTCTGTGAATATTTTCTATGTAAAATTACAACGAATAAACAAACTATTCTATCTAACCGTGAAATAGTTTCCGTGCCCATGGTGAATAGTCATCGAAACTATTCACCGGCTGCATTTGATTTCCCTCCTTTTTAAAATCGGAACACCTCTGACGTAATCCGATCGCTACATTAAATTCAAAATCCGATAACTCTAATCTGTTCATCATCAAGAAATTCTGCATCGCCGACAAATCAAGTTTTCTTCGTTATAATAAAATACCTATTTACTGACTATTCATACGATAGCAAGTTTATTGCCCCCCTCGACAGCAACTATTTCCCTCGGCTTCGCCTCGTGAAATAGTTGCTGTCTTGGGGGACAATAAACTTGCTATCGTCATCGTAGCCAGTAAATAGGTATATAATATTTATAATAGTAGTGCGGTAGGGGTACCAACGAAATCTACGAAAATTGAGCCCAAGCAAATATAAATGAATTCTTATATAGTATTGCCATTTAATTGTGAATTTTGTATTCATTACTACCTGGTAAATTCAAAATTGCAACATATTTAGATTATTGATATTATCAAGATGTACTGTTCAATCTAAATGAAGTATTTTTCTGTTTAGCATCTAGGCCTAGCTATAACGCTGTTTCAGATGGTTTAAAAAAATTATTGAATGAAATCGTAAATATTTCGACGGTATCATTTTGTTAATGTTACTTTGTTCATTGATTCAATAGTTTAAAAAAAACTTGTATCGACGAACATACATAACCTACGTCACAAAGTAATGAAGTCCTTCAATATTGAGATATCAAAATGCCTCGCATTGAGCAATCTTGTATACTCTCGCATGCGCGGATACTGATTTTTTTTAGTGGGGGGGGGATATTTGAATATGCCCGGGGGGTTCGAGGTATATTTTAGGTAATTTTAATATGTAAAATAATTTAAGAAAGTTGAATTCCCCCCTCTAGATCCGCGCATGCTCTCTTGCAGATCTGTGTCATCTTCGCTAGCCAAGGGTCTACGATCCGTAGCCCTTTGCTAGCTAAGATGGTTAGACTGTGTTTACTCACTCTATATTATATAACGGCGTCTCCGACCTAATGACCAGGGCGAACCGTTTTTCTGTGTCTGGCTGATCCATGTGGAGCAGGCAGACGTATGACCCCGCCTCCAGGGAATAGACTGCGGGGGCGGAGCTTCCCATGACGAAGGGACCGTCATCTCCGTCCGTCGTCCGAACGGCGTCTCGGTAGTATTTGTACAACCAGTCCAATCCAACGGGAACACTCTCATCGTTTAGCTATTAATAGTAACATTTATACAATATTATGTTGCAATGCCTTTGTGTTCACAGTTACTGTGCAATATTTACCTGACAGAGGGGAAAAAGGAAACACAAAATCAATCGGCCTTTTTTTTTTAAATACATTTTAAATTAATTCGTTTGGGTCTCTTTTTAATGAAATGTTCAATTGTTATAATATACAATGGACATGTATAATAGCTGCAATAATATCGGCCTCCAAAAATTTATGAATTTAAAGGAAATAATTAATAGGCGTTTCTACGTAAAAAACAAAATTATCATGTTCCTGGGGCGTTTAGTTTTAAACTCAAGTGATGATTGTATGTGATAAGACTTTAATCACCTGCTTTTTAAAAAAAAAAATCTTAAATACCTTGAAAAGCTTTAAGCCAATAGGAGCTTTTGAATCCACCATTAGCTGGAATTTTATTCTCTGGTCACCTACAAAATGAACGATGGTGATCCATGATTAACACTTTAATAGCTACATTTAGAGATCATATAAAGATTTATCTTTTCACCCCTTTATTAAGCATAGAATAACGAAACTATCAATATGATTGTCAATTCTTACTATAGCAAATTCTCTCTCTCTCTCTCTCTCTCTCTCTCTCTCTCTCTCTTACGTGGAATTTTGATCTCGATCTGTGGGTTAATATTGAAGGTCTTGTGGGACACCTGACCTCCTGCATTTGAACCCGCTCTCCATCGACCCGTGAGGCACTTCACATAATCTAAATATAGCATATTATAAAGTCAATATGAAATATAATACTGATTTCAAGATCCACCCTCATAATTTCATAAAAAAAGGTTTTGAAAATAATGAATATACAATTTAATATGATTTTATTCCCGGTACAATAACTAATGATCAACTGATCGTTTGAGAATATTGAATGCAAAATACGATTGGCCATCAAATAAAACTAGATTCTGAAGCAGAAAGAAATTGACGTATGTGTTAAAAATCAATCCAAATACAATATGCAATACATCAATATTTACAGTACTATTTTCACAAAGATGAGCAAACTATAGAAATAAAGACAGTTTAGTACATAAATATACATGTAGATAAATGAAATAATAATTTATATTATCATCTCAATAACTTACCGTAACTTTTGGCATCTTCCCCACTACCGGTCATTATCGTTACTTCACTGGAGTTTATTTTCCTAAAGAAATGTTTTTAAAAATCATCCATCTTGAAAAAAAAACTATAAACATTATACAATTTCAATAATAGCATATTACAGTTTTATGCATTTTTATACACAATTCTTACGTGTTTAAAGTTACAACTATTACATATAATTGCCGAAGATAGGGGAACCAATACAGTAATTTTTTTTTCAATTATGATATATATCTAGTTCATTTTACATTTTCATTGTCTAATAAAAGCAAAACTTTTACTGTGTGAGGCAGTATTCCACTTATGGACATTAACAACTTATCAATGAAAAAATTCTACATGCTGTTTTTTTATATTTTAAAAAATTATGAATACATTTATAAATGTTATTGTTTAACTTTATATCAATTTAAGGACAATTTTAAGGACTGCGAATTGCAAACGTGCAATTAGGCATACTTTTCAGAAATTATACATGTAAATATCATTATTTGCTGTGCTTACTTTACGCCCATTAGCGGGCCAGCGCTGAACAAACGAAGCATGAATTCCCGTTCTTGGCCTTCGTTCATGGCTGAAGGGATACAGACGTATTTTCCGGGTTTGAGTGAGAACCGGAAGGAGATCTGGGCACGCTCACTGTACGTGTAGGTGTAGTTTTTACTGGGGATTCCCTCCTCTTGTAGAACAAGAATATCCTCTGACTCATTCTCTAAAACCTTTAATTAAGAGACATATTTATTGATTTATGTATTAGAGAAAAGTTTTAATGCACTTACAAAAAATTCATTATAAGGCAACAACATTGAACAAAATTATGGAGTTGATTAATATTTTTTTTTAAAAATCAATACATTAAAAAAATAAATAATCTATAAAGCATATATAAAATCCATTTGTAATATAATAGAGCAATTATGTTGACTTTCAAAATACATGTAGGTAAAATAATCTTGAAGGGATTGAAAAAAAGCGTAGGCATAATCGATAAATTTAAAGTACACAAAACATTCGATGCTTCCATGGTGTAATCTTACACAGTCAACAAAAATCATCGATAAATTAATCACGTACAGTATATCAATGTATTAGCAGTTCGACCTAATTAAGGAATAAGGAATCATTCTTTGAGTATTATGAAGGCATCTTTATGATCGGGGGCGTGATAAAAGTCAATAAAGCCCGAATTAAGGGCTTCCTGATAGGTTTGATCACACACGACCGTAACGAATACCTCACAATATTAATGATTCATTGTTAGTTATATAAATAATATTTACCCGGTATAAGTCGGCCCGTATGCTCAGTTTTTGCGCTTTCCTCTGTTTTGTACGTTGGATAAGCTGAACAACAAATGGAATGATTCCGTTTTGATCAACGCCTTTAAAATAAATAGAACCAACAATGTTATGTTAGGGACATTTTCTTATCTGTTCACATATATTTGATCTGCTATGCCATTTTAAACTTGAAATTTATTTGAGCAAAACATTTGTTTTTAAGCACCTATCAATAATTGCTCTGTATATTGTGCAAATCCTTGCAATCACCATCTTAGAACTGCAAACTAGATTTATTTCGTTCAAATTATTTTTTCTGGTGTAATCTCTTCTCCTATATTTGCCCCCCCCCCCCACCTTGTTTTGAATAAATCATTCTTAAAAAAAGTAAGCAAAGAAGTGGAAGAACATGATTTGTCTCCCGTTTTCAAACCTTCGTTCATAAAAATTGCGTCATGTATCTGAATTTCGGACGCTTTTTAGTATCTTTATATGTAATACTTTTACTTTGTTCATCGATTTCAAACTGGAACTTTGGATTATCCGTTCTATTCTCGAATCCGCCGGCTTCTTCTCCTTGCCATTGGCCGTACAGACAGGTACAGTAGTCTGTAAGAGATGACGTCATTTTAATTGCCCATTTTACACACTTGTATAACTTACCTGGTACGACATTATTTAGAAATTAACTTGCAATAGCAGATTCTATTTTCATAACTGTGCTATTTTTAATAACGATTTATATTTTATTAAACAGTGACTAACTGAGAGAATCGGACCGTCCGTCACTGTCAAAGTCTGGAGTAATGTTACATATTGTCAGGGTAGTGAAGAAGTACAGAAAGTGTTCCAGTGATATGTAGAATTCGCCATCATCTTTATTCGGTCCTACAATGATGCCCTGAATACTCTTCCATTCCGGACTCCTATAGAAAAAAAACCCGAGAAAAACTACAGAAGTGTAGCGACTAGACCAAATGACTGAATATAAGATTTTTCTAATGGTATCATATTAAAATTTATGAAGGAACATATCACGAATTTCTTTTTGTTTAAATCATTTTTAGAGAAGTTTGATCGTTAATAAAATACCTTTGATCTAAAATAATTAGAAAATCGAAATTAATAATGAAATGATATCTTCGAAAGACCTTTTTTTTTGGCGTTTCAAGTATGAAGATTTTTTTTTTCATCTTTAGTTAACAGAATAGAAGAAATTAATTTTTTGCTTTATTTTGCGCCACTTATTATAGTCTAAATTGTATCTTTCGTTGATTTCAAGAGTGTCCTTCTTACCCGTCAGAATATGGTCCTATCCACTCAGTATTACCCCAAGGATTTCGCATCCGGAACAATCGAACTCCTTTTGCCTACATAAATTATCAGTATTTAGTTGTTTACTATTACTTACATATTACAGATCCAATGTGTTATAGTGAGAGTTCTCTCTCTTAGAAGCGGGAAATTTGAAATGAAAACTCACTGTGACGGCGCCATTTATTGTGTACTCGTGTGTTCCGAGAAGTCCATACTTCTTGTCAAACGTGCTCTGATGGTCAGAACAATAGAATTATATACAAATAGCATACATTAAATAAATTACAGTATGTACATACATCGTCAGACACCCGTGTGTTTAATTCATGTCTTTTGAGTCGATCCTCGGAAATCAAATAAAACGTCCGTGACCTTATAATATAATTGCATCTTCGCTAGCCAAGGGTATACGATCCACTCTGCTCCTATAATCAAAACTCGTGCGACGGAATCTGATTGGCTGCGAAGACAGCCGATCGCAGAGAATCTACTAATTGGTGGTGTAGTTTGTTGTTGTTTCATACAAAATATAAATACAATCATTATTACAATTTTTACGCGATGAATAAATAAAATACGATATATATATATACAATTTAATATATGGTTTTTTTTAGTAATTCTTATTTTTTTTCTTTTTTCACTCGAGCATTTTTTCTAATACCTCTTGTATGAAAAATACGTATTTTAGCTGCTCAAATTTAAATAAATCGCTAGACGGGGCTGTGCTGTTTCTGTAAGCATTCACTAAATCTGCCAAAGGGTTGTAGAGGAGCAGAGTGGATCGTAAACCCTGGCTAGAGAAGATGCCTTAATTGTAATAAATAGGAACAGCTTCAGGAATTAAGGTGACCTACTATATCTACGAAAGTGAATGATCTTAAATACCGATTAAACAACTTTACATAAATCAAATTCCTTTTAAAAGGGAAAAATCAATAACATCTATATCGAAATACTAAAAAAAAGGGCAATAATGGTTTACAACAATAGCCAAGCATTGATTTCAAAAGTGCAGAACTTACTGGGGTGCCACACGTAACTGCAGCGTTCGAATAAAGGGCGTTCCTGACACGTGTGTGGAGTTGGTCAGGCTCCATATTGAGTTTTCTCAGGTCGATATCTTCCGGCACGCCCCCTGTCAGTGCCATGTAAGAGTCGGACGATATACCGCCACTTACTTCTGTGTAACTCCCATACATCCTGAAAACAAGTCCGTTGAAATTTAAGATTTGAAACAAGCAAGAAGACGACCAGGGAATACCTGCGAAAGTACTGAACTCAACTGGAATGCTACCATAACAGAAGATAGAGACATAGAGCTATGGAAATGAAACGTAATTGCCTTGTCATTCTTCTTGTGCTGAGAAAATTCAGGTTAAAGAATCTCCATTGTCCTGTTTTTCCAAATGGTTATTACATGTACTTTAATTGATTTTGTCTGATTTTGTTTCATTTTGCCTGGTTGACTGGATTTGTAAACTATGATACATGATTAAAATGGATGGAACTGTACACAAATTTAGCACACTAAATATCATGATTAATTGATTAGAAAAATAATGTATCAGAGTTAGTGAGCCTTGGGCTGAATTTGATAACGAGTCTTAATTCTACTTTAATAATGATTAATTAGTCTTACCTACATATATCTAAAAACTAAAGATTGATGAAATGATGATCGAGAAAACCATGAATTCTGATACAATACTGTAAACTTACTTTTATTCGCGTGTGAGAACTTCTCGGAAGTTTAGCAAGAGCCTCGTCGTCTCGCCGCGAACTAGTCCTTTTCGTATAGTTGTTATAACAACAAGAGCCTGGATAGATTAAAGCTGACATGAATTCATAAATACGCATTATTTCCCTTTTATCTCGGACTACCGCCATATTAGTTGTCGATTTCTATTGTTCTGCTCATCGCTATACTTCCCCTATATAAGGCCGATGGTACTATTTATGCTTCACCGCATTCAGGTATTTCATTCACCTGAAAACGTTACATTGGACGAAAAGACACGTAGAAACGCGTTTTGAACAAAAATATTATGACAACCACTGCACTGGTAAGGAATATCCAAAGAACTACGAAACAAGGTATATTGAAATCCTAAGAACACAAATTTCAAAATCCTCGATAATTGTAGAACGTTTTCCTGTGCAAGTTATAATATCGCACATGCGCAAACTACACACTGTGGCCGATCGAGCAATGTCAATGATAGCATGGATTTCAAAAACGGGGTGGGTTTGGTTTTTTTTGGAAACCTATGGAAACGATGTTACGTTTTACTATCATTTATCTACTGTGTTGGATGTAGTCCCGTTGTGGTCTTTAAAAAGAAGCAGACGTTATGCACTCTGTATGAACGACACACGTGTTCGATGTGCATGCGAAGTAAGGCAGCACTATCTATGCAAAATAATACGGATACCTTGGAAATTCTTTCAAAGAATAAATATATTTTGTGTTGGTTTCCTTTATTCTTTTTTACAAATATTTTACTACAATGTGTAGTTTATGCATTTAGAAGTCCGTGCAACCTGAATGCCTCGATCGGAAAGCAACCGACCGTAACTTTCTCGATCGGTATATATACCCCAGTGGCAGAAGAGGAGCGATCGAAACTAATATGGCGACCAAATGCTTTTATGAATTCATGTCAGCTTTAATGATGTCGCGAAACACAGTCGTCGCAAACTTCTGTAGTTTATCCCCAGTTCATCGCGAAATGAAGTCAACGCGAATAAACTTAATTTGGTTTATAAATATATACTGTAAACGTATTACATTTGGTTGTGTATTCTATTAAGCGTTTTGGCGGAATACGGCGTCCGCTAAATCAAGTACATCGCCAAATGTAAAATATATAAGTAGATAATAGGTACATTCAGATATGTGCTAAATCAAATGCACGCTAATTTGTTGAAAAATCGTATTCCGCCAAATATCGTACAGGCCAAATATATAATACTATCACCGGGGAAAATGAGGTGTTTCTATATATATATCCGGCGACAATAAGAGTAAAATGCTCTAGATGGTAAAAAACACTTTATTTTAACTTTAGGTCGGTAGGGTGAATCTGGAAATCCATAAACTACACCCGAACAATCCGAAGCCTAATTCTTGACTGACGATAATGATTAACAAATGATATAAATAAGAATTGTAGACAATAGTAATTAGCACTTAAAAACATGAGTGACATATGACACGGAGTAATACTTCAAATTGAGTGAGTCAATTATATCAAGTCAACAAAGTAAGAGTTAATTTAAAACGATTAAGCAATTACGCCTTACGTAAACAAATGTTTTTGAATTAATGTTTTGAACGATAAAATGTGAAATAGATATACAGCGATTTGATAATAAAGGAATATACATTTGAAGTTTTATACAAAATGTCTTCAATAATAGTTCATCGAAATTTCACTCCGTGATAATACGTTTACAGTATTCACCTTGCAAAAGCTTTCTCCAGCAGAGACACCCACATCTCGTTTGGATCAGTGAGAGAGCGGGCGGAATAGACCTGGTTTCTGTAGATGATTGGCAGATAGTCGTCAATGAAGACGTCATCCCAGATTCCAAAGCGCCAGAACCGACAGTGGAAAATACCGTCATAGTTCGGGGTACCTACCGGGTAGGAGTCACGGGGAATAATCTGAAAAGGACCAACCGAAAACTTTCTGTGCTCTAAGTCTGGTCTGTTGATGCTTGGATTTGCCCTATGTTTTATAGTGTTTCATGAATGATATTGAAATTGTATTAAGTTTAAAGATTTTGTCTGCCTGTTCAGTATATATGTACATGTATATTAATACACGTTGTACATGTATATGTACTTGCATTAACTGAGTAAGGGAACATGATCTCAATTCAGTTAGAACTACATGTATAAGTAAAATATTTTTAAAAATATTAAATTATACATGTATATCAGGGTATTTTAAAGAAGATATTGTTTTAAAATGAAAAAAAAATTTAACTGTTATAATAACGATTGCATTTTTTTCTATTTAAAAGACAAGAATCTAAACGTTTTGTTTTTCTTTTAAAAAAATTATCAATTTATAAACAAAATTTGGAAAGACGAAAAGAGAAATAAAATCATAAAAAAACGTGTCAATTTCTTTATCAAATGGACCAATATTTGGTCCACGATTTGAAAATTAGTATAGCGTCTACTCACGGTTTAAAAGAAAAGTTTGTAATAATGATTTCTCTCTCTTTAAGACTCGGCCATGTTCTTACCCTGCGAAGAAGTTTGGGTTTGTCGGCGATGTTAGCCACAGAGGCGAGGAACCAACAAGTTCCAATGGATCCCTGGCCGATGTCATAGCGAGAGGTACCCTCAGAGAACAGACAGGGACTACTAGCGAACTCCTAAGAATTTAGAATTTAGAATTATCGTGACGAGTTACATGTATAAGTGGTCTACTTATAATAATTGAACAAGCAAGGACCAATTGCAAATTCTACTGGAACAAGTTTTGAGAATAGTTCACAATGTAGTATTAAAGTGAGTCTTTGTTGTTTTTAACAAACTTTTAACAAGATATTTACCTGCTAAGTAAGAGTTTCGGATACCTAAAAGCTTGTTTTCAAATTTGCTGCTCTTTTCAAAACTTTTTTAGTTTGAATATCTCAACAATCGGGTATTCATACTTAAGTATGTCTTGATATACCGGTAACTTTGGTAACTAACACTTACCTGCGGACGTTTCCACTCCAGAGACTGCCTGTTATAATCTTTGCCCATGGCAATCCACAGGGGAAATTCCTCGTCAGTGTACCATTGACCGGGGGACACTTTCGGGCGAACCTCGTAATCGTATTCTTCCGGATTAGATCGGAAATCTATTTGCATCTCGAACTGACCCAAGTCATTTTGAACGTATTGCTGTTCAAATGTTGGAGGTTCTACAAAGTTTGTGCCATTTCATTATCACAAACTGATCAAGGATATCAATGGTTAATTTTGTTATTACAAAGCAAAGTGATTCATTACAGAAAGTAGAGAGAAAATCTATTGTTGCACTTAAATATCTATTTATATCGAGAAAAGAAGAGCAACTTAAACATTATACTAGTAACTTGGAATATATATATATTTTGTACTTTTTCCAGTAATTTCTTTGGAAAGTACATATATTGTTTGGGATTAAAAAGGTGACTAAGACTGGAAAACATACAAATACTAATGAAATCAACACAATAAAATCAGTGTTAATATACATATAATACATATTACTCAAGCGCATTAGTGCCATGTTGTGAATATTTTTTCATTAAAATTCCAACTTTAATCTTTCAAAAAAATCAACTTACAACCATCTTCGCTAGCCAAGGGTTTTCGGTCCTCTTCGCTCCCCATAAACGGGGAGCGAAGTGGACCGAATACCCTTGGCTAGCGAAGACTTGCAACAAGAGTTGAAATTTTCAACTTTAATCCTGAAATTTTTAACTTTAAAGTTGGAATTACCAGCTTTATTTTTTTAATTTTCAACTTTTTCCTCTTTTGATATTACGATAAGTTTTTCAATTTCAGACGAATATCTAAAAAATCATCTTTATCAACGCCATGTTGATAAAGGCACGATCATAATATACAAATTGTCACAAGTTCGACTTTGTTTTGATTTTAATTGTGTCTATTTATGCTTCTTTCTATAACTACTTTAATTAACGACATCCTGTTGTTTTACTTATCTAATTTATATACGAAAATTTCTAGACTAAGTTCAGACGAATAAAATTCCAAGATTAATGTTGGAAATTCCAACTTTAAAGTTGGTTTTTCAAAGATGAAACAATGTGGCACTAATACGCTTCCGTAATATGGTTAGTACAGTACAACTTGTACAGTGTACATATTGATTGCGAAAAGAAGTAAGTTAAAGTAACTATCTATAAAACTTCCGTTAACTACAACAACTTCCCCGTTTGAAAGAGAAACACAACAATATTATATTTTTAAAGCCCTATTTATTCCATTCAGATCCGATCGATTTTGTTTTGCATATGAATTAAAAGAAGTAAAAAAAAACTGTATACATACCGGGGCTACCGTATCTAAATATTTCTTCTGGGCGAAATAACAAATTCATCGTTATATATTTTGCCGACCCTATGTTTTGCGTCGATGTCAGTGTTAATTAACAATGGATTTTGTTTCCTTGCTATAAACTTTTTCTTTTTGTTGCACTGAGGAAATTCCTCCTGCTTTAACTCATGCTTCGTTTCATGGTATGGAATGTTTATAAATGGTCAGCAACAAATGATAGAGGTATCATTTACAATTGTATGGAGCGCTGAAACTGAAAACAAAACCTTGTAATGAACTGCAAGCATGAACAATGCGTACATAGGTCCTATATGAAAGATTTTTGAACGAATTTTAACGACGATCTTCAAAATAGACAAAATACAAAATTAAAAAAAAAACCCACAACCCCCCTCCCCACACCCAAAAAAACAAAATAAAGAAACATGATTTCAAAGCTTGACCAATATACATGTACATTCACACATCAACTTAGTTTGAGAGATTCGATTAATGCTCTACACCTATTCTCCATTAACTCGTCCAAATCATATTTTCTTTGTCGCAAGCCTATTTCTTGTTTTGCAGAGAGAAAATTTTTCAGTTGCATTCATTTTAAAAAATAAATATCAACATGTCATGAAATACACAAAAGATAATGGCTGACAAATATATCTTTTTGAAATTACAGCAAAGAATACGGCTAAAATCGGCCAAAATCAGCGTGTCGCTCAGTGACATGTTGACTTAAAGGGTTTGATTTTTTTTTAAAAAGGGAATTATTATATCAATTATTTACGTTCTATATCATTTTATTTAATTTACTCTCTTGGTTCTAAAAATCTCGTAACATTCAAATGATTGATAGATAAGGTACAAACTTTTGAAATATGTCGCTGAAATTTAGTAAGCTACGTTACTGCCCTCTTTATTATCAACCAAAGGACGAACTACTTACAATAAACTCATAGTTCTACGCTTATAATAGTCTTGAACAACCAATTTCTTCATCTTATAAAGATTAAAATTGGTAACACGTAACAAGAAAAAACAAAGGCCTTTGTAGATACACCAAGTGTAATAGTTTTTTTAAGGATGTAATTTACGTTCCGCTTGCTATAAAATTTCAAGAGGTTTATTTTGTTTATTGGTAATAGTAATTACTAAAGAATAGATCAAGAAGAAAAATTGATGTTATAGATTGTTATTTGGGTAATGCGTAGTTGAGCTATTCAATTCTTTTATCGTTGTCTGTAAGCTACGTTCTGTAATCTACGTTACGGCTATTTATATTCTTACTGGTATATCATCAATAATTCAACAGTAGTACTGTTTCAAATAAGTTTTCCATAATACTTAATGGAATACCGGAATTTCTTAAATTTCTGTTACCGGTTTGGATGTTAATGACCATAAAGAAGTTCCTTGTGACGAATGACGTCATTCAACACGCATGGTTGAATGATGTCACTCTCATATGAAGAATAATTTATTGTGGTGAATAAAAACTGCTACTAAAAAGTAAATATTAAACTTCTGTAGAAATTTTGAGTAAAGACAATTGTTTTGACATTGATAATTAATTAGTGAGTGACAGTGACTGTTCTTGCGTACAAAATAAATCCAGATCTTTTTCTAAAACAGGTCTATAGGCAGTGGTGAAAAACCTCATATGACCTGCCTTTTTAATAATACTTTTGCAACAAAACTGAAACAAAACAAAAAATAAATAAATACTTTCCAAAAACGAATTTTAACTAAATTCAATAAAATTGAAATTATTAAATCATAATAATTATGGTGATAATTTCATGAAAAAATATTATTACCGTAATGATTTATAACATTCTTCTATAGTAATTAGGTTACGGTAATTGATAGATATAATTATAATTAAACCTATATTTTTAAACAACATATATGCATATTGTTTCCATTTGAAAAGGTTTGATAGTTAGAAGCAAATAAGGATATATAGAAGTAAGAAATCGTTACTTTCACGTGTCTATCGAATATCTCCGTTTATCTTTAGCGGAACGTTTTGACGTAATCGTGAATGTAAATGTAATAGTTTTGACGTATTCAAATAACATTAATTTTTATATTGCTCGTAGCTCATATTAGATTAGATAAACCCATGTATAACGGTATTAATGACATTACATTGCTCAAATAAAAAAAAATCTGTATCTTGCAGTATATGCCTGTCAATATTTACATGCATGTCCTTTTTAGCTGTTGTACACAATTAAAGTTATCATGATTCTAGTCTGCCTAAATAATATTATATGTATATGTGTTGTTGAACCAAAATATATAGTTGAACTAAAATATACATTATAATTTTATATTATATAGCTGCAGATAATCTACTGTGCTCTTAAGTTTGTTATTTTGTAAACTACGTTACCTTCAAAGAAATCCTTACAGAAAATTTATGACTCAAAGGAAAGGCAAGATATTTTCTAGAATGGTAGTCGGGAGTACATTTTACAATAAACTATGAACATTCGCTAGGTCGAATCTTCTTTGCTACTTTTGCATTCTATTTAACAGTCAAGTATGTTAAAATTTGACTCACGCAAGTCAAACGAGAAATATCAAGGATTCAGTGTAATGCATACAACTTCATTTAAAAGACAACGTTACAAAATCTTTTCAGCACACATCGATGAAAAAAAGCGAATAAAAAACTGACTTAAACAATTAATATTTTCATTCCAGATTAAAAATTTTCCTTGTAGCATAGTTTTCACGTAGCTTACATTCGTCCTATGGGGCCCCTTAATTATACCTCCGTGAAATAAAGACTGATTGAGACTGAATCGTAAATTTGTCGAAAATGATGGACTGAATATTTAAACTAAATATAAGAACATGTTTGACTTTATTTTGACCATAACTAAATTTTAGATATTTTTTCTGGTGTCTAGCTTAAAGCGAAAGTAAGAATATAGGCAATACGTAAGTCCGTGCTCTAAATAACTCATAACATGTATGTTGCATATTATGATCAATTAATCAATAAACCGTGAAAGTTTAGCTTACAAATACGTTTGTGCACTACTCATTTATGGCAATGCAGTTAAGTTTTACTTAATAGAGAGTTCTATATTGTATGACACGATATATGGCCGTGTTTTAATAACAAATATCATGACTGTTACTAACACAAACCTTGATATTATCCTCCATGGAAATTCCACACGTTTTCTCTTCCTTGTATTTTGTGTGTTTTCATATTATTCATAATGTACTGAGCGACATCACGTGATGAATTTAAAATGACGGATGCAAGCTGGTGAATCGGTAACGACAGCTATCAATTTATTTAACTGAATGGCGCAAAGATTTTGACGTCAGATTAACAAGTAGCGGCTTGGTTAAAAAAGATATATTTGTTTAAAAAAGGATTTCCCTTTGGTTGTATGCAGGAGACAAAAACCAAAAAAAAAAAATCATTTTCTTAAGAATAGTTTTTGGGTATGATTATATGATTATATATAAAATCATATAATGAAGTTTTATATACCCATGAAGGAAAAAGAGTAGGAATCATTTTCTTAAGAATATTTTGTTTTGGGGTATAATTAAATGTATATGATTATATATAAAATCAATTTGAAGTTGTCTTAATTCCTACTATATAAGGGACATATATACCTTGCTTTGAGATAATATCCAAAATCGGTCACATAATTAAATATTTTCGCTCTTATTCAATGATACATGTACATTAAATGAACTATCGTGTAGTTTTATTCTGTAGTGATCTCCCCGAGACTCATTTGTATGTGATTTAGAGGGGATAGATGGTCCTGTTATTTGGAGACTATAAGGAGACTGTGTGGTGAACAAACTATATAGCCATGCGATGCACCTTAACATTTTAGAGATGAGTTTTAGGCTATGAACTATTTTTTTAGTTAAATATATATCTTAGCTTTAGAATTTGAATATTTTCCGATATCTTTAAACAGAGCTCTTTTTTTTTTTAAAGGAAATCCATAAAGTTTAAAAATAGACACGACCATTCATGCAGCCCTCTAAATCTCATTGAGACGAATATTTCTGCATAAAGATATAGGAAAAATTCAAATTCAAAACATGAAGTATTTGGATTCTTTCATAGTTTATGGCTAAAAACAAAGTCAAAATGTTAAGGGTACATCAGATGTGTAATTTGATGTGCACATACATGTAGCTTCCTTAAGTAAAATACATGCAACAATGTGGTGCAGAGAATATCAATGATTTCGACATTTTATTGTAAAGACGAGAACATATATACTTTTGTAAGTAGAGACAGGCTCATAAGTAAGTACAGATTGTTTATGCTTTAAAATCATAATTATTCAAATTTTTAAGGTACATCTGATGCATGCTCGGATCCAGAAAAAATTTCCAGGGGGGGGGGGGTCCGACGGTTATTTGAGTTATCCAGGGGGGATCTGAGGCATACGTTTGGTAATTTTATAATGCAAATTTAAACAAATTTGAATTTGCAGGTAGGGGAGTGTCTCCACCTTCCCCTTCCTCTCCCCCCGCATGCTGATGGGTAATTTTGATGTGCACATAACATATATATAGCATCGGAGTCCTTAATTAAGTACGTCGCGAACATAACATGTGGAATGTTGTGTACTTTTGTATGTAAATTAACAACATGCAAACATGCATAGAGATAAAGGAAGAGAATATTAAAGATTCTGACATTTTATTGTAAAGACGAGAACAGGTGACTTTTATAAGTAGAGACAGATTGATAGGTAAGCACAGTCAGTTTACAGGTATCAAGAAAGATACTGAAACTGTATACTAGTACTATCCAAAAGTCACAAAAATAAATACATCATTCTTGGTGATGTCACCAAAAAACAATAAGTTAGTTCAAGTATATATGTCTTGGTTAGTCAGAAATTGTGAGATGCACGGAAAATACTTTCATAAAATGCAAATACAGTAGATGTACGTATAATAATAGAAGATATATTTCAATTAATAAATATATAAATACTAGATTAAGTAAAGCAAAACATTCATCTTCCGTAACAATGAATATAAATATCATAAATATATATAATGCTGATTGTGCATGAACTCTATTTACATAGAAATTAAAGAAGCTTAACTTTTTAAATATTATACACAAGTAGTATTCTGGAATAAATGTTTTGGAATTGAACCAACAAAAACTCAACAAAAACCAAAATAATAAGGCCGATCCTATTCTAAGACTTTTTTTTTTGCACGTAGCTTCGTGTACCTGATGTGCACGTTTCTATATGCATATGATATATATGCGTGAACTATGTTGAAAACAAAAGGCTAAACAAGTGTTCCCAATTTGATATGAAGAAAAAAAAACAACATAAATTGATACAATAAATTATGTACATTAATCAATAATCATAAAAGAGGGATAAAATAAAGAATATAAATATAAAAGTAGTAAAAAAAGCAAAATGGTGGTCTTGGATTTAAAAAAAAAAACATTTTGAGAATAACCTCATATAATGTAAAAGTATAAACAAACTAAAAAAAACTTTAAAAAGTGAATTTTTAAATATATATATACACATGATTGCAGGAAACATAAAACAATAAGCATAAGAACAGATTGTTGACGAAATAAAAAAAAATTCAAGAATCAAGGGAAAAACCAAACAAACAAATAAAACTACCATCTATATAAACGGCAAAATAATATCACAGATTTGCTTTTGATGAGACAACATCGTTAATGTTGTGTAATTTCAAACAAACGAAATATTGATGAAGTATTCATTTTTTGTTTGAACAAAATGGAATGATAAACTTAAAAAAAAAAAAAAAAAAAAAAACTTAAAAAAAAAAAAAACCCACCCAAAAATGATCTCTTTAGATTGATTTAAAATTTCAGAACTTTCATCATCTCATAATGAAACTCTGACATAAAAACAGGATGAAGCTCTGCCATTCAGCAAACTGAATGCTAATTCTCCATTTCTTAGAAATACATCCAAGTTTACATTTTGATCGTCTATTTTGATGCATATTGAAACTAATGGTTTCGCGTTTGTCTAGTCTTAATCATAAAGTCATTTCATTTGGGCTTTCGTATAACCTTTATGAATAAACTTACACTAATTACAATAAGTGACAGAATTCTTTAAAAAAAAGAAAAAGAAAAAGTAACAATACAATACGATGAACTTGGTTTTACGGGATAATGATATAACATTTCGATCTGGTTCATCCTTCAGACTAACTGCCATGAGAGTTCAGAGGTCACATAGAAAGTTACATGGATATCATGTCTCAGAAGCGAGTACTTTCATTTCGTCTTTTATTGGTGTCATTCCATCTGGTGTGGTCTAAAAAAAAAAATAAAAAAAATATGTTAAATCAAGAATGATTTGAACACTTAAATTAACAGATATCCAATTACTGAATAAAAACGTTAACACGAACATTAATTTTGACTGAAGCACTCTGGTTACATGTACGTTCAATTTCTATCCAAAATACATGTGTACAGTGATAATGAAACAAACACGATATTGTGACCACGTATTTGCACCTATAACGTATACAACAGAGTTTTCGTTCAATCTAATTTAAAATTATTTCAAGCATTTAAATTCTTCAAAATTATACATACAATATTTATCAAATACTTTTGTTGAAAAGATAATTTGAATATACACTTACTCGATATTATTTAGTGGTGTCTGCGACCTAATGACCAGGGCGAACCGTTTCTCTGTGTCAGGTTCGTCCATGTGGAGCAGGCAGAAGTATGACCCCGCCTCCAAGGAATAGACAGCGGGGGCGGAGCTTCCCATGATGAACGGCCCGTCATCTCCGTCCGTCGTCCGTACGGCGTTACTGTAATGTTCGTACAACCAGTCTATGTCCAGGGGAACTGTCTCTCCAGAGAACTATGAAGAACAGGTATAAAGGTAAGATTGTTTAATTTATTGCAATGCTGCGCAGAAACAAAAGTGACTTCATTTCATTGCTTATTCTTTTGGGCGATTTTTACGGACTGCTTTAATATAGTAAAAGTAACAGATGTTAACGTTTAATTTAATGGGGTGATTTTCTTGAGATTTTGATCTAACAGCAAGTGCGTCAATATATGCTGGGATCAGATTATAACAAGGTGTATTTGCAGGATCTGCGATATTATTATATTACACCAAATTATGATTATTTCACAGCATGCATGTACCAAACGTTTCTATTTTTTTTTATTCCAAAGGATAAAAACTTTAATACAAGGTTGTATGATTGGACAAAATACCGGTAGGATCACTTAGTAGTTAGTACCTTGAAAAGCTTTAAGCCAATTGGATATGAAGGTTCCTCTGAATCCGCCATTAACTGGAATTTCACGCTTTGGTCACCTATAGATTAAAAGATGATAACAGTTCATGTAATAAAACACCCATTTATAATAATGGGTAAAATGTTTATAAGCAAGTCTTGAGGTAAAGGTACTGCAAAGTGAAGAAAACATGTCATTATATTTTATCTCTCTCTCTCTCTCTCTCTCTCTCTCTCTCTCTCTCTCTCTCTCTCTCTTACTTGGAATGTCAATCTGGATCTGTGGGTTGTTACTGAACGTCCTGTGTGACACCTGACCTCCTGAGTTTGACCCTGCCTTCCATTGACCCGTGAGACATTTCACACTGTCTAAAAACAAATCAAAATACTGAAGTACTGAAAGCCGGGCTCTTTTGATGTGTTAGATGCACATTGTGCTGTAAAGACTGACAAAATCTCTCTCTCTCTCTGTCTCTCTCTCTCTCTCTCTCTCTCTCTGTCTCTCTCTCATATGCTTTTAATGTCGGCAAAGCGTCAGATAGTGACTACTAGTATATATATATAAATTTTAAAAGCGGCTATTAGCAAAAATATGTCTGTCTAGTAGAAAAAAATCAAGGGTGCATTGCACTTTGAAACAAGTGTTATAAACTCAATTCCTTATTTCTTCGATATGCAGCCGAATACCAATGCTTTGTAAAGTAGTTCATGGAAATTCATGCGCAATGTATGTGTCAAAAATGCATACTATAAGTCTTCTTTTTAAAACACGTAATAAATAAGAAAACAACCACTCTTCTCTGAATTTATTCGCAACCCCCCCCCCAAAAAAAAAACCACAATACACTTCACAAAACATGGCTAACTGTGTGTAACTATTTGGTATATCGGAAGCTTTTACTTTGACGCTGTTCGGTTTTTTGTTTAATTTTGAAGCTGTGCTATTTATAGTAACTTTGGCGATTTGCCTGCCTACAGCCAGGACTCTGCTTTAAGCAGAGCCCGCTAACAAACAAAATATATTAAACATGAAATTTTAAAACAAATTAAATTCATGATATTCCATTAGATTTCAAAATAAAAAAAGAAAGTGAGATTCACAAAAAATGTTCACGTAAATATAGATATTAAGCTATGTATACCTGTAATTATATGCACATTATACTTACTGTAATTTTCAGCATCTTCCCCGCTGCAGTTCATAATCGTCACTTCATTAGAATCTATTTTCCTGAAATAAAATTTTAAATACTGTATGCAGGGAAATCTTCGCCCTCGTTTTATTTTCGCCCCATTCGCCCTCGATGTCAGCGAGCGAATTAAAGACTGGGCGAATTCCAATGTTGTATATATTACCTTTTTCTATGTTCAAACGGTTACTTTTTAAATTATCAACCCAAGTTTAAGGTTTGCAATTTTCCAGTATATTTTTACAAAATATAATAGACATGTACATAGGACAAAAAGGCTTCTTTTGCATAAGAAAGAAATAAAAAAAAATAAAAATTCATAATCGAGAAATCTTATTTTTGTATGATGAACAGATTTTTCTCTAGCAAATAGGAAACGTTCTATTGAGAAATTATTATAATATTGTGTTTTTACTTCACGCCCCCTAGTGGGCCAGCGCTGTACAAGCGGAGCATGAATTCTCGTTCTTGGCCTTCGTTCATTGTTGAAGGAATACAGACGTATTTTCCGGGTTTGAGGGAAAACCGGAAGGAAGTCTGGGCGTCCCCGCGATAGTTGTTATTTTTGCTGGGAATTCCTTCTTCTTGTAGAACAACGAGGTCATTAGAACTATTGTCCAAAACCTAAGAAAGTGTACAAATATAAAAGTATGATTTAACTGTTTATAGAATTTAACTGGCACTGCGAATTCCGACTGTTTATATGATTCAACTTATGATGTCAATTGAAATATAAGTGAAAAAAATATCGACAGGAGTTTAAACAGCACAGGATAGACAGATAGACAAACAGATAGATAGATAGATAGATAGATAGATAGATAGATAGATAGATAGATAGATAGATAGATAGATTAAATATATTTTTACCCGGTATATGTCGGCCCGTATGCTAAGTTTTTTAGCTTTCCTCTGTTTGGTACGTTGGATGATCTGTACAACAAATGGAACACTCCCATTCTGATCCACGCCTTTAAAAAGAATCCAATACGGAAGGTTAGTATCATCATATTTCTATTATCCTGTGTGTTGGTAGGATTTCCACGTTAATCATCGCAAAAAACAACTGTTCTGTATGCTAAACATACTGTAAATGAAGTCGGAAATTGACAAAAAAAAAATTCTGCATCAATAGAAAATGCACGGAAATTGAAAAAAAACCTCTGCATACGATAATGAAAATAAAAATCGCACGAAAATTAAATAAAGTTCTAATAAATTTCCTTCCTCTTACTTTGTTGGTCGACTTCAAACTGAAACTTGGGATTGTCTGTCTTATTTCGGAATCCGCCTGCTTCTTCTCCCTGCCATTTACCGTACACACAAGTACAGTATTCTGTGAGAGATGACGACATTCGATCAGGCATCATTGCATACTTTACATTATACAATTATACATTATACAATCCATTACACATTTATTACAAGAATAATGGAAAACCGAAACGTGGTCTGGTTGTACTTGTGCTCAACTTATTTTCAAAGTTCTCAGGAAATAAAAAAGAAATTACATAAAATAGTTAATTAATTAGGAGCGAGGACAAACAAACTGTGCATTATGGGAGTTAGGAACGACAACTCTTGGTAGTGAAGCTTACTGAGAGAATCGGATGATCCATCGCTGTCAAAGTCCGGGGTAATGCTGCATATGGTTAGGGTACTAAAGAAGTGAAGAAAGTGTTCAAGTGATATGTAGAACTCGCCGTCATCCTTGTTTGGTCCCTCAATGATACCCTGAATACTCTGCCATTCCGGACTCCTGTTAAAATAGCAAGAGGAAGAACAGTTTCAGAGGTAAACAATTTGCTAGGGCAATTTTAAGGTTTTTACAAACAGCGGACGATATCAAGTGTTCTTAATAAAAATTTAAAGAAAAATCAATTTTTGAAAAGTTTAATGATACGTATACTATAGTAAGATTTTGTGAAAGAATGATGTCTCACTGATATCATTGGATAATTTATATTTTTAAATTTTATCCCTTCAACAAAGATTCTTTTTATCTGAATATTAAGATTAAAGATAAGATGTATTATTTATTTCTTTTATTTATTATATGGGTTGCCGTGTTTGCTATTACATGTATCATGTATCATGATGTAAACTTTATATTACCCGTCAGAATATGGCCCCGTCCACTCGGTGTTACCCCATGGATTTCGTACCCGGAACAACGGTACTCCGTTTGCCTAGAAAATATATCAACATTTCGCTAATTTTGCGACCTGGTGTGATTCAAAGTTACGCTTCCAAATCCAAATGCATGCAAATTTATTATATTCACTTGGTATACTTAGTTTTTCAACCCAGTGGGAGTTATCTCTCTTATAAGCGGGAGATTCGAATTGATAAACCTTACCGTGACGGCTCCGGTCAGAGTATACTCGTGTCCCCCGACAAGTCCATGTTGACCATCAAATTCACCCTAAAGAAGGAAATTGAGATATCGATTTGTAAAAATCAAGTACACACAAGTGTTCATCTATGTGTCAATATAGTAAATGTACATTCATAAAACATCTTTCATTAAATGCTACAAAAAAATCTCACAATATTTTAAATATTTTAAATTATTAGCAAAAACTATGTGTTCATCAATTGTAACACTTACCGGCACGCTACACGTGACTGCAGCCCCTGAGGAGAGGGCGTTCCTGACACGCGTGTGGAGTTGGTCAGGCTCCATATTTAGTTCTCTGAGGTTGATATCTTCCGGCACGCCCCCTGTGAGCGCCATGTAGGAGTCGGACGCCATGCCCCCACTCACGTCTGTATAACTTCCATACATCCTATGGAAACGGGTAGTGGAAATATTGCAATGATATATGCTAGTTATGAATGTATTTCAATACCCTTTTTTAATTTATATATTGGCAAACTTTTTAAAAAAAAAATCTGATGTCTTTTTAAAGAGTAGAAGAGTTACAACCAAACATGCCTATCTTTTTTAATTTAAAAGACGCAATGAAAGTTATTTTCATTCCGAAAAGAAAAGTTTTGGGGATTTTCAGAAATCCTAAGAATGGTTTTGATATCAATATTCATAATCAAACATATTCTTCGATTTTTAAGTCAGCCCCACCCTTAACCAGAATGCTCGAACAATGAAAATTCAGAAAACTATCACAAACTATTTTTTTTCTCCCAATTTGTAATGCTCAAAACTATTGATATTCGTCCAGTTTGGCAATGCTCACCTTGCAAAAGCTTTCTCCAGCAGGGCCACCCACATCTCGTTGGGGTCTGTGTTAGAGTGGGCGGAGTAAATCTTGTTTCCGTAAATGATTGGCAGACAATCATCAATGAAGACGTCATCCCAGATACCAAAGCGCCAGAATCGACAGTGGAAGATACCGTCATAGTTCGGTGAACCCACGGGGTAGGAGTCACTTGGAATGATCTGAAAAATGATTGGAAATTCTTCTATTTGAGTTACTAGTATTCATACTCCAGTATTTAGAGACATCCCTTCTGAAACATCTATAAATTTTAATTACTCATTTAAAAAATAAACCTTAAACGAGGTATTATTAATAACAATTCTTGTATTTATTAAAACGACATAAATGGTATAAATTTCTGTGACCTTCAAAAAAGAAATTTACCAGTGAAAAATAATACAATATTTTTAACTCATTTTTTTTTAAATTTAAAAACAAAAAGAATACTGACGGCTCTTGACACAACAAATTTAGGATAATTATACAATATAGAGGACTAAGTTTTTTCATATATAGTTAAAACTCCGCCATGTTCTTACCCTGCGAAGAAGTTTGGGTTTGTCGGCGACGTTAGCCACAGAGGACAGGAACCAGCAGGTACCGATAGATCCCTGACCGATGTCATAGCGAGTGGTACCCTCAGAGAACAGACATGGACTATTGGCGAACTCCTGTAAAATAACACGAGAAAAGGTATTAAATAATCGACTAAGTACTGTAAACGTACTTTTTTTTTTAGCGTGTATGATATTTGGCGAAATATGTTTTTACAACTAGTTAGCGTTGATTTGATGTAGCCCATTTCTCAATGTACTTATTTATCTACTTATATATTTTACATTTTGCGATGTACTTGATTAAGCGGGCGCCGTTTTCGCCCAAAACACAGCCAAATGTAATACGGGTAAAGTATCTGTTTGGTAACATATATATCTATTGAGATTCATTTAGAACTGGACCATTGACGGTTTATTGTACATTTGTCAACGATTGACAATCAATGTTTACGTGGTAGAATATGTTTCTCATGATTCTCAGAACCTGTTAATGCAGGGTTTTTTTGGAGCATACACATTTAAAATGGAATATGTTGTTCTTTATATGCGGTACGGGTAAACGTTTATAAATAACTGCACCCAAAATTTGGCTCATAATCAGATTTAAGTAAAAATAGACAAACGTATCTTACTCAATGCCTCTATGATTATGCATTTTAAAATCATCAAAAGGTGGGCGTGTACTTGAGGAGACTCGGTAGAAAACACATTAGCCATCAGATCTGATTTGAATATTTAGATATGATTTTTAAAGCTGTAAACTAATTTTTAGTATAAATCTTATGATTTATCTTTAAATCTTACATATTTTCCTATATCTTTATACATTTATAGAGCTCTTCTTTTTAGGAGATCAATACGGTCTGAAAGTGGTAAGAGCCCGAAATATCTCTGAATCACACAAAACTGAAGTACGTCTTGCAACTAACTACACACTTACCGGCGGACGTTTCCACTCCAAAGGCTTCCGGTTGTGCTCCTTTCCCATGGCAACTGTCAGGCCGAATTCCTCGTCGGTGTACAGTTGACCGGGAGACACTTCCGGACGAACTTCGTAATCGAATTCTTCCGGATTGGACCGGAAGTCCATGTGCATCTCAAACTGACCCAAGTCATTTTGAACATATTGCTCTCCAAACTTTGGAGGTTCTGCAAGTATGTGTATACCGTTAACGTTTATGTCAAAATACAAACGTATTATAAAATGAAAATTGAAATTATAAAAGGTGATGCAATTTGGTAATAAAGAAGGTACATGAAGCAGTTGCGATACTTTTCCAATAAAATGAGATAATGTGTTTTGAACCCATAACTAAACGTAAAAATGTTTCTTGCAAAGTATATATGACCTAATTAAAGTAGGTTGGTTTCGAGATAGATTTACATTACGTTTGACATCTATTATTGTAAGTAAATGTTGAATCAGTAGAATATCAGACTCGTATCAACCGCTCGTCGGAAAACCACGGCCAGTCTCGCATACCCTTTATGATAGTGGGCAAACATATTACTTTTCTCCATTTCTGATTATTCTTAATTCTTTATGAAGCGAAACTCTTCAGTTTTATTGAAGGCATGAAATATATATGCGATCATGTTAGTAAACATGCCGTTTTTAATAGATAAATGCGTAAGAAAATAACAGGATACTTGTATGTAAGATTTCCTTCACGAATGTGTGAAGAAGCCTATGTAAATAAGATTATGTTTATTTATGAGAGCGAGAAAAATTTAAAGAGTTGGCCCACGGTCAGTAAGCTAGAATGACTGTCGATTTCCAACTGTACTTTCACCCTCTTGCTTCATACCGTGGTTATTTCATGCAAAAAATATAAGCCTAGGAAATTTTAATTCTGAACTCAAAAAATGAAAAATCTATAATAGTATTATTTTACTAGCTGGAGAAACAGATTATTAAATCTAATGAGTATAGTGATAGCAAATAACAAAGATACGTACAGAGAAATTGTTATTTTAATACTGAAAATTCTAGCTCTTACATACATGTACATATCATACACCTTGTTAAATACCATATACTTGAACTGGACTTTTTGATGGTTGTTTTTATGCTGGGCTTAATTATTTTGAATGTTACCAATGCAGAAACTGCAAAAAAAAAAAACCAGCTAAAACTGCAAAAGATAATCCATTTATTTGAAAGACAAAACGAAAAGATTTTGAGCCTGCAAAAAAAAGTGTGTGGGGGGGGGGGCTTCCAAAAACACCAGTTATATGATATTTTCAGATAAAAGAAGCCGAATTTCAAATGAAATTTCATCATAATAAACCATTAACCTAATACCCACTTTAATAGTTACTCAATTTAAAATGAGCCATGGAGACTTGTATTCCAAGGGACTTAACAAGTAATGTTGTCTTATAATAAAACACTAATTTAGATAACTGCTTACTATTACATTCAATTAATGCCATTAACAATTAGTTTGAATTTGTTTACACTCGCATGCATATTTTACCCATCAATTACCTTTTTAAAAAGGAAAAAAAATCCGACGTTTTATTGGGAAAGTACAGTACCTTTTGTTAATTGGCCATTATCAAATGTGTTAATTTAAGCCCATTTCGCTCTAGCAAGGTATATATGGTAAAGGTTAATAAAATAAATAAAAAAACTAGCTGAATTAGATTACCCTTGCGAATCCTCAAATCAATTAGATGTTAAACTCCATACTATGAATGTCAGACAGCAATTCCCTATGAACATTGACGTGATAAATAGTATTGCCCCAAAAAGCCCGTCAAATTTTCTAAAGTGTTGGATAATTCCCAATTCATGCACTTACGACATTTCTATAGTAAAATACTGATAGTAAGAAAAAAAAGAGACTAAAGACCAGGCCCCACCGTCACCAACTTTCCTCAAGTCAATACTCGGCCTCAAGTTTAAGTTTTGACCTCAAATCAAAGCACTTTTCTTATAAGGATTTGAATTGAGGACTGAGTTGAGGGATTTGAAATTTTGGTGACGGTGGGGCCAGGCCCCAGGACCATGAAGCAGTCTTACACTTAAGCCAAAACTTGTACACTGTCTTAATGTCTTTGTGGTTAAATACATCGAAAAAATGAAATGCTTTTTTTTTAAATGTGTCTCTATATCATGTTGATAATTACAAATTTTAAGCGTGAATTTATGACAAATTATAATGTTATAAATGACTGAAATTTGGACTTTTAAAAGTCTAAAAATGCTTCATGATCCTAAGGTCAGATTATCATGCGATACAACACTGTTCTTATATTTCAAAGTAGATGAAGGTTAGAATGAGTGTAACGAGAAATCGTCCATTGACCATATTTTCACTTACCAATCTTCCCTTTTTAAAAGAGAAAAAAAACGTGATCGAGTCAATGTCTAGATAAAAATTCCCAAAATCAACCGTATAGCGTATACTCTTATCAACTTAAATTTGCAATTTGCAAATACACATGTAGAAAATAACGAACACACGGGGATGGGGGTGAATGTCACAAAACAGGCAAAAAAAAGCGGTAAATTTGATTTCCGTCGGTCATTTTTTGAGAATTAAAAAAAAAAATTATTACAACAGTCAACAAGCCGGGCAAATTAATCTCTGCGTAATTTATATTTTGCGACGCATAAAAGTAATCGCAAAAAAAAAAAAATTAAAATTAGATCGTCGCGAAAATTACCGGATATACGGTATTATAAACGATAAACAACAATGCAGCATATTTTAAAAGGGTCTACATACCAGGGCTGCTGAAACGTTCTATCTCATCTCGGCTAATTACAACATCCACCCCTGTTTGCCGACCTCCATGATCACCTCCGGCCGCAAGCATGGCCTTTTCAGAAAAATCTCCCTTTTCTCTATTTTGTTCATGTTCTTCCTGCTCCTCCATTCCAGAGGGCTCATTCTGTTCTATTTGTGGGGGTATTACCTCCTCCTCTTTCTCTTGTGGAAGTACTTCCTCTTCCTGTTTCACTGGTGGAGGTACTTCTTCTTCCTTTTTCACTGGTGGAGGCACTTCCTCTTGCTTTTGCACTTGTTCTTCTTGTGTTTTGCTGTTTGGATCAGCCACTGGAGGTGGCGGCGTCAATCTATTGTTGTCCTATAAATGGGATAAAATTTTACACTCGTTGAAATGCTTCCTTTTGTTTATAAATTCAAATAACTGTGAGAATTAACTTAACATAAATATAAAATGTAAATCACTTTTATGAACAACATTATATCATAAAGATCTTTTTGTCTTAACTGTTCACATTAAATCTACTTGTTTCATCTACGATTCCATTTCTGATTATCTTGTAAATCATCATGAGTGTATTTTGATTTTTTTTCTCATATCAACGTTTACTTTATAATTTCCAAAGAAGCATTTACCATTTGAGCTTTATTCTTATCTTGAAACTTAACTATAAAGTGATTTATATTTTCATCTACATTATATGAATAAACTTTTTTGCCAAATTACATGTATGCCTGAAAATTCTGACAACTTGGTGTAGTGTGAGAACCACAAAAAATCATGTTAAATATATAAACTATATGCGTTTTATTTCGAGTGACCTACTTACCTCATCTTCCGTGTCCGTGTGATACAGTTGGTCGTCCACGGGGGCAGCGGGCGGTCCCCCATTGGTCTGTTGCTGGGGCACCGGCTCTTCCTTCTTCTGGTGGTAGTTACCCAGCATGCTATACTGACCATACTCTGGGCCTGTCTTCTTAGTCTCTGAGGAGGCAGCACAACCCATTTTTGTTGGTCTAAATAGATTATTGATTTCCATCATACGTTATTTTAAATACAGATTCAGAAATCTAAATAAATGTTCAAATTTTTGCTTAATCAGATGATATTGGAAGTTGACAAAATTCAAACACATACTCTCTCTCTCTCTCTCTCTCTCTCTCTCTCTCTCTCTCTCTCTCTCTCTCTCTTTACCCATGGATTATAGTACTTTTCAATATCAAACAAAATTGTTAATATGTAATTAAATAATCATCTGAACTTTAACATTTCGTAATTGATAAAGACATCCATTACTTTCAAGTCTATGATTTTTACATAACTAATGGCATCTGCGCTTTTCGTCATTGTAGCATGTTAGTGCGGTATGAAAACCATCAAGTTCAAATATTGTCAAAATGCATTGATTCTTTATACAAATAATAGTTTTGCAACAGGAAAACATCGCCATTTTAAAGGACTAAAGAGAGAAATTTCTCAAACTCCGTGAATTATTCATAATTCGTGGGCGATGAAGGTTAACAACCTGATTTAGTAAACAAGATAATTGAAATATATTATCTTGCATTCCCGTCACCCTTCATCATTCGATTTCTCAAAACAAAGTAAATACATGTACAATTCTTTCATCTGATAATATAAAATATCAATCCTAATTCTTCAGGGATTTATTGTCTATTTTTAAAGGTTTTTGGTGGTTTGGTAGATCGCCTTCAAATGTTGGATCACAAAATCCATTCACTTTGAAATGCTTTTAAAAAAGCTTAAACTTCTTTTATTCAATAGCGGATGGCTCCTAAATGATCCAGAGATTTACTTTGCTTTATTTTGCTTTCTCGTTTAAAAAGACATAAACGCAGGTTGGAATTGCTTTGATATATCGAAACACATTCTTGCTTTCCACTGTGTGGTGTGTATTTTTGCTTTTTTTTTTATATTCAATCGAAATCTGGCCATAGTACGATTTTTTTTATGATTTTCTCCTAGCATACATGTATATATACAGCTATTAAATGCCCAAAAATGTTCAATCTGTTTCGTTTAAATCTTAAAGACAAATATTCTTGGGGGGGGGGGGGAGACGTAAAAGAATGGTAGGGAAAAAAAACCTCAATCCCTTGGACTTTGCACAAAATCAATATATATACTCGTGCATTCTCAATAATCAAGTGAGCCATAAAGGAAGAATTCACGAAACATGTGCGAATAAAATATTCCCAATACCAATCACAGTATTAGTTCATATAGGTAAATATCAGATCTAATGTTGAGGAGAGTTTTTGCAGAAATGTTCATTGATTTTTTTCCCCTTGCGATAATAATGCATTAAAATCTTTTAAAATTGGGAGTACCCAGTCGTGCATTAGCAAAAAGCAAACACGCATTATTTAAAAAAAAATGCAATGCTAATGTCTGTTTTAATAATGAAAGTATAAAATACTTCATAAAAATCATACTGCATGTGAGTTTAAGTAATAGCTCAGTATGTTTGATTTTTTTTAATCATCTGTGAAATATTCACAATAAAGAATTTAAAGTGCATATTTTTGGCAACTTCAGACTAAATAAGTAAAATATTCTTGAGCAGAAAAACAGAAAATAGAATTAGAATTACAAAATATTCAATAGGTCTGATGAGATAAAATGACGATTGATTTGAAATTCAGGTATAAAATATACTTTTATAATCGCTAAAATGAAAAACTATTAAGTTAGAGCTCTGCGTTTAGATTGAGTTATTCCTTCATGTAGATCTGAACTCCATTATACAACAGTATACAGAGATTATAATTACAAAATAGAGTATCAATGTTATACTATATAAAAAGTGCCTGTTTGGGAGGGTACCCTCCCAAACAGGCACTATTTATTTTATTATACTGAATGTCTTAATTTTAGAGAAAATTTTACTGCTTTTATATAGAAATGACGTAAATTTAACGGCGAATTGTACGCGCATAATTTACGCGCATGTAACAATTCGTTCTATATCGGCCCGTTGCCAAGCGTGTTGCTAACGCTGAGGGTAAGGGAACGGATTGTCAACTGCGTCTAAACCAATCAGATTTCAGTATTAAACATGAAAGTATAATAATAATAAATATCACATGCATAAGAAAAAAATATACTGTAAGAAATCATTTATCGTTATTAGAAATGTTAACTTTTGAATTTGTAGACCCGGGGATCATTTCTTATTTATTTTCCTATTAAAAGAGCATAATTCCCTAAAAAAAAACAAACATTGATGACATAGTGCATTTTCCTTCCTCGAGACAATATTGTCTGTCTCCGTATCATTAGAAAGATTTTCAACTCAATTTGACTTCAATGAAACATTTAATAGCGTAATAATTATTTACCATATTAAATTAACGTGTTTTATATCATAAACCTTTTTTAAAAGTCTGTGTACACATTCTGACGTAATAATAATGTTATGATCCATGGGGCATTTCCTTTTGCATGTTAATATATTGGTTATTAATTTGGTATTACTGATTTATTTACTTATATATGTAGGCAAACGTTCGATGTCCTTTGAGAACACGCAGTTTAATTACTGCCTGGTATATAATGTCACATTTGTTGAAGTAACTTCGTGCTTGAAAAACATGAATAGAGGACAGCTACCCGATCGATACGATAGGATAACAAGCTCTGAACTTGATAAATGAACGTGGTCTACTCAAAGCATGTGTCGAGAATTTAAGATCAATCTGATAATCTACCATGTTTACGAGCATTCATAAAGGAATAAATGTTCACTGATATTTTGCCGACAAATACGGTAATATATATGGAACCCACTATTTCATTTTATTATGATCACGTGTTTTCTGTCTATGCAGTGCATTATTCTGCTAAATCTACGAATAATTTGGTACATGTAAAGCATATATATTTTTCTCTTCTTTAATTATCTTTAAAACAATTGTTCTTCAATTTTTTATACGCAAGTATCAAAACCCGCATTTACAAACTGCATTCTTTAAAAGAGCTCAAATTAAACAATTTTTTTATTAATGTCGGTTCAATTTATATCTACTTTTTGTGTATTTAAATGATAATTATAGCGTATAAAGTAATCTTCATAAAAACAAAAACACGAAAACGCAAGTTCACATATATTTAACCGTCCCAGGATGTTGGGGTTTTTTTTTCCCATCAAATCACTACCATTTCAGCTGCATGCATGTATACTAATTGGCTTATTCAAAGGTCGACTCGTGCCAGCTTTTGTACTTAGAACGATTTAAATAAAGTGTTAAAGGACATGCCCTGCTCAAATCCAATGAATGCTATTTCGAAACAAGTGTACAATGTAGGTCTATAATTGATACGGTGTTCAAGATCATATTACCACTGAACATAAATAAACATGTTTTCGTAAGGTCAATTTCGTTCCCAACTAATCCAACTGTACCCAAAGAAGCTCTTCATGTGCCCCAATATTTATATTTTTACCTCCGTAAACACCCCCCCCCCCAAATCTGTTCTTCGTTCTGTCACAAAGATTACGTAAACATGCGTAGATCTTACCTATACTGGGTCGTAGAACGTAAATAATATCCCGAATAGCTCTTTCTCTCGGTGGACAGTCTTTTTAAGAGTGGAATAAATAAACGTAAAAATTCAGAATTCACTGAAACGACATTCAATAGAACTGGGAATGGCCGGATATCATAATCGGAGAAATTTACAGCGATCGGCTATACGGCCAGGGACATGGCAACATGTAAACAACAACATTAAATGGACCAAGAACGGTAACTCGCTGATCACGAATATAGAAAGTTTAAAATATATCGATCTTTTATAATATTCAAAAATGTTTTGTTTTTAACCGGTTAGACCTTTTTCTTTTTTCCTTTTTACATTGTTAGTTTGTTACTTCAAAAATAATGAAGTTATTGGAAAGCATGTGGTAATTTTGATTTACATTTAGCCATGCCGAATGCTTGACCTATTAGCACTAATTGTAAGTTATTAGGTAGATGGTAGTATGTATTGTCGGCGGTAGGCTTACTGGGATATTGAAATGTTAGAACGGATTTAGCAGATGACCGTATTTCATATGTACATACAGAACGATGCTTATTGGCCTACATGCGTGTAAAATTGTGCAGTGAATCATTACTGATCTATGAAATTAAATTTTTAGTAATAAAAATTGAAAAGAACAAACGAGCGAGTGAATGAATGAACAATAAATAAACAATCGGATTAATGAAAAAGAAATGAAAGAGAGGATCGTAATAAATAAATAGATAAATAGTTGATTTAAAGAAGTAAATAAATATATAATATAAACAAATAAATAAATTTTAAATAAATTGATAAAAAGATCATGTTGAAAACAACCGACATGGATAAAGTTAAAGGACCCCCCCCCCCCTTCCTGAAATAAAACGTACATGTTAAAAAATTACAGATTTGAAAAAAAAAATGCAAAAGATATGTAATCATGCAGTCCATTTTAAAGAAGATATAAACTTGCTTTCTTGCATATTTAGAACTCTTATACATAACAGTGATGATATGTAATAAGAATTTCTTTGATGTTGGTTTATCGGAACAGACAGCGCTGGGGTTCTCAATGAATTCAATATTTTAAAAAAAAATTGAATGTTCATATACTCATTTTTAAAACACATTTTTGAAATTTTGATTTTTTATAAATATATCAAATCATGCATTTTAACACGGTGCATAATTTTATTAAATATACATGTAGTTCATCTATGAAAACAGCTATTGCATTGATGTAATGATTGAACTCGTGATATGGGATCATTTAAATCATCGACGTGCTGGAAATTCTTAAAGAGTGTTTAATTCAAAAATCAAACAGACCTAGTACGTAACAACATGGAGATTTAAATGTCTAGCAAAAAGGATATTTCTCAATTCAAATATTTTTCGCTCTTTGGATCGTCATCTTTACAAATAATTCGCAAGGGAAAACAACACAGAACAATCTTTTGTTTAATGTTTTCTTATTTTGCTTTTATATTTTTTTTTTCGAGATGACACAGTCTGATTGGCAATTTAGTTATTGAGGCGTTTTATTTGTTTAATTTCGATTCTTGTTTTTAAACAAAAGATTATGTGTGATATTTGTTAATATCAAAGCTGTAATGGTTTTACATTCTTGGATTAAAAAAAATTCTTATTCGCCAATTCCCGTATCCAAACAACAAAGGCAAACAGTGGTACATGTATCACGTTGTGGCAGTAAATGAAAATATCACAACACGATAGCTAAAATATACAAGTTCAATTATTCCTCTCAAAACATATCTAATGAGGCACATAGTTCACACAAATACAAAAAAGTGGATAGATTGCCAAATTCGAAGAATTATAGAACATGCTTCTTAAATTAAAATTCAATACAATTTTCTGTACATTTTTTATTCATATAATTACCTATCCCCAATATTTCGTTTCCTCTATAGTGTAAATGTTAGCTTTATTAACGGTATTTATTTAACATTTCTATGATTATTTTGAATACATTGAACAATAGATTAAAAAAAATAAAAGTTCAATGTCGAATAAATCGGATCTGTATATTCAATTATTTCAATTGCTTTCGATATCTAATGCACAAGCTGGTATCTGACATTTAAATCATGCAATCACGTGGTATCGATCAGAAACGTGTAGCTATGGAATCACGCAGAGTAAATACGCTGGATTATATGCAGGTTTGTGATAGTGACACATAATTCATATAAAAATATCAAGTTAGAATATTATGATAATTTGGTTAATCACTATTAACAATAACATTTCCCCTATTTTTGTAGGGTAGAAAATAGTATACTTTCACATTAACAAAGCGAGAGAACGCTACCTGGTATTTTTGCTTGCACTTTTTTTTAAACTTTCATTTTGAATTCAGAATAAGGGAGATGTGTTTGCTACCCCAATTGGTTCTCTGTTCATGTTCATATCGTTATTCAGTTAACACAATTAGCAAATATTGCCATACGGTACAGCTAGAGTTTATCTTATTTTTATGGGTATGTTTTTATATTTAAGTTTTTCTTATATAAAGTTTTCTTTTTATATATCTTATGTGGCACTAACAGGCTTTCGTAGCCTTGCTTTTATGATTCCAGGAACTTGCGTTATCAAGTAAATTTTTTATACACATCATATAAATGTAAACATAAGTCTCTCATATGGACATGGTTATTTTTATTATCATACTTTCAAGTTAAATACTGAAATCTGATTGATTTAGACGCAGTTAATAATCCGTTCTATTACCCTCCCAGATAGCAGCACATCGTTGGCCCAATCTCACAATATGGTTGTATTATCGCCGTTGGGTTATCTTTATTGGGCCAACGGTGGTCCAACATCAAATATTGATAGTTGGTTATGTATTATGGGGCCAATGTTGGGCTAACTGTTGGCATAATATCATAAAACTCTTGTAGTTAGAGAGAGTATTTGTTGCGGGGTTGACATCGGCCCTGGGTTGGCCCAATGTCATGAATCTGGCTAAGCATCATGGGTAAACAACATCCGGGCTACTTTTCGTAATATCGTACCTGCGCCATTTTTCATTTGACATGAGAGTAATGAGACCGATACTTTGCATGTCTGCATCCAAATCGTAAGCATTCATGGGAAAGGGAAAAACTTTTCTTCCAAGGATTGTCTTAAAGGACAGTCATTTAAGTAAGTAGAATTTAGAAGGTTATTTACCTGTTATTTTAGTATAAACATCTTTACTTTAGCAAGAATGATGTAAACTCAATGACTTGTTATTCGTGTTAAATTCTTATTTGAAAACTTAAACATATACTGATATACATGTACTTATAAATTTAACCGTAATTTATGTTTACTCTTATACTGAGAAAAGTAACAAATCTGTTTTAATACTACTGTTGTAGAGATTGTTTGAAAAAACAGAGCAACTGCTGATTCTATAAACAAAGGACATTCAGACTGAACAATATCAATGGGAAAGATATGCCAAATAGAGGGGGAAGGAAGTAACGGGCACTACCGCAGAGAAGAAAAGAAGGGAGGAGACTCGGGAGAGGGAGCAGATGGAAAGTGGCAGTGCATAATTTTTAATTTTTTGAAAAATGTGGTGTTATCCTCTTTGTTTTTTTTAGACTTGCTTATTGATATCTTTAGTTTACTGAACTTGTGCATTCACATCAGAGCAGGGATAAAACCGTACATGTATTAGTACAAGTGAGCATTAACTTCTTGGTTTTTTTTAATATGTTTTCTTCATGAAGTGCATTCATGAGCAATAAAATATGTTACAATTTAATTATATTTTACTCTTTTCTTTTTGTTCAGGTATTTTTTTGTCTTATGTTGGAAGAATACAGTGGCCCAACAATGGCCCAATATTGTTCGTTTCATTGGCCCAACAATAAGACAACAAGTTGGTCCGATTAAGGGCCGATGAGCAAATTGCCGTTGGCCCAATGTTAATTGCTAACAATGGCCCAACCGTACAAAAGTGACGTTTGCCCAATAATAAAAGAATAGAGTGGCCCAACAATGGCCCAATATTGTCTGTTACATTGGCCCAACAAAAAGCCAACAAGTTGGTCTGATTAAGGGCCGATGAGCAAATTGCTGCTGGCCCAATGTTAAATGCATACGGTGGCCCAACATAAGGAACATTGTTGGCCCAACAAAGGTCCAATGACGTCCTGCTATCTGGGCTCAGCATTAGCAACACACTTGACAACGGGGTAACACAACGAATTGTTACATGCGCGTAAATTATGCGCGTACGCTTCACGTCATTCCTATATAAAACAGTATTTGTTTCTTTTAAATTTAGACATTCAGTATAATAAAATAAATAGTCCTGTTTGGGAGGATAACAGTTGAAATTGACACCCCTCAAAAACCATTGTCAACCCCCGCTTCGCGTCGGTTGACAATAGAATTCTCGGGGTGTCTCTACTAATTAGATTAGCATGTTGACATAATTTATCTAGTATACAGAGGACAGAAATATGCCACATGTAAACCATACGTATCTGCATGCATCTAAAGCGTGTATTTAAATTGATAACTCACCTGTATACGGATATTAGTCTTACAAATAAAATAAATTCTCCATTCCGCTGTAATTTTGGAACATTGTATAATAATATAATTTTAATACTATATTATCGTCATCACAAATTAAATTAAGCAAAAAATGTACGCTCATTGTAAAATTGATATAAGTACATGTATAATGTACCGATCAAGCATGCAATTCAAGTTGATGGCACTTGTACATGTATATACCTTGTCTCTCTTACAACTACATGTAGTCTGAATATTAATTGCATAGCTAACTATGTCCTTCGTTTTCTTGAGATTTGAGAAATTAATATTAAACAGTCTCAGCAGAAATTGATATTTTAATGTTATTCTATATTTCATGAATGTTTATTACAATAAACACTAGTAACTCTAATTCTTTTCCAGACGTGATATTCTCATGGATTTCATCGTTAGAAACTTTCGGAGATCAACCATATTTTGTCGTTGTGACTCCTCCTCCCCCCCCCCCCCCCCTTTCATCCCAAAATAAAGGATAATTCTCATCAATCTGAATGAGATGCTTAAACGATTTTCGAGGCACAGGGAAAATTTACTATACCGCCTAATATCTACTATGACGTGAAAAAACCTTCTGTGGCGCCTGTTCACAGAAAACGTGTTCATGTATAACTCTTTACATTCATATATAATTATATATAACATCTCTGCAAAACAAGAGCCTTTAGACCATGGATCCCCGTAACACTGCACAGGATGTGTTGAGGTGTGATTTGTGCGAGACGCCTGTTCCGCCATTATACTGTGATAAATGTAAAATCAACCTCTGTAAGACCTGTGTTGGAGAACATCTTTTGGATGAATCTAAAGATCACAGAGTGGTACCAATCAAACAGCAAAATTCTACCCCTGATAACCCCATATGCCTGAAACATACGATAAAGCGATGTGAACTCCACTGTGAACAATGTGACATTGCCGTATGTACCCAGTGTGTGTCTTCGGTTGAACACAGTGGACATCAATTCATTGATATTTTTGAAAATTTTGAGAGAGAGAAAACATTGTTACAAAAAGATTTACAAGAACTGAACGAGTCTATTCATCCGATATATCAGGAAATAGAATCTAAAATCAAAAAGTATATATCCGACGTGAAGGCGAATTCCCAGAAATTGACATTATCTATCAACAAAGAAGGAGAATACTGGCACAGAGAAATCGACACCATTATCAAGAAAAAGAAATCTGAAGTCGAGGAAATGACATCTAAACAACTGAAAGTCCTTAATAAATGGGACCTTAATATGACAAGCTTTATTTCTTCAATTACACAATGTATTGCTGATCTGAAGAAAATACTGGACGCCAATGATATCAGGCTCGTCTCTGAATACAAATCTAGGATTCCAGAATTCCGAAGATTTCCTGTTAACCTCCAAATGACTTTGCCAAACTTCAGTCCACATGGAATAAACACAGAACAACTATATGAAGAGTTTGGGTCTTTTTCCAAATTCGAATTTTTTGGACAAATACCAATCTATAGCATGGAGATTGTCACATCTATACACACAGGTGGCAACGATGTAATAGGCATGGCCTGTTTGAGTGACAATGAAATATGGACACATGGTAGTACAAATGTGATGGAACTCTATAATCTCCAGGGAGACCTACTTCAGTCAGTCCAAACCAAGTCAGGTGGTGAGCCATCATCCATAGCAGTAACAAAAAGTGGGGACTTAGTTTATGCTGATGCCAAAGATAAGACTGTGAACATAGTGAAAGGTGAACAGTCACAGGAAGTAATGAAACTGCAAGGTTGGATACCATATGCGCTATGTACTACGTCCTCCGACGAACTCCTGGTTATAATGAGCAGTGATGATAACAATCAAACAAAAATTGTGCGCTACTTTGGATCCTCAGAAAAACAAAGTATTCCAATAAATGATAATGCACGACTTTTCAATTTTTCTGGTCCTAGCACAAAATACATTTGCGAGAATAGAAACAAAGACATTTGTGTGGCCGATAATGGTTCTAGCTCAGTAATAGTGGTCAATCAGCTCGGGAAACTCAGATTTATACATAATATATCATGTTATCCAAGCGGCATCGCAACGGACAGTCAGAGTCGAATCTTTGTAGCATACTTTATGAGCGCTGGTATCAACATTATAGACAAGGACGGACAATTTCTCCGCTACATTAAGAATTGTAATTTACGCTTTCCATGTTGTATATGTATTGACAATAAGGACAACCTATTTGTGGCTGAATATGGCACAAGTGAAGTTAAGAAAATTCAATGTTTCTGGTAAAAAGTTTTATAGATTGTTAACTATATGTACATAAATAAGTTCACAATAGAATTTGAATGCATGTACATAATAGATACAACCTGAATGTGGTAACATTATATACACGTTAACAAACTTCATTTCTGCATTAATACGTTGACAATCTTACTGCATGAATGTGATAATATACCAGTAATATGTACATGTATCTCAACAAATAACTGTTGATACTGCCTCTCTCTATACAAATTATTTGTAAATATAACATTGAATTAATGTTTGGCTTTTTTTTCAGGATTTGGTTTATTTCACAGAAACAGAAAAATAAGCTAAGTGATTTGTAATAGTTTTAAGGGAGATGTGCGGCCATCTTTTATTTTTGAGAAGAAAAATGTAAACGTTTCTTAAACTGGCTTGTTGCTGTCCAAAACTTACCAAAACTGTTGTCAAACGATACAAAAGCAATAAAAATGACGTTCAACAGGTTGTTTTGTGTGCAAATTACGCATACAAAAGCAGAACAATGCAATTTTAAATCACTTAGAACTGCGCAGGTTCAGACTTAAAATTAAGATTTAAAAATCTGAAAAAAATATTAAAGGATGTCATTAGTGTCCACTTTACAAGCATTTGTTGAAAAAAAAAGTTCAAAACTTGCTTATTTACGTTGTAAATTTGTTTCAAAAGAGGGTACCCTATTCTTAAAAGCAGTCTCAAAAACCATCAATTTGCACGAGATATTTTTGTCTTGTCTCGAGGTACATTGAAGTGATATTTTCATTGAAAAATATATGTATACTTTTTATTTTAGGCAATTAGTTTTTTGGACCCTTACCCTACTACTAAAAGGAATTTAATTTTTATACTTATAGAACTAAAAGAAAACAATTGGAAGTGGTATAGAGATGTCTGTCACACTTAGTCCAGATTGTTTTGAATTTACATTTATTTTCATCGACGAAAATATAACGTCAGTGGCCTCCATAGACATGTGAGTTCTAAGTATAGCCTGGGATTTTCTTGTTCTAAAAATAAATCACATATCATGCCGACTGATAAAAATGGGGTACCCTATTTTGAGGCTACGTTTCTACATTAATGTGCAAAATTCAATCTTTTCCTCAACAAATGGTTGTACGTGTAGAAATAATAAAATAAGTCTGCAGCTGCACAGTTCTACAGCTGTTCTAAGCAATTAAAAAAGCACTGTTCTGTTTCTTAAATGCATAATTTACATACAAAAAACGTAGAACCTCATATTTATTGCTTTGTAATCTTTAGACAACAGTTTTTGCCAGTTTTGTGCAGAAACAAGCCTGTTAAAGAAATGTTTACATTTTTATTCTCAAATGTACAAGATGGCCGCACATCCCCCTGAAGCGAAAATTCATTTTCTTTTGAAAGTTGCAAGGAGAAAACCATAGAATGAGTTTATTGCAGCACAGTCTAAAATATATATATAAACACGAATAAATCCTTGGTATAGGTAACGATATAGAAACTTTTTAGCAGACGATAACACAAAACTCCATTTTCTGTCGAATTTAATCCAAAACGCTTTCGCCTGATCGGCTCTTCAGTGGATTTTCAAAACTACATTTAATACAGAATGCGACAGTCCACATTGAAAAAATTGTTTTATAAACAGTAAACAATTTATTTAATTTGGACTGTCGCATTCAGTTTTATTAATTTAAGTATGTTTTGCTGTACCAAGCTTTATATATATATATTTGTTTTCCCTTGGACTGAAATGTCACACTTTCATTGGTTTAAACAAAGCACGCGATTGCCTCATATATCTCTATGTTAGTTCCGTGATAATTAATATTAGGCAATATGGCCGTCATTGACCGACGCTTCGCCTTCTCATTTCGACATTACATTGAAATTCTTTAAATTTTGAGTAGTTGCCCTTTGAATATTGACGTTACATTGAAGTTTGGATGCAAATGCAATGAGTATTCAACTTTATATACAATAAACAAAAAAAAGCAACAATATAGGGTATTTCAAAGAAAAAATATTCAGCATTAACTTTTATTTCTACACATTACCCCGTATATACTCGCCTATAAGATTTTTGGGAGTAGAAAATTGAGTGAAAAGTGGGGTCCTGACTTATAGGTGACACATAGTAAGACAATCTTACACAAGAGAGAATTTTATTCTCTCCTTTGAATTACAAGAGTATGATACAGTTACATTACTAAAATCGTTTACTAAAAGAAATTTTACGACTTTCGAAAAAATGATAATCAAGGGAATCAAAAAAATATTTTTATTCATAAGAAATACGTTTAAATATATGTAAATCATGAATATTTTGAATAAATAATTTTTTCCTCAAAAAATCAATTTTCCGTTAAATTAAAACCAAAAAGGTACCAACAAATCAAACCGTGAAATTTTATATACGTTACGTCAAACATTGTTACAAAGCTTTATCTTATTTTTCAAAATTAGATGGTTGTAGAATATAATTTTTTGACGAAAAACAAAAGAATACGAAGTCAGAAATTATTGATTTAACATCTCTCTCTCTCTCTCTCTCTCTCTCTCGATCGATCGATCGATCGATCGATCGAAAGAGAGAGAGAGAGAGAGAGAGAGAGAGAGAGAGAGAGAGAGAGAGAGAGAGAGAGAAGAGATAGAGATAGAGAGAGGATATCTATATTGTGTGATTTTATATTTGCTTTATCCAATGAGTTGAAATGGTGTATATATTCGCGAGGCTTGCCGAGCGAATATAACCATTTCACCGAGTTGGATAAAGCAAATATAAAATCACACAATTATAGATGTTCTATTTATCTCATATGATTTGATTTATATTATAAAGCTTTTGAGACAACCCCTTAAATGACACGAATTGATTTTTTTTAGCTTAATCGATGATGCGACGTTGTGTTGTGCGGTTATTGTGATCTTGCGCAATACAATTTAGTACGTCATTTCGGAGGTAAATTTAGCAGTTTAAGTGTAAAGTGTCACTGAAATAGCCCTTGAACAAATTTTTTTAATCTCTAAATATTTTTTCGTAGAGTTTAAAATCTTAATTTCATGGAAAAACTGAATACTTGAATAGCCAAGTGTGTTGACATACTCAAAGTTGCGAATGCTCGTTAGTTTGAACTGACTCGAACGATGAACAGTTGTTGATGTTTTATAAAACAATCACTAATGATTCGAAGTTTAAAAAATCGAATGAGGGTGCCTACTGGTGGTAAAATAAGTCTTGGGAGGCATTATTTCGGTAAGTTCTTGTATAGAATCACAACCAAAGCGTTCTGTTTTCATCGCGTCGTCAGAATGAACTCCTCGATAGCTAACGTGATTTGCAGTTTCATTAACTACACATTTATATGCTTTCCTTCATATTTGTAATTTAAATCTTCGACAGAATCCTTTTTTAAATCAATTTGTGGTAGTTGAAAAAGTAGATGTGGAATATACAGGAATATACAGAAAAAAATGATCAGTCAAGAGTTGAAGCGAGGGGCTGTGTCAAAAATAGTTCGGACCGGAAGTATTTGATAAAGCATCACCCGTTTGATAAAGCAAAGGTTTATCACACGGGTTGTATACACCACACGTATGATATATATATATATATATATATATATATATATATATATATATATATATATATATATATATATATATATATGGTGGAGACCAGTACAATTTTCTTTTAATCGGCACTAAAAGGGTTAAAGAACAATGAAAAACGAAAGTAGTCACAGCTTTGTAATTATTTTTCTGTTTAATTTAAAATAAGCATAATATTATCAAAAGTGTGTCTGGTACTCAAATTCGGCCTTGTAAAAATAACAAAATAAACATGACAAAATACCATACATTTTGTGAAAATCCGTATTCCAGGCCCGTTTTCTAATTTTATGATTGCTAAATGTTCGTGAATTTTGCCAAACGAGGCATCCTATATTGTCAGCAATATACATATGTGGGTTGCCACAAACACACCTGTTTTGTAATATGAAGGTTTGTGGCTGTAACTTTTTTGTAACATGACACTTTAACAAAGTGTCAATGGTGTATGTATCAAATATTTAGCTCTTTTAAATTATATCATACAATCTCGTATACTAATGTTGAAAATTTACATTGTCTGAATATAGAACTAGAAATATAAAGATTCATTCATTCTAACAATTGCTAAAAAAATGATTTATTGTGTGTTGGGCTTAGTTACTGAAGTGAAGAGAATCCCGGAGGACACTCCGAACTTTCGGCCAAATTCAGTGTTTGAATGGCTGTGCTGAAAACTCATACTGAGACATATTCCAAAATAAGCATGTGATCATTTAGCCACTACTTCACGTTCTTATCTGTCCATGAGATACATTTTATACTTTATTTTTTCTGTATAAAATGGTTAACTATGAGTCACTTCTGTCACTGTCAAAATATTCTTCACCAGAGATTAATAACATGAAAGGACAATTCAAATGAGTAAAGAAGCTAATAAATGTTTACTGATCCACTTGTTAATACATGTATAAGAGTATTTTTATGATAAATTATATTCTACTGTTACTTTCCGAGGAAATTGAGTAGAATCCCACATGGTACCAATAACTGGAAATCAATAATTATAATTCAATAGATAAAAACAGTTTATGATTTTATTTCCTCTTGCTTCTTTTTTGGTAATATCGTGATAAGTTTGACTTTTAAATGAATATATTTTTTTACACAAAATGAAACTCATATTCATCATTTCTTTGAAAGCTAAAGTAATCTTTTCATCATCCGGACTTCATTCTTCCTGGATAAAACTATTGAAATTAAGCTTTGACCCGCAAACTCCTAAGCATCCAAACAATATCAATGTTATTTGAATTGTATAAAATATTAAATCGTGTTTTTTTTTTTTTTGTTGCCAGTTTGCCTAGATCTATGGCTTCAGTATGGTTTTTTAGTTTTTGTTGTCAAATCTTGGTGGGTTCCCTTAATGACCAATAGGTCTGAATTGTGTTTTCATAACAAATATAGTCTTCTCTCTACCTCAGATTTACCTAGTATATAGTAACCTGTATTTTTCCAATTTATAAAGAAGAATTAAGTGGAGATAAATGTTTACGTTCAGTGTCCCAAAAAAGACTTGTAAACATGATAGGTGTAGGTTAAGGGACATGTATACTTTTTAATCATTTATTAGATGAAACTGCAAACATGTTTAGGTGCTTCAGCTAAATCATTAGTAAATTTTCATAAATTTGTACATGTCATATGTGCTTTAATTCAATAAGTTTATTTTTCTCAAATGTAATGCGTAATTTAATTAATTACATTTGCAAAGTAATTGTAATTAAATAAATTACATTTTAAAATCCTTGTAATGGTAATGGTAATGTAATTAAAGGTTTTAAGTAAGTAATTGTAATTTTATTAATTACTTTTGAATGTAATTGACCCCATCCCTGTCCAGACCCCATAGAGAATTCCTTTGTGAAATCACCACAACAGTCGGCTTAACGATTAATGGGTAGACCAGTGCGCAGAAAGGATGCCGCGGCCGTCGACCGTCATATGCTACAGACCCTGTGCGATTTGCATACAAATACTACAGATGTTCTTATGCTTAGAAATTTAGCTATGATTTTGATAGGTTTTGCCGTTTTTTTTTTTTAGATTTGATAAACTAAGTTCTTTGAAATGAAAATAAAGATGTCATCGTTGAACAATATTATTTACAAATGTTTATTGAAAAATGCACAAATGATCAATACTGAGATGGAAACGAAGTACTCAAAGCAAAAGGTTTTACTAGTGCCTGCCCATATGATATGTTTATTCATTATACAAGGAAGGCGGGAATTGATATGTGTTCTGATCATTTTTTAAAGCCCGCTTTAAGAAGTAATGGTATTTCCAAATTAGTGACAAAAAAATAAAATAAACTTAGTTATATACTGCAGCGAAGAAAAATATATTATTTTTTTAAAAACTGTAGCTCCGGGTTTAAATATTGGTCTACAGTACCTTAGATCAGGAGGGGCAACTGCTGCTGCAAATGCTAGTGTCAATGAAAAGTGTTTACAAAGACACGGGCGATGAAAAAAATGGATTATGTGAATGTTTATGTGAAGTATTATACAGAATTAAGGTTATATGTGTCAAGACAATTGTTATTGGGGAGAGATTTGGAGGATGGAACCATACCATATCTATTTCCTTTTAAGATCAGTGTATGATCTGCTGCCATCGCCAACCAACCTACACAAGTGGGGCCTAACAGAAAATATGAACTGCGATCTTTGTGGAAAGAGAGGTACTCTGGAACACATGTTTTCATCATGTAATGTCTCTTTGACACAGGGCAGGTACAGATGGAAACATGACCAAGTACCAAGAGCTGATATCATAGGGAAGGGACGGAAGAAGAAGAGAGGGCAGAAGACAGTAAATATATCATAGAAATCCTCAGAACAGAAGTCCATCTTGGTTTCAGCAACATCATGGGAGATGCAGGCAGACCTCGGACGACGGCTGATATTTCCAGACGTTATCTACACCAATCCCCCCCCCCAACATCGTATTATGGTCCCAAGAAGGTAAAAAGATAATAATGGTGGAGCTTACGGTCCCAGGGGAAGAGTGATGCGAGGAGGCCTACCAGAGGAAGAAATTTAAGTATCAAGATCTGGCAGACGACATCCGCAGCAAAGGATGGAGTGCATGGGTTTTCCCAGTAGAGATTGGCTGCAGAGGATTCCCCGCCCAGTCTACGTGGAGAGCAATGATAGCCCTGGGAATTAAGGGGAAAGATACAGAGACTGTCAACAACAGCAGAGAAGTCATCATGCTGGTTATGGTGGAGAAGAACAGTGCAGAACTGGAAGCCATCTACTGACTGTCAATGATTAATGACTGACTCACCACATGGAGGACGTTCCAGGATAGGAGTCGAAACGACCGACGACGGGTGGACCTGGCTGACAACATCTGTAGATTAAGCAGTGAACTCACTGTTTTAGGTATTGTATTATGATTATTTTCTCTTCTTTTTTCTCCCTTTCTTTGGTAATGTCAAGGGTCAGCCTGCTCGGTGCGCTGCAATGCAATTAAAGGATGTTTTTATTATGTGTAAGAGTATGAAATGAAGTGTGGATTAAAAACTTCTCGCGACATGTAAACTATTATGAAAGTGTGGGGTTACTAAGTGTTTCCCTTGTTATGTAGGATTCAACCAATGAAATTTCAGTATTAAGTGAACGTGTTCGAATTGATTCGAGGTTGTCATTAAGGTTCACTTTCTAGCGCACGCCGTCCCGAACAAGTCGTGTTTTTGTTTTGTTTTTTAATTATATATATATATATATATATATATATATATATATATATATATATATATATATATATAAGTGTATTTCATATTTCCCTGTTCTCTAAATTATTTCAAGAGTGAGGTTCCGCCACTCGCTTGTTGGCCGCGGATACACAGGTTTCCATAGGATTTTCAAAACATTTGTTTTTTATGTCTGGTTTTTCCTTGGCGGCGGAGGAGGCTTACATCCTGTTATACCATAGAATAATGGATGCACATACTGTAATTTTAATAGGTGTGCCTTGTCAAATGGCTTGTTTATGTGTTTTAAAAATAAACCTGGCGTCAGCCTGCTCGGTGCGCTGCAATGCAATTAAAGGATATGTTTATTATGTGTTGATGTATGAATAGAGTGTCGACAATTCAAATACGGCACACCAGTTCAAAACACAGGAAAATCAATCGAGTGGGGCTGAGGTATGGCCCCTTATAGAACTCTTACCATGCAAAATCCACTGTCGTTCGGAATATGTTTAAACATTGGCCTATTTACACACTTCCTATTGCGCCTTTTAAGATAAATTTTCCGACTTCTTTTTTGTTTGTATTTTTTCAAGCCTTCTTTCCATCTTTGCCCTAAAAGGAACCAAATTGGCCCATTTAGAACCCCTTAAGATTTTGGGGAAAAAATACAGTCATACATTTTTAAAATGGAACTTCTTGCGTGGTCAATAAGCACGGAGTAAAAATAGTGGTATATGACCAAAATAGCGACTCCGATAACACCAGAGAAGTTCCGCAATTAAACACGCTGCTGGTGAAGAACTATTGCTCGTAAACGCTAGCATGTTTATTCGCCGTAATTTTACACAAAAAAATACACAAGGATAATAAATACAACTATGTTTGGTGTATTTGTCTATATTGTGATGACATTTAATGTTCATCAAATTTATATTTCTATTATAAAGGGTCGAAATTCTTATATATACGAAATTAACAAAAATTTTGTCAGCAAATTCAAATGCAAAAAAAAAAAGAAACCAGCAAACAATTGCAAATGTAACACTTCTAATTCATTTTCCTGAAAATGTAAATAAATTTTTGACAGTGGAGTTAAACACTTTTATGCTTCAAAGTTTTTATGATCACAGGCATGTGGCAATGCACAACTAGTTTGTTGTACTTTCATTATTCAAACCAATGCAGACTTTCCTTTAATGGTAAATTGCATGCAACACATGTCATTCATGTTTTAAGAGAAAAGACTACACCTTTATTCTTTAGTAATGCAATGTACAGGAAATAACAACGAATTTGTAAAATTTGTATTATGTATCAAAATAATTAAAGACACTGTACAATTACATGTAGTGACATCATAAACGTCTTTTTTTTTTACTTTAAAAAGTTATTGAACTCTATAATATATGCATGGACAGACTATACAGACTATAGCAATTTATCTTAACTAAACTAATTCCGGTCTTATCTGTACCACAGTTTTAAATATTAAGTACAAAACTTAAACAAACATTCTACAATAAACCATATTTAAAACTAAATACGAAATTCTTCTTAAAAGAGTAACTGCATATGGGTATTTTTTAGAATCGGTAGGACAACATAGTAGTACCTTTAAGCAAAATAGTTCCTATACTTGCAGAGTGTATATACATTTATTGGAACATTTTAAATCAGAATACTTGACACATGTCAAAAAAGAGGATTTGCAATTTTAAAAGCAAGTGTCAAAATTAAATTATCATTTGAAGGAAAGAATTGAAATTATTTGATGTACACCCTTTCCAAAACTGTGAAATTCCCTTCTTTTACTTTCATTTTCAGAGTTTTTCAATACAGACGCATTTTGCCGGAAAACGAATCTCACTTCACACCACGAAATTATAACATGAGAGAGAGACAATTTGATGAGCTTTCATTCAAGAGGTCCCTCGTTGCTGAACGAAAATTAGGGCCGGAGTTATGAACCCGAACGTTAACATTACCGCTATGGAAAATGCATTTGTGGACTATACCCATATAATTTTCATAGTAAAAAGAAAAATAACTTGAAAGACAGTTTACGGTTTAACAGTGCAGTTCATATAATTAATACTCTAGTAACACAAATCTCAATAAACCTTTCAATAATTATTTTTAGTATGTAAATTGTTGAACAATTTGAGCGTATGGAAAGCTATTTAATCAAGAAATTAGTTATCAGGATAGATAAAAATCACTTGGGTTCTCTATTCAAAATAACATCGAGCCAAGTTAAATTTAAAATTATTTAACGTACATGTATGTGAAGGTCTCATTAATAGAACCCTGAACATTTTTTTTCAAAGTAGGTTATTGTCGACCATATCAAAGTGCAAAATTCATTATCCACATTGATATCAACTTTATGCAACACATACGCGTAGTCATATAAAATGTAGATAAAGTGAGTTCATTGTCTTGCAAAACTTTCTAAAGATAAATTTATTTAACACATTTAATACTGTTACAATTGTTATATTAACTAGCTAAACTAGCTATAGGTTATTCACGTGTCATAGTTTTGACAAAGCTCTATTAGAGGTGTTATATGTTCAAGTTTGATAGTTTTGACAATTTACTAATATTATATATATATATATATATATATATATATATATATATATATATATATATATATATATATATATATATTGCTGCTTTACGTTCTAACACAAATGTTGACGAGAGCCTTTTCAATGAAAAACGCTTTGTGGTGATTTTTAATGACACAAAGTATATTTCCTTTGCTTAATTGCTTAATGCTTAAAATAAAACTATTTTCATGCATTCATTGTTAATGATTTATGATCACAAAAATTGACCTTTGATGTTTGTTCCCACTACATTCTGTATTCTAGTTTGCATAGCAGTTCTGGTTTAATTGAAAATGTATGAGTGAGTTTCATGTATCTGTTGACAGATCCCCAGAATCTCCCAGGAGATACATCTGCTATGCTCAAATATGTACGGACTCTGGTCATATTGAACAGCGGCATGAAGCTTGTCTAGAGCTTCTTTGGCTAATGTCATATCAATTTGTCTATAACACAGGAACTCTAGAAAGTGTAACATTACAAACACTGGAATATATAATGATCTTTGTCTTTGTGAAGATGACTGTTGTTGTGGTATAAGTTCGTTGATATACCAGAGGCAGTTGTCAAGTGCAATATCCAACGCTACAGCCCGTTTCATCTTTGTAGACCAGGATTGCCCACCCAAAGCCATGATATAACTCAGTACGTCTACCCTCTCTCGATACATTACGTATGGCTGAGCTAATTTCATTTTTGTCATCTCAATTAGTAATAAAGCTTCCATATATCTGAATGTTTTGTAGTGGTACATTGCGAAGAACAACATATCAGAAATGCACCCAATTCTAGCAGCTATTTTTAGCAAGCTACGTGAAAGTTTGTCAGCAATATACATCTGTTTGTTGATACGAGGATTAGAGCACTTGTGCAATCTAAATGCGATGTGTTGAAGGACTGTTGCAGTAAATTTTTGTAACATGACCTTTTGACATGGTGTCAAAGGTGAATCTATCAACTGTTCAACTGTCCTTATTGCTATAATAGAACGTCGTATGGAAAGCGTAAAACCAAAATTCATTATCAAATGCATCCCATTGAAAAAAGTCTCATCGTTAGAAATTTCAGACTTTATCATGTCCTGATCTGTACAAATATAAAGTTTGGGATTGTAAAGTGCATTTATGATATATGTTCTAACTGATGTAACTCGTAACAGACAAGCCAATCCTTTGCTGTAATATCCATGTAGCTGTCTAAACAAACTATATTGTTTTGAACCATGAACCTTAGCTAGAAACATATTGTTTTGAGGGATGAAAAAATTAGGACAGATCCCCTCATACACCCATTTAAGGAGGAGTTTCAAGCAGACCCCGAATCCAGCTAAGAGATTTTGAGGACACCAATGAGTTAATGTGTTTTGTTGAATCGCCCAAAAGATAACTGTTTTCATGTGATATGAACACAACAAGTTAACAGTTTCCTCTGAATGTTGGTTGATAACTTCCTTTAAAAATAGTTTTAACAACCCATAAATCAGAAACTGACAGTGGTTCATTGCGTAAACAAGTTTATATTCTGCTTGAGAAAAAGATATTCTCCAGTCTTCATTTTCATGGAGTCCTATTGGGTGTCCTACTGCTACAAAATGACATCCATTTGTTACTATATCGTTAACAACGTCAGGATTAGGCCATGAGTGACATCTGTCTTTCCATGACGAGGCAGATTGAGGCCAAAAGTCACAAAAAAAACAGCAGGCATGGTCAAATTCCATTTCTCCTATTACACCACTAGCACAGGGTCCATGTAAAGTAAAGTTTCGACCACTTGATAAATTAAATGTGTGAAGACAGACTTCTATGAATTTAGAACTAGACACATATAAACAGTCATTTCTCCTGACAGTTGCCAACATGAGATGTAAATCATTTGTTGGGGTGAATAACTTAAGCAAAGAAAATCCTGGTGGACACCTACAACTATCCGCCAGAATCAAGGTTTGAAAGCCTTTATTGTAAAAGTCAGATTGAGACATATCCAAGATCACTCTTACGTCATTTAACCAGCACATGTAGTCGGTATCTGAGTCTTTCATTCTAAATCCTTCTTTTAAGCTTCCGCTAAGCATCCTCGTTACTCTTTTGTTCAATGATATACGTCTGTAAATTAGATCGTGAAAGTCCTGTGTCTCTCTAATGATTGCTATTTCTTTTGGAGTTCCCAATTCTAAACACAGTCCACGATAAACCGATTCTGATATGTGTTGGAGTCCAGCCCTGCTGTAAAGTAAGATAATTGAAAGGAGATAATTAAAAAAAACATTATCCTTATCATAAATTCATTTTTTTAGGAAAGTTTTTATTTTATAGTGTGTATCGTTGTGATTTACGCCATCTTTCTATGTTTAAAATAATACAGATCCTGAAAAGTTCTACTAATAAAATCAAGAAAGCGTGCAATTTTTGTGCGAGAAAGTTTTCGTGTAAATCGTTTAGCGTTTCGTGCAAACCATATAGCGTTTCGTTTGAATCGTGAATTGTTTCGTGTAAACCGTTTAGCGTTTCGGGCAAAGTGTGCAGTGTTTCGGACAAAGCATGTAAAGCGTTTCGAGCAAAGCGTGCGAGAACCGTGTGAAATGTTTCATCAAATTTCATTCGGAAATTTTCTTATTTATTTATTGTTTCAAAATGGCGCCCGATTTTTACACTTCCTGGACTGGTTTGTGATTGACGAAATACCCGTATGTATAATTATGAAAATAAATCTAGAAAACCACATACTATTCCCTTAATAATACTTGAATTCTTTTTCAAACAACAGAATAAGTCAGTGTTTAAACGAAGACTGCTTAAAGAGTATTTCCACAATGATTCCGTACCGGTACAATAATCAAATCAAATACACAAAACATCAATATGTTTATGGTTAACAATATATGATAAAGATTTTCTAAATATAAGGTAAACAATATCAATGCAATTAATTTGTAAATTATACAATATCGATGGTAAAAAAAAAAAAAAAAAAAAAAGGTATTCAATGAGTTGTACGTACACTCGAGACGATCCGTTTAGAGTTGAAAATGCCATCATTTACTGGTTGGAAACATTCATTAAAAATCCTTTATCGCTATGAGTTTTTAATATGCTTCATCAGAAAAAAATAACTTTAAAGGACAATTCATGAGTAAAGGAGCGGATTAATGTTTACTGATCCACTTGCTAGCAAGAGTATTCACATGATGAATTTCTACGGTTACTTTATGTGGAAATTAGTTGAATCCCAAATGGTACCAATATCTGGAATTCAATAATTAAAATTCAATTTAAAAAACAGGATACGATTTTATTTCCTCTGGTTGCTATTTCAGTAAAAACGTGATAAAGTTGCAACTGACTGTAAAATAATGAAAACATTTTAATTAAAAGGAAGCTTTCGTAATTCGTAATTTAATTCTGTTAATTTTGTTTAGTAGAAACTTGATGATTATGTGTATTTTTATTTAAAATATTTCGTTATGCAATCCCCTGTTAATTTCTGGTTTTCAACATCATTAAATGCATGCACATTTTTAAACAATCCTATAAATTACCCGTATGTATCCATTATTTAAGATTATGTACTGTGGAATTCCCTTGACCATACGCACGTGTAATCACAAAATAAAAATCCCATTAGAACGAATATTTAGACTTTTTTATGCACTTAATGAAATTCATATTATTTACTTATAATTAGAAATTAAAAGTAATCTTTCTGTCATCCCGATCTTTTTTTCCTGGTTCATAAAGTTCATAAAGGGCCTAGCATCTTAGACCCAAAATCCGACCTCGCCTTGATCTCTATTATTGGTTGGCTTCAATAAGGATATTTTTTGGATTTTTTTATATATTAAACATAAAATAATTTTATTACTTTTATAATTACTATAATAATTAATTACTATTAATAACATTTGCGATATTAGCCAAGTTATTTATTATGTGTCATATTTTTGGCAAAGGTCTCGTAGGTGTGTTAACTGATCCAGATGAAAAAGATGTAGTTAAATATTTTGACAATTTGCTGATTTTATAATTTTATATTTACATCGACTATAGAAACTGTCGAGACTGAAATCTACACAATCCAGTTCTCACCAGTTTCTCGGTCGGTCCAAACCATCAATAACCTAAGAAAAAACTACGAACTGCCCAAAATAATCATAATGATGTCAAACTCGGATTCACGCATTAGACGACTTGGCTATTTCTTTAATCTAACGTACTGATGTACATTTACAATAGTTTAGTTACTTTAAATTACTTTTTACAATCAATTTAATTAAATTCAATTTGTTAAAAGGAAGATGTAACTATGAACAACAAAATGCTTTCTTTGACGGTTCATGTGAGGTGTAAAGGTATCGATGATTGCAGAAAAAAGAATTATATACATTACATGAAAAGAAAGATGGTAAAAATTGTTATTGTTTAGTTTATTTCATGTTTGTTAATAAATGTAGTTAAGCTGTCAACCATCGTTCAATTATAGAGGCCAATAGGCCTTAACGGTCAGCTGAGTACCATAGCCCATACATAAACTTGTAGAGGAGTCTCATATGTGCATTTAATTAATTATAAGTTTCATTCTGGTGTAGAAAAATTATAATATTGTAATGTCGACCCTGCCTGAAATCATTCAAAAAGGATTATGAAACCTATAAGTTTAGCGGAAATTTTAAGATCATAATAGAGTGCACGACTTCATATTCAAAAGGTGTAAGACTCTGATAGTAAATGATTTTCCCATATTTGTTAGCTTTCAAGATAGGTTTTATGTGTATATGTTTTCATAGATAAACTAAAAGAAGGTGACTAGCATACATGCTTTATTTAAAACACCTCCAATCCCCCATCCCCAGGGGCAGACAGAAACTCTCTCTGTGGGCAATTAAAAAAAAATCAGCTTTTAAAAACTATAATGTGTTACACACTTCTCCTTGTCCACCTTTGAATATTTCAACCTTTACTGACATTTCATCACCATCTGGCATTTATACCAAAATCTTTTACATGTACTGCTTATCAGTGATTTTGGTTAGTCGTTTTTTAAATGCAGTCAGTGTCAGCAGAAGTAAAGAAGACAATCTTTTAACATTAAATCCATTAAAACTATTGTTTATAAGGTAGTAGAGCTATGAATTTCACAATTTAGGTTTCTCTTACCATAGAGATGCTTCCCATCAAAAATGGTAACGATTGGTCTTGTAGTTTTCAAGAATTAAAAATTGTAAAATTGTTAATGCACGACGCACGACGTACGACGACGAACGAAGACCATTTGCAATAGGTCACCTGAGTGTGACTCAGGTGACCAAAAAAAAATGAGGTTTTCCGTTTTTAAATATATGACATTTTTCAAACTTCATTAAAATCAGATGTTTGATTTTACAAAGAATATATCGAAGCAATTTTTTCACCATAGATATTTTTAGATGTTATTGTATCCCCATGGTTATGCTTTTCGATTAATAAGTTATTTAACATTAATGTAATTTAATAACATAATGTTTATTTGACAAATGCAAGTGTTTAATACGAAATGAGGACTACTCAAGACGCGGCCCCGGAAAGAGAGAGGAAAGTCATTCTTCAATGGATTAAAACAATCATTAAAAAATTTCATCGCTTTGAGTTAGTATATACTGATTTTGTAAAAATGTTTCAGATGAGAAAGTAAAATCCAATAAGACGTTAATTCTTAAATAAAATGAGTGAAAACTTCGGATGATTATTTTATGATCAACTTGATAGTTTGAGTATTATGATGATAAATCATATGCTAAAGTTAATTAATAGGGGAATATATCTGAATTCTTAATGATTTCACAATCAATTTTACATTAATTAAAAAAAAAAACAGTACATAATTTTATTTCCTGAAGTTGCTTTAACAGTAAATTCATGACAAAGTTTAACTTCAAAATAATGGAAGTATTTTGATACAGGGAAACATTTGTCATTTTGTTCCGTAGGGACCTGATGAAGGTACTTATTTCCTTATATAATCAAGTCAAACATTCTACAAAACATTATTTCAAGAGAACATTTTCCTTCATTTTACAAAACATAATTTCATTTTCTTAAAAACTATAACAAAAGACTTAAATTCCATAACTGGTTTGAGATATGTTTGGTAAACCTGTGCTCTTGGATGACTCCAGGATTTTCAATGGACCCAAATCAAACTAAAAAACCATAATATGATGTCTGGTTTAACTTATTATAATCAATCGTTTTAACAGCTTTCATATTTTTTTTTTTTTTTTGGATCATTCAGTTTGATCAGTTTGATTGCATCATTCAAAATAAATTAGACTACTAATTCACAAACTGCATTTCAAAGCAATTTATTAGTTTTATTTAGTGTACTTCAAAAACCGCTTAAGATTTGTTTCACAGTATTTGCGAAATTGTATCAGTTACCACTGCGCCGCTATAAACGCTGACGTTGTCATTTTATTACGAGTTAGCACATCAACTTATCACAAAGCGCGCTGTAAAATCTTCAAAATTTTTGCTATAGCCAAAACATTTTCTGGGTAAATAATATAATTATTTACAAATTTGAATGCATTTTTAATTTGATTTTTTTTATCCGGAAAGTACTTTTCCTCGCAATTTTCATTTCATTATGTTGATTTGAACTTTGCGTTTTTGACATTGCGCCGTATGTCGAATTTATGATCTAGTATGCTTTCTGACACAAGTTACATCTTCCTGTGTCTTCGATTAACTGCATAACTGATTAACTGAATAATACTTGTCTACGCTATTTTGGGACAACCCTCGTACAAATCGATATGTTACAGGTATACTGTGGAATCATTAAATTTCGTGGTGGTTCAATTTACGTGGAATTCGTGGGTACCTCTCATCCACGAATTAACATCCTACTATTACTAAATTAGGATTATAAAGTCATATGTCCTTTTTAGGTATAAGATGAAACACGAAAGTACGTCCCCACGAACCTCTAAAATTAAAACAATCCACGAAAATTGGCCCCGACGAATTTAAATGATTCCACAGTAATTGCTGTCTGCTGTTGGGATCAACGTTATGTTAACATTTCCCTTTTATATCAACTAAGAAAAACTCTAAAGACAATTGCATTTATTTTTTATATCTCTTCAACAGAATGAAATATTTCATTCAGAAACAGTTTTTTGACGTTAAGAACATTGCCTCAGACAACCAATACTAGTATCATGATTCTTACAGCTATAAACACACCCATTGAATAAAGCAAATTTAAACAAATAAACAGATTAACATCGTAGTAAGAAAATATAGATATACTAGATACGATCTCGTTAGGAGTAACGAGTAGGTCTTCCGTTCGATTTTTTTAAAATGATACGATGATGAATTATCGATACAACTTAAGATACAAATAACTGAATATTTTAGGGACCACCCCTGTAGATCCTAAATGGGGACAGACATTGGTGTTTTAATTAGTGGAATCCATTAGAATCATCAATGCAGAGATTTTCTCTTCTACAATGCTTAACAAAATATGTCTCCTTTTTAGCTCACCTGAGCTGAAAGCTCAAGTGAGCTTTTCTGATCAAAATTTGTCCGTTGTCTGTCGGCGTTGGCGTTGTCAGCGTTGTCGGCGTTGGCGTTGTAAACTTTTCACATTTTCATCTTCTTCTCCAGAACCACTGGGCAGATTTCAACCAAACTTGGCACAAAGCATCACTGGGTAAAGGGGATTCAAGTTTGTTCAAATGAAGGGCCACACCCTCTTTAAAGGGGAGATAATTTAGAATTATTTAAAATTTGTAGGTATTTTTCAAAAATCTTCTTCTCAAAAACTATTAGGCCAGAAATTCTGTAACTTGTTTGGAAGCATCCTCAGGTAGTGTAGATTCAAGTTTGTTCAAATCATGGTCCCCGGGGGTAGGGTGGGGCCACCATGGGGGGATGAATTTTTACAAAGGAATATATAGAGAAAATCTTTAAAATTCTTCTTCTCAAAAACTATTAGGCCAGAGAAGCTCAAATTTAAGTGGAAGCATCTTTAGATAGTGTAGATTCAATTTTGTTTAAATCATGGTCCCCGGGGTTAGGGTGGGGCCACCATGGGGGGATGAATTTTTACATAGGAATATATAGAGAAAATCTTTAAAAATCTTCTTCTAAAAAACTTTTAGGCTAGAAAAGCTCAAATTTAAGTGGAAGCATCCTCAGATAGTGTAGATTCATGTTTGTATAAATCATGGTCCCCGGGGGTAGGGTGGGGCCACAATGGGGGGGATGAATTTTTACATAATATATATAGAAAAAAATCTTTAAAAATCTTCTTCTCAAAAACTATTAGGCCAGAAATTCTGTAACTTGTATGGAAGCATCCTCAGGTAGTGTAGATTGAAGTTTGTTCAAATCATGGTCCCCGGGGGTAGGGTGGGGCCACCATGGGGGGATGAATTTTTACAAAGGAATATATAGAGAAAATCTTTAAAATTCTTCTTCTCAAAAACTATTAGGCCAGAGAAGCTCAAATTTAAGTGGAAGCATCTTTAGATAGTGTAGATTCAAGTTTGTTTAAATCATGGTCCCCGGGGTTAGGGTGGGGCCACCATGGGGGGATGAATTTTTACATAGGAATATATAGAGAAAATCTTTAAAAATCTTCTTCTCAAAAACTATTAGGCCAGAAAAGCTCAAATTTAAGTGGAAGCATCCTCAGATAGTGTAGATTCATGTTTGTATAAATCATGGTCCCCGGGGGTAGGGTGGGGCCACAATGGGGGGGGGGATGAATTTTTACATAATATATATAGAAAAAAATCTTTAAAAATCTTCTTCTCAAAAACTATTAGGCCAGAAATGCTCCAATTTGAGCGGAAGCATCCTCAGATAGTGTAGATTCAAGTTTGATTAAATCATGGTCCCCGGGGGTAGGGTGGGGCCACCATGGGGGGATGAATTTTTACATAGGAATATAAAAAAAAACTTTAAAAATCTTCTTCTCAATAACTATTAGACCAGAAAAGCTCAAATTTAAGTGGAAGCATCCTTAGATAGTGTAGATTCAAGTTTGTTTAAATCATGGTCCCCGGGGGTAGGGTGGGGCCACCATGGGGGGATGAATTTTTACATAGGAATATAAAGAAAAACAAACTTTAAAAACCTTCTTCTCAAAAACTATTAGACCAGAAAAGCTCAAATTTAAGTGGAAGCATCCTTAGATAGTGTAGATTCAAGTTTGTTTAAATCATGGTCCCCGGGGGTAGGGTGGGGCCACAATGGGGGATGAATTTTTACATAGGAATATATAGAGAAAATCTTTAAAAATCTTCTTCTAAAAACCTTTTAGGCCAGAAAAGCTCAAATTTAAGTGGAAGCATCCTCAGATAGTGTAGATTCATGTTTGTATAAATCATGGTCCCCGGGGGTAGGGTGGGGTCACAATGGGGGATGAATTTGTACATAGGTATATACATGTAAAGAGAAAATCTTTAAAAATCTTCTTCTCAAAAACTATTAGACCAGAAAAGCTCAAATTTGAGCGGAAGCATCCTCAGATAGTGTAGATTCAAGTTTATTCAAATCATGGTCCCCGGGGGTAGGGTTGGGCCACCATGGGGGGATGAATTTTTACATAGGAATATACATGTAAAGAGAAAATCTTTAAAAATCTTCTTCTCAAAAACTATTAGACCAGAAAAGCTCCAATTTGAGCGGAAGCATCCTCAGATAGTGTAGATTCAAGTTTATTCAAATCATGGTCCCCGGGGGTAGGGTTGGGCCACCATGGGGGGATGAATTTTTACATAGGAATATAAAGAAAAAAACTTTAAAAATCTTCTTCTCAAAAACTATTAGACCAGAAAAGCTCAAATTTAAGTGGAAGCATCCTTAGATAGTGTAGATTCAAGTTTGTTTAAATCATGGTCCCCGGGGGTAGGGTGGGGCCACCATGGGGGGATGAATTTTTACATAGGAATATAAAGAAAAAAAACTTTAAAAACCTTCTTCTCAAAAACTATTAGACCAGAAAAGCCCAAATTTAAGTGGAAGCATCCTTAGATAGTGTAGATTCAAGTTTGTTTAAATCATGGTCCCCGGGGGTAGGTTGGGGCCACAATGGGGGGATGAATTTTTACAAAGGAATATTTAGAGAAAATCTTCAAAAATCTTTTTCTAAAGAACTTTTTGGCCAGAAAAACTCAAATTTAAGTGGAAGCATCCTCAGATAGTGTAGATTCAAGTTTGTTCAAATCATGGTCCCCGGGGGTAGGGTGGGGTCACAATGGGGGATGAATTTGTACATAGGTATATACATGTAAAGAGAAAATCTTTAAAAATCTTCTTCTCAAAAACTATTAGACCAGAAAAGCTCAAATTTGAGCGGAATCATCCTCAGATAGTGTAGATTCAAATTTATTTAAATCATGGTCCCCGGGGGTAGGGTGGGGCCACCATGGGGGGATGAATTTTTACATAGGAATATAAAGAAAAAAAACTTTAAAAACCTTCTTCTCAAAAACTATTAGGCCAGAAAAGCTCAAATTGGAGTGGAAGCATCCTCAGATAGTGTAGATTCAATTTTGTTTAAATCATGGTCCCCGGGGGTTGGGTGGGGCCACAATGGGGGGATGAATTTTTACATAGGAATATATAGAGAAAATCTTTAAAAATCTTCTTCTCAAAAACTATTAGACCAGAAAAGATCAAATTGGAGTGGAAGCATCCTCAGATAGTGTAGATTCAAGTTTGATTAAATCATGGTCTAATGTGGTCATGGTCATGGTGGGGCCACAATGGAGGATGAATTTTTACATAGGTATATATAGAGAAAATCTTTAAAAATCTTCTTCTCAAAAACTATTAGGCCGGAAAAGCTCCAATTTGAGCGGAAGCATCCTCAGTCTATAGTATAGATTCAAGTTTGTTTAAATCATGGTCCTTGGGGGTTAGGGTGGGGCCACTATGGAGGGGTGAATTTTTACATAAGAATAAATAGAGAAAATCTTTAAAAATCTTGTCCTTAAAAACTATTTGGCCAGAAAAGATCAAACTTTTGTGAAGGCATCCTCAGATAGTGTAGATTCAAGTTTGTTTACATCATGGTCCCCGGGGGTAGGGTGGGGCCACAATGGGGGGATGAATTTTACATAGGAATATATAGGGAAAATCTTTAAAAATATTCTGGGAAAGTTTTCAGTCCAAAAAGTAGTAACTTGTGTAAAAGCACGGGTTGTGCAGATTAAAGTTTGATCAAACCATGATTCCCTAGAGAAAAGTTGGGCCACAAAGTGGGGGGGGGGGTTATATAGGAATAGAGAAAAATCTTCTTACAGGTACAACAACAAAAGGGGCTATGTATTTACCATAAAAATATGTGGATAAAAATCGGCAGATGTTTTAAATTTTTTGAGCATGATCTACTGTACTTAGTTGTCAAGATATTTTGATTTTGATACTGTAATGCTAATTTGATCAGAGTTAAGGCTATTGTTGCTCAGGTGAGCGATGTGGCCCCTGGGCCTCTTGTTTAGATATATTGCGTCAAAGTTTAAGGACTTTGGGCCCTAATTACGTCATAAATGGGGGTGTCAATGAATTTGTCAAACATATATTGTTACGATTAACAACTTTGCTTCTATAATACATTACAAAATCTTTAAGTTACTTAAGTTGCTTTTAAGTTATTTGTAATATAGTTAACGAGTCTATTGGTCCCTAATTAAAGGGGCCAGCCCCTTTTTCTTGATTTTATACGAAAGATGTCTCAAATACTAACATTTTTTTGTTCTTACACCCATCTTAAATTGTTGTTCATTTTTGAGATACAAATGATTGAATATTTTAGAGGCCAGTCCTGTAGATCGTTAATGGGACAGACATTGGTGTTTTGATAAGTGGAATCCATTTAAATCATCAATACAAACATTTTCTCTTCTACAATGCTTAACAAAATATATCTCGTTCTTTAGATATATTGTATCAAAGTTTGAAAACTTTAACCCCTAAAAATCCCTAATTACGTCATAAATGGGCGTGGCAATGAGGTTTTTCAAACAGATATTGTAACGATCAACAACTTTGCTTCTATGAATAAGGAATCATTCTTCGAGTATTATGAGGTGGTAATTTCGGTCGGGGCGTGGTCAAATCCAATAAAGCCCGAAGGGCTTTATGATAGATTTGACCACGCTCCGACCGAAATTATTACCTCATAATATTCAAAGAATGATTCTTTATTACTAATATTTATATTTTTATCCAATTTGTAAACCACTATTTTTTATGTAGCACATGCTATGTATTACTACGCGTCGCAGCCAATACCGTTTCTCGGTTATGCTGTAAGACACGCCCATTTTGTGTCACTCATGTTTTATGAAGTCATTTGGTTTTAGGGTTCAAAATTGATTCGTAATGTTATCAAAGACAAAGACAGTTGAAAATATAAACATAATTCATTACAAAATCTCTATCGTTTTTAAGTTATTTGTAATAAAATTTACGAGTGTCTTGGCCCTTTGTTGATTTCATACGAAAGATCTCACAAATACAAACATTTTTTGTTCTTGCACCCATCTGAAATTGTTGTTCCTATTTGAGATACAAATGATTGAATATTTTAGGGGCCAGCCCTGTAGATTTTTAATGGGGACAGACATTGGTGTTTTGATTAGTGGAATCCATTTAAATCATCAATACAAGAATTTTCTCTTCTATAAGAAACTGTACGAAAACTATAAGGTCTTCCGTTGGAAACGGGAGACCTTAATAAACAAGTACCAGGGAAAGCATAAATTATGTTTCCACAAAAATTAGTATATTCAACATACCGTTGAACATAAAAGTTACATTACAAAAAGGTCCCCTTATTTGTATTCATTATGACCATTATATAAATAAACTTTGATAGAAAACGCGGACATAATTAACATTTTCAACATAGGATATTAAAAAAAAGGAAATATAAAAAAAAACGTTCACTTGTATATATCTATCTTTGTTTAATAAAAGGAAGCGTACAAAAGTGGGCCTTAAAGAACCGTTTGTTGTGATTTCCTAAATGAAGAGACTCATAAGTAATAGATCTTCACATCCGCTATTGTCTGCTTAACCCCGACGTTAGATTGGAGCCATTTCTGTTTAATTTTAAGAGAACTTTTGAAATTTGAATAAAATATTTAATATTCTTAAGATCAAAACAGAAAGATTTTTTTGATTCTGGATATACTTACACATCTCTTTCTTAACCAAAATCTGACATATCCAACTCTTTACTTGAGTCTGTTATCGTAATCTTTATTTCATTAAACCTTATAATTGAAGGGGAATTTGAGATTGCTGAGATTCTTTTTACAATTTTGAAGAAATGACGGTAAATATGTTGGTTTACTCTTGATAAATAATTACTTATATTGTAAACCTTTTTATAAATTGCTAAAAATTGTATAAGTCAAATATGGTCCACTTCCTGAATTATATCAAAATGTTTTTCTACTCGAATCTCTCTTCATTTTTTTGCGCATAAAAGGAAGCAAAATAAACAAGGAAATTAAACTTTAAAAGATTATGTTGAAACATTGTACCAGGACAGATTAATAATTTTGATAGAGCATCTTTAAATCTGTATTATCTGTGACAACTTAGTTTATGAAAGATATCAGTACAGTTCTTAATGTTGTCGAGTTATCACAACAATTCTTGAAAACTGAGATGTTTTATGAACGATTGAGCAATGATATTCACGGTCTGTCATAAACTGGTCTAATTCTCATACTACTACAGCGCCATTCAATTCAATCAACACAAAACTTAGAGATATTGCTGTGTTATAACTTCTATTGAATTAGTTCAGAATCGGTCGATAAGATCGTATATTAAATATTTTGAACATAATCGAAATTTTAAGAAAGAGTGAAGGGAAAATAATATTTTTTACAAAATGTTTTATATATATGAAATAAGCTTAAGGAATTTGGAAAAGTGTGAGGCACTGTTAACTTGTTTTTCGTATTTTTTTTAAGAACTATGTCATTATTAAATATACACCAGGGCAAACCTGTTGAGACCAACACATACATTGGTGAAAACTGTACTCAAAATCTTGATTTCAAACTATAAAGGATGGTCAGCTAGACGACAACACTTAATAAAGTTAAATGTTGCATTCTACTAAATAAATTTGAGTTTTGTTCATAATATTACGTGGGCCCAAAAATAAAACAAATTGCTGCATTCAGCTAAAGTGGTAATTCATATCTTTAATTGTTGTCAAATCTGCTAGAAAAAAAATATTGCATGGCTTTACAATAACCCCCCTCATATAATTGTGTACTGATTTTAGTGTTCGTTAGTCAGAAAATAACTCACTCATCAATTTCGACAAGTACTTGAGTAACCGGAGACTCGATAACAAATCTCCTCAATACAAATAAGTAATTATGTTATGAACCCATTGTGAATGTTTAACTAGGAAGTTTTGCAGACTGAACAAAAATAGGAAGAGAAAACAATATACACAGGCTGAAGGTTTGTATTTGGAAATTTAATACAAATGTTTAGGCTATATTTGTTACATATATGTGTTAAAAGAGGGAGCTGGATCTGAACATTTTAATTACGAAAGAAATAGCGTGTTACTTTTAAAACTAAGACATGCACGGTCAGCATATCAAGGGAGTGTACTCTGATCATAAAATAGTTTATGCATGTTGGAGAACGGTTGTCTAGGATAATAGTAATTATTTTAATAATTTATAGTGAATCTGCATAGGCAAATCTACTCACTCTATTTTCAAATTGTGCTGTTGACTTGACGAAATATGACGAAATATTTTGAAAAAGTTTAAGAATATATAAAACTACGTGAACTACAATATTTGATTGTTTGCCATTTTGTGCAAAGGCTCTATGATATGCAAACGATAAACAGACGTCATATGTTAAATTTTTCTATCAGAATTGCCATTAAGTACAAAAATGCATAGGTTTTACATTGTATACATATCTATAAACAATTCATAATTCTTCATAAAGCAGTCAAACATTCTCTTACAAAACATTGTATCTTTCTTAACAATGTGACTACGACTCGTTCAAAATACTTCAAAAGCTTACAAAAACGCTTGCAAAAAAACCGTATGAATACCTGTTTAAAGCTGACATGAATTCATAAATACGCATTATTTCCCTTTTATCTCGGACTACCGCCATATTAGTTGTCGATTTCTATTGTTCTGCTCATCGCTTCACACCCCCTATTATAAGGCAGATAGCACTATTCATGCTTCACCGCATTCAGGTATTTCATTCACCTGAAAACGTTACATTGGACGAAAAGACTTGTAGAAACCCGTTTTGAACAAAAATACTATGCCAACCACTGCACTGGTAAGGAATATCCAAAGAACTACGAAACAATCCAGACTGAAATCCTAGGAACACAACATATGGAGAAATAAGTCCGATTTGTCTAATTTGCATACGGCCGCCATCTTGAAATTGAGGCTGTAACTATTTCAAAGTAATGTATAAGGAACATTTAAAATTTCTCAAATAACTCGGAAACGCTTACGTCGGAACTTTTTGCCATGGTATGAATTTCACCTACACACCGGTAGAAAAAAAATGACGCTATTCGATTAAAAATTGATTTATTTTTTATTGTGCCGTTTGAATATGAAAATTTGAAGCGAGAAATGAACCATTTACATAGTAAAATAGTGAATTAAGTTGATAATTGCCAATTTCGACACAGAAGTTCAAATGTTCTAAATTGATATAAGCGAGTTGCCATGGTGCTCCCTAGTATTTGATATTTCATACTTTAAATTAATGTACATTTTTATTTCTTTCTAATTAAAATGAATGTGCCAATTAGTTTCAAAAATTGTCTTTTTAGGGGTTGTTGCTTGTAGGTAAAGGGGCACAACCCTGCAAAACTCTATAATATATATTTGATTTAAACGACATTTCAGGGGCAAACAAAGGGTGTTTTAACTAGCTTTTGTTTTCATAGACAGAACACATGGATGTTTTACTTTTATTATCCTCTTCTGTTTAAATATTTCCCTCCGACAACTTTCTAAAGTCAATACTACGACTTTGGCGCACTTTGAACTATATGCATTGTGACGTCAGGATTTACGTAGTGTGGTTAATGAATATTAATGAGAAAAAATCGGACTTATTTCTTCATATGAATTTCAAAATCCTCGATAATTGTAGAACGTTTTCCTGTGCAAGATATAACATCGCACATGCGCAAACTACACACTGTGGCCGACTGAGCAATGTTAATGTTCGCATGGATTTTAGAAACGGGGTGTTTTTGTAGAAACCTATGGAAACGATGTTACGTTGTTACTTTCTTGGATTTACTATCATTTATCTACTATGTTGGATGTAGTGCCGATGTCGTTTTCAAAAAGAAGCAGACGTTATGCACTCTGTATGAACAACACACGTGTTCGATGTGCATGCGAAGTAAGGCAGCACTCTCTGTGCAAAAAGATACGGATACCTTGGAAATTCTTTCAAAGAATAAATATATTTTGTGTTTTATTGATTGTTCTTTCCTTTATTCTTTTTTTACAAACATTTTACTACAATGTGTAGTTCATGCATTTTGAAGTCCGTGCAACCTGAATGCCTCGATCGGAAAGCAACCGACCGTAACTTTCTCGACCGGTATATATACCCCAGTGGCAGTAGAGGAGCGATCGAAACTAATATGGCGACCAATTGCTTTTAAGAATTCATGTCAGCTTTAAATAAACGAGATACAGAAAATTCTTAGCCTAGAAGCTCGCTATGAATGCTCTTTTGTTTACTTTTATCAGCTATCTTGGATTTGATATTCTTTCAAAACTTGTATTCTTCAGATGAGGCCCTTGCTTTTATTTACATGGTAAGATTTGTCATACAATGGATCCTCAATACAGCGCCCAGGATGTGTTGCGGTGTGACCAATGTGATGCACTTGTCCCCAAACTATACTGTGACATCTGTCATCATAACCTCTGCAAAAACTGTGTTGGACAACACCTCTTGGACGAATCAAAAAAGCATAACGTAGTTCCATTCAAAAACCGAAGATCTACAGTTTTTTATCCTAGTTGTCAAAAACATACCAGGAAGCAATGCGAACTCTTTTGTGAACAGTGTGCCAGTCCTATTTGCTCTAGTTGTGTGTCCTCAAGCGAACATAATGGACACAAACTCCTTGATATTTTTGAAAGTCTTGAAAGACAAAGAAATGATTTACAAAAAGATTTGCATGAATTGGAAACATGTATTTTTCCAAGATATCAACAGATGGTATCCAACATTATTGCCCGGAAAGCTGATCTATGTCAAAATTCCCAAAAATTAACAAAAGACTTAAACAAACAAAGAGAAACATGGCACAAAGAAATAGACCTTATAATCAGCAATCTTAAATCTAATGCTGATGAAATGGAAACCAAACAACTTGGTCTTTTGAACAACCAGGAAGATAAAATTTCACGCACAATGTCCGAAATCACACAGTGTATTAATGATCTGAAAAAGTTACTTTATTCCAGTGACGTGTGCCATCTTGTCTATGAATATAAATCAAGGAATGCTGAATTTAGACAATTTTCCCCGCAATGCATGGTTTTGTTACCAAGTTTTTCTCCTCTTCCAATCGACACGGAACAAGTTCGTAAGCAATTTGGTACCCTGTCATCAGAAGAACATGTTTACGTCAATGAGGATACAGAAAAACATGTATACGCCAATGAGTATACAGATTCTGTCGTCATTCCCTCAGACAGCCCACTACTAGATGTTCCCAAGATCAGAGCGACTATAACCACAGCTATAGGCAATAGCTTTTTAAATAGTGTAGCCTGTCATAGTGAAGAGGAAATATGGACTTGTGGTATTGACAGCATTATGAAACTCCATAATCTCCAGGGACAACTAATGAAGTCCATTGAAACCAAGTCAGGAAACGTGCCTTCTGACATAGCAGTGACAAGAGATGGCTCTCTAGTTTATACCGATCCTAATGACAGAACGGTTAACATAGTGAAGAGTACAAAATCTCAGGAGGTGATCAGACTACTGGGGTGGAGGCCTCGCAGTGTCTGTGTCGCCATGTCTGGTGACCTCCTGGTGATCATGCTCAGTGACGACAATAGAAGAACTAAAGTCGTACGTTACTCCGGCTCCACAAAGAAACAAACCATTCAATTCAATGGTAAAGGTCAACCTCTCTATTCATCTGGTACAACCAAAAAATGTATCACTGAGAACAGAAATCTAGATATTTGTGTGTCTGACTTCATGGCCGGTTCAGTAATAGTTGTCGATCAGACCGGAAATCTCAGATTTACATACAAAGGTCCACCGACAAAGAGACAATTTGACCCAATAGGCGTTGCTACAGACAGCCAGAGCCGTATCCTGACAGTGGACGGCAATGATTACCGAATCCATATCATTGATCAAGATGGAAAGTTTCTTCGGTTCATTGACAGTTGTGATTTGCAAAATCCATGTGATTTATGCTTGGATACCCGGGACAACCTTTTTGTAGCTGAGAAAAGATCTGGAAAAGTGAGGAAAATTCAGTATTGTGGTTCCACCATTATTCGTTGAGCGCCAATTTTTTGTAGATTTTTGGTGATGAGAGAAATCTGATTAAAACCAATTTTTTATTCGCTCTGAAAATTTTATGTAGCGACATGATTGTAACTGTAAATTAAAATATAACATGACCATAAATAGCCTGTGTGGTTTACCAATAATAATTATTAATTGTACCTGTTATATAGTAGATTTTAAATGTCAGCAAACTGCAAGTGTTTATAGGTTTTAAGTACAACTGACAACGTAATATCACGTGTACAGATATATTGTCTTCAATCAAATAAGATTAATGCAAATTTAATTTGAAAGTAGATGTGTTTTTACCTTGTTTGGAAGACGAAAACTAGTAGTCGATTTGAATAATCTGTATTAAGGAGGCTGGGTGGTCAATAAATTAACCATCAGATCTGTCTTAAACTTCGACATATGGTATTTTGGGCCATAAACTAACATACGTACAGAAAAAATCCAAATAGTGTGGCTTTAAAATTTGAGTCATTTATATAGAACTCTTCTTCTTTAGGAGATTAAAATAGTCTAAAAATGGACACGACCATCGAGTCCTCTTAATATTGATTTATATACAACAATGAACAAAATGAACAAATATACAAATTGACATATTGTTTCTTGCAAGAAAAAAGAAATGAAATAGCTCTATATGGTATTTTTTTTATTTCAGTAAAATATCGTTTTTCTATACATTGTAACAATACAATGCATTGAACTCGATATATTCAGTTTTCATCGTATTTTAAATTGACGTGTTCTCTTATGTAATTTGAAGTAAAAAAGGCAGGCATGCGTAACATGAACCTTCAACAAACATTAAAAGAAATGAATCGAATCAGTTTTACTAATTATAAAAGTTCTTCGTTAAAATGAATGAATTAATAATAATACAGTGATTCCAAACATATTGTTGTGAGGTGATCTACTGCCTTCAAAGAATCGCATGCATGCCATTATAATTAAATCAACCACGTGATCTAAATGAAATAAGGTCACTATTATAGATCAAGAACGAACCTGGTATCGCCATGTTGGATTGAAACAAAGGTTTGTAGTATGTGTGTCATCGATAGCCTATTGATGTACAGCTACTTCTACAAAAGTTTAAAGGTTCTTGATTTCACTCTTAATTAACGCTGAAAAGTGCACTAAAGACTGTTAGATATGTCTGTCAATCCACCTAGTGGTCAATCAGAGAGTTAGGAATTAATCAATCATATAATAAAAGATTTTATCTGCGAGCAGCCCCTGAGACAACCCGTCCTAATTTTGTCTTCAATACATGTAAAACCCAAATGTATCGAAAGTTGTCACAACTTAATTCTGAAAGGAGATTCGTATTTTCTACGTCTCTATCCTTCATTAAAACATTTTTGTTACGTAATCCTTTGTTCTTTTTAGCTTTTATATAAGATGAATACTTCTAAATTTAAAAACAATCCAATAGGCTACCTGTAGGTGTCCATTCTTTAAAATAATGGATAGAAAATTGTCCATTCTTAAAAATAATGGACAGAGACAGGTAAAACTGTTAACTTGTTAACTTATTGGACGGCTACAGATAAGATGGAAACAAGAATAAAGGCATCACATTTGCAAATAAAGAAACAGATTTAATGATTAACACCTTGAGAATGAGACAGATACTAGCATGATACAGCGGAGAAACACTAAAAACTAGTCAATATTTTCCAGTGTGATCTATATATATCTACTATATTTCTCAGAATCACGAATCAAAATTAATCCACTTAATTATATTGATAACTTGTAACAAATCACATCAGATATGATCAGAACGTTGACTGAGACAAATTTAACTGCACTATATGAAAATCACATTCTTCACATATCTACAAGTTAATTCTTGATCATCCGGGTCACATTCTCCCTGGAAAAAGCTCATAAACCTAAACCTTGATCGTCAACCTCCTCCACACCCCTGGAAAAATTTCTGCACCCGAGCCAGTCAATGCATTCTTTGTTTTGGTTGGCTTAATCATTTCATCAAATGATTTTGTAAGTCATATCAAAATTTGGCACGACATTCCCACCCCCCATATCCAAAATATCACTTAGAATAGTGTCAATATATATATATATATATATATATATATATATATATATATATATATATATATATATATATATATATATGCAGTACCTCTTTTACATCCTTAAATATTGTTAAATAAGAAATGCTCTTCCCAAGAGAGAATGAGATGGTGTTGCTTAGTAGAAGTAGAATTTTCACAGCACAGCTTTATAAACTCCTTGCACATACCTGAAACTGTCCATTATTGAGCAACAGAAAGTTCTATGCAGGACTGGTTTTATTGTTCAAAGTCAAAAAAATATATTTATCAGCATTGCGAACAGGTTTACCTGATACTGTCTATTCTTAAAACAAAGAAGGTAATGTTTTAAGTTGGATATTAGCCTCAAACTGTCCATTCTGTGAGAGAAAGAACTAATCTTGGCCCTTCGGGCCTCGATCAGTTCTTTCTCTCGCAGAATGGACATTTTCAGCTTATATGCTTTACAGAAAAAAAAAATAATAAAACGTTATATTCACCTGCACGTGATCTAGGAGATCAATCAAATGACATTTGATTTTCTCTACATTGGACTAAAAATATAGAGCGTCCAATGAAATGTGGCTTCAAACTAAAATCTTTGCTTGATAATGTCTGTATCAATTCGTCGCTGAATCATATAATAAAACAATTATTTCTGTTTTTCGATCTCTACGATGATTTAACTACCCTCGAAGTACAATATTCACCTCGCCTTCGGCTCAGTGAATATTGACTTCTCGGGTAGCTAAATCATCGTATTGACCTCAAATACAGCAATTGTTTTTGGATTTGGTCATCCCCGACCCCGACCCTATTTGTTAACCCAATGGTTCCTTATTCCTTAAATAAAAGGTTATATAGACTATACTAATAGTCATTGTTATGTTATGAAAGTTATGAGCGGATCTAGAAGGGGGGGGGGGTCATGGGGTCCAGAGACCAACCCCCCCCCCCCCCTGCAACATTCAAATTTCTTTAAATTTACATTATAAAATTACCAAAAATACGCCTCGGACCCCCCTGGCAAACTCAAATAACGGACGGACACCCCCCCCCCCCCGGAAAAAAATTCTGGATCCGCGCATTAAAGTCCTTGTATGATAATATATCTTAGTTTTGTAATGTATTATTTTAGACTATGGACCCACGTAGAAGTACCCAGGATGTCTTACAATGTAAGGTTTCTGTTCCTTCATATCATTGTGATTTCTGCCACGCCAACCTCTGTAAAACCTGTGCTGGAAAACATCTCAATGCCAATCAAACAGCAAAAATCGACTACTGATCACCCAACATGTTCAAAACATACCACAAACAAATATGAATTCTTTTGTAAAGAGTGCAAAATTCCTATTTGTACAAGATGCGTGACTGCTGGTGAACATCAAGAACACAAATTAATCAACTTTTTTGAAAACATTCGGAGAAAGACGGGCGTAATTCAAAAAGATTTAAAGGAATTAGAGAAACGCACATATCCCAGGTATCAAGAAATTGCATCGAGTATCTCATCTCGAAAATCTGATTTGAGAAAAAACTCCGAGAAATTAAAAACAGCTCTTTTTGAAAGAGGAAAGGATTGGCATAAAGAAATAGACAAAATCATAAGGAAACTTGAATCTGATGCCGATGAAATGGAAGCACAACAGTTGGATGTCCTAAACGAACAGGAAGATGAAGTCACACACAGCATTTCTGAAATCACACAAAACATTGCTGATTTAACAAAATTAGTGGATTCTGATGACATTGACTCTGTCTCTGCATATACATCTAGAAATGAAGAATTTAGGAAAATGTCGTTCATACTCAAGGTTTACCTGCCGGTTTTCTCACCCCCCAACGATCAACACAGAAAAACTTTTTAGAGAATTTGGCTCTATTATATCAGCACTTTCCATCACAGCAGAAGAACCTATCTACCCTATGAGTTCCACAGGAAGTGGGTCGTCTTCCTCAGTCAGACCACTACTAGATGTACCGCAGATCATCGCAACTATAGATATTGGGTGCACTAGTCTTTATGATTTCACCTGCTCAAGTGACGAGAAAATATGGACAATGGGTAGGTGTTCATAAAACTGTATAATCTCCAAGGGGAATTATTGTCTTCATTTGAAATCAACCCTTTGTCATATATATAGCGTTGACAAAGAGTGAAGATCTTGTTTTTATAAATATAGCAAATGGGGGATCGCTCAATTTGTGTAACATAAAAAATAAACAAATAAAAGAAGTGATAAGATTTCAGGCGTGGTTACCTGTCAATGTCTACAGTACCTCATCTGGTGACCTATACATTATAATGATGAGCAGCTATGATCTAAAACAAACAAAAGTTGTGCGTTACTCAGACTTCAGAGAGAAACAAAGCATTCAGTTTAATGACAAAGGGCAACCTCTCTACTCTTATGAACCTAATAAACTCCTATGCGAGAACAGCAACCAGGATATCTGTGTATCCGATAGCGAGGCTGGTGCAGTAGTGGTGGTAGATCGAAATGGAAGACTGCGATTTATATACACTGGTCCATCCTCTACTCCTGACAGATCGTTTTGCCCGTATGGCATCACAACAGACAGTCAATGCCGGATCCTGACAGCAGACAAGTGATGACAACTGTATTCACATTCTGGACCAAGACGGACATTTTCTTCGCTATATAAACAACATTGATATTGACTATCCATGGGGTTTATGTGTAGACATCAAAGACAACCTCTTCGTAGGTGAATTGTGTTCAGGAAAAGTAAAGAAAATAAAATTTATCATGTAAATAAATTATCTTCATAGTTAGAGAGGAGAAATATTTGATTGTGTCAGTGCATGTATTTGACATAAATGAACGTTGAGTATTCAGAAATGATTTTTTTTTATATTACATTACAGATTTTATATCAAATGTAGACACATTAATTTTAATTCAAATGTTTGTAATTTTATAATGTTTGGTTTTAAAATATTAAAAACAAAAATGGAAAGTGTCCAAATCAAATTGCTTTTCATTTACACCAATTAACATGGATGTTTTTTTTTGTAATTAGTTGCTGTTGTAACCTACATGTACATGTACATGTACATAACGAGAGAGGTTGATTGTTCGATATGCCGTAACAAATTGTACACGGCCAATTGTGATTTACGGGAGATAAACAACAATTCAATTCGCATGAAATATTTACATTTTCAACTGTCTTTGTGATAACATTACGAATCAATTTTGAACCCTAAAACCCAATAACTTCATAAATCATGAGTGACGCAAAATTGGCGTGTCTGAGAAACGGTATTGGCTGCGCCGCGTAGTAATGCATAGCATGTGCTACATGAAAAAATAGTGGTTTTAAAATAATGTTGTTTTAAAGTGTACAAATTGGAAATAATATAAATATAAGTAATAAGGAATCATTCTTTAAATATTATGAGGTGATAATTTCTGTCGGAGCGTGGTCAAATCTATCATAAAGCCCTTCGGGCTTTATTGGATTTGACCACGCCCCGACCGAAATTACCACCTCATAATACTCAAAAAATGATTCCTTATTCCTTAATTCTTATCTTTAAACTAGGTAATCAAAGATTACAGAGCTCACCGAGAGGTGGCATTACCTATATATGTGAGCCCCATTGTCTATATCATGACATGATGCAAGAAAACTATATTATATAAATAGTGCCTGCTTGGGAGGGTACCAATTGAAATTGACACCTCGAGAAAACCATTGTCAACCTTCGCGTCGGTTGACAATGGTTTTCTCGGGGTGTCAATTTCAATTATTATACTTTCATGTTAAATACTGAAATCTGATTGGTTTAGACGCAGTTGACAATCCGTTCTCTTACTCTCAGCGTTAGCAACACGCTTGGCAGCGGGCCGATAGAACAAATTGTTACATGCGCGTAAATTATGCGCGTACGGTTCGCCGTTAAATTCAGTATAATAAAAAAAACAGTGCCTGTTTAGGAGGGTAACAGTTGAAATTGACACCCCTCGAAAACCATTGTAAACCTCCGCTTCGCGTCGGTTGACAATGGTTTTCTCGGGGTGTCAATTTCAACTGTTACCCTCCCAAACAGGCACTATTTATATACTGGTACCCTCCCAAACAGGCACTATTTATTTTATTATACTGAATGTCTTAATTTTATAGCAAACTTTATAGAAAATTATAGCAAATTTTACTTCATTTATATAGAAAAAACGTGAGTTCTACGGCGAACCGTACGCTCATAATTTACGCGCATGTAACAATTCGTTCTATCGGCCCGTTGCTAAGTGTGTTGCTATCGCTGAGGGTATGAGAACTGATTGTCAACTGCGTCTAAACCAATCAGATTTCAGTATTTAACATGAAAGTATAATAATCAAAAATATATCATGCGATACGATATTAATTGTCTCATGTACGATAGATAAGTGTACTATATGTTAGCATTCTAAACTTTTACCTGTGACAGTCCGATATTAGTGAGCTTATTAATATCAGACCGTTACCAGTGGTTACAGTACTGATATTCTTTAAAAACGGACTGTTTCAAGTAAATCAACAATGAAATTCAATGACAGTGTTTTAAATACAATATATGTAACTGTTCTGTATTTAAAAAAAATCAGACAGTTCTTGGCCCTAACGGGCCTCGAAACTGACATTTTTTTTCATACTGAACTGTTTCGGCATATATCCATTACATATTGCAAAATGTGACAAGATATATTATTTCATTCAATAAAATACAATAATGGTTCATATGATGTTATATCATTTCATATAATAAAATATTCATTTGATACGATAATTTATTATAATATACATTACAATATTTATATCATAAGATACAATACAATTTTATATACCATTCGATATTGTATCTTTGATATGATTTATAAATTTTGTATCAAATGATATTCTATATTTATTTATCATATCATAGAATACAGCATCGTAACATATGATGTACGATATTATATCATATGATAAGATACAAAAATACAAAATATATAAAAATGCAGTATTGTTTCATATAATATAATATATTGTATTATTTGATAAGATATCATCTGATTAAGTTTAAAACACATCAGTCTATCTAAACTATTATACAATATAATTAAATCATATATCAACCGATCAAGCAAGTTTGAGTGAGTTACGAACAGGTTTTCTTAGCATCCTTGATAATAGAAATCAGGCTCTGTATCTGAAGCTAGCTTTGTGTAGCTACATGAACCATGTAAGTCAAAATTGGCTATAGGACAAGTATTTTCTTTCAACATTCAAAACAGCATTGAGTTTTGAATTACTAAAAAAAACTTCACCTGCCAAAGCATATGGATAAATTAAGATAAATTTCTGTATCTTAAGCTTCATGTACCTACACATAAATGGTTATATTAACAAAATAATTATATGTTATAATATAATGAATGAGTATTTACAATATGGTATCAGTTTCATGACTCTAACCAGGAATGCACTATATACATCCTTACACACTTTTAAGTGATCTAAAATCTGATTCCTGATTAGACATTGGATAATCAAGATCACACTTTGTATCTCGGGCTTGTTCTTTACTTTTAATATTTAAATTTACATAGTTAAATCAAGATAGATATAGCCATCAAAGGGTACCTGCTCCTAAAACTTTAACCTCCTCCAAAAACCTTAACCTCCTCCAGCATTTAATTTAAAACCTATGTTTCAGATTTTGTATCCGAGCCTGCATGTTGAGTACATAAATATCGTACGATGTATCGTCCATGAAAGTTTGGTGACGTCAGACAATATAGGACCAGTAATGACTTAGATATGCCATCAAAGGGCACTTGCTCCAAAAACCATTAACCTCCAAAAATCGTTACTTTCTTTAGCATCTGAAACCCATGACTCCGATTCTTTGACTTTGAAATTTAGCCCAAGGTCATTGCACATCCTTTATCCAATAAGCTTTGTAATGGACACTTGTAGTACGAGCCAAATAGGGCCAAGGAGAAAAATAAACTAGTAGTGTCCAAACAAGTATCTTACACAGAAGGTCTGCTATGACCTTTGCATTTGAGTGGAAACTCAATTCAAGGTCAATGAACTTAACGAGTTTTAACCCAGTTTATACATTTTGCATAAAGTTCGAAGTTCACTTTAAATCAAGAAATAATCAACAAGAATTTTATTCTCAAAAATCATAAAAAAGTAACACAATCAAAAAAACAATAAACCAGACAATTCACACATAACTTAGTAATAAGCCCTTTCACGGTAAATGCGGTGCTGCTCTATTGCAGGGCAAATTGATATATTTTGGCGAAGTTTTAGTCGGTAGATAATTAAATGACGTACATTAAACAATTGATGTTATATCATATTTCACCAAACTATGTAAATTTGCCCTGCAAAAGAGAAGTACCGCAGTTATGGCAAAGGGGTCTATAATTACATTGCAGATAGTCATAAGTATGTAGATATTGTAATCTTGTAGCTTGCATTTTGTTACAGTAATATTTTTTCAACAAGTTTCTATGTGCATTAATTAAAAGATGAAGTAATTTTCAAATTGGACAAACATGCAAACAGCTTATTCAATACAACACTTAAAAGAGTTTTAGGTCTGATAATAATTATTAAAAATTTTAACAAGGAAAAACTTAAGTCAAGTGTATAATAAATGGATACTTATCTTTTAGCCTTCATTGTGAAGAAAGACAGAATGTTGGTAAACTGCATGCATGCCTTTATAGAAATTAAGTACACAAGCTGGCAGTTTTATATTAAATGTAGACATTTGTAACTTTATTTTGAAATATTAAAAACAAAAATGGATAGTGTCAAGATCAAATTGCTTTTAATTTACACCAATGAACATAAATATTTCTGTATTTTTGAAATCAGCATTAATTGCTGTTGTAATTAACCTACATAACGAGGTCTTCATATTTATTACCTTCATTTTCCGCGGGAGGTTGAGTGTTCGATTCGCCGTAACAAATCTTACATAGCCAATTGTGCTTTTACGGAAAAAGAACAAACACACAGAATATATTAATTTTCGATTCACATGAATCAAGGAAAAACTTTCGTCAAGTGTATAATAAATGGATACTTATCTTTTAACCTTCATTGTGAAGAAAGACAGAATGTAATGAACTAGTCAATTCAAGTATATGTTAAAAAAAAAATTGCACCTCAATTTAAATTACCATAGGATTATATGTCATAACAATTTTATAATTCTTAAAAACCATAAAATCTTGAAGTTAAATATAACAGTAAAACACGCTCATAACGAAGTGCCTGGGACGGACAATTTTGCTTCATTATAAGCATAATTTGTTATATCCATGAAGTTTACAACATGTTATAAAGTCAGGGAAATGAAATTCACTTCGCTGTAAGCGTCAATTCATTATAAGCATGTTCGCAATAACCGTGTTTTACTGTAGTAAATAATGAAATTTTTCATGACACAACCAGAAAAAAAATAGTCTTACAGGAATAAACAATCATCTTACCATACATTTTCACAATGTTGTTATACATGTTATTCACATTTTATATTTCTAGTGGATAAATAAACCAAGCTTTAAGTGTTAATTTAGATATCAAACTGTATTCCAATATTGCATGGTGTTGTTTTAGATAATATGGTTTGCACTTGTAATATAAAAATTTATTTTATAAATATGATAAAAAAGGTTGTAGCAAGAAATATTCTGTATGTACTGGTATTATGATTAAACTCAATTCAATTGTTTTATATCCGCCCAACAAAAATCACTTGAGATCAGGATAATTATATTATATATAATCAAAACAAACTTGATTTCATACTGCACAATGTCATGCAACAATTAAGTTAAAATGATTAAATTTCACTCAGCCATTCAGTTCATCTGTTCTATGTCCACCCAAAAATCACAAGAGACCTGGATATAATATATGATTGAATAACAAATGTACAGTATGTCATTTCACACATGCAACAAGTTATTAGTTTGTAGGTATTGACTTAAATTACACACTCCCCATGACATTGGGACTAATGTATTTGAGCAGCACCTAACAATATTATCTTTCACTGACAATCAACACAGAGTTGCATCACAATAATAAATAATTCTGATATGCTATCACTTTCTGATTATGGTATATGTAGGTAATAAAGTATAGTTTGGCACAGCTTGATTCACATTTTGCTCTTAGATACATGGTTGGCCCACTGGGTAAATGGCACATTGTTCTCCGCAAGTTTCTTCAGAAGTGGATTCGGAACCCAGTGTATGCTGTATGCTGATAATGAAAAAGATAAATTTTCTGCACAATTACATGTATCTCATTTCCCCCCACCCCCCATTTCATGGTATACATGCACATGTACGAACTTAAATTATTCCATCCATTTTTTTTTTTGCAATGATCTAATATTTGCTTTTTTTTCTTGATCACAAAATTCTTGCTTTCTGTTACCATTAAAAAATTATGTTTTGTGGCTGAATTAAAGTTTTTATAAACATAATTAATACATAACTCACGGCAAGTTTGGTGATAGTGGCATATTCTGTCATACACTCTCTGCAGACCTATCTGACTGGCGTAAAACATTGGTCCTCCCCTGTACTTGGGGTAGCTGAACCCATAGATCCTACAATTGTATTTTTTTAACTCTTTGTTATTAAAAATACATCATAATCCCATGAATATTGGTTTTTTAAAACTTGTATAGAGAAAAGACATGTGAACTATTTCGACTATCAAAAAGCAATGTTGTAAACCAATTTTTTATTCACAATGACTTTATTTTGCGATTTACCACTGGCAGATAAAAACTCATTCATTGCTACTTAATTCTTCTGGCCAAGCCAATAATCTTCAACAAGTACAAGAAATTTCAATGTAGATTTTTTTTTTGGAAAATACTAAAGACATTTAAGAACTGGTTAGCACTGAGAATATTTCTCACATAGAAGTTGGTTTACAGTGCTGCTTCTTTAAGAAAAATTTTGAATGAAAGGCAAATATGAGTTGTCCATGTTTGTTTATAACAAAGCCATAGACAAGACACAAAAAATGTATACTTGTTTTGACTAGGATATCTTACCTTGGCTGTCATCAAATGCCCTCACCCAGTTTACAGTTTATGATATACTGACACATGCGCGGATCTAGAGGGGTTGGGGGGGGTGTCGGCGTGCCAACCCCCCCTCCGGAAAATGAAAATTTATTAAATTGAAATTATCTCAAATATGCCTCCGACCCACCCACCCCCCGGCAAACACAATTATCCTTCGGACCCCCCCCCCCCCTATTAATGTACATGTTATATTATCGTTCTCTCTAAGTACAGTTTTTTTCCCTATAATTTCTTATTTTTAAAAATAGTATTCACTTCAATTACCATGAAATGTCTATTTCTTCTGGCGTGTTGCAAATTCCCTCCTCTAAAATGCGGAAGCCTTCATTAATGGCAGAATAAAATTGCCGCTCAAAAATTTCCTGCCAATAAAAAAAGAAAATGACTGTAAAACAATTGAGGTATTACTGATATCTCTGATTTATCACATAAAGAGTAAAAGATTTTCCAAATTCTGCTAGGTAGTCATTTTGGTCGAAGTTAATCTCAGCGAGATTCGTCAAGACTGAAAAATTTTGACAGACATCCGTCAAAATTTTTCAGTCTCGACTAATCTCACTGAGATAAGGTCTCAGTAAATAACAACCTCTTACACCTATGCACTTTCACTCAGTGATTCTCTAGATGGATAATCTTAATATATTATACATGGAGGGATGGGGGCTATATACATTTATTATACCTCTGTGAATATTTTCTATCAATGTAAAATTACAACGAATAAACATGGTATTCTATCTAAAAGTGAAATAATTTCTTGACAGCAACTATTTCTCTTGGCTTCGCCTCGTGAAAATGTTGCTGTCTCGGGGGACAATAAACTTGCTATCGTCCTCATAGCCAGTAAATAAGTATATAATTTAGACATGTATTGTTTACAACTCTTTCCCTCTTGTATATGTGTATATTGAGTGTATTGTTTAAGGTGGTGTGGGACACTTCCATGTTGTTACATATTGTTTATCGAAATAAACAATAAAATTGAGTGTAGTTATATAAGTAGTTTCTTTCCCAATATTGTCACCTAACAGCGTAGCGCAGTGGGTTAGAGGGTTAACTACAAATCTGTAAGTCATGAGTTCAAATACCACTGTGGGTTTTTCAGTTTTTACCTTTCCAATCTTTTTAAAAGCTATATTTTGGTTAAATATTGTAAAATTTGAAAATTCTAAACCGGTGAAAGTATTTCATTTATAATGTACTTTAGTCCACATTAATATTGACAGATGTCCCATACCACCTTAATTGCAGCATTGTATAATCATCTGTTTTCATTTGAGGGCCCTTAATTGGTCAATAAAAATTGAATTGAATTGTGTATAACCCTCTGAATCAGCAGATGGTTTTACCTGTGGGGTAATTTTTTGTTTCACAATGCCCCTTCTCTGTCTGTAGCTGTTGATAATCTCCTCAGCCTCTGGGTCAGCAACAGGAGTTTTCCCTCCCACCTTCTCATACAAGTACCAGCCTTTACCTTAAAAAACAAAGACTTTGGAAATGAAATTATAGCGAAACAAAATGAACAAAGTACGGTAAGGCTTTAGTTTTACAAAATATATGTACATGTATATTGATTATAAAGCTGAAAAATTCTCTATTTGTGACATATATTCATTCTAATAACAATAGATGTTGGATCCCTCTCTTACATGCTTTGTGTTGCAAATTTTGATCCAAAGAGCGTAATTGTTGCCATTCAAAAAAAAATACAAGAACAAATAACAAAACTTTTATGTAGCTTAGCCCAAGTCTTCCCAACATTTCGATTTCAGTGTACACTATATAGCTAGTACTGAATTGTTATTATATATTTATTATACTAAGCTTATACTAAGCATTAGTTTCCAAGAATGATGCCTCAATTTAGAAAAATAGCCCTGTTATGTTAAAAAAAACCCTCTTTGAAACTTATATTACCAGTATGAAAAACACGTAAAATATATACATACGTATAAATAGATTTTATGGATTTTACATCATGCATTGATCCAGAAAATTTTTCCGGGGGGGGGGGGGAATCCGACGGTCATTTGAGTTTGCCAGGGGGTGGGGGTTCCGAGGCATATTTTTGGTAATTTTTTAAATAATGTAATTTAAAGAAACTTGTGCATGTACATTGCATTCAGTTTGTTCTTACCACTCTTTCTACCATATCTCCCCTTGTCGTAAAAGTCATCATTCAGTCCACAGTATCTGTTGCCCCCCAGGAATCTGGTTTCCTTGGTGATGGAGGTACCCAGGACCTTGGCAACCTCTCTGTTTATTCTCCAGGAGATGTCAATACCTGTTGAGGTACAAACAATTATGTCATGTCAAAGGTGTACAAACATAAAATATTGCCTCAGATTAGTTTCATTTGATATTGTTTGTGTGTATTAACAAAAACAAAACATTTTCATGAATTTGAAATGAAAATTTTCAAGTAAAATTCATGTAAAAGCAACTTTCTTGCTAGATGCATACGAACCATATATATTAACTATGTTAAAAAAAATGGCTCACTTTTTTTTTTAAAGAATAACATACTTTGAATTCAATAAACATTTTGTAAACATAAATCATCACGCATTAAAATTCCATGAAAAAATTTTCTGTAACTGATAAGTATAAATGTACACTCAGCACATGCATCAATTGTTCTTCCTCATTCACAGAAGAGTGGGTAATTACATTGAGTTATTAGAAGTATACTTGCCAATATGGACTACTGGTAACCCATACCTGTTAACCCTCCTGCATTGCACAGGTGACTCATGCAAAATGGCCTAAAAATCTAAAATCTCCCGCATCCAACCAATCTCCCACGAGGGAAAATAAATTCTCCTGCAAACGTATTTGTCTTCCCCATACCCCCCCTCCCAACTTCTGAATCTTTACAAGCAAATTTCAACAACCACTGAGGGTTTTTCCTGTGATTTTGGCCTCAAAAATCTACTATGTAGCTTTAACATATCAAAATCAATCCATATTAAGTACTGTCTACTGTGATCATAGTATGACATTTTTTAACTCTAGTTTACTACTAAAGTTACCTGACAAGTCCCTAACTTTGAAGGGCCCCATCGGCATCCCAAAATCCTCATTGACCCGGTCCACTTCCTGTGGGCTTGCTCCATCCTCTACCAGAAAAGTCGCCTGAAAATTCACGGTATTAGGCTCATAGTGGTTCATCATTTAACAATAGAATAATTATATACTGCACATGTAATATAAGACTACATTGTTTTAGGACAACAGGAGGACATGCAATCACATGGATGGTTACTATACTTACTCAAAGATTGATATATCTGTGATATATTAGTATTTTAAATACTTTATACATAGGCGTGTAATGGTCATTGACAATTAAAAATACTTACCTCAGAGCCAAATGGAGCATTCATTCTGTTGGCTAAGAAACCATGGCAACTCTTCACCAACACTGGCACCTATCAATAAAAAATAACCTTAAAATAAAAATGAAATAAATGAATTCAAAATACAAGGCATTTCTTATTAGTAGCCAATATGAAAGTGAAGAAAGTTATGGAATTTCTGCACCTACATACTAGTATGAATTCAGCCCTAATGTTGAATGTCAGATTTTAAAGGGGTGGGGTGTCAAAACTCTTTATTCTCATGAATTCATGCATAAATGTAAATTGGCACACTGTATACTTACATTACTAAAAAATAAATTTTAGTAAAGAAAAATTTTGTGTATTTTTTTCTTTTTCTCCATTCTAACCTTGTTGATAGTTTTTCCCAGTTTCATCACCGTGGCAACAGCATCAGGTGAGGTTTTAGTCCCGTAAATATTCTCCAAGAGTTTCATGTGGTAAGCAGGTGCAAAGAAATGTGTGCCAACCACTTTATCAGGCCGAGAGGTGGCGGACGATATCTAAAATCAAAGAAGATACACCCTTACATAGGGGTGAAAAGCCTTGAAACAATTCCGTCCAGCAACATAAACTTTAGCTATTACAATATAAGCATCTTCCCAAGTCAAGGGTTTCTGATCCGCACTGCTTCTCACTAAGTGAGAAGCAGTGCGGATCAGAAACCCTTGACTTGGGAAGATGCAATATAAGATACACTCAATTTGCAAAGAATGTTAATCTGACAAGTAAATAATTAAGGAATCATTTTTTGAGTATTATGAGGTGATAATTTTGGTCGAGGAGTGATCAAATCCAATAAAGCCTGATTATATGTCATTTGAAGTTATGGGTTATATAGTACAAAATCGATAGTCATACGTAGTGTTATTACAGGCAAAGACACTGGAAAATGTAAATATATTGGTATACAAAATGGCTGACCCTGTCGAGAGAATAGATTTTCTGTTAAACTCACCCTGTCTATATCGATGGTAGAGGTATTGGAACACAATATGGCTGATGGCTTACATATCTTGTCAAGCTTAGAAAACACCTCCTTTTTGATGTCAAGATTCTCAAAAACAGCTTCTATAACCTGCCAAATACATGTACCATGTGCAAAATTTTGTTGCATTTTAAGTAAAATATATTTATACTGTTACATGTATTTTTATCGTTTTATCATCAGACAGATAATAGGACAAATATATGAGACAATTTGAATCTAAACACAAAATCAATCACTTTTGATTTTAGAACAAACTACCGGATCATGAGATCATTTTTGGAGGTTTTTTTTGGAAAACTATATACATCTCTCAAGACCTTTTTATTTCACATAAAATATAACATATTTTTTTTTCAAATTGCTTCAATAATTTGGTAACAAGCTTTAAGGAAAATGACTGAAAGATGGACAAGCTGCATGTTTATAGATGCATGTTCTTACCAAATCTACATCTTTGATGTCATCATAACTCAGTGTGGGTTTCAGCAGAGTTGCTGCCCTTTTTGCTGTTTCCATGGAGACTTTACCAAGCTTTACACTACCAGCCATGATGTTTTCAATCAGCTTCACTCCACTCTTAAGAAACTACAAAAAAATGCAAAATTTCAATTACACAATAATATTGTTTAAAGCATTAAAAATCCTTAAAGTAACTGAAAACTTTCTTAACAACAAATTATGCTGCAAGTAAGAACTTCTGTCCTCCATTTAGCAATATGTTGCATTCTTGAAGCAGGACATGCAGAATAAGGAAGAACTGTATTTTGTCCATTTCAATACTTTCCTTTTGGTTCTGCTCCAGTAGATACACAGGTGTATAGTGTAGGTATACATCTTACATGTACCTTTTGGTTCTGCTCCAGTAGATACACAGGTGTATAGTGTAGGTATACATCTTACCTTTTGGTTCTGCTCCAATAGATACACAGGTGTATATAATGTATGTATACATCTTACCTTTTGGTTCTGCTCCAGTAGATACACAGGTCTATATAATGTATGTATACATCTTACCTTTTGGTTCTGCTCCAGTAGATACACAGGTCTATATAATGTATGTATACATCTTACCTTTTCATTCTGCTCCAGTAGATACACAGGTAGACCAGCACTCAAGAGACACACGGCGATCCCTGACCCCATGGTCCCTGCTCCAATGACAGCTGTACTCCTCACAGGGAGGGGCTTGGCTGTTTTATAACTCCCCCCAGGCATCTGCCACTGAAATGAGAAAAAGTACATCATATCATTGTAAATATGAAAATCAATAATGGCCTAATTGGGTACAGTGTGTCCTTGAAAAGGGGATAAACTTATTTATAGCACCCTGCCACACATGGTCATATCTAATAAATTAATTAAGGAGGCAAGGTTCTGTATAACAAATTCATCTTAAGTTTGCAATAAGGGAGAGGGCGCTAATGACTGAAATATTATATACCCCTATGTCACTTAATTACTCACTTACATGTACATATATTTTTTATCATAAACAATAAAATGCATTCTACAGGGATTCATGAGGGTATGAAGAGAACGAAAATTGCAGTAAAAAGACATAACTTTTGTTTCTGTGTTGAACGAATTCTTAATTGCTTTCTTCATATAACCCTTGAACTCAAAAAAAAAAAATGTACAGTAGTGTGCCTAACATACAAGTACAATTGTACAAGCTAAATGATACTTGTAGGGTTCTTTTGGTGTCAAAGATTTTATTTCATAAAGTTCTATGATTAAAAATTATTTCTATAGGTTTGCTCTGAACAAATGCTCTGATAACATATAGTTTACTTATATGTTCAGAAAACTGCATTTGTCAGTTTGAGGTGATTACCTTTGTTACAGCTCTCTCTGCAAAGAAGGCGTACTGTTGCGCCTTGGCCTGTCCCGATTCTCCCAGCTGAAGGAATAGATCCCGCTCACGTTTCATACCTTCTTCATAGGAGAGTTCTGCTGAGGCTTTAACAGCTTGCACACAAACCTTATAAGGAGAAAAAGAAAGAAAAATTGATGCCATTGGGTAGATTAAAAAAAATGTTATCTCATTGTCCTACAATGAAGAGAAAGGTCGACTAATGACAGGAGAAGGGATAGCTATACAGTTTGAAAATTATTATAAAAAGATTGTGGCACTTTTATTTCTTCCTCACCACTGGAGCTTCAAAGCCCTTGAATTTCTTCTTTACTTGGGTCAATGCAGCTGCAATAGAAAACAAAATATTTGAAGATAAAACTGATTAAAACATATATACATGTATTAATAGCGCTTGTCAAAACATCCATAATGTAGGAATATATAGATTCTAGAGGTCTGTATACAAGTTCATCAAGTTTTATATCAATCTTTTGAATACTGATTACTTCCTGTTTAGCTTTGTTAAGGTCAGACGACATGTGCAACGTTCCTCGAAAAATGATTATTTTTTAAATTTACAATGGCCTGATGCTATACCAAATAAAATTATCATTTATTATCATTCTTAAAATGATTAAAACAATACGATTATATAGGAATTTGCATACTCTAGTATCTTGCACAAATGCCTGGTAAGGTACCCTAGTTCTTTGCAAGAAAGCTTGTCAAAGTAGTTGTAAATCAATAACAAATTCCTGGAAAAAGTTATATAAAATTGAGGAATGTGTCGTCTGACCTTAATTCTGTACCCATTAATCACCCATTATGAGTTTTAGATGTGAGTATACATGTATGTTTATACCTGAGGCATATTCCTCTACTCTATCAGCATTGGGAACGACCTTGTACCTCAGACATCTGTCCTTGAAGGGTCGACCTTGAACTTCTTGGGCAAACTTTAATGCTGCTTTCAATAAGTCCCCTGACACAATCTAAAAGTTCATTGGAGTAAGATAATGCCTTATGAAGTACATGGCTGCATTCAAGATTGCAGCAACTAGCCTAATTAACTGCTAGGTTGTAGATATCTAGGTCTATTGAAAGGATCACTAGTTTTGCAGCTCTAGATTTTGTTTGGAAAAATTTAAATAAAGACTAACTACATGCATCGACATAATTTGTTAATTTCAAGCGGATATTTATTACAGAGGGTTCCACTTAATCTGATAGCGGTTAATCTGATAATTCGGTTAATCTGATATAATATCAAAACACCAAACCATTTCTTATATATCCCTTTATATTTTTTCCTGATATTCTGATAGAAAAAAATGCCATTTTCGGTTAATCTGATAGGATTGTGACCGTGTAATATTGATTTCCCACCCTTTTACACCTGTATACACCTGTGTTTTATTGGTTGACACCCCTCTTGTGTACACAGTAACTCTTTACAGGGCATTAGTTACACTTCAACGCACACAAGGGGCTCCTTTCTTTGTAAGGTAAAAGCTACCGACATCGATAATTGTTTCGGATGACCGCACATAGGACTGACCTTACCTGTGTACAATTTTAATTGTTTGTTTACTTACCAATCGCATGTGTTAATTTCATGCTGGGCTTGCACCATTAAGAATTATTTAAACGTAATTTCTGAATCAAAAATGACAGGCTTTGGAGCATCTGACATCGAGGAAATTCTGACTACTTTCAATTTCACATCATGTTAGAAAACTTATAAATAAAAATCAAATATTTTTTTATCATGCATAATTAATTATTTAAGAGCATTTTATAACAGAAAAAGAATTAAATTAAATAGTTCAATTGAAAGAGGTACTGTTCAGACAGCCATTTCCTCTTATTACTTCCTGTCAAAATGGCGGCCACTTTAAAAGCATCGTAATGAAGAGAAACATTTTCTTTTGGGTATTTACAAACAAAATAAAGACTTTCATGCCATTTCATTGCTATTGCAAGGTAAATTTTTTCATTTCAAACTGTTGACATACAAATTATATCCTTTCATTGATAAATTATGTCTTGAAACAATTTATATTTAATTCTATACCAAAATTAAAGACCACAAAAACGCTAAATCGGTTATTCTGATTTTCGGTTAAACTGATAATTTTTCCCTGACAAATTGCCTATCAGATTAAGCGGAACCCTCTAAATAAATATTAAAATTAATAATAACTTACAGGATGAAGTAAAATTAAATTAAATAAAATTAAATTAAATAAATTGAATAAGATTATATATAAGATAAATGAATATCTACGTAGAGGCTAGGATAGCTTACTGTTCAACAGCATACATGTAGCTGCTATGTAGCCCTATGTAGCAGTGTACAGTATTCAAGTGTGCACAATGCATTGCCAACATTTGTGTAAAGATACAATCAAAACTGTGTTCGAAATCAAGTTCTTGTTTGAAACTTTGAAATTTTTTAACTTTTGTTAAGTTTATTCTAGCCATACCTTATCTATAATACCATATTCCATTGCTTTTTCTGCTGGAACATGGCGACCTGAAGAAATCATCTCCATGGCAACAGGGAGTCCAGTCAACCGTGACAGTCTCTGGGTGCCTCCTGCTCCTGGTATAAGCCCTAGGGCCACCTCTGGGAATCCCACCCTGGAAAATATCATTAATATTCAGAAAATGAAGTTCTTTGCAGCATTCTCTATCACATGGAAAATTTGTATGTAAAATGACCCCAGTCTTGATAAAAGCTTATTTTGATTCAGTTGAACGTCATAGAGTATGTACTTTAGCTTGTTTATTTGTAAAACTTGATGACCATGAATACAGGTCATCAGCTCCTAAACAAGAATGATCTTGACTTTTTACAAAAGAAAACATGCAAATCTCTGTTACAGTACAGGAAGTTAGTAAAAAGTTTTTATATATACCTGCATGGTAATAAGGTTATACTGGTATTCAATACTAATTTGGTATTCCAGAGTATTTAGTTAATTTCTTTGTTGTATATAATTTTATAGTCCGCTTTAAAATGTTAAAGAAAATGCCAAATAAATAACTGGAGAATGGCTGACCGTGCTGAGGGTACAGCGATGCGGTAGTGACAGAACAAGGCTATCTCCAGCCCTCCCCCCAGACACGTTCCATGGATCGCGGCCACCACTGGCTTAGTGCATGTCTCTATCAAGTAACCATTCACTGTCAACCAAGGTTCTATAAGGAGAAAAATTATATCTGATTGAAATGTGAACTCTTTGGGCAAATGAATGACAATTGTCTTAACACAAACTTTTTCTTAAAAAAAAAAAGTATAAAAAAGCATATATTTGGTTGTTTACCATATTTATCTAGATGTTTCATTAAACTAGAAGGTTTTCATTGTATGGAATGAATGTGTAATGATTAACAACTTGAAAGATAAATGAATTGATAAGTAGAAATTATTAGCAGTTGAATCATCTTTAAAATATCAAGGTTTTGTGATTATGTACATGCATGTACCTTAATTTGCACAATCGTTGTTAGATTTGTTAGTAACAATTAAATGAATGAGCCTAAACATTGACATGAAGATGGAAAAAACAGCTTAACAGTTTTAGAAAGGTGCCTAAAAATAAATGTATTGGTTCTCAGGCACCCCCACATTTAAGTTACTTAAATGCTACTGCATTACCGGGTAATTATTTTTATTGCAATGTTGAAAGGGGAATAACTCAATTTTCAAAATGAAAATTGATTTATTTCCCTTAGCAAATTCAAAAAAAAATACATGTAAAATACATGTACCTGCTTGCTGCATTATATTTTAAAAAATTTTGTTTTTGCCCAAGAACCAATGCAGGCCAGGTACATTTTTTTTTGGCCTTAGGCACGACTTTCTGTAACTAATCGTTAAGTTTGCATTTTAATTGAACATTCAACCTTTGATACCTTTGCTAGGCTTTCCAAACTCTCTGATGTCTGCCCCTGCAGGAAATGTTTGCCCTTTGCCGATGATGACCACAGATTTGACTTGGCTGTCTTTGGACGCTCTTTCTATGCCTGTCTTCAGACCAACACGCACAGCATGGCTACAATCATTCAACTAGTTTAATTCCCACCATTAAAAAACAATTTCTTTCTCCCCAACACATATTTCTTCCACACATATCCATTTTGAAAAAAACCCAGTAAAACTGGTTTTGAATTAATATAAAAGGATGCTGCAGTTAAATCTCTGATAAAGCAAAGTACTGAAGATTCTTCACGAATACTTATATAGATATAACAATTAATTTACAAACAATGCAAAGTAAATTGGTTCATAGGACTTTGCTAAAACCAAGCTTTATTGCAGGGAAAGCAAATTAAATTGCCAGCACCAGAGACTAATGAATCCCAAGATGCTCGATCTATAGTATAGCATCAGTATTGGCTACAATAAGGCAAATTAAAAGATCTGGACCAGGTGACTTAATTAGGTTCATTATATCTTCATATTTCTCATTGTTGGTAAGTTGGCTCTCCATTTCCTAACTGTTACAAATCCATTTTTCTGACAAGTCAAATTAAGAATCTGACAAGTGAGAGCAACAGTACATTATCTAATATTTTCTAACAAGTCAATATTCCTTTTTTTAAATTAGGCCTATATACCGCTACATGTATAAACCATGTACATGTATTGTATACACTGTTTTAATTACATCTACTATCAGTAGGAATTAATTCGGGTGTCATACAGATCTATGCAATAGATTGTCTTGTCAGAGTATTAATTATGTTACTATAGCGAACTGTCAGGAGAGCCCCTCCCCTCCCCCCCCCCCCCACATCCGCGTGGTTGTTTTCTGACAATTTACCATAACAATCGCATCCAGGTAGTGGTCAAGGTTTGCAAAATGAATCTTAATTCAACTTTTACAAGGTTTATAAGAATGAAGTTGATTTTTTTTCTTAGATCCGCCACCCTTAATAACAATTGCACCTATTATAACGGTGCATAGTAAACCGATGCAGATATTACCCTAGGGCGTTGACAGGCGGATTGTTGACCATTAACACGGCCACAGAGCCATGGACGCTGTAATCCACCATCGCGACGACAGTGCAGAAGATCCAATCGTCCTAATCGTCCTAAATTTCACTGAACTTCAGCATGGATCTATTTTCTGACCCCTGACTTTTAGTTTCGTATTTGCCGCTGATAGATTGCAAGAAATTTTTTGCTCATGTGCTTTGTACTCATGACAATGTTTTGAAATGCAATATTATATGTTACAAAATATTTTTACATATTTCAAAAATCAAAATTGGGAGTATAAAAAAATTATTCGAAACTACAGTATCTCAAAAGTGAAAGTAGATGTCATCGACGGACGCAGTGGATATCGGTATCGGATACGCAGATGATTGACATGATTGGGTGTATTTATGATGTTGAAAATCCCCAGAAAGCTGCGTTGTAAATGTCGAAAAATTTTCAGTCGTAATTTTACGGAAATGCAACAGTTCAGCCAATACGCAGCAGATGTTTCGGACTTTAGCTCCCAGTACGGTAGTGAGACTTCAATTTCTTACACTGCCTCCAACTTGGCTGGGAAATGTAACATCTACCCTGCTTACGGGGATTTTACACAAGCCTGTGTATTTGTAAGTATTCTTGTGAAACTCTGATAATTATATCAATACACATTACACAGTATTTGAGCTTCTTTTTATGTCTATGTTAATTAAAAACAATATATAACTTTTTTCATCAAAGAGTTTTGACATAAAAGGAAGGGGATACATGAATATATTATACAATTATAGCCTTTTGATGAGGTCAATACATGGTTTTATAGACCTGATGAGAGTATATCGACCGAGGACGAAGTCCGAGGTCGATATACTCTCATCAGGTCTATAAAACCATGTATTGACCGATATCAAAAGGCTATAACTGTTTTATTATAATAAATCAAAAACTAATTCTCTTCATTCTCTTCAAGCATATAATAGTAAAATATTTTGTTCATAATGTATAGGTGTTGATTTCGCTATTATGACATCACAATGTTAATGGGGAGAAGGAACCTAATAGTAATTCCTCAGTACTCCTCTTCACACTTTGATCAACATTCTTCTCATTTGCAGTCATTTCAGACAATATTCTACGTTATTTTTTTTTTTTAAATGTTTATGTCTGTCTTCTTTCAATCGTCCAAGTTTTTCCATCTTGTGTATGTGTTTATTGTACATAAGTCATTATGAATGTTTATTGTACAATCTTCCTGTTGCCCCTTGAGGGTCTTTAATTGGTCAATAAAGAAATTGAAAATGAATTAAATAAATTAAAATTGTTGAAAGTAAATTGATAAATACATTGTGAATTAACAGCATTGTTAATTAGACTATGATCATGAGTTTTTCAACTAGGAATACATACACATTACTTCCAATAATATCATTGTTAATTGATAAGATTAAATTTTTGCAGAGAACCTATGGGCCTTGGTGGAAATATGCTCCCTCTGGAAAACGGAAGTTTAAGCGGACTCCGCCAGGCTTTGTCAGTCAGGACTTCATTGGTAAGCATATGTTTGGAAATAGGAATCATTTCATATACATGTACTAGTTTCCAATGATTTAATTCCTAAGCAGAAAATAATTATTGTCTTAAATATTTTCAGTTAGAATGAATTTTTAAAATATCATTTGTTAAATTAAATACATGTACTCTTACAAGTCAGAGCCACTGTTGACATCTCTAAGGCTACATATACACTTTTTATGTAATGCCAAATTAGAAATATATTTGGCAGTGAACCTCAGTCTTGCTAGCATGTGGTAGATAATTGTTGCATTAGCTTCAATAATGTTATAATGAATAGGCCAGGACAATAAACAATTGAAAATTTCTCTAATACAGTCATGTATTATAACAGATACTACATGTACATGTAAAATAAATTTAAATCAAGAATATCTCATTTTATTATACCTCTTAAATCTGGGTGTAATCCGAGTCGCTATGTTAAATTCAAAGTCTGATAAATCTAATTTGTTTACCATGAAGAAAATTTGCATTGCCAGCAAATAAAGTTTTCTTCAGTTTAATAAAATACCTATTTACTGACTATTCGGACGATAGCAAGTTTATTGTCCCTCTCGACAGCAACTATTTCCCTTGGCTTCGCCTTGTAAAATAGCTGTTGTCTCAGGGGATAATAAACTTGTTATCGTCCTCATTGCCAGTAAATATATAGGTATATAATATTATTTAATATATTGTACCGGTATATGCAGTAATGTAACACAACCTGCTATGTTTAATTAATGTACTTTTATTAATTATATAGAATTAGAATTTGAATATGCAGTGCATCCAACCAAAATAGAGATTTGGGAAACTTACAACCCAGGGACCATTGTTCGGATCTTGGCTTGTGATTCATCAGGGACAGATGTGGATCGGGGAATGACAAGGCAAGGAAGGCAGAGGGGACAGAGCTTTATTAATTCAAATGTTTATTAACTAAAAAATAGAAACAATCATTATTTATTTGTGAAATCCACAGGGTAAAAAAAGGAGGAAGGTAAGTTTTTATTTCCATTTTTTATAATTTCCTGAAAGTACCCAGTAAGTTGGTTTTTTTGGATTTAATTATGATTTGTTTTAATTTTGTTGCTTTTTTTTAATAAACAAAATTACAGTCAAACTTCGTTATCTCGAACTAGATGGGACTGTTTAAAAACTTCAAGATATCCGAGCATTCGAGATATCGAGGGTAAAATACTTAAAAAATAAGTGGTTGGGACTTACAAATCACTTTGACACATGTATCCAATGTATTCGAGATATCAGTGTTAGAGATATCGAAGTTCAACTGTACAATATGTATAATTATGTAAATGTGGTAAAGATCAAACTTCCAGTATACAGAACTTAAATTAGTTTTTAAAGCACAGTAAGAAAAACATTATAAGTACAATATTTATCAAGCTTTTTTATTCTCACATAAGCTCAAGGATTAAAAAAACACTCACACCATCACAAATCATGGAAAATATTTTAGATTAATTCTGATTGCAGAGCTGAATCATATAGCTTATTCCAATTCCAATTGCAATTTTCTCATTAGTTCATCACTTTAGCAAATATGCCTTAAAAATGAGCAATATAGAGACTTCTCAGACATATTGAGAGTTTAATTTGATTCAAAATAGAATGTATTTCATTCAGTATTCAAACTTTTTTTTGTCATTTTCAGATATCATGTAACTTAATTAATAGAAATTATTTGTTCATTGAAGATTTTTATTTTTAACAGATGGAAAGTTCTGTGGGAAGGAGGTCCTGAAAAGAGTCCACCTGAGTCCCGAATCTTCTCCCCGCCTCTAAGAAATGTCCCATTCTGTACCAAGTAAAGTCTTACACCTGTATCTTCTCCCCACTTCTACTGAAGGAAATGGTTTCTGTTTTATTACACTATAGTGTTTTTCATGTAAACATGCAGTGTCACTACTATATAACTGAGGCTAAAAATCTTTAAGATCGATTGGAACTGAAGAAATTCAAGTCCTAAGGAACATAACTCTGCTGTTTTTACATATATTTTGGGCTAGCTAGCTTCTGGAATGACCTGGTTTTTTGATGACATATTTTTGTGTAGGATTTGCTCATAACTAATTTCGCCAAAATACAAAAATCAGGTGAAAAAATAAAAGTCTGTCATTTTTTTTTTTTTTTTATGCAGAGTTCTTCGCCTGGAGTTCTGTCATGACCAGTGTGAGTACTATACAGAGCTGGATGCTGTCTGTCTCCATGGCGAAGATCGCCAAGGCAACTACATCATGTCGGGGCTAGAGGGCGTGACCTCCAGATCTCACTTAGAAGACATCAGTACCATGGAGGAAAAGCTTGATCAGTTATCTCTCAGGGAACAGGTACTGTAAAACTCATACAGTTAAAACACAGATATTTCTTGGGAATTCATAAGATATCTGGTAAAGTTTTTTGGGTCCCCGGCAACATTGTTTACAATTCCTTTTAAAAATTCCTTGGTTTTAACGAGCTCTAATACATCAATTTTACAGAGAGAGTGAATTGACTATCAGAAGATCTTTTAATCAATCTGATTAAAATCGGATCCTTTGATCCGCTCATGTATATCGCTACACAAGTGTAGCGACAATAGAAAAACAAGAAGTGGATGGAGGATCTGATTTTAATCAGATTGATCTTTTAATGTACACTGTAACTGGGATGATTAAAACAAGTGTAAACATGATTTAGAAGTTCAACATAACCCATTTTTTCATCCAATCAGCTGTCACTAAATATTCTATTAATTAAGTGATGTTTTTAATTGTTAAGAATTTCACAGCAACATCACATTTCGATTGACAGCTTAAAAAGCCGTAAACAAAAGAAGGATGATATTTGATTGGCTCTGAACTTTTGATCAGCCAATGAAAAAGTGAGTTATGTTCCAAGTAAGCTTGTTCCTATTAAGTAAAATTTACGTGATTAAGAAGGGGCCAGATGCTTCGCTCCCTCCACCCCCTTCTTAATCGCGTAAATTTTACTTAATATGATCTAACTATTATGAAGAAAATAAAGAAATGATATTATACATGTATATTCAATTTGATATGTGCGTTACTATTAATAATTATTAAATTCTATTTATGTATGTCTTCTAAATTAGACCCTGGGAGAGAAAAATAAGTGTAATCCCCTACACACACACACACACAAACTACATTAATTATGTACCGGTACATGTATTAGAGTTTCTGTATTTATATACTGTCTTACCATTATGCAAATGATACATTTATAATATAACATGTATTTACATTCTGTTTTGCGTCAAACAATGTAGTATTATGGTACATGTACATGTGATTTGCACTGAATCATATATTAATTATTTGTCTGTTTTCAGGAAAACAACACAGTTGGTGATGATGCTATTAGTATAGAAGAATTACCGGTATGTACAGTTTTCATATCCTTGTACCGTATATACTTGTACATACATTTTCCATATACGTGTATATTGCCTTTCAGATCACTACCCTCAGGTTTTCTGAATGCAATATGTCATGTGTATATCAATGTGTATACAGAATAATCATACTTACATGTGCATATTTTTTGGAATCCATATCACTTGACACGAGTTAGAGTTTTTTGAAGTAAAGTGAATTCATGCCAGCTAGGTAAACAACAACCATTTAATATACTAGTACCACTGCTGGGAAGGGCCATTTGGAAGATGACGTCACAGACAGCATCTTTAATTAAGGAATAAGGAATCATTCTTTGAGTATTATGAGGTGATAATTTTGGTCTTGGCATGATCAAATTTAATAAAGCACGAAGGGCTTTATGATAGATTTGATCACGCCCCGACCGAAATTATCACCTCATAATATTCAAAAAATGATTCCTTATTACTTAAATTTATATAATTTTTAGCCATCGTACGATTAAATATTTAAATATAAATAAGCAAACCCCGCTGGCGCCTCAATTTGGCGTCATTTGAAGTTATGGGTGATATAGTATAAAATCGATACGTAGTGTTATCACAGGCAAAGACACTGGAAAATGTAAATATTATCTGATAGTATTTATTGATATTTATAGATCATATCAGACTGAATCAGAAGGAAGAGTTCTAGATCCTGTTTACATGTACATGTATGTACAATACAATACACAAAGCCAAACAGGGAAATTCAAATGGTTATTTGGTTATTTTTTAAATAAACAAAGGCATTTTCAACAAAATCTGTGTCCTTCACAAGAAATTTTTGCAAGCAACAGTACTGCCAACACCAGTCCTCAGATGTATAATTATACATGTACATGCATTTCTCCCTATATCCACAACTCAATGTGTTTTGAAAAAAAAAATGTTGAAAAAACAAATTTTCTGTCACTCTGTTTCAGGAAGAAGTGATCCAGTTAATCCTGAGTTATCTCGACATTCCATCCCTATGTATGGCTAGTGTTACCTCAAAGTAGGTAATTGACCTTGAGGTCAAAGGTCATTCTATAATATAATAATTAACTACGTACAATGTACAGTGTAATTTGTGGATGTACTCTATACAGGGTTATTTTCGCTACATGTTATTTTCGCCCTCCTTTATTTGCAAACGGTTTCGCCCCTTCTTGAATTCGCCCAGACATACATAGTTGTGTTCAAAGATAGATACGTTAAGACATTAGAATTCGCCCAGTCTAAAATTGGCCCATTGACAACGAGGGCAAAAGGGGCAAAAATAAAATGGGGGCGAATATTTCCCTGTATACAATATTCTTCTTCATAGTTTTTTGTCTGATAACAGTTTTGTTATGGTAGTGAGAAAAATGTTATTCCCATTAATATTTTGCTCTTCTTGTCTGATAACCAGTTCGTTTTTAAATTTCGATAATGGGAACGATGTTATTGAAGTTTAAGTGGCTCCTTGTCTTTTAGGTTTTTCCATAAGCATTGTTACGACTCCCTGCAATATAAGGAATTGGACCTACAGCCTCACTGGACGGAGGTAAGATGTTAGAACATTGTCCACATTCTGCGTCATAGACAGTCACATCTTTTGCATATAAGAATAAGTCATATTTCACAGGTGTTTATTTGTTGAAATCTAATTTTTCATGCTTCATTTAAGTTCTAATTAATAATGCTGTCAGAATCCATTATGTTTTTGATAACATACATATACATTGTGAATTGGGAAGTTTCAGTGTTAAAGTGATTAACAAAAAAAAAATGTAACAACACCGATCTTTGGCTAACTTTCAGATTGTATGGAAATTCAAGTCTTTTATGTCAATTTTTTTTTTTGTTTCCAGGTGAATAACTTTGCCTTGGACAGTCTTCTGTCGAGGTGCCATTATCTGCAGCATCTAAACATATCATGGTGTGGAGGCAACCAGAACTGTATATCCCCCATCACATTTTCCAGGTAAGTATCTTTTGTATGATGAACCTACCCCTGGTGAATGAATTCTGTAACATGGATCTGCTCCATGTAAACCCAAGCCCCTCCCCCCATTCTGATCCAAATATTCAAAAGGAATGCTTGAGAGATCCTCTTTTGTTTACCGGTAATTAAAAAATCAATTGAAATATTGATAGAAATTTTGAAAATTAAACAAGAGATTATTTTCTGTAGATGATTGATTTTAAAGAATAACTGGATACTGTGTTAATAAATCATTACATATACAAATCAGAAATTATGTATATATATATATATGTATACAATGTAAGAATTTTTTATAAATACTTTAAGATTTCTGAAGGAGTGCGGCAGGGACCTGCAGACCCTCTATATGTCTTCTTGTAAATTTGTCAACGGTGAAGTAATTATAGCTGTGGCAGAGAATTGTCCAAAACTTAAAGGTACACAAATGACAATCTGATTAAAATCAGCCATTCTGATACGCTACCGCTCTTGAACATCTGAAACAAGCCTCTTAGAGGTCACGTCCGAACGACCCGACAATCTAAATATTTAACTATAAGGTCGTGACCTTTTTGACCAATGAGAATCCCCGTCTCTTAAAGACTATCGGGTGAAGTAACAGCAAGGTAAATATAACCGCACAGATTTATGGGAAATTATCTGCTGGCAGAGTTTTGCTAGCCACAATTTGATTGGCTTATCGAAAGGTCGTTCGGACGGCTTTAAGCGGCTTGTTTCAGATGTTCGAGAGTGGTAGCGTATCAGAACGGATGATTTTAATCAGATTGCACAAATGATAAAAAATTTTAATTCATGTATGATAAGGATTTATTTCTATGTATCATTATTTAGATTTTCCAATTTTCCAAAAGATATATTAATTGTATCATATGCTATGCATTTTAATATTGTGCAGGCAAAATTTGATAGGAATTAAAAGCTCTTTTATATTAAAGGGAAAAAATGATAGTTAGTTTCTCAGGCATTACCACCTTTTTTTGCATTGAAAAATATTGCCACATTGTAAAGGGAAACCACTGGTTATTTCTATTTAAAGTTATACAGAGGAAAATAGAGAGTAAATGGGCATTACATTATGAAATTTTTGACCAGAGAAATTTAAAAAATATTTTGGGACCATGAAATTTTGTAAAAATAAATAAATAAGCTTAATATAAATGAGATTTAATTTTCCTAAATTACCAGGGGAATAGTTTACATGCAAGTACCTCACAATGGTTTGTACTTTTATTTCAAGCAATTTAATTTTCAAAGGGTTGATATGGCTTATTTTTTTTTAAACTCAAATATTGATAAAGTGATGTACATTTTATAACATGCACATTGATTGGAATTTTTTTTTCCTTCATACAGTTAGATGTAGGTAGTTGGCACTAATATATACATACATTTTAACACCTGTGTTTTAATTCTTTTGTACAGAGTTGGAAGTGTGTATTGTCAGTGTATTTACATGTACTGTATACAGGGAAATATTTGCCCCCGTTTTATTTTTTGTCCCTTTCACCCTCGTTGCCAGCGGGCGAATTTAAGACTGGGCGTATTCCTTTGTCTCATATAATTTCTCTTAAAACACAACAGTTTCTGGGCGAATTCAAGACAGGGCGAACCTGTTTGCAAGTGTAGAAGGGCGAAAATTACACGGGGCGAAAATAACCCTATATACAGTATATATATTTTACATGTAAAACCTGCGTATAAACAGTTAGGTGTAGGGAGTTCACACTAACATTCATTTTAACACCTGTGTGTTTAATGTTTTTTATAGAGTTAGATGTAGGAAGTTGTCAGTCTTTGGACGGCCAGTCTATATCACACCTGTCTAAGATACAAACGCTCGAAAGACTCAACCTCTACCGTCTACCTGTGGATAAAAATAGTCTTATAAAGGTTTTAAGGTATGGAATGTTGATTAGTACATATTTGTATGATATACAGAGTTTATTAATCTCAAATGTTTCAAAATTTTGCAGTTCATGAACTACCATATATCCGGGGTTTTTTCGCGAGTCACAAAATTTGCGAAAATTGGAAAAATATGCAGCATTTTTAATTTGCGTCAGCCATTTTTTGCGATTTAAAAAGTTTCTTATAGAAAATTATACAGAATATAATTTCTACGTATTCAATAATTTGTGATTTAAAAATGCCGAAAAATAGACCATTGCGAAAATTACTGGATATATGGTAGCTTTGATACGTACTTTAAATACAATTAGTGTCTCAGAATTCAAGAAAACAAGATTAACATACAATGCATAAAGAAACAGTATTTGGGACAACATACTTGTATCAACTGTACCAGTAACATGTTTATCTTTTTTTTTTCAATTTTTCAGAGTGTGTTCCAATTTAAAACACTTAAATCTAGGGGCCACAAGGATACCTGAGCCTCACATTGATACAGTGATGAAAGTGATCGGATCAAGCTGCAGGTCAGTTCTAGTTTAGTCAGACAATCAAAAAAAGAATAAGCATTGAATACTGTATACAGGGAAATATTCGACCCCATTTTATTTTCGCCCCTTTGGCCCTTGTTGTCAGAGGGCAAAGAACAAGGTACATTTTGCACCAAAATCGGCCTAGTTCCGAAATCAAATGAAGATATTAGTGAATAATATTTAGGATTTCCCTGTTTTAAATCAGTTTATATTTTTTAAATATCTCAAACGATTCTCCTTATACATCTCTCTAAAATTACTAAGTCTGATGACGAAAACAACGCTCACGACGTCATGACGTCAACTTGACGTTATCAGATTTCAATGTAATATTTTTTGTACTGCGTGAAGAATTGTAGATTGATTAATCATTTTTTACGCCGCTATTGTGTTTTTTCTATGTGTTCTATTCTTAACATTTCAATTACTTGATAAATTTATAATCAACTTTTGATTTGATATTAGAATTATATAGGGTCTTCATGGTGATAAATTCCGACAAAAAAAACGGTTCGATCAAAAATGCAGATGGAAAACATCTACCGGTACATGTATTATAGGAAACATTGTTCTTCTCCGTTTTCCTGACACTTAATTATGTAATACAATACCTGTTTATCTTTTACTTCATAATATTTAATTATTAGGTATATACGTTTATGTACATACATGTACAATGTCACATCTAAATATAGACATATTACGTAAAGGCGACTATATTGACATAGTGGGCATGTTCCGTATGTAGGCAAATACACAAATATTACGCACATTTCTATCAAACACGGCAACCAACAAAAACAGTTAGGAAGATGACCATATATTCTGTATTTTGATGTTATCATTATATCAAAATGATTTCTACTGTCCAGCATGTTTGAAATATCATTCTTTGGAGCTACATGAATTAATCTGACCCTGGCTCTTCAAAACCGTCTGAGTTGTAACTATGATTATCCCATGTTTCTATAGTATGTAAATAAACGCCTAATCTTGATAAAAATGTGGAATAAATTAATCCGTACATACATTTTTTTTTGTATTTTCATTAACCTTTTGCTTCATCACCGATTCATACCGGCATATCATACCGGCATACCCGGTTATTTCATAAAAAAGGGGAAAAAATCAATTTTCTACATTGACGCGTACAATTTTTTAAAATCCCTTGTTCTAAAGAAAATGTTTATGATTCAAGTTTATAACGGAGGCATCAAACAGGAAGTAATTTTGAAAAAGCACGCATGCAAATTATTACATTAACAAGCGTTTAAATGACTTTTATCTGACAATTTCAATTTATCTATATACAGTACATTTTCATGCAATCAAAAGATAAATGTATTAAAAAAATCCAACTGTTTCGGGATTCGAACCCAATCGAAAAAGTCGGACACGGATAGAATCTATTCTAACAGCAATACCACTTGACTAATCTAGACATGACTTTATAGGGGAATATTCAACACAGCGTTCTTACAGACCCTGAAACGTGTACTACACAGTTTAATACTTCCCGGAATAGTTTGTGATTAGCAACACTTTTGTATGTATACCATGCGCGGATCTAGAGGGGGTGGGTGGGGTGGGGGTGGGGTCCCCCCCCCCCTGGAAAATGAAAATTTATTTGATCTACATAATAACATTATCGCAAATATGCCTCGGCCCCCCTGGCAAATCCCCACCTCCCACGGAGTAGGAATTTCCTGATTTTGGGAATTTTTTTTTGCTGGGTAGTATGATTTATTTTTGGAGTTATAGGTATACTACGCCCCCCCCCCCCCCCCCCCCCCCTCACGGATTGGGAATTTCATGATTTTGGGAATTAGGCCTCTTTTTTTTCTTTCTTTTTTTGCTTGTCAAGATGTGTGATGATTCGGACCCCCCCCCCCCCTGAAAAATTTTCTTGATCCGCGCATGTATTCTAATGACTTATTTTGTAAAAGTTAAATCAGCTCTTTGTGGTACTGTCGAGTCGTAATAACAATGTAGTATTTGGGGTTTTCTTTTACACATAGATAACTGATACTTTTCGACAGTGTAGAATTAGCACTCGGACATCGGGTAACACGTACCTGCAGCTGAATAAACCTGTCAATCAAACTCTGTGTATTTTTTTCATTGGGTGGTGACGCGTCTCTTCTTTTTTGTCAACAGCCAATAAAAAATTAATGACTTAAAAGCAGTCGGAATCAGTATTTGATAAAGGACATCATTTTAATGATATAACGTTTATCAACTCAATGAAAGTATACATGCATATATATCAAAGTATATAAATAAATAAAAATGCGCATTTCAGAGTAGATTTTAGAGTTACCTCTCTTGTCCTTTTTGTAAACAAAAGGGGAAATAATTCTAACTCAAATCCCTGTTGTAACACTGGAGTTACTGTGCAAAGTGAATTCTTTCTAATGGTCGATTAAGGTAATAATGATGAATGATTTAATGGGTTTTTTATTGTATGGTATTAGATAATCAAACGTGAGATAGCACTTTGATGACACTAGTTTAGTTTTGGACTTTAAGTTTTATGATGAAAAATTTAATCCAATTTTCCTCTGTTATATTAAGTTCATAACACTTTTCAATTTCATGACAGTCATATAGTATTATGCCAATTAATTCTTAGTGGGTTTATATCAAAGTGAAAAAGGTAACTATGCAGTTTAAGTAGGTTACGGTATGCTTTACTAAGTATTACTAAGTATGTTGCTTAGAATATTATGCAACAGAAACAAAGCATCTTGCTTAGCTCAGAATTCTGATAATTTAAACGGTGTTATTGAAAAACCCGTAAAAGAAATTAAATTTTCAAGAGCAACGATCGAGGTCCTTGTTGTAATGGAATGTATGTTGATAAATTAAAATTTACAAATTATTTGTATATTTATAAATTTTTAAAACTATAAGGACGATAAAACTCTCGAAATAAGAACAACATACGCGTTATGATGTATTCCGGAATAATTAAAACTTGATTTTTAATAATGGCCGCAGCAAACGCGATTGACGGGATAGTTATAAATCAACCATTATAGTTTTATGAAAAACATTTATAAGTTTCATGAATCGCGTTCGTTGCGACCATAGTAAAAACTGTGAACAAATTCCGAAAAACTGCGATATTTAGAGAAAATATTGGTACATGGTAAGGTTTTGGAATCTACGTAGTATATGTGTGACGTTTTGGCGCCATTTTAATACCGTATTTTGATAGACCTAAAGGTGTAGAAAATAAATGAGCACTATAGAGCTGATGATGTCGGCATTTATTTTTTGCAAATTTACTAGGCCGATATAGGTAACAACCGTACTTTGCTCTTTAAGACTCCAATGTCTCAAATAATCTCTCTTAAACACAACTTTGTTTAACAATGGGCAAATTCAAGACGGGGCGAAACAGTTTGCAAGTTTGCAAGGGCGGAAATAACATGGGGCGAAAATAACACTGTGTACAGTACATAATTATGTACTTCTCAATGATTTCCAAGTCTTTACTGCATACTAACTTTTATTCACTTGAGAGAATTAGTCATATCATTATGTTAATCATCATTTACATACAGTAAAACACACTTATTACAAAGTACCAGGTATGGTCGATTTTGCTTCGTTTTAAAGGCAATTCGCTATATCTGTTAGTTTTGCAATATGTTTAAGTTCCACGGAGAATAAAATTCACTTCTCTGTAAACAGCAATTATAATCATCTTAGCTATAATTGTGTGTTACTGTATAGATCTGCTATTGCTAAAATTAGCCAATGTGAACCACAGTAATTTGCAAAAAAAAGGTTGTTAAAAAAAAAGTTGGTTAACAGTTCATGTATATCAGGCAGCCCCATGCTCCCCAAGGAGCGAATTCGTCAAGTAAATCATGTATATCAGACTTTTTACTTTGATGTTGACATCTAGAAATATTTTTTTTAGTGCAGCTAGCTGCAGTCTGTTTAGAAGAAAGCCTTTGCTAGTTCCTTTTTATTTGATTGATGCTTCAAATCAAAGGAGCTTGTAACGGTTTAATTCTAACGAGGCCAGATGGATGTCATAAGTATTGATGGATATCACTTCTGTGGATTTGAAATGATCAATATCCATGCATTGAAAAGTAATTGAAATTAGAGTCAATCAATTTGATTTTTTATCCACTTTTCTTTTCTTTTTTAGTTCACCTATAAAATCATCCTGTTGCAAAAGTATTCTTTAAAATGTTTAACATAAGAATATCAAGAAAAAAAAAATTTTAATCTTTTAATACAGAATATATTCTACCATATTGTCCAGATATTTTGTATATCTGGACTCCATAAAGCTGATTTTATTATGGCTATTGATGAGCGATGTGGCCCATGGGCCTCTTGTTAAATGATATCAGTGTCTGATACTGCATTAAATGTATTCAGTAACTGTTATTATAGTGCAGACGTTTTTTTTTTATGACAGATAAGTACTGTATACAGGGTTATTTTCGCCCCGTGTAATTTCCGCCCCTTTACAATTGCAAATGGTTTCGCCCTTTCTTGAATTCGCCCAGACACAGTTGTGTTTAAAGAGCGTAATTTTAGACATTGGAATTTGCCCAGTCTGAAATTTGCCCACTGACAACAAAGGCAAAGGGGCGAACATAAAATGGGGGGCGAATATTTCCCGGTATACAGTTTTTCTATGATATACAATGTATCACATTCATTTCATTAATAGTAGGAACTAAATATAAACTCTTTTTTTTTTTATCAATATCTAGGAATTTAATATCACTAGATTTATGGCGGTGTAGATTAACTGAGGAAGGATTAGGAGCCATTACTGATAACTGTCCACATATAGAGGAGCTGGACTTAGGATGGTGGTCAGTACAACAATTAATTAATTAATAAATAATCAATTAATGAATGAATGAATTGAGAGAGCTTGATGGCCGTGGTCATTTTTGGACTGTGTCATTCTTGATCCTTTAGAAGAAGAGCGCTATTTTAAAGATAAAGGAAAATGTTCAAGTTTCAAAGCAAAAATATTTGAAATTTTTAATTCTTTAATTAAGTCTCCCAAACGAAGTTTGGAGACATTGTTTTTGTACGGTTCTTCTTCTTCTTCTTCTTTCTCGCTCTGAACTTGTCCGTCGCGTTTCTCAGAGATGGCTGAACAGAATTGTACAAAACTGAAGAATACGATAGGCCTGCATATCTTGATTTGAAATTTTTAATTCTTTAATTAAGTCTCCCAAACGAAGTTTGGGGACTTATTGTTTTTGTACGGTTCTTCTTCTTCTTCTTCTTTCTCGCTCTGAACTTGTCCATCGCGTTTCTCAGAGATGGCTGAACAGAATTGTACAAAACTGTAGAATACGATAGGCCTGCATATCTAGATGTGCATGCTGGTTTGATTTTTCTCATTTGGGGTTGGTCAACTACTTTTCTGGGGGGTCAAAAGGGTGTGGGGTCTAACATTGAACCTTATGGAAAAAATCGAAGACTCTATTGTAAATGGTTATACTCAGTAACTTAAAAACGGACAAAGATAATAATATAGGGTTTTCAGAATCATATATTGACTGTTACAGGCAATATTTAGGGTTTATAAGATTTGACCCCTGGGGTCCCACCCCCCAGGAATTGGAAATGACCATATATCTCAGAAACTGTTAGAATCCTGACCCCTAAACCATATATATTCTTGTTTCATGTGTTAAGGAGCATCAAATGATATGTAGGTCATGGGCCCCGGGGGTAGTCCTGACCCCTCTCAAACTGGAAGGGCCCAAATATCTTGAAAACGGTCGAGATCCCAACCCCTAAACCATATATATTCTTGTTCCTTGTGTTAAGTGGCATTAAATAGTATGTAGGTCATGGTCCCCGGGGGTGGTCCTGTCCCCCCTCAAACAGGAAGTGCCAGAATATCTTGAAAACGGTTAAAAACCCTACCCCTTAACCATATATATTCTTGTTCCCTGTGTGAAGGGGCATCAAATGGTATGAAGGTCATGGGCCCTGGGGCTGGTCTTGACCCCCTCTCAAACAGGAAGTGCCCAAATATCTTGAAAATGGTCGATATCCCCACCCCTAAACCATATATATTCATGTTACTTGTGTTAAGGGCCATTAAATGGTATGTAGGTCATGGGCCTTAGGGGTGGTCCTGACCCCCACAAACAGGAACGGCCCAAATATATTGAAAACGGTTAAGAACTCCACCCCTAAACCATATATATTCTTGTTCCTTGTGTCAAGGGGCATCATATGGTATGTAGGTCATGGGTCCCGGGGATGGTCCTGACCCCCCTCAAACAGGAAGTGCACAAATAACTTGAAAACGGTTGAGATTCCCACCCCTAAACCATATATATTCTTGTTCCTTGTGTCAAGGGGCATTATATGGTATGGCATGGGCCCTGGGGGGATCCTGACCCACCTCAAACAGGTAGTGCCCGAATATCTTGAAAACAGTTAATATCCCCACCCCTAAACCATACATATTCTTGTTCCTTGGGTCATGTTTGTTCATCTGATATATAGTAAAGTAAATTACCCCTGGGAACATCATGAAACTTTGTGGGTCATCCCTACTCTGTATGATAGCCTCGTTCGTTTGGGAGACTTTATAATCGCCCCGATTATAAGTACATCTTGTTAACTTTTGTAATTGTTTATACAATGGAGCTGAACAAATCATCTTGAGAAATTTAAGGTAGATCTGTAATTTGTTGACCCCCCCATGCAGCCTCCTTAAGATACATGTATTCATTGACAATAAAGCATGTTGATTACTCTGAATTTATTTCATTTATTAAGTTGAATCATTAATTCATTTCCTTTTCAGTTCAAATTTAAGATCAGGTACAGGCTGTTTCATTGAACTTGTGATGAAATGCCCCAACATTAAAAAGCTCTACCTCACAGCAAACAGGTATTTATACTTCTTTATTATGTCCGATAGTGATATATGTCAATGACTAAATCTGCTTATTTTTTAAGTTTGATTTACGAACCTTGATTTAGTCTGTGAAATATTTTGATATAAAACTTTTTTTTTAATGATAATTATGGTTATTCATTGCATATGAAGTGATTAACATATTCATTTGTTTATATTTTCATGTTGATCAATCAGTTTACAATTATTAATAATTCAGATTTAACATGCTGCCTAAATACTTTATGCTGTACTGGAGTATAATGTAATCTCATGGAGATTTTTCAAGAGTAAAAAAATTTAATGTCAAAAGAGATGTCAGTACAAAATTTTCAGTCTCAACAAATCTCGCGGAGGCTAGAGTGTTTGAAGATCCACAATATATAGATTTAGATTCAGTTGTTGACATGCTATGTACATTTTAGGACCATTTGCAATGGTGATCTAGAAGCAATAGCCAAGTATTCTCGCAAGCTGGAGCAGCTAGATATACTGGGGACAAGCTATGTACATGCAGATAATGTTCACAGGTTTGTTTTTCATAAAGTTATAAAATTAAACAAAATTAAAATTGACACCTTTTTATATATACCGGTAAATAGTATTACATTTTTTTGTATCACAATATTTTTTTAAGCTCTCACAAGGGTCCAGACCCTGGGGCAATAAAACTTAGAGAAAATCACTTGTAATCTCAGTGGGTGTATTCGTTTGGTCGATTGGAGAAATGCAAGAGTAATCCTAATTTGCTCGTTTGCAGTATGGTGATCTCCATTAGATCTCCATTGTCTTCTTTTCAAATAGCAAATAGACGCTGAAGATATTCTGGACAAGTTCTGGAGGTAGCAAACAAATACACCCAGTATCTTTTTTTCCACTATACATGTACATGTACATCAAAAGTGATCCTGTATCCAGATGCCAGGTTTAAGCCTCTTAGTCTGAAAAAAAAAGTTGTGGAATTAATTTTATCATGTCAATTTGAAATGGCAAAATTAAAGATTAATTTATATAAAAAAGGACTTAAAAGAAATGACAATCAAAAACAACAAACATCTATCAATATGTCACCGGGTTAACAGGTGTGTGACTGTCAGTCAATATATCGGGTCTCAATAGCTCAGTGGTTAGAGCGCTGGCACGGTACGCCAGAGGCCCTGGGTTCGAGTCCCGGTTGAGACTTGACCTTTCACAACCTGTGACATTTGGCAACCATCGTGGGGGACAAAAATACATGTAGAGAAATTAAAGAAGAACGTGGTTTTTGCTTTAATTGACACAGTTCTGTCCCTTTAAGATATTTTTTTTTCTTTTACAACGATTCATAGTCCATCATCAATATGTTAATTATCTTATGCTAGTATGCTTGATGATTCCTATTGTTACACATGTACATGTATCGCGATGGTTTTGTCTAATGCTGATAGAGAGAAAGAGAGAGCAAGCAAAAGAGAGAGAGAAAAAGTGACCAGGAGAGATATCAAGTTCAAAAAATTCATAAATATGTGTTATTATTTAAAAAGAGAAAAAATTAAATTAAAACAGGTGCATGTATGTACAATCATATTTACTACTTGCTTACAGTGTTCTAACTAGCTGTCCAAAGCTGATATTCCTGGATGTGTCATTCTGTGGTAACGTGAACGAGGAAACAATAGAGATATGGAGGACAGAGTTCCCACGCTGCAGCATCAAGAGGAGCTTTCAAGACTAAGATCAACAACTTTCACACTCAGTCTGGTGCTTTGTAAACAACGGGTAAAGAACAAAGAAATTATTGTGTTGTGTTATCCTAATCCATCTGTCTGTCTGTCTGTCTGTCTGTCAAGCCATCTTGCTTTGTGTAACCTCCTATCGTATCTTTTAATATCTTTAATGAAGATATGAGTAATGGCTTCATGCAGGTCTGCTATATGGTTTGAGAATTTTTATAAATGTCTCGACCAATGAGATAGGTTTATGGTTCTTAGTGTTTCCTTCCAAAGATCAAAGCTTATTTAGGATCTGTACACATTCAGGATTGATTTTTGTTTTCAAAAACTTTTATTGCTATACATTCTTAGTTCGGTTTTATAATTTTCACATATATATATATATATATATATATATATATATATATATATATATATATATATATATATATATATATATATATATATATATAAAAGCTATGTCCTGTAAGTGTGGATATTTTTATAGTTTTACATATTTTAAGGGATATGTATTTACAAAATTTGATAATTCCTAAAATGTGTCATTGATAGTGTATTGTAATCTCTCAAATTGAAATGAGTGTAATGATAATTTTTGAAAATTTTTAATGTTTGATAAATGTGCTAAAATCTTCCCTAAAATGCTGGCAAACTCATTAATATCTGTATGTAGGGCCAAAACGTTAGGGCAGGTTTGAAAAAAAAATATTATTTTCTTGTGAAAAGTTCTGACATTCTCAACTTAACATTCAAGGATTCGTGGTAACTATTCAGACTAAAGTTGGTAGATGCTATAGGGAATGTGAATCATACTTTAAAAAAACTATTTAACAAATTAAAGACCAAATTCCCATACATGCATGTACATTTAATTACATTAATGGCATTAATATTTTAGGTATATTAGATATACATATGTATGAATGTATGTGTACTAGAATAGTATTCACTCATTGTACTATGAGCTATAGACTGTTTATATCAAAGGATCTTATCATTATTCACTAGTCTTTTTTTAAATTCAGGGTGGGAGCAACTCTTTGCAAGTTTAGAAAGAAGAAAATTACATGGGCCGAAAATACTGCATGCAGGATTATTTTCGCCCCGTGTATTTTTGCCCTTCTACACTTGCAAACAGTATCGCCCCGTCTTGAATTCGCCCAGACACAGTTGTGTTTTAAAAGAGATAATTTGAGACATTAGATTTCGCCCAGTCTTAAATTAGCCCATTGACAACAAGGGCAAAAGGGGCAGAAATATAAAACAGGGCAAATATTTCCCTATATATACAGTTACTGCAAGCTTGTATCCAGTAAATATTTTTGTAGTGTTACATGTTTCTACAGTTCTTTCTCCACATGCAGGAATGTCATATTAATATAGATATGTTTATAGATTATTTTACAAGCTCATAATGTTTGTGAGTTTTTTATTTTGTTTTTTAATGTATCCTTTTTTAAGCAAGAAATGCATTTAAATTTGTAAAGTTGTATATTAAATTATCTGTTCAAATCGTATGAAGTACATAATAATCAGTATGCAGTGCGCCACTTATCTTTTATTTAGGGGAAATAACCGACAAATATTGGCCAATTTTATCATTTGTTATGAATAATATACCCTTATACGTTGTACATTATAAATAAAACATATGATGTCATAATTATATTAATTGTTACATGTTCTTTAAAAATCATGGTAAATGTTAATACATGTATTTCATTTTTAATAATTGTCTGAATAATAAATTATCTAAAATTATTTTTATTTATTTGTCTAATGAATTTGATTGAAGTTGATGAGTTTATTGAAAGTTTGCAATGCTTAAGTACAATGGATGCACCATATAATATATAAATGTTAAGACACTCTATAGTGATTATAAAATCTCCATAGTGTTAAGTTTGTACATTTACATGTATATATGTAATATAAGAAGTTAAATTATACATGCACTAGTAAGTACTAGTATATCGTGATTGAGGAGTCAGTAAGCTGTGATATTGTGTTTTTATCGACTATTATGCTGAAGCATACTTTTCTTGTATTTTGAAATCGTGTGTTGTTAAAAGAATTCATTACTGTTTTAGAATCATGTGCACTGTTTTGCAATAATTTCTTTCTTCTTTACTTTTTTTTTTATCAGTTAAATGATTGTTAAACGATTGTAATTGTCGATTCTATCTGTTTAGTGAAGTACTATGTATCATGAAACAAATATATATGAAAAGAGCAATTATGTGATAATAATTTCCCTTAGAATGAAAATCTAATTTTGGAAATAAAATAATTTTGTGAAGTATTTGAAAAATTTTGTGATTTCGTGGGGGAATTTATGCAAGTTTTCTTACATTAGAATTACCTTTATTGTGACGTTTTATGATACCATGGAGATGGAATGGGAATTCTGAACATGTCTAATTTGTGTATTTTTGGTGATTATAAGACATTAATATTTTACATGATGACGAACAACGCCCTTAGTATGAACAGTTATATTTTATTAAAAAAGCTATTAAATTATTTATGGACAAAACAGAAAGTTTGTGGTATTTAGCGAGAATTGCATAAAATCTCGGTGGTCCCGAGATGTGCAGTGTGAGCGTAATATCAGCCTTGATAATCAATGGACAATCAATCAACGTAAAACTTTATTTCCCGATGTATCACTGACAGCGACATCTTACCGTAAGTGTCAAATGACGTCATCATTTAGGGATTGTCGGGTTGTTTTTTTTTTTTTTTTTTATATATATATTCACATATATAAATTATCTAAAAGCTTTTTTCGGTCATTTTAAACACGTGCACATGTAGTTCGTTCACGTTTTAAGAAAGTTTAACTAGCCCTTTCTCGTGTTTGTCACTAACTAGTAATATATGCAACCATGGTACATGTAACTGTAGGGGCAGGGGGGTCGAAAAGAGAAAATTTTAACATTCATAAATGTACGTAATGACAGACAGACAGACAGACCAGACAGACAAACAGACAAGACCTAAACTGACCAAAACAAAAACCCATCATTGATGTGTAGATCTAAAACTGACAAAATATTCCGTGCTAGCTGTCATTAGATACAGTTTATTGGTCAGATATTTCAGAGCTTAAACTTGCATGACTGTGATCTGTCTTTAATTCATTATTAGGAAAAAAAACATGCATGAGTGTTTGATTTATTTAATAGATTTGTAAATATGGATATCAAAGCATCTAAAATTAACACCGCGCGTAAAAAGTGCTGACAACAGCTTCAACTTTCTTTTCTATTTCTAGGACTTAATTAATTTAAAACAATTTCTAAATTCAATTTGTAAAGCTCAAGGTTGTATATGAAATGTATAGAGTGTTGTAATAAATCACGATATTTTGGTTTGGTGTTTCTTGTAAAGTCTATTTTTGAAAAGGAACCTTACTGGTTCATAAAATGAAATAAAAATGTGAATACATGAATAGATTTCCCCCTCATAAGTATGAATTAATTTAAGATACGATGTCGGATATATACAGTTTAAAGATTTTCTTAAAATAAGAGGTAGAACCCATCTCAAGGTACTTTTCCAAGGTACAGTATCTCTGTATATGAAGAAAAACATTATTTTCTTTTTCACTACAGATCAGTTTTTAAATTTACAACACACAACAGCTTACTACACTCTGTAATTAAGAGCTTAATTCGTTGATGTGTAATATTAATGATATAGCAAAAATGCTTAACTTCGTTAACCAATATTCATTCTGATTTTGCAACTATAATAATTGTATTTTAAAGATCAAAATAATCGTAATGAGGACAATAAATAAGTAACGCATTCGTGAACGTTTTGCGTTCTATCACGAAAGTTACTTTTCGATTCGCGAAAGTTTTGCGTTCTGTCACGAAAGTTACGGTTGATTCGCGATTACGCGAAAGTTTTGCACTTCTTAGCGAATTTTTCTCTTTTAACAAACTTATATTATCGAAAGGAACGCGTTTGTTCTCCAATGAAGCGCTTTATATCGCGAAAGTTGCACGGAAAATATTTTATAAGCCAAACGATAATAAGCTCAATGACCTTTCGTACCATATGAAATGGGTACATGTACATATACATATTTTCACATTAACGATTTCTTTACGAATTTGAATCCGCTCCTTACAATATATCTATTGAACTGAATCCATGAAAAGGTTTGAAAGTGGTTAAACTGTTGTAAACCTATAGGTAACGCATGTTTAATTTTATATGGATTTGCTGGCCATTTATTTTTTATGTAATTGTGTCCATACTCCTGTATCAGTACATGTATATAATTTACAAAGACTGGTGTTGTTCCCTTCTTCCTTACAAATATAATTGTATCCATACTCATGTATATATATGTAAATATAAAGACGGATGTTCTTTTCCATCGAATTAACCACCTACGTTTTAATGTGCAAAACAAAATAAATACAATTTTGTCAATTTGTATAGTCTTAAGAGGACGTATTTCTAATATGAAAGCTTTCTTTGCTTTCTATTTCAATTAAAACGTATAAATAAATTTTTTATTAAAACTCATTTAAATTCATCAGGTTTTTTTTCTTAACCACGTATCGTTATACCCAATCTTGATTCCGGATTTAATATGAAATCGAACGCAACGCAACCCTCGCACGTTCAAGAACCCACCCTCAGCCGACTTTACATGTAAACTACGAGACATCTCATCACGGGCTTCCGGTCCGCCAGCTGCACGACGACAGAGTGACAGACAAGTTTGTCTGGGGGGTCACCGTGCGGTGGGGTCCCAAATTCTGGCATTCCCCGGTGTCCAAAACCCAGACCGAAAACGATTTCACAAAGTATACATGACCAAGCGATCTTCAATGAGTTGTTTTCCCCAACTCGCTAATGGGAGAAAGTGCTGTAAAGTATCGTGTGATGATCAGAGTGGGCTAACACTGGTCCCTCTGAAGAGGACTGGAGGGACAGAAACGTAAATATGGGTGCTCCGCCATGAAACCCGGGTTTGTGCGGCCATAGAAAAAGTTTGGGTAAATATGTCTATCAAAAAATGATTGGATACATTTTGGATGATATTTGAGGTCTTATCAGAATTTACACACGTGTATACAAACTTTTCTAATGACCGCAGTCAAACATTTAGAGAGCCATTTTATAGGTCCCCTTCTCAAACCCTACCCGGGGTTTATCTGCCTGGGCCTGGAGCTAATGAAATGCAATTCAAAGATTGTTGTTGTTAATGTAATTTATGTAATTGACTTAAATGTTCAAAAGATACCGGAAAATTAAAACATCATGAATGTAACAACCTCATTGAAATGCAATTTGAAACCCATTTTTGAAAACTCGAGAGTTCGAGACAATACATGTAACTATTAAAATTCAAATTTTATGCAAAATGGCATACGATTTAAATCAACGTTTTCCATGAATTGCTCATCCATTGATTGATTATCGTTAGGAATGTCAATGAACCACTATCGGCTGCAGTTCGAAGAAAATTTAAAAATTGATGAACAATGAACATATGTGGTATGACAACAAGCAAATTGTATTTCATCTTAAGTTTGCCAGTTTGGTGACTTGTAAAATATTCATTCTGGCTATCATAATGATATAGTGTTTATTTAGTCTCATGCGTTAAATATATTATAATTTCAAAGGAATCATCATTTAATGTACTTTTAGAAAAGGACAGGGAAAGGCAATAAACCGTCCCAGAGAAAAAGTCGATAGATTTATAGTGTAATCAAACAGTACAAACTAGAATTGCAACAATGGCGAGAATAATCGAATTCGATAAATGCAGGATTAAAACAAAAGAGACTGGCATTTACCGATAACGAATTCTTCGAATTAACCTTCGAAATAACTCACATTTGCTATAAATTGATGATAATGATGATAATGATGACTACTTTATATCATAATGCGCTTAGTATCTTATTATAAATATGAGAACAAAATTATAATTTTCCAAAATTGACGATGAAAATTAAATGACGATAATTACTATGCAGACGGCAGACGACAGTGATGATATATATTGATATACGAGATATTGATATATTCACGATATACGTACATGTACATATTAATAGTCTTCATTTTAATGAAAATTATTGAAATAAACATGTGTCATTACATAGTTGTAACTTGTAAGAACATATTTATTAAGATGAGAATAATTTATGGCGGTGACAGTTAATTATAATGAGGGAGAAAATTTCAAAAAAGAAATTCAAAGTACAGGGATTAAGCACATAATTCTATCTATGACTAATCCCCTTGTACGTCGCTCTTGTAAAGAGACGGCTTAATCGATCCGGAATCATTACGACTATTGATCTGCTGATCATGGCGACTTTACAGCCAGATCCTATCTCTCTACCTGAGTCGCATTCCAGACATTTATAATTACTCACGATCACTTGTAAACAATCATAATTTGAAAACAAACATCGTAAACTATAAATGTGACAGCAGTGAAAAATAGACTGAATTGGAGAGTCCTATTGTATTCCCTAGATTTATAAATGTTAATTTGATGTTGGTTTTTCATTCGACAGCAGAATTTTTTTGATATTCATCTTGTAAATGCAGCGCAATTATCTATAATAAAATAAATATAAAAGGAAAGAATTAAAGAAGCTTTGATATTATTTCTTATGAGATTAAAGAGACTGATTTTTAGACTTTCTGACAATTAACTGATAACTGACAGAGCCATTACACATGTACCACGACATATAAATAAGACTCGATGTCGTCTCTATCGAAAACATCTCCTGTCGTTTCAAAAGAATAGTTAATCGTCCCGATAATTTGCCGGATTTCCGAGCTGTGAAATTTTCCTCAAAGGAGGTAATGAGGGACAAATATGTCCTAATTTTTATTTCATAACATATCAAATGAGAATTATATGCAGCGATAAAACAGTTTTCTAAAGACTTTTTTTTTTAAATAACAAAAAAACCCTAATTTCCATTCATAATGCGCCTATTATTGATAATTAGAGACGATATGCAAGGGAAGAAACCCTTTTAGACCTATTCAACTGGAAACTTATTTGAAGTCAAAATATTTTTTTTTTATTAATACATTGCAGACATTTTCACTGGAGAAAGTGAAAATATCAAACCGATTTAATTTCAGTCGATCGAAGAGATGCCATCGGTCCAAAGTACATGGCGATGTGTCTCCAAGTAGACTAGCGTCCATATTCAAGGGTAAAGGAAAATTGTTTTTATTTTCTTAATAATTATGAGGACGATCTAATACCATTACAGTGGTAGACACAAAATCAGTTTATCTACAGACACATTAAATCAACATTCGCCCTTGTTTTCCTGGTGTTTTACTAAGCCCGGACTGTTCGGCGCCGCTTAACATGCTCGCATTAATCAGGCATAGCATAATTAGCCCCGCCCATAAACAAAACCGCAGTCCCGCCTACACTTCATTCGTTTAAACGTTTTGTACAAAACAAACACTTTGATGAACCGGATGAATACGACAAGCTCCGCCCACTTGATTAGCATAGCCATTCATCATCTGTGTTTACACTTGAATGCTCGCGTAAGAGGATCGACTGACAGGCCAAAAGCCGTGTAGACGGCCCAGAGAAACGACCATGTAGAAAATTTCACCGTGTCTCCTTTTTTATACTCAGATAAAAATCATGTCATAACAGAAGACCGTTTTTTAAGTGATGGAAAAGTAACATGGCGACAACAGCTTCGAAGAGAGAGGCAATGCAGAGGCGGTAGTAGAGATGGCAGGCGAGTGATCGCGAAAACCCGCGTGCTGCTTCCCTTCACCGTTCCACCGATGTCCATGTGTGTGCTGGATATATATTGTGTTCATATAAACATTGAATATTGAGTTTGTTTTTTTGTGGTGGATACAGAAGATGTATTTCACAGAGTCGGCGGTATCTTCCACGTTGATTGTCGCTGTCTTCGTACTGGCGATCAATAACGTTCACGGTAAGTGTTCGCGATATTGTAACTATAATCCTCCAATAATTCTACATGTACAAAAAAATCACAGAAATTGGACCCAAAATCTAAAGTAATTGAAACTTAACAAAGTCATTGCATGACGATCTATACTTTGTTCTAAAACTATAGTTAGTACTGAGAACTAAGAAGCCACCCCCCCCCCACCCCCAATCCGCAGGAAATATTTACCTGTGAAATGATATAGGTGACACACAACAGAAAAAAGGGAATTATAGTATAATAAAATCCTTATAGTTTATTTATGGGAAAGCTGAAATGTATCTACTGACTACATATTTCTAGCTAGATTCATAAAGTTCTGTATATTACGAAAGTATAATCAGTACTGAACACTTGTACTGTGTGACCATAGACTATAGACTTATAGTCGATACTGTGCGCGATCGAGACAGAAGTTTCCTGTAGTTACCCACTCACATTAAGTCTATTAACTTTTTTGATCCAGCATTTTTATTCTCATTTAAAAGAGATGCAGTGATATTGTCGTAATCCGTGGAAAGTTTATGATGACAGCCAAGCCGTGCTTTATCTAAAGCCTCACCTATAATAGAATCTCTCTCTCTCTCTCTCTCTCTCTCTCTCTCTCTCTCTCTCTCTCTCTCAAACGAAACACTTTAGGACATATACACAGTTATTCCTTAATTAAGATCACAGATAAGGTAAACTATTTTATAACCTGACATTAAACTCCAATAAAAATTTGTTATCTTTTAATATTATCGTTCCTTATAGATTGGATGATTTATGTCATCACATCTTTAGAACCATTAGAATAAAATCACACGGTCACACGCAAAATATTCAAATATACACCAGAGATAAGCAGCACGGGTTTTGGGGTTTTTTTTTTTACAGTCGGAGACAAAATCGTTCTCGTACAGTATCAGTTAGAAGGGGAAAATGCGTTAAATTGTGTAAAAAATAAGTAAATAAATTAGATGCTTAACCTACGCCATGGGACTTAATGCTGTGTGGCAGACAGTGGCCTGTCGTTCATAAATCATAGTTTAATATAGTTCTTCCTACAGAACGTCTTTTTTTATATAATAGATTTTAAGCAGATGTAGTGTTGACTGAATGAAATGAATAGGCATCCTCCAATGAAATCTTCTTTTTTTTTATTCGAAATCAAGGAAAATTCGTAAAGCATTTTATAGTGTCGGCCCTTTTAATTTGGTGAGATGTTTCTGTCATTCCTTATACCATTCAAATCATGTAAATGAAAATAGAAAGTATATACGAAATTAATTACCAATTATTATAAATACCCCTAAGGTGTGCATTGCATGTAATTTTACATCTACAGGTGTAAATGCAGGTGAGGCCCAACTCATACCTTTCAACAGGTGTGTAGTTTTTTTTATCACGTATTTACATACATGTATCTATGGGTTCTCTCTATCTCTTTCTCTCTCTTTCTTTTCTCTCTCTCTCTCTCTCTCTCTCTCTCTCTCTCTCTCTCTCTCTCTCTCTCTCTCTCTCTCTCTCTCTCTCTCTCTCTGTGCTATAGACCGGATGGCTCGAGGCTTTAGTGGAATTTATCTTTTACGATAAAAAGCAGTAGAAAGTTAATAATTTTTAAAGCTATGTACCTTTCCGTTTTGTCGTCAATCAATAATTTTAAAACGAGCATTATGTAGTTATCTGGCCCTCCATGGTAAGGATCATCAATCACCGGTGAGATCGGGCCCCAAAATCTGTACGTTTGAAAAGGGACAATTAAATTCAAATCTCCACAGGGAAAGATAGAGAGAAAGGGAGAGAGAGAGAAGAGAGGTCAAATGAGGGAAGTGGTATAGGGGTGGGGGGGGGGGGGGTTTGGACCGCGATTGCGGGGGGGGGGGGGTACTTAGCATTAGCAAATATTATGTCTTTGCTGAATGTGCATGTCATTGGAATGTCATATTAAGGCATAATAATCACAACCTTAAAAAAAAATCAAGAATGCCGTTATGTAATAAAATGACTCAATTTTCGGCTGAGAATTCCATATGACATGAGATATTTTAATATCGTAGACTCTCTTAAAGCGAGCAATAAAAAAACACACTTTTTATGTCTATATTTGTAAAAATATAAAGTACCTACACTTCAGAATTTGAGTACTGGCGACATAATATTTCCATAAACGTTCTGTTGAATTGGGTCTTGAAGAGGTCTATACTACTTCGAAGAAGTGTATGCTGGACCATAACGGCATAATCCATACATGTGCCATTATCATAGCAAGTGTTTCCTCATGTCATAATAATTTGTTCTCATAATATAACAATACATAAAACATAATTATAACAAGTACATAGGCAATAGCCCTATTACATGCAGTCTCTCTTTCTCTCTCACAAAGTCATCCCTCCTTTTCCCGTTCTCTCTCTTTCTCTTTCCCTCTCTCTCTCCTTTCCCCGTTCTCTTCTCTCTCTCTCCATTAATTAATCGCGCCGTCTCTTAATCTACGAGGCGCCTAATTATCGACATCTCGTTAGTGGATGGAGACATAATTATTGTTGCGGCTCTCGCTGTCGACTCGGAGTCCTATAAAATCCATCGTATTGGACCTCTGGCCGCTCTACATCTGTCACTCGGGCGACATAGCGCTAATGTACTGTCGCCGACAAAGACCGATAATCAATAATTACAGCGTAATTATGACCAGCTAGATCATTCATTTGTACATATGATATCGGCTTTCATAAAAACCTGCGACGAAAAGATAGGGGGCAAAGATAAAATTTGGAACCAACCAACAGATGTTGGTCCCGGACGTTCAAACTTCAAAATGTCTCCGGAAATCGGATTTTCGGACAATGGTTGAGAAATCTTTTTTTTTTTTATTCGGTCTCATCTCCCACCATCAAGGACAACATTTTGTAGAACTAATCGATGTCGGGCTATTTTTTTTTTTTACAGCTGCCATCAGAATTAAGTGGATCATTCAGACTCCCTACCCGAGGTTATTTCCGGTCGCTTATTTGCATATCCGCTAACAGGCTTTTGTCATATTGTTTAAAACGTTCTAATGATCATGACACATTTTCTGTCAAAATATAAAAAGAGGAGAAATTGGAAGAAAAATCAATTCCGAGACTGATGTAGCAGACGATATGTCCTTAGATCGTTTAATTAGAATAATTAATGACGCCAGCATTCCTCTTAGTAACAATCCAGTATTGAATTGGTATTTATAATTTTTAATTCCAAAAAAATGAAAGCTCAGTAAAATTTACAGATTAAATGCATATTTATAAACCACATTGATGAAATTAAAAAAAATTATGAAGAGATATTTTCCTGTCAAGAAGTTTATTCCCATTTGTTTAAAGACACAGAGTACTTCGCTAACAGCTAAGTCATATCCGCGTCTTTGAATAAGGGCTTACACAGTCAAAAATTCCCGAGAGCTTGAAATATACAAGTGTTAAATTACGTATTAACAATTCCAGGAGTCGCTATCTGATTAACGCGGTAGAAGTGATGAAAAAGCCCGGCCTCTCAGTTACCGTGTATTATAGAACTAAAGGAGGTTTGTTGAAATCGCTGCAATCTTTTCTTAGTGCCTTACTCTCTTGTTAAACCGTGATGTATTTGCGTCAAAACAATTTTTTGCAGTCTTTGTAGGCTTTTTGGGGGATATGTTCTTTTTTTTTTTAGCAACGTGTGTGTGTGTGTATTTGATGGGGTTACATGTACCGGTGGATCTTTTTTGAAGCCTTGATGTTGTAATTTAATATTTAATGTGTTGAAGAAAAAAAATACCTTATGGTGATGGCTTGGTTGACTCGGTTTTCTATGTATGGTCGATAATTCTAAAAAGCTACGCAAGCTATTAATTGGATTGAGTAATCTTTGGATAATCTGTAATCAAAAACGGGGAAATTGCTGAAGACGAATTCAATATCCTTATATAAAAAAATAAATGTTGACCTAAAGAAGTGTATATAGTAAAAACAATTCTAAATCAGAGAGAGAGAGAGAGAGAGAGAGGGAGAGAGAGAGAGCTCTATAACAAGATCCCAGGGGGACAAAATGACAAATTCTACACGATTCCCGGCCTGGGTATACAATTTTGTCGCCAAAACGAGAGTTCTGTGTGAGAAACCCGATCCATGACCAATTCATTGCGATAAAATCGGGTGTCAGGCGAGCTTTTTTTTCCTGCTCATTGTTTGAGCGACCTCGCATGGCTGGTAGTGTTGTTCACACTTTGGGGGTAGCATTGTACAGTCTGCGACGGGTAGATTTCACTTATTGTCTATATATGATTCTTTATTCCAAATTGTGGGAAGTCATTCAATATTGTGCTAAAAATTTCAATACAACTTGTCTCGTTTCGTTATTATTATAACACGAGAAAGAGAGAGAAAGACAGTAAAATACCTCCAAAACAATTATACATAAGATGAGTCATAATTGGCACGTAAACGGAGAATTTTGAACATATTTGAAAAGATATCATTATATAGAAAATGTAGTATATCTAGAAAAGAGTCTTTTGCACATTGTGTGAAATTTTATACTTCTGTGGATTGTCATCAATTGAATAAATAAAATCTATATTTTTTCATCAAACAGCAAGCAAGATCCCCGTAAAAGGCACATGACACAAAACATACATATATTCCCTCACCAAAAAAACATATTTGACATCAACACTCGACTGTAGCTTCAGGTATAGAAAGACGATTATAGGCAGAAGTTAATATTTAAATTAAACAGATTCCACGCGTAATCTGAAAATGAAAACCGACTTTTGGGCCCCAGTCACTGTTTATCTCTCCTTATAGAAAATTTACTCTCTCGTCTGAAGACTCCCCAAATGTATCCAGTCCTCTATCGGCCTGATAGCATTGAGACGGAGCTATAAATCTACCAGCGCTCGGGCAATTTTTTTTTTTACCCTGTAATGTATTTACACAGGTTGTTTTAATGGGCCTCGCATTTGTTTAAGGTCTGGGCCATAAAGAAAAAGGGGGACTCTAGCCCTAAACAGTTTAGCAGGTACCCGGCAAGCACTACTGGGTGGAAAGTAATTACGGATGACACTGATGTGTTAAATAGGTTTGTAAATTTATAAAGAAACACTTTCTCTTTAACAGGTGCCCATTTATTTATTTTTTATGACCATAAGACATATGATCAAAAAAAAAAGAAAGAAAGAAAGATTTCTATCTCTTACTTTTAAGTTTGGACAAGGATTTTTTTTTTATATTTCCGCCACCAAAACCGTATATTCGGATTTAGATAGTTGTTTGAACCATTCTTAAATATACAGTAGTTTTGAACCGCAGTAGCTTTGCTTTTCCAGACAAAAAACTATAAGCACGTCTTCGTCTGAAATTTAAACCAAGGTTGAAAATAACGACTGCAATAAAATATTCTAAAGTGAAAATAGAGCTGTTCTGCCAGTCTTTAACGGTAGGAAGATGATTCTTGGCGCAATATTTCGACACCCCTGCAAAGGCACGACAAAAACACATTCAATTATAGGCTAAAAACTCCAAAGAAACACAAGCAATATATAACCTCACATATAACGTGTTACAACGAAATCCCCGCCATCATAAAGAAAATCAAAAACTGAGCAATGAGGACGAACTTAGATACACGTATAGTTTTTATTAAAAAAACTGGGACAAAATCTGCCTTCTGTCTGCTATTGTATCAGGAGAGGGCATCAATTTGTTGGAGAAATGATATCAACGACCCACAGAAGTGGAAAATAAATATGTTGTCTTTGGCGGAGCTCCTTAATACCATGCAAACTGGAAATGCATGAGACAAATATTAGTATACTTCATATATATGTTATTTGACTTCCTTTAATATCCTTCAATGTCTCAAACGTGAACTTTATTTCGGCCAAAGTGGAAAGGGGAATAATTATATACATAACATGTCGAACATTTTAATAATGTATTAATGTTACATGACAGAAGACCGTAGCATGGTAAGGTATTGCTAACCTACGTGCACTGATTCAGAAGGGTTAAGCAGTTTCATTATCAGTGTCATTTAATGGGCTTTAAATCATATTATAACGTCACATTAAATTAGAAATTTCCGACTGTTACCGCGGTTCATAATGAAATTCAAGACAATAGTAATGTTATGATAATATTCTTTGCCAGATTTCGTCAGTGGAGTGGTATTCCCTGTTTTGATATATTGTTGCATAGCATGGGCTGTTACATCAACTACCAATGTAATAAGGGCAAAGTTGCTGAAACATCGTTTCATCATTCAATGTACTTTTCGTCTATCGGAAGCGTCTGCGTGACAAAGACAACGAGATTTCAGAGCGAGAGTGCATCTCCGGGTAGCTAAAAATTCTCCTGTCCAGAAAGCAATCGATGCCGGAAACACAAAGGCGGTGCCGAGCGTAGAAGCGGCCATGTAAAGCACCGTAATGACATTATATTATCATTTGCACATGCTGTTGCTTATTGCAGATAAAAGTGCACAGCAGAGCAAGATCAAATGTCAACGGGGGGAAAACCTGTTGTTTGTAGACGCTTAAAGAATGCGTCCTTTGGTGTTTCTAAATAGCGACCAACATGCTACAAGAGGACTTTTTTCCCAATCTATCATCGATTTGAGACTCTCTCTCTCTCTCTCTCTCTCTCTCTCTCTCTCTCTCTCTCTCTGAAATAAAAAAGCCTGTAAGTATAAAGAGAATATTGAATCAAGGCGTCAAATAGCCCGATCAGCTTCATGACCTATGACCCTGATCCCGCGGCGCCCCTTAGACCATTCGCCCCGTGCGATGAGACCTCGCTCGGGTCGCTTCTGTGGTAGGGCAACCGTCTGTTGTTCATTTGATGTCATCTGCCACAGGCCTAAAATTATGGTTGAAGGTTGGCTTTTTTTCTCGGTCAGATTCCATCAAAAAAAAGGTAGGTTGCCTCGGGTCGAGTGTAGTCCCGTCATCTTTGAAGCGGTCAAAAGGCGCATGCGTTGTAATTATTTATTGCTGATTATAGGGAGATGGACTTTACACTGCCCGATGCGATATTGAAAATACCTCTTTGCTGGAATTAAGTGTTTTGTTGGATGGCATGTGGCCATATCAAAGTGAGCATTAAATCGAAACGTTTGTGCATGACTTATGCACAACGTTTAAACATGTTAATGAAAAATATGCTAAATGGTCCAATATGGGTATACATTCAGGCAAATTGGAAAGTATTTCATTTATATTCAAATTAGACAGATGTTAAGCAAATTATTAATGTTTTATATCAAAGTCCCGAGTTAGTGATTGAAGCAATATATACCAGAAAATCGATTCGTTATATATGTACCAGATCAAAGACAAGAAAGTGCAAACAAAAACACAAAACCGGGAAAAACACAGAGGACCTCCGATGAACATTGAACCACGGAGACAAACTCTCGGATCTTTTTTCTATTTCACTGATTATGTTTTCGCGAAGCAAACAAGACTATCAGATCCCATTTAGCGTTAATCCTCCCTACCGATAACATGGAGAGAGAGAGAGAGAGAGAGAGAGAGAGAGAGAGAGAGAGAGAGAGAGAGAGAGAGCGTAATAGAGAGAGAGAAAAAATCTTAAGGAGAGGTAGACTGACTTAAAGGAGAGAGAGAAAAATCTTAGGAGAGAGAGAGGGGAGAAAGAAAGAGAGACCAAAGAGCGAAAACGTTGTCTTCATGTGGGTTCTAACAGCAATATGTCTATATCTACCTTAAAATTGTATCGATATGACGCTTAGCGAAATACAACGGCGTCTTGTTGGCGCGAGCTGCATGGATCATAACGTCAAACGAGTGAAGAGCTCGCCTCGCTACTAAAGAGAAAACTTAATTCGGCGTAGAATATGTCAGCAGAGCCTCTTCGTGAAAGTGTCGACGTCCTTTAGTTTCATTTTGTCGAATGCCGCCAAACAGCAAACGTTTTATGGAGATCACAGACACAGAATTTCGATTATGACGGAGCTGTACGATAATCTGGCAGACAAGAAATTGATTTAGCAATTACGGATTATGTCATCCGCTGTTGGTTCTTTCCTTTAGACACCGTGACGGCCACTTGCCGGCGTAATTAAAAAGGTTGCCCCCAAGCATCGCATTTATATTTGTCCCATTTTTTGAGATTCATTAATAGATATGTATATTACCAAAGGCCGAATTACCGAGCAATATAATTTCTTTTCATGTATTCAGAGATTGGAAAACTGGGGAATATACCTAACTGTCTCCCGAATCTTTCGTTCAAGAAATGTCCGTCATGGCCCTCTGTCTCTAGCATACAGGGAAATCGGCTAATCAGTGATCCTGTCAAAGCGAACTATTTTGTATGTAATCTCTAATTGCCGCGCAACAAACTGGTGATAGAGAGAGGGCAAAACTTCAATGGGTTTGCAAACAGCAAGGAAAATATGCCCTTTTTTCGAATTAGAGACTTTAAAAAGTCTTATTCTTTTTATTCCGACCGTGCTATCAATTTGTATTGAGTTTTATCTTTTGCTGACATAAAGGCAGAAAATAAAGTGGTTCGGATTACAAATGTACGTACGCACGGGCTACTAAGTTCCCCAAAACGCAATCGAATCATTGGACTCAATTTAGAGGGGGGGGGGCATTTTTTTGCATGGCGACAGCTCGTGTGATTCTTTTTTCGCCTTCTTCATTTTTTTTAAATTTTATTTTACAAGAACAAAAAGCAAAATCCAAAGTATAAAAAAGAATAACTTTTCTTTGATGGTAACGAATTTTCTTGTGTGAAAAATAATTGAGCAATATTCCCATCTGCTATAAAAAAGATTTTCCTCTAAGATTTTTTTTTCATTCCCGAGAGAGAAGGTTTTTTTTTACTCCTTTCCTTTCTTGTGCCCTGTCCCGACAAGACAAGCATGATGCCGACTTAGCGACTGGTCCAAGATCTTAGATCTACATCAAGGCATAACAAGCAACCAAGGGAAACATGCTTTCAAATCTGCTTGTAAATATTTTGATCATTATCACCAACTTGACGACAGTGAGCGAAAAAAAAAAACAGAAAAAAAATTCAGTTTATCCTTGGCGAAGATCTGGCGATATCGCGGAATAGGACGAAAATGAAAGCTCGCTGTCTGAAGGAAATAGAAAATGTCTGTATGTGTGTGATCGCTAGTTCATAATCTGCCTCAAATATATTGTACCGACGTGAACATTCTAAGATTGTTTTCTTTTCACCCTCAAATAAAATACACAGTTATCATGACATGTAAATTGCAGAATTTCTCTTTCTGGATTTGATATTTTTTTTTGTATTTCTTCTCTCGAATCTGGTTTTGATGTAGATATATAGGAAAAAGACACGTTTGTTGTCTTTAGAAGTATTCCCATGATAAACCGATGTCGCACTTATCCAGACGTCTAGTTGACTCGCCGATAAATAATTGATAACTCTTTTTTATTTATATATGCAACGATAATGGATTTCATGTATATATTTGTGATCTTTTCTAAAGTAAGACACTTACTTTTTACTCAACATCTGCAACAGTATACACCTGGTTGTGATGCGTGTATTTCAAAAAAGTATAAGAAATAACAAGGCATTAAATATTATCAATTATTCTGACTTTTTCCCTAGAATACTTTTTATTTTGGTTTTGCCATTTACCCTGAGAGACACTGCCGAGTTCAAGTGTAATTCAATTATCTTGCACTTCTCGTTTAATTGCCGTCTAACGAGATTTCAATTACTTCTCTTAGCCGAAGAGATTTCAGCGATTTCAAGAACTAGACGAGTCGGAAACTAAATTTGTCTACAACTATTTAACATAGGAAAGTAACTGTCTGCCTATAACTTGGCAAAGTCTGCTGTATATAGACGAAAGTCTCCAGCAGTTTGGCTTGTACATGAATATTTAGTAGTCATATCATGAAATTTGCTAATTTCACTTCATATTATATGTCAAACTGTAAAATATTTCAAAGCATATCTATAAATGTGTACACAGTTAGAGAAAGAGCCCGCAATTTAAATTTTTGATAATCCTATATAAACGAGGATGAAAAAAAAAATCATCTGAATTTCGATGATGCTAAAACCATTGTATTCAATTGTGGTTAGGAAGTCAAAAGATTCATTTATAAAAACTCATCCAATTTTGTTTGTTGTTTTTCTCATAATCTGACTTTTTTTGTACTTTGTGGGGCATTGATCATGATGAATTAGTATCGTGCCGTGTCGTCTAACGATATTACCTCGGGTTCGCTATACATAGTTGTTGGCGTCTATAGTGCTGGGTATCCCAGTCAAAAACCATCAGATCTCGCCGTGCGCAAGATTAGCGATAATCTACTTCAAGATTTTCAATCAATCGAAAACACTACAGAACCTCGTGTCAATCCGAGGTAGACGGGGAGGCATGGAGATCTGTTTTTCATCACAACGGATTGTTATACATGTAATATTGCTTCCGAAATTCTCATCTCGCGCACATAAGTAATGTTTTGAAGTTTAAAATTTATATATTTTTTTTTTTTGGGGGGGGTTAATGAATTGACAGTATTTATGTACAGCATGATTAACAATCAAAGACCCATTTTTGGCAGGAATTTTTGCAGGGGAAAAAATTATTGCTATATGTAAAATTATCAGCATAGGAAACGCTTGTTAATTGGATTTTAGGGTCATTGTCTTGTTCAATAATCCCATTCAGCTTCAGAGCTGGCTTCTGTGGATTGCTAGATTCCAGTTATACCAGCCAAAATGGAGCACGATCAAGCCCTCATAAAAATTCCGCGGCACCAAGGCAGATAGGAGCGCATTGGGTGCCATATCTGGTCCCCATCAGCCTTAATTCTCCCCGACACCATTCTCAAAACTAATAAAGTTTTCTTGAATTTCAACCTTTTTTGACCCATGAGCATGTTGTCATCCAATTAGCAGATCACATTCCATTTGGCTTAACAAAGTTTCCTTAAGTATCGGAAGCGTCAGTTCGGCGCTCATATTTTTTTCTCCCTGTGCGGAATACCAGAAAAAAACCCCGCCAGAAAACCTTTATGAGACTGCGCTCTAAAGATTCAAAGAGACTTTAAAATAAATAAATGCAGAATATACAAGTATTTGTTTGTGCATATTGTTTGAATGAGAGATGAGAAAGAAAGAAAGGACGAGAAAAAGGGAATAAATGTATACATATAATAGTCTTAGACACTATAATGAATGTGATCGTTACGTATACCAGCTTGAACCTAAGCCTGTAACTCGCTACCACGACCGACAGTCGCGCCCCCAAGTGTTAAAAAGACGCCCGGATCAGCTTCGATTGTTACATCGTTATTATAACAATCGCCAGACGGCGCTACTAACTTAATTGCAATGTTTAGCGGTTTCCGCTCGGCATTCCGAGAACAAATTAGATTTAGTGAAGATGATCCGTAAAATTTGTTTTGTCTTCGGCACTGCTTGATGTATGTACGGTAGAAGTGTGTATTTATGACAAGTCGAGGAAAAGGCCACTGATTTATTTGAACGAGACGAAACGTTGTTATGAAATGCCTATTTAATGTTCAGAGACTGTTGGCTGCAAAAAGGTTCCAACATTGGTGTTGTGCCTTTGCGGTTTTGATCCCCCCCCCATGCATCAGGAACCTTGTCTTTTTCTTACCAAGCCATACACGTGTATCTGATGTATAATAGATAACTGTTTTATTATTATTACAAAACCATCAGATAACATATATCCTTTATGATTTATAAGTCTGAACTAACATGTTGTGAAATTTTACCAAGCTCATAAATATGTAGGAAAGTTTAATTGGCGACCTGTTGATCACTGTTTATTGTACACATACAAAGGGTCTGCACCAAAAGGGTGCAGGAATATATACATGTAAAAACAGTTTTTAAAATCTTTTCAAGAAATCAATTAAGACATTAAACCTTTTGAAAGTTTCAAGCAATTTCAATTTCTTTGAATGACAAGCTAATAAAGTCTTGTTAATTATGTTTAAAACGACGCTTTTGGGTAAAGCATGTTTTATAAATATTTCTCTTGTTTCTTTACAGGGGAGATAAGATGTCGATGTAACGAGCCTGAATGCGTCAGTTCCGGTACACAGATCTGTAAATCGTCAAACATCAAAATGTGCTACGTCATGAAGACGTTCGACGAAGGTACCGGAACTCCACGATATACGCACGGCTGCATGGACGCCCTCGTGAAGAATGAGAAATACAAGAATATCTGTGACACGGACAGTGGGACCAACAAACCTGCCGAGAACTTTGTCACATACCGCCATGATCCTATCGTGCAATGTTGTAACAAGGATCTGTGCAATTACAACATTGTTATTGCCGTTCCAACCAATAGATCATTGCCCAAACCAGGTGAGTTGTTGTACAATTTGTAAATAGTGGTTGCCCTTTTTTTTTGCTTCTTGTCATTGCACTGTTAAGCATGCCTATTTTTGTTCAACCATGTCCTTGTATTGTTAATAGAGATGATTGTCTCACGTGATTATCACGTGTTTATAACGAGAGAAGAGCAGGTACAAGGTTTACTTTTCTGTGTTTGAGTACTGTGAATGCATCACTGTCTTGTACTTTGGGAGTGGAGTTTGGGGGGGGGGGTATCAAAATTTATGGATTTGTTGGGTAGCTGTAACACCTACGAATATACATAACCAGATTTATTATCACAGAAATAAATACCGGCCCGTATTTATAGTGAAAATTTTAAATAATATAGGAAAATAGGTTTTCTCGACTGAAAAGAAAATACAAATCCATTTTAAAAAATCAAATCTTTTAAACTAACACAACACTGTTTCTTCTCTTTATTCATGCAACTTAGACCCATATTTAAATAATTATTAATCCCATAATTTTGTAAAATCTTTTCATGTGTCATACAATTATGATATGAAAATAAAAAGAAAACTAAGTTATCAACACATCAACACAAGACATGCATGCATCGACAAATGCTCAGCACATTGAAAAGAACGCGACAGTTAATTAAGTGGAAAAAGGAACAAAAACCTGCGTGCACTTGTGTATAACGTTCAATTGAACTAGAATGGTAGCTAGCTCGGCGGATAATTAACCCCATTCAGATCTTTTCCTTGTTCGGGCGTTTGTAAAACTTTCATATATTGACGTTTATAGTTGCCATAAAACTCGTTTTCTTTTGATGATCTCATTTAGAAATTGTTCACTACGAAAATTGTCCTTGTATTAAACCAACTGCGCATAAATTGTATTGCGCACGGAATATAACGGAATGGACTGTAGCTACTCAAACTGAAGAGTCGACTTTTTGACAAGAAATCATTTTCTGATTGAAGGGGCTGGGGACTGGTATGCTCTGCTATACTTTCATTCATGCCGTTATAGCGTATTACCGACTTGTCTGTCGCTCATCTTCTTTGATATAAGAGGCCCCCGGTCAATACAACGCAACAAATGTCATCGTTGATGAATGACTGGTATTCTCGTTAATTCTCGTTACAACTCTCGTTATGTTAGCAAATCACGTTACAGTAGTTCAGGATTTCTGAACAACGTACGGACAGTGTAATACAAGGATATTCTTCATGTATCCACTCTGCAGATTTTTAAGCAACTTTTTTTAACCTTTTGAACCCGAAATAAGTTAGGTTTATTTTCGGTAAATGTATATGTATGTATAAGAGTTGAGTTGATAGTCCCACTTTTTACTAAAAAAAAAAAAAACCGGCCAGAGTTTTTTGTCGTCTGCGTCGCTGCGACAGACTTGTATGCTAATCTCTACACGTTTGCATTCCATTACGTAGCCAAAAGAAAAGAATGAAATCTAGGCATTATGAATACATATTGTTCTTAAATAGAATAAAAATATGTGCCTTGTCCTCTATCGGGGAACTTATCAATCACCACTGTCGACGGGCCGCCATTAGGAAAGTGTTTTGTGTTTGTTCTTTTCATTCAAACGCTATCAGTCGCTCGCTGAACAAACACGTTAGTCAGTATGTCCCCGGAGACCCAGCTATGCCGAGATCTGGGGTCAGGCCCCGACAACATTGCTTAATGTCCCAGGTATAAACAGGCACCTGTTGATATCGGGTACATGTATACGAGTTATGGGAGTGGATCCGGGAAGAATATAAAACCCAAACGGAGTCGGAATTTCCGTTATTGGTTGATTCTAAAAAAATATTCAAAAGTATTTTGAATAAATTAATTGAATCAGTTATCATTTTAATAATTTATAATAGTGTATACTTTTCTATTTAAACAATCGCAAATTTGACTCAGGAATGAAAAAAAAAATGAATTTATAGAGTGACACTCGTTTGTTTTTATCACAAGTTTCGATGTCTTCAAGGGATTATTTTACCATGTATTAATTAGAGTAAAGAAAACCATTTATTACGATAATTATTATAATGGTAATTAAATTTTTTTTTTAAAGAATAATGTATTGCATAAAGATATTATTGTAGATCTTCTAAATTTTTTGAAATTCGACGAACGCTTATAAAATTAAAACGTTTCCGCATCTGTTTATGAAAGGAAAAGGAAAGACATTTCGTATTGTGTCTTCTTTTAGTCGTTATATAAAGAGATTTATGACTATCGTCTTAGCATTCAGTGACAAATTAAGAAAACTGCTGTCAACTTTTGTTTTGTTTTTTTTAAATCAGAGCATAAGAACAAAAAACCTCGATTGTTTTGCCATTCGTTATCAAGAATTCTTCAGCTTTTACGTTCCGTGTAAAGAATACTAAAAAGTATAGACAGAACACCCTTCCAATATAAAGGATTTAATGTATTTAAATCCTTCTCTGCCTGTCCCATGAATAAACATCCCCGCCCCCAGTTTTTTTTTTTTTTTAAAGATCGAGGGGGATTTTCGACAGCGTGCTAGCGAAGTTTTTAATCCGACATAACACCTGTCTCCAGCCGCATTATAATCGCCATGCCTCTCTTTCACGGTACCCGTCCGGAAAACTCCGGGTCGTCGCGGATTAGGTTTTAGCTTGATCGTGTTAATTACGGTCTTGTGATCAATTTGAATGGACTTCCACTTTTTCTTTGCGCAAAATCGCATATGTCTGTCTCTGTAGATTGAAGTTGACCATCTGAAATAAGCTGATCAGGACTCGCCAGCCTTATCAACAGTACAAAACACACATATATTAGCCGGCTCCGGGTAGTCATTTTGTATTCTTTGTGTTAAATGGAATCGGTGGGACTGGTCTTATCTTGTAGCATGCGTGAGCCTATTACATGTACACCTGTTTTATTCCACAAATCGTTTGATAAAATGATAGACCAACAAAATTAAAAAGTGCGTTTTATTTATTTAATTAAAAAAAGGATCCAATTTAAAATATGATAATGAAATAAATACAGTGTACTAGATAAATGAATGTATATTGTATTTTTAAATTCATCTCGAAAGAAGGGTCGTCAAATCACACCCCCCACCCCAAAAAAAAAAAACCCACCCCCCCCCCCCCCGAAAAAATAACTCCCAAATAATGAAAGATAATTAAGTTATAATAATAGAGGATATCCTATAAACAATCAAACAACCCTAATACCCTTTAGGTGTCAGTACGAATACACAGTTCAAATTTGATCACTTATGTATACTACAAGGACAGTACTCTTCCACTTAAACAATGTACATATATCTGTATATAGCATAAACAAATGCACCAACCATCTGACCGTATAACCTTTCGAACAAGTAACATACATAGATACAAACAATTTACTTTAACAAAATATTGATTTTCTCTCTCTTCTTTCTCTCTCTCTCTCTCTCTCTCTCTCTCTCTCTCTCTCTCTCTCTCTCTCTCTCTCTCTCTCTCTCTCTCTCTCTCTCAGCGTCACATATCAAAGTTACATGTTCATCTCTAAAGTACTTAGACATCCATGGTATACGAAACAGCCGGGAAATTTCTCCTATAACTTTAAAATATCGGATTCTTTTTATTGTGCAATAATTTTTAAAAAGAAATTAAAATAAAAAAGTGAAACCCTCAGCCCATTAATCCGATAAGACGCGAAATAAATTTAATTGGACTGAGAACCGGAGAGCTTGTGTACGCTCGACGATATAGAATTATGCATTATTCCATCAGGTTTTTTTTTATCGGAAGAAATCGCGTTAAAATTCAGAAAACCGTGACGAATCGGCGGATTGACAGCGCCTGTTGGAGACAGCGGTTCTTCTGATGAAAAGATTAATACCGAAAAAACATTACTTAATGTGATTTAGGAAGGAATCTAATGCAAATATCACTCTCTCGGGGGTAGATATATAACGAACGCTATTTTTAATATTTTTTCTATCTCTCTTTCTCCCTTTTCCATCAACATGAAGTTTTAATGGCAAAGTAGAGAATATTGTTAAAGGAAAAAAAAAACCACCTTAGAGGGCTTGTCACAGAAGCGTACAAAACTATAAACATGAAGCAATCACGAAACAGGATAAAGATATAGAGAGAGGGTGAAAAAAATTTATTGAATTGTCCAGGACGTCACAAACAATAGAGGAAAGGATGTCGGGTTGAGTCGGGTTGCTCGGTGCAGTTCTTGTTTTAGAATTTAACGATCTTGATAAAAGTAAAACTCAAAAAAAGTATTTGTTGAAAACTGCGTGATTCTAGACTCCCATATTTTTCAGCATTTTTGTCTGACATGGGAGATGATATAGAAGCGACTGCGCTATGAATTCTCGCCAAATCTCGCCGATTATCGCCGCATGCTCGCAGTAATAGATTACGAACAGTCGGAGGTTTTGAGTCTCTTGTCTCCTGAGAGAATCATGCCATTATACAATCCTCCAGACTGATAATTCTTATGTAATTAAGGCAGGCTAACTATATTACCGATCGTGACACCCGCGCCATAGTAATAGAAAATGGCGGCTGGTGCCGTACGAGGGCAGATATTACACTCGACTGGTACACGTAGGTTAATTTTAGTGGCAACATAATAAATGATATCATATAGAATAATGATAATAAAAAAAAATGAGCAAAACAAGAGATAAAAATTCTCTGGGGCAAAGTTTATTCAATGTTTCTCCAAGATAAACGAAACGTTATCAAAGGGCATCTCTTGAATCCACCATAAATGGACGGACAATTGTAACAAATATGTTGGTCGAGCTTTTATTATTGATCTAACACACGGCGACTTTGAAAACAAGCACCTAGATATCCTTTCCGAGAGACCCCCGTCTCGCAAAAGGTGATGCATAGCCCGGACCGTCGCGACAAAATGGCGACAGGATATCCCAGTGGACGCTACATAAAAGCCAGAACCGGACGCGGCGTTTCGTTATTAGACCGAAATATTAAAAGATTTTTAGCACTTTTAGGGGAATGTCATTAAGTGATGAAGCAGACTACAGGCCGTGTTTCCGCGGGATCAGAGAAAGAGAGGAGGAAAATAACAAGCACTAGTCGTCCTTACCGAGACTGTGTACTTCAAATAAACTACACTGTACATTCCCTGTTGGATAATAGGAATATCACTTTAAGAAATTCATGTATACTCGTTAGATTAAATGACTTCTTGAAATATAATATTGCAATATTAATAAATAAGACATTTAAAAATGAATTGAGATCTCTTTCCACTTTTTTTTTCTTCTTCAAAAATCAATACAACGGTATGCACTGTGTTCTAAATGCAAAGGAATTCATAACAGATTGATACTCTTTTCTTTTGCCGTTGCAAACTTGTTACTATTTTTAGGTGTTTTTTTTTTTGACATGGATAGTACTGTCAATGACTATTATGTGATAAAACGACATAAACTGTGATTATATGATGATATTGGAGCAATGAATTACGTTACATGTGTATATATCATGATATTGATACATACAATGAACCATTTGATGAGAATATTAGCATTCTATTGCTAAATGAACAATCGGTTGCATAATGTATATCAATACGATAAGTCATCGGTTGTATATCACATAGGCCTACAATCGACTGTATTTTGCATATCATTACATATTTTTTTACAATTATGAATTATCTTTTTCAGATCACGTGAGCCCAGGGCCTCCGGAGTATATTTTCCCACATTCCATTCCAGAAGACACAAGATCCACCAACCAAGATAAAGACTTGTGGTTCAAAGCTGCCGTGATAGCCGTCCCCATAGCGGGGGGATTCATCCTAGTATTATTAGTGCTGCTGGCCGTGCGCATGCTCAGAGCCGACACGCGACGCCACAGACAATTTATAGAGTTTCGGAGAGAAAGAACTAGTTTAACCAAAGCGCATCTCTACGTCACTGATCATTTTAGTGAAAAAGTGGGGCGGACTTCGCCGTTTTTTGGCGGAATGCATAATCCACTGTGCAAGGACCCTCTAGTGAATAATGCTCGAATGAAAAAGGATGGAAAACTTTACGAAAAAGTCAACACAAAACCGGAAGTTCACCGTGCGCAGACGCCGATCATAATATGGGGTAAACCCTCTCACAGAGACTTCGCTACTGTCGTGTAGCAAAAAACCAAGGTTATACCCTCCCTTGTTTTTGTCTTTCTGTACAAGATGTCGCCCGTCGACTACGGGAAACCACTACTGTGCCTTCTTGGATTTTGATTTCCGCTTCCGTTTTGGTGGCAATTGTATTGAAAGTGACTTTGTGGGAGGAAAGTCTCGTGGACATTTAGACACATGCGCTTTGGTGTACAGTGTCTGAGTGAGTGCTATATGTCTATTGTTATTATCATTCTATTATGAATATTGGTCTTACTCTCAGCCATATAATGGCATGTTAACAAAAAGTCCATCCGAATTTTCACTTTTACTTCCACACGCTCCACTTGAGGCGCTATTACTAACCTTAAAATATAACATATCCATTTTGACACATTAAATTGAACAATTTTCAAGCAATTAAATGTCGTAATAAAAATTTTATGGCAACAGAACAACATCTTTGACTCGCTAATGCACTGGTAACACCATGCAGTAATGGATTTTATACAAACGTTTATCTTGATGAAAATAGGATGGACTCTAAAATGCAGTGATGCGTGGAAAAATATGTTCGTTGGAGCGAGACAGATTGAGCACCACGTGCCATTTTCATTCATTTTTGACAAATGTGTCTTTCACATGTATTTTATCCCATCTGTCATTGTAAGAATGTGTATGAATTGTACGGATGTAAATGCGGTCACGGTGGACGAATTTTCCTTCTCCTCCCTCAAAATTTACTTTGTATAATATTGCATTCTTTCTCTAGTTTTAGATTTTTTCCCGTTTGTTGTAATTTATTATTTTGTTCAAGTCAATTTTCTCCAATTTATGTTAGGTCTAGATATTGGTTGTTGTTTTATTTTTGTTGCCAGTTTAATTGGTTTAGAAGCGCTATGAAGGCTAATGCAGATTTTTGGCGTATACTGTCTTAAAACTCTGTTTGTTGATATGATTTTTTCTTCATTAAAAAAAAGATGACGTTAATAATTTCTGCAAAGTATTGTATTAATTGAGACTTTCAAAAAAATGAATGAATGAATAAATGGACGGGCAATAGCAGAAAGCATGGATGAATGATGAAAAAAATGCGCTGACTGGTTGATGATTGAAAAGAATGTATGGACTATTGTGTACGGTGTATATGTATGGAGTTTTTGTTGTTGAATGTATCTCACTTTCGTTGTTGACTACAAATATGTATATTTAAAATTCTTATTTATTTCAGTTCAGAAAAAATTAAAATTGTTGTTTTTTAAATCTTTGTTCAGTTTTATATACAAGTCTTTGAAACAACGAGAGTTTCATAGACACATGGACATGCCTTAAGTTTTAAGGTTCTTCATTTCTTTGAAAGGAACGACAACTTTCACATTAAGTTACTATATATCAAACATTATTCAATAGATATACCGGTATAGTATTCTCATGGAAAAGATAACAATTTTATTTAAGTGATAAAAGGTCTTTATTGTTCAACTGTTATAATCATTGACGTTTCAATACATGCGCGGATCTAGAGGGGAGTCCCGACACCACCCCTCCCCCTGGAAAATGAAAATTTATTAAATTTACCTAGTAAAATTATCGCAAATATGCCTCGGACCCCCCCCCCCCCGGCAAACACAAAATCATTCGGACCCGGTCGCCCTCTGGAAAAAAAATTTCTGGATCCGCGCGCATGCAATTATTTACCTCTGGAATACAGAGTATGATAATACCAGAATATATGAACATGTACGTTTTATCAAATACACAAGCAGCCAATGTACATGTACTTTCTGTGAGGAATTTTGCACGAACGCTATCGACAAATTAAATCTTAAATATATTAAAAAACGTTCTGCCATTTTTATATACTAGCTGAATATCATAAATAGAGAAACTGTCACATATTGCTCCCCCTTAATTACAGGTTCATTAAATTAGAATGCTTAACAAACAATTTAGGTATACATATGGCATGATGAGGTTTTAATATGGAGAAAATTCATTGCAAGCTCAGGAGCCGATTGTCAAACGACTAACAAGTACTGTCTGCTAGTAGTAATTGAGTGAATTACGGACACAAAGTTTATATTTGAGAACATGCAGATAATTAGATGACAGTTTTTAGCTTTAGATAATTCTGGAGGTATTCGTGTACTAAGTATCTCTGACATTGTTAACCTCTTGTATATAATCATGTGCGTCGAAATACTGTTGGAACCCTGTTTGTTAATTTTGATGACTGGCTCTAAACATTGAGGGTCCTATACCGTGCTAATACCTACCAGGACTCGGGATACTGACTTGGAATCTATAGGTTTCCACGTTGTTGATGCAAAAAGAGACGATTCATCCTCAATTAAAGGAACTGAGAATTTTAGACTTTTTAAACCTCCTAGATTTGAAGGGTTCTAGAAAAAAATATTCTTATAAGATTAAATGTTAATTAAAAGCTAGTTCTAAAATAAGTGGGGGTTTTCTCTAAAATTAGTTTATTCCTAGCTATAGGATACTAATTAGTTTTTTTTTCCAGGCAAATATGATTGATAATTTGTTGACTACCTAGCATCGTTTTGTGGTTTACCGGAAGAATCGAACTCGTACACTGACAAATACCTGTCAATGGGGTTATATTCGTTAATGTTTAATTTTCGCCCCCAAGTCAATCGAACACGTTCATAAATGGCGTATTTAAAACTTTGCTAGTACATAATAGAGAATAATGTTTTGTTCTTGATTGGTGTAATGTAGTTGAGTTAACATTTTTAAACAACAAGTACCGTGTTCGTGTTTCTATATATATATATATATATATATATATATATATATATATATATATATATATATATATATATATATATATATATATATATATATATATATATATATATATATAAGGAAGTTCTGTTGGCATGTATTTTGTTCCTTATATTACCGAGTTTCTTTATGATTTTAAATCAGAGGAATAAAATAAAACATAAAATTGACATTTTCTTCCTAATTTTAATACATTATGTGTATTTTCATGATGTAGGTACTTCGATACAAGTGAACTATTATAAATGTTCAATCAGATCGAACATTTGATATTAATATATAAGCTTTGATATGGTTAAAAAGTTGAAAAACACGAAGTCAGTTAGTTGTACGACTGTGTTAAGATAAGCCTAGAAAATGCATTTAATCACCATTTTTGAATTGCACTACAATATTATACTTATTTTGTTTCTACACGTATCTTAACGATTAACAACCAAAACCAAAAAAAAAACCAAAAAACGGAGGCTAGCTGACAGCAAAGGCTGCATGACAGCAAAAAACTAGCTGACACCAAAAGGCTAGCTGACACCAAAAGGCTAGCTGACACCAAAAAGCTGCATGACAGCAAAAAAGCTAGCTGACAGCAAAAGGCTAGCTGACACCAAAAAGCTAGCTGACACCAAAAGGCTAGCTGACACCAAAAGGCTAGCTGACAGCAAAGGCTGCAAGACAGCAATAAAGCTAGCTGACACCAAAAGGCTAGCTGACACCAAAAAGCTAGCTGACACCAAAAGGCTAGCTGACACCAAAAAGCTAGCTGACACCAAAAGCTAGCTGCAAAAGACTAGCTGACAACAAAAACTTGCTTACATCAAAAAGCTAGCTGACACAAAAAGGCTAGCTGACACCAAAAAGCTAGCTGACACCGAAAAGCTAGCTGACACCAAAAGGCTAGCTGACACCAAAAGGCTAGATGACACCAAAATGCTAGCTGACACCAAAAAGCTAGCTGACACCAAAAGGCTAGCTGCAAAAGACTAGCTGACACCAAAGGGCTAGATGACACCAAAAAGTTGTTATCTACACTTCCCTCACCCATCCATTCATATTTTTTCTTTTGAACGACACACGATCTACGTACATGTATAAAGCTTTTAATTTTTCTAACGTTCAACCACGAGCTTCAAATTCGTTAATTTTTATCCTTTTATCCTTGAGTTCATGCAATTACTTCAACGTATAATTACTAGGACTTAGTTTTTTTTTGTCAAGTATGTATACATATTTGATCCTGTATCTATCATGCTTGCGGCGAATTCGAGTTTAAAGTGATTGCACTTTTCGTGCAAAAATAAATAGGATAAGGTGGAATTCTAAGTCAATTATCAAAGTTAATTAACTGGTAGGAGGTCGAGAAGAACGCGGCTTAAAGATGCATTTTGAAGTTGGTTGATTATATCTTCTGATTAGTCCGGGGGGAGGGTCTTTATAATGAATGCAACGCATGCCTTATCAAAAAGGTTATTACAACAGCTTCATTTTTTTTCTTTTATGTATAATCATTAATGAACATTTTTTTTTTTTTTACTTTTTTGCAACGAAGCATGCCGCTAATCGCTATCAAAAAAACTTCACATAAAAAGAAGGAATAGTATTTTTGTGTCAAGCTGAAGGTGATAATGGGTCAGAAACAATACAGGTTTTTTGATGGATATATTAAGATGAATTAAATACCGGTACATGCATGCACGTGCAACCACCGACCATGTGCGATCTGTTGACTGGATTCTGAGTAGTTGTCAAAAAAAGACAATTCATCAATGAGATGGCATTGATATAATGCATTTGTGAATTATTTGTACAAGAATTTGCATAATTATTTAAACACGACTGTCTATACATTTCTTTAAATGTATTAAGTAAAAAGCCGCCATCGGCTGTTACAGTATATATATATAGACTAACAAATAAAATTTTGGATAATATGTAAAAATCATTTACTGCAAAAACATTAATTTTACATTATCTTTATATAATATTTCTCTTCGATTTTTAACATAAGCGCCATTTATCATTGGGAGTATTTTGAAAGATTTTGAAAGTGCTAATGAACAGAAAAATTAAATAATCATAGTACTTAACTTGAAATAATGCATGCAAACAAAGTTTTCCCCTAGTTTCGGTCCAATACAATGTTCTGAATTCTAAAAATTGATTACAAAATTTAACACATATTTCAGTTTGGTCTGTTTTAAATTTAGAAACAGATTACCCTTACAGCAAAAGAGCAATTACAACATATCGGGGCTTTCCGACAAGCGGAAAACTAAGAAATCCGCCAGATAGATCCAAGAACTTGCGTATGGCATCAGGTATCACGTAAAAGAACTCTATATGATGCAGGGCAGATAGTTGTCGTGTTGTAAATTTTGTGTTGTCATGCTGTAAATTTTGTATCTACACTCACCCAGTAAATTCAAAATTTACAACATGAAATAGTCTTCAATTTTTCTGTATTATAATGATAAAATAGAATTTCTCGACGAGGATGGGATTCGAACCCACGCGGGGAGACCCCAATGGATTAGCAGTCCATCGCCATAACCACTCGGCCACCTCGTCTTATGAATTAAAACAAAAGAAAATTCGTGCTTGCTCATTTTTCGCGGATTTCGTGGTTCTCCCTTGCCAACAATATTCAAATCTTCAACGAATTATGAATCTTTATTTATTATTCATAAAAAGTGAATCCACGAAATTACGTGCTCACGAACTTGTAATTTTAAAAAAAAATGGCGTTTCACGAAAATTGCCCCTTACGAATACAAATGATGTTGTGTCCCATGCCGTATTCATTTGAATTGTAGCACTATCTTGAGCCCTTCATGCAGTTGAATGACAGTGGGACTGTGATGTTTTTGACCAACTTTCTTCACCAATCAGACATTCTGAAGTGTGCTTAGAATTTCGAAATTACTAATAGTTCAAAAAGCACATTGTATGAGAGATTTTTTTTTAGAGCAATAGCGACTTTCTTCTGAAAAATGCTTAATTTTTTCGTATATTACAATAACATGATACAAAATACAAAAGGAATTTGACAAAATAAAAAAAAATAAAAAAAATCATAAAAACAAAAATCCGTGTTTACATGCATGTACTGGTTTCCAAAAACAACAGTTCCTTTTCATACTAGCTGACTCCGATTTCACTATTATTATTAATATCTTTTTCCGTTCCTCAATTGTTATATCACAAAATTAATTATTTTCATTTAGAAGTTTTTTTTATGAAAAAAAATTAATGAGATTTCAACACAAAAGGACATTGATTACGATGATAAAGATCCTTTCTGATAAACATCCTTGTCTCCCGACAGACGCCAGGAACATAATTCACTTTGGGTGGGGGTTTTTTTAAACAATGAATTCAGGTCTTCTTAAAATCAATATATATATATATGTTTCACTTAAGTCTTAATGAATGATTTATTAATAAAATGTTTAGTTATTTATTTCAAACCATGATTATTGTTTGAAATTGTCAGGTATTTAAAGAAAGGGAATATGTGAACTATGCTTGCAACTTAAATTTCAATTCAAGGAGAGGAAAAACAAAGGTCACGCCTGTTATCCGATCCTTATTCAGTAAAAATATGTTTAAATTATATAGTTGCAACTTAATAGGTCTCAATTGAAAATTTTCTCTTACTATTTAACTAATTGTACTATTATGAAATTTTTATAATTCATGCCACCAATGCCACCTTCCTTATTAATAATTAAAATTATGGTATTATAGCTCTATGAATAAATAATTATGGATCATGCCAGAAAGCGAGCGACGCGTCGGAATTGCAACAAAGCGACTCAAACGCACTTTGATTACTACCATAAAGGCGTCGAGAAGACTATGAGAATTCAATGCACGTTTTAATCACTCACCAATCCCGGAAGTAAAGGGAGGACATCTGGCGACAAACGAATAAGGATGTTATCACAGGCTTCAAAAGAATAACTTCCGGTAATGTTCTGACGTACGGCGACGTCGCTAGGAATTATAAAAGAGGAAATCAACATCGGTGGGAATTTTTACGGTTACATTTTTGTTAGATTTTTTACATTGTGTGACATATGCTCATTATTGCATAATTTCACTTTTTGTTTCCCCGACAGATCTAAAAAACGTGGTTTTTTTATTAAATTGCTTTATACATGTATTATAAGCCACAAGTTATTGTAGCTAATATCAATTAAACAATATAGGAATTTTTTGACTACGTGATGCAGGGAAAAGCATACATTTACATGGATGTTACGGTAAAATACATAGTAATAAACACTTAACAGTTTTTAAGCTTTTAAAGAAAATATTTTAAAATTTATTGCGCACCATCAGGCAACACCAAGCGTGATACGAGTATATATATTCGTCGCTTTATCAGATGGCCGATATTCACAGGAATATATTAATTTATAGGTAATGTAATTAATGACTAACCTAAGTGGATCATCAATAAATAAAGAAATAAATAAAGAAAAAAATAAAAGGTTTGACTTGTTCATATTGACATTTATAATTAAAGTGCATTTAGAAGCTGAAGAGGAAATGCAAGTAACTAAATCTTTTTTAAGTCGATTTATAACATTATCAACTTGATTGCAAATTATAAGAATTTATGAAAAGTTTTTTTTCAAGAGGGTTTATTTGTGTGGGATTTTGTTGAATAGTTTATATGTTTGTTTCTTTTACTTCTAATATAAAGGGGAAAATATTCTCTCTCTCTCTCTCTCTCTCTCTCTCTCTCTCTCTCTCGAGAGAGAGAGAGAGAGAGAGAGAGAGAGAGAGAGAGAGGGGGGAGGGAGAGAGAGAGTTTACCATTTTGCCACTGTGCCTAAAATGTGTCTAAAAAACCCCATATAATTAAGTAAACACTATCAATTAAATGAGTTGGAATTTGAAAAATTAGACGTTACAAACTGTGTACCTAAAAAAACTATATGTTTAAGAACGCAGAAAGTCCAAGAAAAGTACTACTGTCCTGGTATATAAACGTAAAATTTTAAAAGACGTGAATTAATTAGATAAATAATTAAAATTATCTTTATAGTGGTTTATAGTAAACAATGAATAGATATACACAATTTATTCATAGAATGATTCCACGTACGTTTTGAATTTTAAGAAACTGTAATTAAAAACGTAAATTTATATCTAAAACCCGTCGATCTTGATAACCAGGTCTGGATTACGAGAATTATAAACAAGTAAATTCTACACCGCCATTCATAAAAAAAAAATACCAGTGTAAATGGAGAGATCTTTAATTGGAGACTGATCATTTGCATTTTTCGGTATTTTAGTCCGGAATAACTGGAGGCTACGAAATGCCTCGACACCGGTGGTTCGGTGAGCCCCGCGTCGCCATGTCAGCTCTTGTCTTATTAATAACCCATGACAGTAATGTGCCTTTCTGAATTTATAATCAGCGGTATTAAATTCTTGTCTATTCCATATCAAGAAACGGGAGACTGGAAAACGAATGAATTCTTCTAGACCTGGAAGATTGGAAATAAATGAATATCTAATTTTCTGGGATATGGTTGTTGGTTTTTTTTATTAAATAAAGAAATTCAAACAAAGAGCCAGTGTCTAGCTGAAGAAAAATGCGCACTGACTTGTGTACTATAAATTTATGCAAATGAAAAGTCAAAGATGATTATTTTCTTCGATTTTTTGGATTCCCTCAGAGCTAACCTTGGACATACTGCCTTTAAACAGATTCGGGATATGAAAACCTGTGAAATATTTCGAAGGATCAAATCAATTGAATGCATCTATCTCCAACTTCAAAGTCTAAAGGCAATAAAATCAAACAAAACAAGGTTGTCAGATAACTTTTTTTATCCATGTAAATAATTGGTTGATTTAATAGTTTGTAATCTGTTTATAATTAACGAAATGATTAATGAAAAAATATTGAATAAAAAAATCTCCAAAGAAGCATAGCATATTTTTGAGTCGAAATCTCGAGAAAACAAATCGAACGTTCGATATGAGACCTCGTGTGAATTAATTCAGTCATATATAATAGTTAATCGAATGCGAACAGTCGCGGATAATTGTAAAATATAAAAGACAGAATAAACGTCGTTTTTTTATTCTCGAATAAATAGAACGTTTTACCAAGAAGTACCTTTAGAAACGTGATTTGTCTATTTCCCCTAGGTTTGTTTTGATAAACGTAATGCGTGTTCTAAACGAATTATCTCGTGTACGACTTAAGGAAGACCTTGTTTTCCTCCTATAATGGGCTTTGTACAAAGACAATAAAATCAAACGAAACAAGGTTGTCAGTCTTGTTAAGGTCCAAAACACATTCTGATGATTTGTCAACAGGCTCCCATTAAAATGATGAGAACAGCAAATTGACATTTTATTTTTTTACCTTCAAAATGTCTGATCGAGTTCTGAAAGCCTAGAGGTAAACTCGGTGTATACTGCAACAATGAAGATTATACTGTGGAAAAACTCGAGTTGTCAAAGATAAATGGAAATCGATATGAGAATGATTGATGACTGATGATGTAGGTGTTTTTTTGCACTTTGACAGACAATATCGTCCGATTGCAAAAACGATGATGATTTGAAACAGTCATTGTTGAACTTACAGCAATTTGTGCTTTGTGCTTTGTGCTAATTTCACCTACCCTAGCTTGGCGAGTAGGAAATGCTGACATACGTTCTCTCCCCCCCCCCCCTAAAAAAACCCCAACAAAAATGTAATCGTTTTAAAAGCACAGGTAGCTAAGTTGGACAATTTTCTGTTAGTTCAATTGGACATTTTTGAGAAGGAAGATGACAAAATTTCCCCCAATAAGAGTTATCTCTCTTGTTAAAAGGACGTATAGTCCCTTATTCATAATATATAGATATGACTGCTCTTTGCTGTTTTAATTTGGTGATTTACCTTATACTAAATTGTCTCTTACCTTTTAAAATTGTTGGTTCTATTAGATTTCTTTCAAACCGTTATCTTAAGCCATAGAATCGACGAATTTACCTTGTTTCAATTTTGTCAATTGTCTCTTAGATTTAATATGTTGGATTCAGTGATTTTACTCGATGTCAAATTATCCTTTAATTAGATTTTAGATTCGATAATTTTACATGATGTCTAATTACATCTAATCTGTTCACCTGCGAAATGTCTCATATCTTTCTCTTTAGTTAGTTTTTTTTCTGATTTTGTTTTGGGTCAATACAGTAAAACATGCTTATAGCGAAGTGCCAGGGACGGGCGTTTTTGATTCGTCATAAGCGTAATTCGTTATATCCGTCAAGTTAACAACCTGTAATGAAGTCACCGGGAACGAAAACAACTTCGCTGTAAGCGTCAATTCATTATAAGAATATTCGCTACAACCGTGTATTTAACTGTAATGTCGAATTGTTTGTATTATGGCTTGATAATTTGTATGCGATATTTTAACCTGATGTTACAGAATATTGTCTGGAATTTTAAATTGTCTTTATATTTTGTCTTCGACAGTTTTGATCAGTCGATGTCAAATTGTCTCTTAGCTTCTGGATTTGATAGTTTTACTTGATGTCAAAATGTCTCCTAATTAGCGTTTGGCGATCGAAGCATTCGCGGATCAGGAGGGGGTGGGGCCCTGAAAAATTCAAATTTCCTTAATTTACATAGTTAAATTACCAAAAATATGGCTTTGACCCCCTCCTCCCCCGGCAAACCTAAATATCCCTCGGACCCCCCCCCCCCCGGAAATATTTTCTGGATCCGTGCATTGTTATATCTTAGATTGATTACAAATATATTAAGCAATATTTTCAGACCTAAATAAACTCCATGACAAGACATTACACCACGAGTTCAGTTCGGTAAAATGCCTTATTTTTGGAATAAATTCTATATTGATAAAACCTAGTAATTAACTAATGAATCTATATTTTATTTCTAGAAAGTGACGCCATTTGCGCGTGTCTTTATTGAACTGATTAGGTATTGCCATTTTCAAGATATTTTTATAGAAAAAATAGAAAGTTGAAGGATTAGAATTTCCATAAGTAATGAATCATCATTACAAATAAGATCGGCTTGCCCTTTTCTGTTATTTATGAGATTCCCAAATTAATCTTTTGTTTTGTCTGAGGTGATTTGTTTCGAACGAAGGTGATTTTTTTTTATGCATCAAAATAGCAAATTCATTGTAAAACAAAAATTACCTACATGCATTAAAATTTATATAGAATTACGTACATTTTCTGATGAGGAAAATATTCTGACGTCATAAAAGGATAAAATTCTAATAACACACCTGTGAAACTGTTTTAAAAATAGCGATTCGACCCACAATTTTTTTGTAGCAGACAATGTAAATTATTGTGGGCAAAACCCAGCAGACACCGCATACATCGTGGGAAGGGAACAGACTGATTACGGGATCATAATCATAATTCATATGAATGACCCATCAATCAGTGATATTTCATTCAGATTTTTTCCCCTTTACCTATGAATCAAGCAGCCGATAGAAAACTAATTGGCGCCAATTGATGAGGTCATGAGCAGACGTGCAATTTCATGAATATTTGTCTGATCATTCTTATGTAGAAATACACATATTATTTTTTGTATCAAGGATATGATCACCAAACTGTTGAATGACTGAAAGTGATAGACAGACTTAGAATAACTGGCCTTATGAAAATAGTCTAATACTTGTATTAGAAGTTTACTTTCACGATTGAACAATTATAGCGCATGCTCACGTGCACTTTGCCAAGAAAGAGAAAAAGCTAAAACCACAAATACTGAAGTGAACTATTTATGATTTAACTAGGAGATGCGTATAATATCTGAGACATAGGAATGAAATTACATATACAAGTAGAGAACACGAGCAATCTGATTAAAATCAGATCTTTGGTCCGCTCCGACAATTTCGATGTCGCTACACGAAGGAGCGGATCAAAGATCTGATTCTAATCAGATTGAGAACACGAGCTGATATATAATATCAAGCTTGTGTAAGTTTTATTTTTTTAACGATATAAAAGCATCATTTTATGTTAATCATGGAGATGGCCAGCAATATATTAAATTACTTCATGTATTTAATTACTTATATAGTGATAGACGAACTTTCAACTACTTTTGTATTCTCGACAAAATATATTGACGCTATTCATAGTCATTCTTATATAAAACTTATTCAAAGGAAATTTAATTTATATTCTTATATGTTTTTTGATTTAACAATCGTTAAGCGCTCCCAGGTTGTTTGAATCCGAATTTCAGACCGGGAGCTACAGACCTGCGGCTAATTATTAAGGAGCTGTGATATATAAGTATTTGACATAAGTATAAAACATGTGGTGCACGGACTAATTCAGTCCGAAATATCTGATGTTTTTCTGGCTTTTTTTAACGATTTTGATATTCTACATGCCACTTTATCTTGACTCCCTTTCACTTTCTTCACCAAACAAGACATTATTTAGGCCTCCAACGACCCGTAGAAGGAAGAGGGATAACTCTTGTGCTACTTTTAGAGCCCAATCAGAATGCGACTGTCGTTACATTCTTCAAACAGTTAAAAAAAAATATGTACAAGGATTATTTCCACTGACAATATACATGTAGTATTGATATGGTGTTTTTCATCCTAAAGTGTGCAAGGTTCTTGTGAGACAGAATCATATTTTACGGTATGAGAATACATGTATTAAACATCTTCGAAAAATTAATCGTTATCAAAAACATTTGGAACTCTGACCAGATATAATTATGTAAATACTGAATTTCATCTTAGAGAGAGAGAGAGAGAAAGAGAGAGAGAGAGAGAGAGAGAGAGAGAGAGAGATTTACTTCCTAAATCTGAATAAACAACATCTAAATTTTGAACAATAAAAGTTATTTTGATAGTTTAGCGCGGTCATTATGATGGGTAAGAAATAACCACAATGGACACTTATAGTCCCGGGGGTGGGTCTTTACTCTACAGCAGACGGAAGTCAGAGTGACAATCAATGCAGTAAGTCCTTGGAGAGGTGTTTAACAAATGAATTCTCTCTCAATGCCATAAGTTTAAGAGAGGCATACTATAAGTGTGTTGTAAGCTTGTGACATACAAAAAATGCAGATGAGGGGAAAGTGGAAATTTCCAGAATAGGTTAAGACTAAACTCAATTACTTTTAATGCTTAAACATAATATGCATTAATTTGTCTGTTTTAGAATAGTCATTTTTGTTTCAAATGATTAATTATATGTTACTTTTTCATTTGCCTCATCAGCAATAGAACAAAGAATGCTTTTTACTGCTTTATTTATTAATGAATGTTATTATAAATGTAGATTTATAAGGACTAACAGTTCATTATTTTTTGTCTATATTTTTTTCACTTTATAATCACAAATTTGTAATAACTCTGCTATAAGACGTATCGGTGTCTTTTGCTGTACATTTAAGAAATTGAAATAAAACTCCTTTTTGGAAATCTGCTAGATTATACGTTTGTTTGTTTGTTTGGGTTTTTTTGGGGGGTGGGGGGTTTTTTTTTCCTTTGTTTTTTTTTTCTTTAATATATCAATTTCATCATGGATTTTGCTCCGTATGCTTCTTATCTAAAGTGCAATAAGGAAGCGCGTTAAAGAGCATGATATATATAGAATGAAGGAGGCTGTGTGATCAACAAATTACTCATCAGACTTATTTCCTTGGATATAAACTATTATAAAGGTATAGAAAAATTACATAAAGTTTCAGTATTTTTCAGTATTTTTTTCTTAATAAACAGAACTCTTCTTCTCTAGGAGATAAGTATAATCTAAAATAAAAATGGCTCCAACCATGCAGTCCTCATAAAGCACGATAATAAAATCATATCTGTTGTTTGTGTTAGATAATCCACCCATCTCTTTTCTTTGGATCTGGTCATGCTAGCATATTAATCGTGACCATGCTCCTTTAGTTAAAGTGGCATGTGACACCTCCAATTTAATTGTGACGTACTTCCTATCAAAATAAACAACAAAATCAAGTATAATTTTCCCCCAAATTGGTAACTTATGGCGTAACGCAATGCGTTGACTACGAACCTGTAAGTCATGAGCAAGAATCTCGCTGGGGCTTTTATAATTGTTACATTTCCCCCCAAAAATTAAGCATAGTCTTTGGTCAATTATTGTAAAGTTTGAAAATTCTAGACCGATGAAAGTATTTTGATCATAGCAGCATAGTGTTCTTTTATCTACATTAATATCGACAGGTGTACCGTACCACCTTAATTTTTTTGATAAAGTTTTGACAAATCTATTATGCTAGCTATAACATGTGTAGTTAGCAATTAACAATGCTACGTATCCAAGCTTTATAGCAAAATAAAAAGATTGTTTTGGACCTTATTTAAATGCTATGAATTTTGACCATTTTTTTGGTACGAAAATTGTCTCAATTCTTATAATCATACTTATAACATGTATTACAGGAGGCCAAACTCCTAGAAATTAGTACATCAGTAATAAAGGTACAATATGGTGCATTAATCTGTGCCTTTTAATCAGTCGATTAAGTGTTCGTACAGGTGAACAGGAGACCAGATAGAAGTAGTTTTCACTATAAGAGTATCACTAAAGTGAATAGTATATATCAGTTCGAGTGTATCTGGTTACCGAAGCATTTCGATGTGCTTTAACGATCGGAAGACCTCGGGAGCTAGATTAGATCATGCGTCCCTAGCTAAGTGAGTAGTGTTCATCGATCGGGGTGTTTCCATCCTAGTGAGTAGTGTTCATTGCGCAAGCATACCCAGGTTTCCGAAGCCTTCCAATGTGTTTACAAAATCGGAAGTCCTCGGGGACTTGACTAGATCAGGCGTACCTAGCCAAGTGAGTACTGTTCACCGACCAGGGTGTCTCTTAGCCTAGTGAGTAATGTTCACTGATCAAGGTACCCTGGATTCAGAGGCATTCCGATGTGCTTGCACAATCGGAAGGCCTCGTAAAATAAGCTAGATTAGCCGACCCTAGCCCAGTGAGTAGTGTTCACCGAACAGGGTGCCCTAGCCTAGTGAGAAGTGTTCACTGATCAAGCGTTCCATGGTTCTCGAGGCCTTCCAATGTACTTGCACATTCGCAAGACCTTAGGAACCAGAAACATGTACATTGGGTGTCCCCAGCCTAGTGAGTAGTGTTCACCGAACAAGCGTGCTTGCACAATCGAAGAGTCTCAGGAACTAGGCTGGATGTAAAGTATTTAAAGTACTGAGAGAGAGAGACAGAGAGAGAGAGAGAGAGAGAGAGAGAGTCATCAACTTCATAAAACTGCATAAACAACACCTTAAATTTTGAACAATTAAAGTTATTTTGATAGTATAGCGCGGTCATTATGGTGGGTAGGAAATAACCACAATGGACACTTATAGTCCTGGGTGTGGGTCTCTACTCTACAGCAGACGGAAGTCAGAGTGACAATCAATGCAGTAAGTCCTTGGAGAGGTGTTAAACAATTTGACAGAGATATTGAAATTAATCTCTCTTAATGCCATTACTTAAATTATAAGTGTGTTGTGAGACACATTTTTTTTTTTGATTAGGGGAAAGTAAAAATCTTTAAAATAGATTAAGACTAAGCTAAACATAATATGCATTTATCTGCTTCTGGAAAGTCATTTTTTCTCCTAATGATTAATTATATGTTATTTTTTCATTTGCCTCATCAGCAATAACACAACAAATGCTCTTTTTTACCGCTTTATCTATAATTTAACTCGTGTTTTGGAAATTTTCTAGTTTTATGTTTGTTTCTTATTTTTTTTTAGGATTAATTACGTTATGAAATGACGTTACCAATCTAAGGTGCAATAAGGAAGCGCGGTAAAGAGCTTGATAAATATAGAATGAGGGAGGCTGGGTGGTCAACTAACTTACTCATCAGATAAACCTTAAATTAGAAATCATTTTCTTGGCTATAAACTATCATTGAGTACAGAAAAATTCAACATATATTAGCTGTAAAATTTCAGTATTTTCCTTTATCTTTATATACAGAACTCTTCTTCTCCAGGAGATCAATATTGTCGAAAAATGGACACAACCATTCAATCCTCTTCATGCACGATAATAAAATCATATTTATTGTGTTTGTAAATTTATAATTATGCGAAATATTATTTTAGATACTAGTAATCCACCCATCTATTTTTCTTTATCAGGTCATACCAGCATATCGCGTTCAAGATATCCGTTAAATAGTGTCGGTTGGGTTCGATTGAAATACGATAAATTGTTTAAAGTCTAAATAAAGTTATCAAAATAAATTACAAAAATCGGGGTGTCACCGGAAACTCTTAATTATCCTCGGCACCATCCGGGTGGTGATAGTTTCGTATTTTTTAAATGTCCTGGCGCCACTACCGTGTGGTAATATGGAAATTAATTCTGTCATTATCAATTTTCAATAAAACCTTTCCTTCCTTGTCGACTGAAATCTTAGGCATGTAACATTTATCGAAAAACAAAAATGGATATGGTGTAACTTTTCAGAAGTATATATATCCGAGTTCAAATGATATCAGAACCCCACTTTGCATTTCTGCGTTTTGGGGTATCTGGCTGTTACTGCTATTCTTGAGAGGACTGGTCGATTCATTCATGTCGGATTCCATTGATGTTTTATAGTAACTCTATCAACAAGAGATGTATTTATTTTATATTCAACTTACAACCTGTCATGTGAGACACACTAAAACAAAACAAAAAATGGTTAATATAATTATACTCTCTAGACAAAGGGCTATCATTTGGTTTATAAGGATTTTTATGAAACTGATCTTAAGCGGGTGCAAAAATGCAACCTTTGCACTGGCATAATTATCCGGCACAGTGTTTTATTCACATGCATGAACACAATTTCTGATATTTTTACTGAAACTATGCTTTGTAAGTTGTCTAACCTTGTAGTGTTAACCATTAAACCCCCCCCCCCCCCCAAAAAAAAACAAACCCAAAAACCAAGCAAAACAAAATGAAAACGAAAATGAAAACACTAAAAAAACACTAAAAATTGCATGATACAAGAGGTTGCAACAGACACTATAAAGTACATATTTTGTAATGAAAAATAGTAGATGAAAATCAAACTTCAGTTTCATAACTTGAGAGAGAGAGAGAGAGAGAGAGAGAGAGAGAGAGAGAGAGAGAGAGAGAGAGAGAGAGAGAGAGTCATTTACTTCATAAAAACTGCATAAACAACATCTAAATTTTGAACAAAAAAACTATTTTGATAATTTAGCGCGGTCATGATAATGTGTAGGACGTAACCACAATGGACACTTATAGTCCTGGGGGTGGGTCTCTACAGCAGACGGAAATCAGAGTGACAAACAATGCACTAAGTCCTTGGAGAGGTGTTAAACAATTGGACAGGGATGTCGAAATCTCTCTTAATGTCATTACTTAAATTATAAGTGTGTTGTAATTAAGCTTGTGACATACTTTTTTGCGTTGAGGGTAAAGATCTAAAATAGATTAAGACGAAGCTAAATTACTATTAATGCTTAAACATAATAGACATTTGTCTGTTTAAGAAGAGTTTACTTATTTTTTTTCTTTTTAATGATTAATTATATGTTACTTTTTTATTTGCCACATCAGCAATAGTACAAAAAATGCTCTTTTTTTACTGCTTTATTTGAGGGATGAAGAATCATTCTTTTTGTACATTGAGGTGATAATTTTGGTCGGGGCGTGGTCAAATCCAATAAAGCCCGAAGGGCTTTATGATAGATTTGACCACGCTCAGACCGAAATTAGCACCTAATAATATTCAAGGACTGATTTCTTATTACTTATATTTATATTATTTCTAATTTCTACAGTTTAAAACAACATTTTAAAATCCCTATTTTTTACATGTAGCACATGCTATGTATTACTATGCAGCGCAGCCAATACCGTGTTTCGGTTATGCTGTAAGACACGCTCATTTTGTGTCGCTCATCTTTTTTATGAAATTATTGGATTATAGGCTTCAAAATTGATTCGTAATGTTATCACAGACAAAGGCAGTTAAAAATGTAAATATTTATTAATGTTTTTATAAATCTGTAGATTTATATGGACAGGGCGTCCATTTTTTGTCTATTTTTCACTTAATAATCTTGTAATTTGTAACAACTCTTCTATAAGACGTATGTCTTTTTGCAATAAACTAAACAAATTGAAATTTCATTGAAACTCCTTTTTGGAAATTTGTTAGTTTTTACGTTATTTTTTTTTTTATTATTATTAAATCAATTTCGTCTTAAAATAATGTTTCCTATATATAGTGCAATGAAGAAGCGCGGTAAAGAGCATGAGAAAAATAGAATTAAGGAGGCTGGCTGGTCAACAGATTACCTATTAGATTTACCTTAAATCGTTCGAATTTTTTCTTGGCTATAAACTATCATTAAGTAAAGAATAAACTATACATTTTAGCTTTACAATTAGTGCTAGTATTTTCCTATATCTTTATACGGAACTCTTCTTCTCTAGGAGATCAATATTGTCGAAAAATTGTCACAACCATCCAGTCCTCTTAACATAATTATCTATTGTGTATATGCGTACTTTACATGTATCAACCCACCTCTTTTTTTTTTAGATCAGGTCATAACAAAATATCACGTTCAAGATATTCGTTTAAAATACTGTCAGTTGGGTTCAATCGAAATATAATAAATTGTTTAAAGTCTAAATAAAGTTATCAAAATAATTTACCAAAAATTGAGGTGTCACCGGAAACCCTTAATTATTCCCTGCACCATCCGGGTGGTGATAGTTTCGTATTTTTTATGTCTCCTGACGCCACTACCGTGTGGTAATATGCAAATTAATTCTGTCGTTATCTATTTTCAATAAAATCTTTCCTTCCGTGTCGACTGAAATCTTAGGCATGTAAAGGAAATAAACAGATATGGTGTTGCATTTCAGAAGTATATATTATCCAAATTCAAATGATATTTGATTACACTTTGCAGTTCTGCGTTTTGGGGTGTCAGGTAGTTTTATTCTGTAGAGGACTGGTCGATTCATTTATGTATTATGATTCCATTGATGTTGTACAGTAACTCTTAAAAAGAGATTTATTCATAATTGTCTGTCTGTCTGTCTGTCCGTCTGTCTGTCTCTCTCTCTCTCTCTCTCTTTCTCTCTCTCTCTCTGTGCATCATTCTCCCCTTCTCTGTCTCTAATGCAAAGAGTATTCCCACAAAATTAAGCCCCGATACATCATTTTTAAACCAAGCTATAACATTGTTAAATTTTATAAAGCTGTAGGCACCTTTCATTTACTAGACGATGACCTTAAAAAGTGTTTTATGTGCTGGAGTTTATATGTAAATGAATTACAATTGAAGACATTATGTGACATTGGAAAGAATATATATTTGTCAGGGACCTTTTCAGCTATACATGTAATTTAAAAGCTGATGCTGATGCTACAAAACATGGTTTGTTTTGAGATTTTATCATGTTGTGTATTGTAGTTCATGCTTTTAGAATTCCATTAATTTGATTGAAAATGTTGCCTTCATGTAGTCCGTTTATTTAAAATATTTATATCCAAGTACTCGATGTGGACTTTAATTGGATTTAAGAGAGGATAGTGATTTATTCTGTGTTATAGTAGTATAATGCAGAAACACATTTTTTTTTTTGTAATTTCTCTGAAACAAATTTTGTATGTTGTCTTACCTTGTAATGATTTAATTATTAAATCAAGAAACAAACAAACAAAAACAAAACAAAAACAAACAAATGAATCATACAAAAGATTCGCAGAATTGGATATATTTTGTAATATTAATGGGTCGCTGCTACAAAATAGTAGATGTAAAATGCATCTTTAGTATCGTACCTGGAGAGAGAGAGAGAGAGAGAGAGAGAGAGAGAGAGAGAGAGAGAGAGAGAGAGAGATAGAGAGAGAGAGAGATGATCTTCTCCTCAATCCTTGAATGAAATTATCAATGGTTAACAAGATCACTGATAAGTAATAATTCAGCTTATTGTGAAGAAATCATACTTATCTATGCCTCAATGCACACAAGGTGATGTACAGTTACTCAAACAATAAAATTGTTTTTCCTTAAAGTGTTCCAAAGCTTAAATTTTATTTGGATAGTTTTTGACACGTCGATAGTTTTAACTTGCGTTGTCGCAATTAACAAAGCTATGTAGCTAGAACCATTTTAACAAGAGCTTGGACTTTGGGTAGTTGTGTCAAACAGCAATGTGACGTAGGCCTGTCTATTTCATTGCTGGCCACTCTGCCATGGGTCTTTGAAATCAACACGATTTGTCTGGCTTTTGAGCTAAAACTACACAATCGGTGTATATTTCGCATGAAACCAGTGTCATTTTTACCTTGCTTTGACGCAAGAAATAGAATCGTTTTAACAAGAGCTTGGACTTTGGGTAGTACGTGACAAACTCCGATTTGATGAAGGCGGGGTCTACTCGTTGTTTACTGTCCAGTCATTGGCTAATAGATATGAATACATTGAACGCAGTGACACTCGTCCGACCTTATCCAGGGATGTATATTTCGCTGAAACAGCGTCAATTTCACACAGCAGAGCAGGTCTTGGCAAACAACTTTCCGGTTTTGACAGTCTATGAATATTAATGAGCTTCTCTTAGCGAATTAGAAGAAAGGAGGTCAATATTTGAAAGCTTGTTTTGATGAGTAAACTAGATAGTAACATCCCACCGAAAGTCCAAGCTCTTATTAAAACGGTTCTAGATAGCTACGTCCTATTGAAAGTCCAAGGTCTTGTTAAAATGGTTCTAAGTGCAAGCTTTATAGCAAAATGAAGAGATTGTTTTGGACATACTTAATGCAAATGAACAGATTTTGACCATTTTTTTGCCGTGCGGAAAACAGAATTGTCTCAATTCCTATTGCCATACTTATAATATGTATTACAGTGCGAGTGAATTGATTTGTGCCGATCTGCTTGCACCATCGGAAGGCCTCAGGAGTTCATGCGTCTCTAGCCCAGTGTTTACCGATCGGGGTGTCCCCAGGCTAATGACTAGTGTTCACTAATCAAGAGTGCATTGGTTCCAGAAGCCTCGGGAACTTCACTAGATAAGGCGTCCCTAGCCCAATGAGTAGTGCTCACTGGGGAGTCCCTAGCCTAGTGAGTAGTGTTCACTAATCAAGTGTACACTGGTTTTCGAAGCCTTCCGATGTGTTTACACAATCGGAATGCCTCGAGAACTTGGCTTGATCTGGCGTCCTTAGCCCAATGAGTAGTGTTTACCGATCGGGGAGTACCAAGCCTAGTGAGTAGTGTTCACTGATCAAGCGTACTCTGGTTCACGAGGCCTTCCGATGTGCTTGCTCAATCGGAAGGCTTTGGGGACAAGCTAGACTGGTCCTCTGTCTCTATCGTACAAAAGATCGCTCGCGCATATCAGACAGGCATTGCCAGTATAGGAACCAGGGTAGAGTTGGGCTCCAGCCCAGTGAGTAGTATTCACCGATCAACCTACTTTGCTTCCTGAGGCCTTCCGATGTGGTTGCACAATCGGAAGGCCTCAGGAACTAGGCTAGATTATGAATCTCTAGCTTAGTAAGTAGTGTTCGCTGATTAGTGTGTTTTTTTTATATACAGTTTGGAAGTGATTAAATATAGTTATCCTCTGATTGATTTTAATAAGAGAAGTAGGAAGGGTTTATCCAGCTGAATTTACTCTTTAAAGTGCAGTTGTCTCTTTCTACGTGAGAGCGTTCACCGAGGCATTATCCTGTTATATGGATCGCGATACTAATGATTTTTGACGGTAATTTTCGTTACACCAGGAGCGTAAAATTTTCTATACATTAATATTTATTTTTATCACATCAGAAGGGTGTCACTGTCATATGCAGTTTGAAACTGTTATAAAACATCGTCTTTCTTTATATATTACTCTCCTCTTACATGTATAAGCATCGTGCGGCTACTTCGGAGTATTATGTATAAACAATAACAAAAAAAATAGTGCTTTCTTTGGTAATTCATTCGGGTATGACGGGAGCGACATTGCGTTAGCGGGTTATGTTCTGCGGTGATCGCTACATTCTTAACCCGCATGAATCATTAAAGAAAGCATTTCATTTATATTAACACCTTTTAAAAAAAAAAATAATGAATTGATCGTAAAGAATAAACAAAAATAACTAAATTATTGTTAATTAGGTACATCAGAACGTTCGATAAAAGAAATAGCTATTCTTTTATGTTTGGGAATTTGAGTATGACGTTAATTTCGTGCAGTTCGTAATTTTCTTAGTTAAAGAGGTTCGCTCCTTAGGTTTTAGGTAGTCATTTTGGGTCACCTCTAGTCTGAGAATTCTGCATCACACATTAATTCTTGTAGTATATTTATATTTTACAATGCCAAATAAACTATATTGAATAAAATTGTTTTTAAAAAATTACATTTTTACAGAGTTTAATAAGGGACTATATATTTTGTGGCGGAAGGTTTTCAAGAAGGAATTGAACAATTTTCATAGCTCACTAGTTTTAGAGTACTGTTACTTTAGCTTCCTAATTTTCAGCACAGACCAAACTTCTAGATAGTTTGTGTATAACGATATATTCATGATGTTCTAATAAACATAGTTAAACAATATTTTGATATTTCTATCGATATATTTCGGCATATTTAGCTTATATATTATATTATATTATTTTAGTTAAGAAAAAATTAACTCCAATTTTGGCCTAAAATTAGCTTATTTCATGCTATATCTCAATTTTTTGAGATGTGACCCCTACTTGTTTTACTTTTAAATGAGACATTAAATGTATGTCTATTTGTATGCAAAGTTTTGGAAAGATGACATTACTATTATAATAATTTTTGTTATTTGCGTAATAAATTTTTAACATCTGTTGTTGTGTTCATTATGTACTGGTCTTTGAAGCCACCACCAGTAAAGCAAGATCTTTTAAGCTTTGACTTAGATTTTACTTTTATAGTCACTACATGTGTTCAACTTCATACTGTATTTAAATCATAACTAAATAATAGTTCAAACTTCTGTATAAATATTTGTTTGATTTCTTCAAATTATCAATTTCTATGTCAAATTTTAGCAAAAATATCAGGAAAATTATCATTTGTGTTTGGGGCCCTATATTTCCAAAAAATGGCATGTGACATGGGTCACAAATAAAATAAAGTAACATTATAGGTCCCCATCTTTATATCCAAGTGGTTTTCGGATGATTGGCATTACTATTATTTCAGGTGCCAACCTCCTTAAGGTTTTTTAAGGTTTCTATCGATTAATAAAACTGCTTAGAACTGGATCATGTAGATTTCAACCTGTCAATTTCCATAGAGCTACATATTTGAATCACAGTCGGTTTTTTTTTTTTAAATAGAGGAGGAAATACTCGGTACATGTAGATGTAAATATATATATCTGTGTGTTTCGTCTGTCTATATACATGTATATACTCCTATAATTGTTATGGACATCGCGGTGCTAATAACTTGAGTATGCACTATAGAGACGATGATCAGAAATCATTATACAAAACCCCACGAAAGGAAATATACCCGGGGAAAAGGGGTTTCTCTAGGGAGCCCATCAGCTTAAAAAATTGAGCTTGGTTGTTTCTGGGGGTGTCGCTATAAAATGTCCTCAAATAGGCTCGGTAGGCCAGACATTATAGCACCGCGATACTAATTACATGTGTAGTATGTGGACAGTAAAGTTGTTTCTAAAATTCGACAACAAGTACCCCGATTCTAGGGAACACTTTTTAATTAACCGACGAGACACTTTGAAATAGTCAAAAATGGACTCAAGGAAAAGAGAGATAACTCCCATAGAAAAAAAATGACTCGAGCACTGGCAACATTACGGCATGTATATTTGTTTATGTCAAATCGTTGCATACTGTTGAAATTAATATAAATAGACTCATAAATTTATCATAACATAACTCCAAATATCACGAAGTATATGAACTTAATAGGTCATTTTAGTTTTCAGAGAAAATGGTGTAATGCAAGATAAGCTGTCAGTGGGTTTTTTTTTTTAATTTTATATTACTGCGAAAACTTATGCTATTATGATAATTCTGCATGTAACTTAAACCTTAATGATAAATAAGATTAAAACTAGATAAATCATTAAATTTTATTAGAAGACAGTTTTCTCTGACAAGAAATATATAGCAAACATGTACGGGTCGACAATGTATTTTTGCTTCCATAGCCCCCTCCTCCCAACAAAAAATAATAATAATAATATAAAAAAAGATAAAAAAGTAAAACACTGACTTTTCACAAAAGTTAATTACCATAATATTTTTGGGTCATTTTATTAGCTGATTGCAATTTCACCAAAAAATTTCCGACATCATTATTGGAGCTCATTTAAGGAGTAATGTAAGGAATCATTCTTTGAGTATTATGAGGTGATAATTTTGGCCGGGGCGTGGTCTAATCCAATAAAGCCCAAAGGGCTTTATGACAGATTTGATTACGCCCCGACCAAAATTATCACCTCATAATATTCAAAGAATGATTCCTTATTACTTATATTTATATAATTTTAGCATGTCGTACGATTAAAATTAGAATATTAAGTATATTTATTTTTTTTTTTTACCTTAAATGAATGTTTATTTCTTTCAAACCATATCAATGGTACATGAGGTACAAAAGAAAACAAATATATTTACAAATGTACAAATGCAGGGTCAAGTTAGGAAGAGTACAGGAATTAAATAAATCGAGCTAATATATTTAATAAATATGGACACTTTTTTTTAATAAATCAATATCTATAGTATTCATAAGCTTCCCAAATTTATAAGTGTTAACATTTGATAAATATTTTTCTTCAATTAATTTGTTACGGAATATAGAAAATGCCTGGCATTCCATAACATAGTGATATTCATCACCCAAAGTGTTTTTATTACACAATAAACAAATTCTATGAAATCTTTCTATGTTACTCCATCTCCCAGTTTCAATTGGTAATTTAATTATGGTTACATGTTCTAAATATTGTTCATAAGACTCTTAAATCGTTTGGAAGTTTCTTAAGATAAATTTCATGACCAAAGCTTTTCTTGAAGATTCTGTAATTAAAACATTTGGGTGAATTTTCTACATTTCTGAACCAATCTTGTAAAAACCGATTTACGATTGTTCCCTTAACAATAGATTTTAGCAAGTGGATACTAGAAAAACTTTGATTAATCCAGACATAAGAAAGACCACATGAGTTAAGCATAATATCTCTCACATATTTCAACCCTGGATGAACAAACGAACCCTCAGAGAAACTTTTATAAAAATAGCGATACATTACATGCGTAAGTTTACAATCATGCGCCACTAAAAGTTTAGCCCAATAAGTAATTATTCGTACCTTGATAAAGATTATCAAAGGATATCGCCAAGTTTCCCCATACACCATACAATTTGGGGTACTAGACTTAATATGCGGTACAAATTTCAAAAATTTTAAATGAACTTTCTCTGAAATATCCGTGTTTTCGTCGCCCCACACTTCAAAGCCATAAAATAAGATTGGGCTAATAGCACTATTGAACAGATCGAATTGACAGTCGATTGGTAAATCAAAATATCTTATTTTTCTAAATACTCCATACAAAGCTTTTGAGGCTTGCTCAGTTAAATGTTTTTTCGTACTTTTAAAAGATCCACTACGAGACATAATAACACAAAGATATTTGAACTCATTCACAATTTCATGAGGTACATCTCTGTATAAAAAAAATCTTTTTGTAATACGACCTTTGGAAAAGATTAATACTTTAGTCTTTTCAATGTTAACATGAAGTTTCCACAAATCACAATATTCAGAAAAAAAGTTCAGTGATTTTTGTAAGTCGTCTGGGTTCTCAGAAAATATAACCGTGTCATCAGCGTAAAAAAGGATAAAAAGTTTTAACATAGTATGCATCTCAGTTTCCAATTTCTCGCTCAGGCTAGTAACTCCTTTAATACCATTTTGTACAAGGTAGTTTTGTTACTCGTTAATATACAAAGAAAAAAGAAATGGTGATAGGTTCTCGCCTTGTCTAACCCCCATATTACACATAAAAAATTCTGAAGTGTCTTGACCAATACTAATCATTGATTTGATTCCTTTGTACATAGACTTTATAAATCTAAGAGATTTACCATGTACACCATTATTTATTATTTTGGTCCATAAACCTGATCTCCATACCGTGTCAAAAGCTTGTTTGAAGTCTATGAATGCACAGTAAAGTTTTTTCATGCTAGAAATCATAAATTTGCACAAAAAAGTAAAAGTAATACATTGTCTACCGTACAGTATCCTTTCCTGAAGCCCGTTTGGGCTTCAGTAATTAATTCTACATTCTCAGAAAAAATAGTCAAACGTACGCATAGTTTACTTGTAAACAACTTGCCTTAACAGCTTAATAAAGTAATAGGTCTATAGTTTTCTGGGAGGGTCGGGTGACCTTTATTTTTGTATATATTGGTTTAATAGTACCAATAAGCCATTCCTCAGGCACTATACCTGCATCAAAAATCAAATTTAAAAAATCAACATAGAATGGCAAAACACATGATACCGCTGTACATATATATTCATTACATAATTTGTCATACCCTGGGGCTTTATTATTTTTCAGCTTACCGACAGCTTGTAAAATTTCATTCGCTGTGATCTGACCATTCAAAACAGAGTTACATGTATGTGTATCATCAAGAACAATTTCACAATCATTTGTATCATTATCATCGCAGTTTCCTTCATTGACCTTTTTCATATAATCAAACATTGCTTTTATATCAACTTCAGTTTTACATTTATTATTCGAATTATTAAGGATTTTCCAGTATACTTTAGGGTTACCTTTCTTTACATTTTTTAATTTAGATTTGACAGAGACATTATGTTCCTTAATACATGCATTCATAGTAGCTTTGTATTCTTTACTAAGGGATCTAAGTTTTTCACAGTTTCACAGTATACAAACCCCGTTTGCGCCCCAACAATACGTCATTTGAATTTATTGGACATTATAGTACAAAATCGATTCGTAGTGTTACCACAGGCAAAGACACTGGGAAATGTAAATATAATGCTTTTATTTCTTATGGCATGTTTGACCTAAATTGGAACCATTTTAACAGGAGCTTGGACTTTGGGTAGTTGTGTCAAACAGCATTGTGACGTAGGCCTGTCTATTTCATTGCTGGCCACTCAGCCATCAACAAGATTTGTCTGGCTTTTGAGCTAAGACTACGCAATTTGTGTATATTTCACTTGAAACCAGCGTCATTTAAACTTGTTTTGACGCAAGAAATAGTTATGTCCTATCGAAAGTCCAAGGTCTTGTTAAAATGGTTCTATCCTATTTGAATATCCGTGTGAACAACCTCCAAACATTGCCTGCATGCCGACTGAGAGTTAATGCAAATGATTTTTACTTGTTACATTAAATATCTTTGCACCATATTAAAAAGTGCAATATATAGAATTCTTCTCGCTACGTAACGAGGCAACGTACATGTAACACTAATCTGCTAGCTTTTAACATGTACAGTCATTCTCAGAATTGCTACTCCATTACACTGGTTACGTTGTTAAAAAATTAAGTTTGCCAGAATGTTTTTATAATTTGGTTTACCAAAAGAACACCATCTATGATACTTTTTCTGAAAATTATTCCCACATAAATGTTGTATTTACAAATCTAGCTCAGATTCTTTGCATGGGGGGGGGGGGGGGGATGTGAAATCACAGTAACGGATGTTAATCGTATCGAAGCAGTGCTTTACGCCCGCAATAAATAAATAAATAGTCTAAAAATTCACTAATTCTATATATATCTCAAATTATAAAGAAGTTTATTACTAAAACCTTGAAAAACAAGAACAATTTTTATAAAACTGTAAAAAAAATATAAAAAAATTGAATGCGCAACACGCATGGAAATTGAAGCAAATTTGCTTATCTACAGAGACCCATTTCGAAGTCTTTTAATGATGGCTACTTTAATGTGAGAAACATATATTTGCCTCTTAAAGGCGAATTTATGTTTGCCTGAAATATCTATGAAAGGATATTGTTCAGTTTTATAAAAAAAAAATTAAAAGATTGGTACAATATGAAAAGATAAAGTAACGGATGTTAAATGAAACGTCAAATTACATTCCTTTTTTATGATACAAGGTAAGTATATCTTCAATAAGTAATTCAATATTGCTAATAATATTGGTTTGTCAAATAATGGTAATTGGCAAAAAATTCTAAAACATAAAATTTACTTTTCTTCTCTCATTTCATATATTTTTAACCTGCCTTTGATTTTTCGTTCCTGATATTGGCGTTTGTATTTCCGCTGTATAAAGTACCATCGAGAAAAATAAGAAATTCATAATTAATCGAGGTTAGCTTCAATTTACTGTTTTAAAAATATTCATATAAATTTTACCATTTAGGAATGCAAATATTATAGACGAATTTATATGACGTTTTCAATCTCAATCATTACTGGATTAGTCTTCATTACATGTAAAACGAACATGAGCGGATCCAGAATTTTTTTTTCGAGGGGTAGGGGTCCGAGGAATATCTATGTTTGCTGGGGGAGGGGGAGGGTTCCGGGCCTATTTTTGATAAATTTATTATGTACATATAATTTTTCAGGTGGGATCCGGACCCCTCCCCCTTCCATTTAGATCCGCATATACACCGAGACCGAATATTTCATTCAATAAACTTTTCATGTGTAATAAATTGCTTATGAATCATTGTACAAGATTAATATTAAAATTCATATGCATGTATAAACAAAAAACACTTTGCCGATAAAGAAATAACTTAAAATTGTATCTTTGTGTGATAAAGTCAGTAACGGGCACTGTAATATAACTTTTGATCTTTATATATAACTAAGCTCCTTAACATCCGTTACCTTTGCTTTTTTTTTTTAAATAATACGTAGAGTCAGTGCATATTTGACCAAAAAGAATATATATACAGCTTCCAATGGATGTCGTTATAATGATTTGTATACAAGTACTCAATTGTGTGCATTGTCAAAAAACAATCTTATATATTTGTATATATATGTTATATGATCAATAATCGAATATACTAGTATACATGAAAATAAAAACTTTAAATATAAACAAATGTTGTGACCATTCAAAAATGCTGCTGTTGGAGTAAATTCGTTCTTACTAGTGTTTTTTACTTTACTATTACGTCAAGGATGCCTAGATATTTGAAAATTCCCGATTAGTAATATTCATATCAAAAATAAAAAATTATAGTAACGCTTGTTAACGGTAACACTTGTTAAAAAAAAGTCATATATTTCATTGTTTTTTACGAAAGCCTAGTGAGGTCAAATATGAATGTTAAAAAAAATAATAAAATGTCGTTATAACGAGATAAAAGTCGTTATAACGAGATAAAAAGTCGTTATAACGAGTTAAAAAGTCGTTATAACGAGATAAAAAGTCGTTATTACGACTTTTTAAAGTCGTTATAACGAGATAAAAAGTCGTATTAACGAGATAAAAAGTCGTTATTACGACTTTTTTAAGTCGTTTTAACGAGATAAAAAGTCGTTATAACGAGATAAAAGGTCGTTATAACGAGATAAAAAGTCGTTATTACGACTTTTTTAAGTCGTTATTACGAGATAAAAAGTCGTTATAACGAGATAAAATGTCGTTATAACGAGATAAAAAGTCGTTATTACGACTTTTTAAAGTCGTTATAACGAGTTTAAAAGTCGTTATAACGAGATAAAAAGTCGTTATTACGACTTTTTTAAGTCGTTATAACGAGATAAAAAGTCGTTATAACGAGATAAAATGTCGTTATAACGAGATAAAAAGTCATTATTACGAGATAAAAAGTCGTTATAACGAGATAAAAAGTCGTTATTACGACTTTTAAAAGTCGTTTTAACGAGATAAAAGTCGTTATTACGACTTTTAAAAGTCGTATTAACGAGATAAAAAGTCGTTATTACGAGAAATTGCTATATATATACCGTTATACATCTTTAAGGTAAAGGAAATACCAATGGAATATTAAAGGTGTGATAATGGAAACTGAAGAACTAGTAAAACGGTATTTTTACCTTGGTTTGTCAAATGCGGAAATTCTAGCCTTTCTTGCCTTAACTCATCATATTGTCATTAGCGTTTCAACCTTAAAGCGCATCCTACGGCGTTTAAATATGAGAAGAAGAAAAGATTATAGTGATCTATTGGATGTTGCGATATTCATTGCCCAGCAGCAGCAGACTGCTGGAAAACTACATGGTTACCGTTGGATGCATCTCAAATGCTTGCAAAATAATCTACGTGTTCCAAGAGACAGTGTATATGAAATAATGAAGTTACTAGACCCGGGCGGGATGGCAGCTCGAAGAAGGCAACGTTTAAAAAGACGCCAATACGTTAGTAAGGGACCAGACTTTGTATGGCACATTGATTCATATGACAAATTAAAGCCATATGGCATAGCTATTAACGGATGCATCGACGGATTTTCGCGAAATATAATGTGGCTAGAAGCTAGTACAACAAACAGTGATCCTAAAGTAATCGCTTACTACTTTATTCAAGCAGTTCGACGGAAGAAAGGTGTTCCAAAACGAATTCGAACAGACATGGGAACAGAAAACACCCATGTTGAACAGATGCAAGTTTTTCTTAGACGTAACCATCAGGATGAATTATCAGGACAAAAAAGCTTTCTTTATGGAAAAAGCACACATAATCAGAGAATAGAGTGGTTTTGGGGATGTTTGAGAAAAAAAGTAGGACAATTTTGGATGGATCTTTTCCAAAACCTATCCAGTGATAATGAAAGTACGTCATTTTGTGGTACCTTTCTCGACAAAAGCTTAATACAGTTCTGTTTCATCAAGCTAATTCAGGTAAAATTTAAATATCTCTCTTTTCCCTCTCTCTCTCTCTCTCTCTCTCTCTCTCTCTCTCTCTCTCTCTCTCTCTCTGAGTGTTTGTTGAATTATTAAGTTATACAACTAAAAGGGATCAAACTCGTAAGTGGGCGGTTAGTTTCTGAGTTTTGTAGGCCTAGGCTAGCACTTCTTAATTTTTTTTTGACAGAAAGACCTGGACGAGTTGGCAGCAATGTGGAATACCCACACTATTTCGTCGAGTGTTAACAGGCTTCGCGAAGGAAATCGTCCACTGATGATGTATACTTTGCCTGAGCTGTTCGGTTGTGAGAACCAACTTTGCCCTGTTAATACACACGAAGTTAACTTGTGTGAAGAAGAAACAACCCCAAAACCAGAACACCCATGTGATGACACTGTTAAAGAACTCTGTTTCGATATAATGGAGGAAACTGGAGATGTCATGCCAGACAATGCATTTAGTGCCAAAGAGTTGTACTTAAGTCTTAGAGATGCGATTCTTGAACAGCTATGAACTATTGTGACTTAATGATTGTCTATTACAATGACAAACGGAATTTACTTTACTGGCTCGATAGAACTATTTAGAATGACATAATTGCAGAATATGAGGAGTTTATATAAAACATTTAAATAAAATGGCTGACAATTCACATATTTCAATTGCCTAATGAATTTCATATTAACGTAAAACTTTTTTGTCTGTAAAGGTTTGGGTATTGTTAACATATAATTTTTCTTTAATATATTAAATTCATATAGTATGGCGTTTTAAAGCTAATTAAGAAATGAACTCAATTTCTACCCAAGTTATACGAGTATTTACGCTTTATAATCCGCGAAGCGGATAATAAAAAAGCGTAAATTGCTCCAACCCAGGTAAACTCGTATAACTTGGGTAGATAATGAGTTCATTCCTTATAATTTAATTTTCTGTAATTAATTATACGAATTGAGTGCGTTTTACTTTTTAAAATGATAATTACCTCTTCAAAATTCAAACGTAACGTCAAGCGGATTAGTACGTTTTTGACGTTGGTACATTGTGACGTGTCTTGTGACAAGCAAACCAGGTTATACAAATTTAACAAAAATTTTCTATCCAATCAAATGCTTCGTTACAACCAGAATTTATATATATATTAATTCTAGTTGTAACGCGCTTTCTGATTGGCTAAACACACAGAAAAAAAATAATTTATTTTGTATAACCTGGTTAGCTATGTAGCCACCCCTCTTGACAACCCCATTTTCACGCGCGTGTTACAGTTTTTATTTAAATTCAAATTTTAAATAATTTCTATCTTTTACAATTAATATTTTTTTAATCTATTCGCGGATTATAAAAAAGCGTGCACTGCCTCAAACCAGGTTATATCGGATAATCTGGGCAAAAATTAAAATTATTCCTTAAATAATTGTTACTTTGACTGTTGCTGTAATAATAACTGGTATATAGCACCCCCCCCCCCCCGCCCCATTTTCTATAACGATTATCACGTTGTTCTATACTTTTGATTTTTTTTCCTTTTTCAGCATTGTCAAAATGATATATTCACTCCTTTTTGCACATTGATATTTAGTTGATATTATGCATGCCCTCTCTGTAAGGAGGAACAAAATATTGAATGAGAAATTCGAAAACTGGTCATACACATTTTGTTCTGTAATTTACATACATGTATAATATATGAATTATAAAATAAGCACACAAGAACAATCTTTTACATTTTGCTTTAATGAACAAACCAATACAAAATATCATCAGCTTCCCGACAAAGATATTTGAATGTTAAAGAACATCAAACAACACATAATCAATGTGAAAGGTTCTGATGTACACTTATTATGAAATGACATCATAATCTACGTACTAGTAGTTTTTAAGTGTGTCTTATAATTTGCAAACTTTAGATCTATTAATAATTATTGGCTGTATTTCTTATATCAATACACAATTCCCCTGTTCCCTACTTATATACATGTACACATGTACAAGAAAAATATAGAATTACATTTTTATGAAATTAATGCTGATATCATAAAAAATCTAAACAAAAACTTTGTTACAAAAAGAATTTAAAAAGAAACAAAACTGAAATTAAGGCTTCTTAAAACTGAGCATACAAGTATTTCCTTTCATGCTTCTTTTCATAAAACACATAAAAAATTAAAGATCAAAGTTAAAAGATTTACGATCTGTTTCGCTTTTAGCAACACATATTCGCCAGTGTAAATATGTACTGCGCATGTATTGAGGCATTTCAAATAATGTCCATTACCCATACATTTGCATTTAGAACTGCCAAAAATTCCGTCCTAAAACCTGGAAAATTTTCGTATGTTTTCGGAATTTCAAGCAAACACGAGCAAGTATGAGCAACAGGGCGGCGCGCCAAACCTTGAACGTTCACAAATGACACTTCAATTTTGTCTTTAAGCAGCAAGTCAGACCCGGTGCAGAATCTCATGAATTTTTTCAAGGTAAAAATGTCAAGCTCTCTGACAAATCGACGTACATGATTTGACACAATTATTTCCTCCTGAGACATGGTTTCGGGGAACTTCAACAACGCTAAAACTTTCCTGGTTGTTGGAAAAAGACTTTCGTACATTGATTTCAGCTTATCTTCTGGAATGCCAAGTTTCTTAAGATAAGGACTGATACAGTCTATGACAAACATAGAAGATTGAATCAGTTCTTTATGTGCAATTTCTTCCAAAATCTTGAGAATGGTATCTTGTTTAGGAACTCTTTTTATTTCGTGTTGATCTAAAATTTCAAGAAACTCATCCATATCAACTGATTCAATGTCTTCTAAGGCAGATTTAAGACACTGCGCATCACTTTCCGGAATAAACTTTAAAAATTCATCAAGTATGTTGCTTTTAACTGTGTTATATAGACATTGCTCTAAAAAAGCAATCGAAAGCTGTATAGGGAAGTGTCCAACACTCTTCCATCCAAAAACAATAATTTTCCCTACGGAATGCCACTCAGACTCTCCAAAATCATGTCTCAGGCATGGTACTTTGAATGCGCTTCCTAAAGTACACTCTTCAAAAAATGAGTTCCAGAACTCGCAAAGGATGTCCCTAGTAACACCCCCTCCATCTTCGGCAGTTTCGGACATCCCATTAGGAAGTATCACGTCCAGAGTACAGAGATCTTTAAAAGGGTCAACATCCTTAAACTCCTGGATCATTTCTTTCAGAACATGTCCTCTATGTACTGTTATTTTCCGTTCCGTAAGCGTTTTCGGAGGAGGGGTTTCATCTAAAACATTGTCATCTATTTCCTCATCTATTCCCGCCAGCTGTATTGCTTGCTTCAAAATGTCATGTTCCGGAGATGCTGTTCTCCTGTGACGTAAGGTTACGTGTAGATCAGGAAGTTCGTCTTCGTCGTCTGACTTATTATCATCTTGCGATATTTCATTTGCGTCCATCTCATTGTTTTCATCCTTTTCAGCATTTTTGAGTTCATTTTTTTCCTTTGTTGTAAAATAGAAACGCAATAGGGAAAGTTTTGTTTCATCATATATTTCTTTAACAGTCATCTCATTTCGAACACTCCTACCACTGAAATCTCTCAGGTCAGTCACAAAGTCTGTAATTGGTCCTTTTGGTGATTCTCCATTAGGAAAAAACAATCTTATTCCTTCTTTTATTAAGTCATCTTTTGTTGCATTTTTTTTAATACTAACTTTTCTGGTACCTCCCCCCTTTTTGAGTCTTACTTGGACTCCTCCATGCATCCACCCTAACTCAATTTTTCTGGTTTGTTTTTCTGCGTTTTTGTTTCCTATCTGCCTAGGTCGCATATCTTCAAGTTGCTGCTCTTCTTCTTCTTCAGACAAATCATTAAATTTGCGCTTTTGTCGCGGGTCTTCAATTTTTTTTCTTAACACCGCAAGAAGATTCTCTCTTTTCGAATTCTGTTTTTGTTTCTTTTGTCTTTGTTCTAAAAAGCGCTTGACTCTTATTCTATCTCCATGCAAAGGGATGTATACTGAGAGCTCCTGATCGCTCATTGACGTTATAAGTTCAGGGTCTATCTAAATAACAAAGAGATCGAACATTATACTTAAGAGGACCTCAAATTATTGATTGTTTCTTAAATTCAACATAAGTACACTTTTACCAATATGCACTAACAGGTATTATTATAGTTTTAAAAAAGAAGAAACCAGAAGAGAGCAATTTAAAATAATCCAAATATTAGTACACTTAAAGGAAAAATCCGAAATTTTAATAAGTAAAAACGTAACTTTGCAAATATTAGTACACTTAAAGGAAAAATCCGAAATTTTAGTAAGTACAAACGTAACTTTGCAAGGACTTTTATAATTCTTGACACATTGCAATTGGGTAAATGCAATTTTATATAAAAATGTGAGGTATAATATTTAAATATATTTTCTGATTCTTTTAATAGCTTTTCTATATGTCAAAAATGGCAAAAGCATTTGTACTGATTTTCATTTTGCTGTGATGTTATTTTATTGTTAACCTTTTGCATAACAAGTAAAGAAGTTGAAATCAGGCAAGCTAAGGCGGAGGGGGGGGGGGTGTGTGCCAAAAAATTAAATTTTAATTAACCATTCGATTTACATGTACCTGAATATTTTTAGAAATGATTATTGAAGCTATCTACAATTATTTGGTAAAGAAAAAAATCATATATTTTGACTTAAATTTTTATCATTTTTTATATCTTTATATGGAGTTTTTCTTTTCAAGGAGGCCAAACTGATATAAAAGGACATCGACCCAAGCCCTCTTAACACACACACACACACACACACACACACACACAGAGAGAGAGAGAGAGAGAGAGAGAGAGAGAGCACGTTAAATAATGAATGCAGATCACTTTTTCTTGAAATTGAATGGTTTACATTACCACTAAATTTGCATAGCCCTGACTTTTTACCTCAGAATTTAAAGGGTTCATACTTCTAAAATGTTTATGATCTATATTAATGAAGATTGCATGTATAGTATCAGGCATTTGGCGAAATCTACTTTTTGCGCACACATTAAGCCTCGCACTATTAACTATGTAAACTATGCAGTGACAGCTTCGTGAAAATTAATTTCATATTTTGATGCATTTTACTTGATATTTAAACTTTTATACAGTGACATAATTATTCAATCATCTATTTATATACGGTCACATACTTATTCAATCATACTTAAATGCTTAAAAAAATTTTAATCGGGAAGTACTCTAGCCTCGCCTACTATATAAGCTACATGTGTATTCGGAAAACAACAAAACATCGCGATTTATGTTATTTGATGCATGTTGTAGTTTCGGCATAACATTAACTTATTCCATGATACTGACAGTTCATATCACATGCCGATCATTTTTTTTTTAAAGGAATACTTTGTTTCTGTACTGTTTACCGACAACTTTACAATTACTTATGTGTACATATGGCATGGAATCCCGATCCCGATTCAGATTAACGTGTGCTACCCTGGTTCCCTGAGCTACCCATTACGCACAAGAACCATGCTAGCTCATGCGCAAGCTGAATTTTCCCCATAGCATCCGGTTTAACCTCGCTTATATATTTTCTGCGTGGACCTCAGGGTCCACGCAATTAGCAGATCAGATACGAATGGGAATCAAGTGAATTGTTCAAACATGTATTAACAATGTTTGTTTTATAAACATGAATGAAATAGGTGTTAAAAATGTCCGCGGCGAGGCAAGAGAAAATTGCTGAATTTAATAATATGATTTTGAGTTCAGATACGGTCGGTTAAAAAATAAACTGTTGATTTGTATTAAAAGTGTTTGTTTTCTAAATATACGGTATTCATGTAAATAGTTAGTGTTATTATTGTGAAAATGTCAGCGATAAGGTTTTACCACGTAATGACGTTTTCCAACAATTTTAAAAAAATTATAAACAATTGCATGCACAATGCATTGTTATGTGTTCGTACTTATTTGTAAATATAATAGATACTATAAAAACACCAAATCAATTACTTTATCTATCATTTTGAAACATTATGCTAAATATCAAGTATATAATTAAAATAAAATCCAATAATTGTTTTAATAAGGTATTTGATGTTGGCAAATTCATAAGTCTCTATTCAAAGGTCACCTCTGTTAAGAGGTCACTTTGGGTGCCTCCCGCAGGTGACTGCTTAATACAAGTTTGACTGTATATACCTTTTCATCTTTCATTTTTCTCACACATTCTACCGGAATGCAATCCCAAATATCTTCCATCGCGATCGATACTTTATAAAGAGGATAAAATACACAAATTGTCATATTATATACAAAAAAAAGTCGTTATTACGACTTTTTAACTCGTTATTACGACTTTTCAAAGTCGTAATAACGACTTTTAATCTTGTTATAACGACATTTTATCTCGTTATAACGACTTTTTATCTCGTTATAACGACTTAAAAAAGTCGTAATAACGACTTTTTATCTCGTTATAACGACATTTTATCTCGTTATAACGACTTTTTATCTCGTTATAACGACTTAAAAAAAGTCGTAATAACGACTTTTTATCTCGTTAATACGACTTTTTATCTCGTTATAACGATTTTAAAAAGTCGTAATAACGACTTTTTATCTCGTTATAACGACTTTTTATCTCGTAATAACGACTTTTTAACTCGTTATAACGACTTTTAAAAGTCGTAATAACGACTTTTTATCTCGTTAATACGACTTTTTATCTCGTTATAACGACTTAAAAAAGTCGTAATAACGACTTTTTATCTCGTTATAACGACTTTTTATCTCGTTATAACGACATTTTATCTCGTAATAACGACTTTTTATCTCGTTATAACGACTTTTTATCTCGTTATAACGACATTTTATTATTTTTTTTAACATTCATATTTGACCTCACTAGGCTTTCGTAGTTTTTCTTTACATCTTTGCTTTATTTAGTTTGAATATCGTCAAAAAATAAAGCTATATCCAACTATCTAAAAGATATATAGGGTGGGATTATTTAGAGTATCTTGTTTACGCAGAGAAAAAGGGGTAACGCTTGTTAATCCTTAATCATATGACAATGAAAAGAATCGGATAGAAGCCGAGTTTTTGAACAATGCAAACTTCATATAGTAAGAACGGATCATATACTTAAATGCCTACAATATAGATATATTTAGATGAAACTTGATTCATACAATATCGTTTTTGGCTTAATTCCTGTCGGAGGGTAAGTTTTGGTAACGCTTGTTAATGCTAACATTGCATTGCGACAGGTTTTATCAATCCTTGATTAAAAAAATACTGACGAGTGGCAAATACTGTAGTCTCTAAAATGTTAGGGTTTTATTACATCAAAAATCTATATTTTCATTTTTTCCTTTCCCGACTACAATAGCTGAAAAAAGGATAAACGTTATCACTAGCCTATGTAGCGACATATGGAAATCACTGTGACATCTGTAATTCGGCTGTTAAAATAATAATAATGTATTTACAAAATAAACGGCGATTTATTGTATATAACTCGGATATAAACTTCCAAAATCATTTACTGCATAACATGTATAATATTATCCCGTTACTTCAAGAAAAAACGATCTTAACTTGAGCGACAGTGATATTTCAAAATGGAGTCATATAAATGAGAATGACTGCCAACACTAAAATAAATCTACTTTTATCGATAAGCTTTCAAAGAGTGTCGAAATCCACAGGATTTCAATTCTTTATTATCCTTGATTGTATAACTCTTAGGGAAAAAAACCCTCCAACAGCATTATTTACAAAATACAAAAATCTTTTAAATTCGATTTTTCGGTGATTGCATAATTATAAAGAATGCAATATTCACATCGTTGTTTAAAGGGGCATGTGGTCATGATTTTGGTCAAATTTTTTTTCTTCCGATTTTAATGTTTACAATGCTTCAGTAAGGCATTTTTTTGAGTGTCATTCGTTGAGTTATAAGCGATTTACAGAGCTTACAATTCTTCGCTATGTAAACAAAGCTTTTGTTAACATTTTGAATATTGAAGTGAAAATTCCAATTCTAGACCTAAAATGAATGTGCTAAACGTTAGGAACTGTTTTTTTATGCTTAAAATGAATAAGATGATAGACAAATCAGCTTGAAAAAGGGTTTTTACTGGTATAATAATCATATGCAAACAAAAACAGGACACGAGCCTTGTTTACATGACAAAGAATCGTGAGCCCTGTATCTTGCTTATAACTCTACGACTGACTCTTAAATTTCATTTGATCATTTAAAATGCATTTCTAAAGCATTATAAGAAATAAAAACAGAAAAATAGAATTTGACCAAAATCGTGACCACGCCCCTTAAAGAGGGTTGGACGGTCGTGGCCATCTTTATCTTCTTTACAGCTGTAGATGTAGAGCTCTGTTTACAAATACAGAAACACTTTTAAATTTCAAATCTATTTATTTGGATTTTTCTTCACTACATGATGGTTTATGATAAAAAAATATATATATCATATTTAAAACTTACAGGCAAATCTGATGGGTAATTTGATAAACACCAGCCTCCTAAAGTTATCACAAGAGCGCTATAAAACTTATTCCCTATACAACTTTCACAAAATCTGTTTTAAGTTAATATTGTGTTCTTTACTTATTTCTTATTAGATTCATACTAAACAGTTTATCTATATATAATTGTAAACAAACAAGGTTTGGTGTGATAAAAATATAAATGAATTTCTGAACATAAAAGAAGTTTCAGAAAAACGCAAAACATGAATGAATATTTATTTCGTTGTCTAAAATATATTTCATAATGTTGTGATTAGATCAAAGATTACATTTATAAAGCAATATGAGCTGCAATTTTATGTCGGAATTTTTTTTATTGTGAAATTGTAAATTACCACTTAAATGACCAACAAAACAACTGCTTGCAAATTTTCTGTCATGATTTTGTGCACAAGCCATGCGCGGATCCGGACTTTTTTCCGGGGGGGGGTCCAAAGGTTATTTGAGTTTGTCAGGGGGTCCGAGCCATATTTTGACAATCTTTTAATGTAATTTAAAGAAATTTGAATTTTGCAGGAGGGGGGTCCGGACCCCCTAACCCCCCCTCTAGATCCGCGCATGCAAGCTATTTTCAGGCTCTGATTTGAACATGCAGTTTTACATTATTGTCGTCTTTGCAAAAACTGGTTTGCTATATAAATGTATTCCATTGAACAGAAATAATGATTAAATTTAACAATTTTTTATAAAAAAAAAATGTTATTTACCGTAAAAGTTGAAGTAACTGTTAACAATTAAACTTAATAATTATCATACTAGCATGTTTTGGCAGCACAATAAAACTCTCAAAAATACAGCTCATATTGCTTTAAGAAGAAACAAGAAAAAAAGAAATGAGATATATCCATGTATATACTTTGTTATCACACACAATTAATGTAACGTTTCATTCAAGAGATAGACCTGTACCACATAAATTCATGCAAACACTATAATTCTTACATGTATTTTTTAATCTTAATTCTTAACACTAAATAAGTCATATATTTATACTATTCAGATATTCAATTCACAAATAATACCCAAACTACTATCAATTTAATGTGACTGTATAGTTAGATCACTATCTATACTAATTTTATACAATTATAGCCTTTTCATGAGGTCAATACATGGTTTTATAGACCTGATGAGAGTATATCGACCGAGGACTAAGTCCGAGGTTGATATATTTTCATCAGGTCTATAAAATCATGTATTGACCGATTTCAAAAGGCTATAACTGTTTTATTATAATAAATCAAAAACTAATTCTCTTTAACTCTTCAAGCGTATAGTAGTGAAATATTTTGTTCATAAGTAAAGGTGTTGATTTCGCTATTATGACGTAACAATGTCGCACATGCCAAAACCAGTATTTTGTCATGAAAAATTATTTTTAGTATAGGGAGGTCAATAAATTTTCTATTTTTAGTATAGTGAGGTCTATAACAGAATTTATAGCACGGTAATGTGACAGCAATCGACCAATCATATGCTTGGGAAAAATACGATATTATAATAAATATTATTGTAGCTCTACAATTCACAAATAATATACTTATGTTATTATTCAAATACATGATTATAGTTAGATATGTATACTATATTATATATACTTGTAAAATGTATGTAACTTGACCTATTATACCAGGAGAGGATATACATAGGCTAGTGAATTTTTTCAATAAAATATGTTTAAATTATAATTCTTTTTTGCAATCATGCATTTAATTACATGTATCTACACGTAGTTGTATTTATTTAAATAATTTTGTAAATCGTAATAATCAATATTATGAAAATGATCTACCATTATGTATTTCTTAATCCTTCCTTATGTAAGAGGGGATTTTTAGACTGTATAAATCTCCTTTAGAAGAAGAGCTTTGAGTACTTTACAAAAAAAAATTAGATTATTGGGAATAAAACATTGCTTGTGACAATTACAATGTACGTGTATTGTCATGTGCAAATTTAGTTAAATGAAAAAATATTATTTTTTCATTACCGAATGATAGTTTATGGCTTAATTAATCATATCTAAAAATTCAAAGTAGATATGATGGGTAATTTGTTGACCATCCAACTTCCTTAAGAGGGTTTGAAGGTCGGGCCAATTGTACATGTACATCTTATGCCTAGATTTATTGACTATCTAATTCTTCATGCAACAAATGTAGCGTATGGTTCAGATAATTCATGATCCTATTATTAATAGAGCAACACAAACTTGGTGTGTTTTTCTAAGATTATCATTTGAGTAATTCAAATTTTGCGTGTGTTTGCGTCATTAATATTTCTTAATTAACAAAGCGTTATTCTTTTGTAAGGTAAAAATCAATAACAATGCCGCTAATTAACGACGGCCATTGTCCTCGCGCATTTACCTGGTTTCCGGGCACTTTTAATGCCGGTAGAGACATGCCAGTAATTATTTTACATAATTCGACGTTAATAGGTGTTATGATTAAATCGTAATCTGATTGATTTAATAACCAGTCATATGATTGTGACGTAATAATCTGCCCAAAACGAGAGAAGTAGTTCAGCAAAATCAGTGCGTTAGGGCCTATAGACAAGGAGCGGAAAGCAAGACAAGACAAACATTATTAATACACGTAGTTGTGCGTCTAAAGCAAAAACCGAATGCATTATTACAAGAAAGCAACTCCGCATCTCTAAAGTAAAACTAAAGACGGCGTAGAGTGCACGGATGGATCGCTACCCTTAATCTACGTAAAGGGGCCAGCTCAACACAATGTTTGTCAACTCCAGCAAATGGTTTTGGGGAGGGTTTTCAAAACCAGGCAAAGTAGTTCTTGAGGATACAATTCAAATTCCCATCGGGGTCGTCATCACCAGTGCCAACCTGCTCTCCGTCGTGGCCCTCTACCGGTGTTCCAGACTCAGTTTTCAGATCAGGATTTTGGCCATCAACCTGTGCGTGTCCGACATCTTAATAGGACTTAGCATGGTTCTCCCCGCTCGCACTTATTACATCAACAACTGTCTCTACAAGAAGTACATCACCTCGGCCTTTCTCATCGTCTCCTCTCTGACTGTTACAATGATAAACTTGGATAGGTGTCTAGCCATTCACTACGGGATACGGTATTACATCTACATGAACAAGAAGGTCCTGACATCCATTTGTGTGGCCTTTTGGGTCTTCAGCATGGGTTTAAGCTACCTAATGTATTTCAATCCGAACAGCAGATTTGGAGTTTCCTGTCAACCTATATTCTATGTTCCAAAGAACAGCGTGACCATCGCTGTCAGCGTATTTCTTGTGCTGAATATCGTATCCAATGTGGTCATGTTCATTTACCTGGTACGGACCGTGCACAATAGCTTACACGTGTATCAAAAAAGGTACGGCCACGTGATTAACAACTACCCGGACCAGGCCATTGTGATACAGAAACTTGTGGTCATCACCGGCTGTTTCATAGCATGTTCGATGCCTTACATGATAACCACGTTCCTGGGTTCCGACATTGCCTTCCGCAAACAGGCGCACATAATCACCAGCATCATTTTCACGATGAACAGTGCAATCAACCCCTTTCTGTACGTGTGGAGACTGCAAGAGACGCGCTACCAGATGAAACGTCTGCTGTGCTTTTGGAATCAGAGTTACGCAGAAAAACTGGAACAGAGGAACAAGGAAGACACGGCCACTTACTGTATCAACGTTGTTGACTCGTCATAGCATAAAACGTTAAAATGCAAGATAAGATTATTTATTAAATTATTTGTTATTATTTAAGAATTGCTAGTTGAATTCATAAATAAACCAGTCATTTTGAATAGCGTATCTTTGTGATATTTTCCTACGCCATTTTTCCGCCAAAGATATAGTCCTTGTTTTATTCAAAACTTTGATTACTATTTCTATGCCAAGTTATACGAAAGATAAATATGATGTTTAATTTTCCTTACATCTTAATAAAATGGCCTTTGTTTTGAATAAACTTTCATTCTTTGATAAGTTGAAAAAAAAATCCAGAGAAAATTGCTTTAAACGTTTTTGCGACCTAGATTTTGAATTTGATAATTTTTGAAATCGTACAAAAGCGGAAAAATACGATATTTAGTGAAAATCCTTAAATAATGTTTTGAGTCGGTATAAGGGTCAATCGGGAAAGCGAAAAAAAAAAAAACAACTAATTTTTATATTTCCGCAAACAAAGTTTGGGGGGTATATACGAATCGCCTTGTCCGTCTGTCTATCTGTCTGTCTGTCTGTCTGTCTGTCTGTCCGCCCGTCTGTGCAATCGTGTCCGGTCAAATATCTTTCTTATGTAGAAACATTGGAAGTTTTTACTTCACACAAAGATTGCTTATTACCTGAGGATGTGTCATGATTTTGACCCATGGTCATTTGGGCAAGTTCAAAGTAACTGGAAGAAAAAGTGCAAAATACGTGTTTGGTCAATATCTTTTTTATGGAGAATCATTGGAAGTTTTTAGTTCAAGGTCAATGGAAGTTAAAGTGCAAAATTCGTGTACAGTCTAATATATCTTTCTTATGGAAAAATATTGGAAGTTCCTACTTCACATGAATATTGCTTATGACCTGAGGGTGTGTCATGACATTGACACAGGAGTAGTTGTTTAAAAAAATGCATTATAATTCCCGTATAGGCAAGGTCTTGTAATCTTATGGTAAATGATAAGAAGCTAAAATTTGACAAAGATTGCTTGTAACCTGTTAATTGAATTGTATTGATCTGAGCTTTGGTCATTTGTGCAATTTCAAGGTCACTATAAGTAAAGTGGTGCATCCATTACTTTCCAGTAAAAAAATACTTGAGTTATTATATTTTCTAAGTATTTGTAGTATTTGATATTTGAGTCCCATTTCTCGATACAAATTGATGCAATTATGGTCAGTGTTTATCCTATTAATCACTGTTTAAAATGCATCGAAAACATAATATTAAGCTTTAAGAAATAATAATGAAGTCGAAGATATTATTTTTATTTTTTTTTTCACAATTAGGTACATTGTATGAAACAAAGTCAACATTGGATATGTGATTATTGATGATAAATTCAAACAATTTTGTAGTTGCACGATGCCATTAAACACTTTAATTGAAAATGTTTTTGAGATGCCGGGGTATCATACATATGGTATGTCATCGTGTTTAAAATGTTTTGTGAATCTGACACGCATATGATATGTACAGTGGATTTACTTCGCTATATTCCTAATTCGTAATATTCGTATAACGAATTCGTTATAATCAGTATTGCGAATTCGCTACATACATGATTTTTTTTTATTGTACAAGGTACGATTCATGCTGATTAAGGCATAGAAAAAAAACATTCTTTCGATACCTAAAAAATGTGTTTTTAAATTTGAAAATTTATGTGAACAGAAATTCATGCACAATTTTATGTTAACTGGTATTGCTTACTTTTGAAGCTTTCAAGAAATTCGTTTTAAATTTCGTTCTTTTTTACCCTTACGCGCTATATCCGTAAATTCGTTATATCCGAATTCGTTATAACCGATACCTTTTGCAAGGATTTGTGAAAGATTTGCTGGGACTTAATCTATTAAACTTCGACCGCTACATATATATCCGAGATGTCGCTATATCCGGTTTCGTACTGAACGAGTTTTACTGAAATATATTAATATACAAATATTGACTAGGGTTGAGGGCAACATTGATCATATTAAGCCCCCGAGGGACGAAATATTGCCCGACGTGAATAATATATAGTACTTAAAAACTTTGTGATTCTTGGACTGTATTGATTTGTGTTCAGAATGTTTTGTTGTTGTATGAAGGGTAGAAGGGTAAATGACATGTGTATAGAAAGTTTATAGTTATAGTATATAATGATATTGTGAATGTAGTGATATACAATGTAGGGATGTCTCTAGTCCTGCTAAAACACCACTACTGCAGGGTCCATGTACAGTACTGTAGAATTAGAAAAATCCTGCATAACAGGTTAACTGCCTGTATATTGAACTAGATATATAGACTCTACCATTCATTCTAACACATGCTGATTGGACGTATCTGTCTGTTGGTGGTGTCAACAACAAAGGTAAGGTGAATCCTGGTGGACTCTCAAAACTGTAAGAGAGAATCAAGCTTGTATTGGTTGTGTTGTAATACTCAGACTGAGACATGTCCGTGATCAATCGGTGGTTGTTTGACTAGCACATAAAGTCCACATCTGATCCTTTCAGTCTGAATCCTTCTCTACAACTTCCACTCATCATTTCAATGACACCATCGGGTCTCCTCACCATTTCACTGATGTCCCATGTCTCTCCCCTCTCCCCTCCCCTCCCTTCCCCCCCCCCAAACCCCGATGGCAACTTGTTGTGAGATCCCTATTATCCGACACATCCTCACAAAAACTGGCAATTGTTTTGTTTTTTAATTGGCAAGTTTGTTCTCATATTTTTATTGCATTGTATGAAAAAGAGTTGTTATAAACATGAATCATTGTTTGGTGGAGCTGTTGGGATGTTAGAAGTCCGGGCACAGATCAAACACACATCTCTTCAGTTTCAAATTACATATGTCTTTCCTTGTATGGAACATATTTTACAGAAAAATCTTTTAAGAAACTATCTAATCTTATAATACACAAAATTTCAGAATGCTTAATGGCTGACGCAACACCCCTACCCCCCCCCAAAAAAAAAAACCACACACACAAAAACAAAAACCACACAAAAAACAACAACACAAAAAAACTCCAACATTTTTACATATTTTGTGCTCGCGTTACTAAATAAAATTATAATACAGTAGTAATATTTTGGTAAAAGTTATCTGTCTTGTACGCATATCATTACTGACCTTGCACAGGCACCTGACGAACATTTTTTTTTGTTCTCATGAATAATTGAGGCTCTGTTCCGATTGGCTCCTTCCCACTTCCTTCAAGGAAATCTCCCAAATCACGGTAGTGCTTACGCATGCATCTTTTTTTCATAACATGAACTTGGTTATCATACATATAAAAAGACTTAATTCTACCTTCTCTAAGGCGAATTTTAAATTAATTCATCCTTATTCATGAATATGACAAAAGTTCAATAATGCGGCCGACGGTTAGAAAGCCGCACGTGTACAAGACTGACGTTATATATCGGATATATTTAGCATCATTTATGTTTGTTTCAAGATCATTATAAAAGAGAATTATGCCAAGTATAATTAAAGCTTTTTTGCTGTTCTCAGCTATGGTAAAACTCAACTTAAGTGAGAATCTGACAATTAATATATCATAATGAAGCAAAGTTTTTTTTTTAAATTATTGAATAATGACAAAAAAAATTCGCAACGGAGTAGTGATTATAAAAGATGGTATCTGTATGATTTACAGTGATTACAATCTTAATGAAGTCGTGGTACAATCAAGATGAGTAGATGAACCTCAAAATAACGTCCAAGATCATCTGATAAATCTAAGTTATCGTACTAATAGATAAATTTCATAATGAATCGTGTGATGAAAACATATAAATCTTCAAGCCAAAGAAATAGGTCGATTGGTTCTATTCATTTATTAAAGATGGACAACAGAAAGATAATATTTTCAAGTTCATCAGTTTTTTTATTAGCATGCCTTAAGATCACTAGGTATGTTTATTGATCACATCAAAACCACAAAATAAAAAAAAAATGCAGAACACGCATCAGACACTTAGAAAAAAAATTCTGTGTAATTTAACAAATTAACCAAAAAGAAACGAAAATAATTATCCAATTTTAAGACAATTGCAAATTAAAATTATTGTAATATACCGTTTAATTAAAAAAAAAAATTATGAATACTCTATGTGCCTACCGTCAGTGGTAGTTTGTATACATCTATACGTTTGACATAATAATTCATTTTCTGGTATTAAAATATATATATATAAGTTCACTTAAAAATATTTTATGAACCACAAATTATATTTCATTTAAAAAACCACGAAAAACTAGACTAGAGTTATATAAATGCAAATAATGCCCGATCAAATAAAATTTTTGAATCCCCCCCCCCCCCCCCCCCCCCCTTCGTAAGTACGCACGCATTACTGGCATTCTCTGAGGTTACTGGGTCGTTTATATTGCTCGGGATCGGAGATTTTCCAATGCAGGTACCTGTAGACGTTTCATATGAATTGACCGTCACATATCATACCTCACGTTTAACGTAAGTATATATTACTATTTTTAAAATCATTTTAAAACCACGGTTTACAAGGGTACACGCATTTTATCTTATTTTTAACTGCTCGTGCGTAAGAACCATCGCAGAAGCAAGAACAGGGTTTGTGTTGAGACCGTTAAACTTTATGTGAATGTATAGAATTGTACGTACATGTACATGTACACACAAAAATGGACCAAAAAATATTAACTATACATAAAAATAGATAAATTTACATGTGCACATGAATATTTTCATATGTTATCTTTTTCTCGGCCTGAGGTCGATTAAAATAAACAGTTGATAACGAGAGGGGGAAAAAAATACACGTTCAGAATACGAAAGTAGGACGGTTTCTGGCATCTCGAACCCAACGTTATTTTTCGAGGAACCTACTCAACTAATATGTACATGTAGGTGGTTTGCCGATGTGAGGGTAGAAAATTGTTACTACTGGTCATAAGACCACAAACTGAAAACAGACTAGCATGTAAATTAAATTTTAGAATTTTAAATTATAACTTTAATTTATTTGATATTTTTACCAATCATAATGTTTGCAAGTTTGTTTAAGTTACAAAGTGTAAACATGTAACGAAAAAATTATTTTATTATATTCAACATTATTTCAAAAGTTGAGCTTATTTAAACTTTGAATAAAACCAGTTTTCATCTCATGATCATATAGACTATTTAAATTCAAAAGAAAAAAGAATGTTTATTTTTTATAAGGTAGTCGGATTTCAATATTAAAAAAACAACATTAATTTTTGTGTGTGAGGATTTCATTTTCAATTTCTTTCTCATTGATTGCGAAAAGCATATACTACTATGCCCGGTGTTCGAATATCTGTGGACCCCCAGGAGGCCTTAATAGATGAAGAAGTGGACATCCGAGTAATGGGACTTCCCCCGAATGGAAGGATCACTATCAAAGCCTCCGTCAAAGAGGGTGACATCCTGATGTCGTCCTATGGGTGTTACACGGCCACAGCGCAGGGCATTGTCAGTGTGAGGGACCAGGCCTCATTGGAGGGGACATACACAGGTCAGTGATATACCTAACCTATGACCCCCCCCCACCCCCCACTCACACACACAACCGGCCCCGACTCTAAATTTAGATTTTGGAAATTGACAATCTGATTAAAATCAGATCCTCGATGCTCCCGCTCGTAGCGACATATCATTAAAACGGGAGCATCGAGGATCTGATTTTAATCAGATTGTGGAAATTGATATTTTATTCATAAATTAATTACGGACCCCGAAACTTCCTGCAATCTTCTATAGTCCTAAGACCAAGTACAACGAACACATGCTCTGCTAACTGCAGGTCTCTAGCTCCCGATTTGAAAAAATTCGGATGGTCTTCCATTTGATTTTTTGTCAGATCGGCAGCTACAGACCTGCAGCTAATGCTCTGCATAATACACGTCAGTGCTTTTGTAAATGCAAGGCTATGTTTTCTGTTAGAACACCGAGTTACAAATTAAACGCAAACATGTCATTTATCGTTTTGAAAGTACCTGTGTGTATATGTGGGGGGGGGGGGGGGGGTGTGGATGGTGTGTTAGACCTACTCCGACATTTGGCGAGCATAAAAAAAACCTTTGCATTGTTAAGTAGGGCGCATATGGGATAATATCCTCGCATCTCATAATAAGATGTGACCCTTAAATTAACTTTCAATATCATATTTCGATTCATTTTACAAAAAGATATGCCTCAAGCCTGTTACAGTCACCACCTCCTCCACCCACCTTTGCTTCGTGTTTGAACTGTTTTACATGACTTGTATCAGTAGGGTTTGTAAATCAAAATAAAATATGTACTAGTACGTGTATGAAATATTGGGACTTGTTTTGTCAAGTGATAATGACAAGTTAAACGTGTCAAAAATAAACGGAGGTTTACATGTGTTTCAGAGAAATGATGTGAATAGCGATATGGATTTGGGTTCTGAATTTTAACACCAACACTTTACAAATAAACACAGGTTATTGACTGAATCACTGGTGAATGAATGAACAAAATTGTTATGATCTGTAACACATCACATATCTTCCGGAATATCAACTAGTTCATCACTCAAAGAGGTCAGCCGATTTGAGACGAGACATTTATTTTCCAGATCTAGACATACAGTTAATGTATTAATAATTTATGTATACACACGTATAAGGTATTCGAGAAATGCCCACCAATGCTGATGTCTTCACGCACTGCTTAATATACAAGTCCCGCAAAGGATTGATTACTAGTATATTGTTTACTCTTTTTTTAATGAAATACTTCGTATGTTGTGCATGTAATGGGTGTAAATTATATAAAATACTAACATTCCATGCGCGGATCCAGAAAATTTTTCCAGGGGGGGTCCGAAGGGTAATTGTGTTTTCCCGGGGGGGGGGGCCGAGGCATATTTGCGATAATTATACTATGTAAGTTTAATAAATTTTCATTTTCCAGGGGGGGGGGGAGGGTCGGGACCCCCCGACCCACCCCCCCTCTAGATCCGCGCATGCATTCTATGTGAAAAAACATTTATACCAACACGCAAAGTTCTATAATTTACATCGCTCAATGCAATATGTAAGACGTTTGGCTTCACTGCGCAAAGTCTACCCGTCTGCTATATTACTGACCAAGCAAATCCGAGTGAAAGTTTTCTCAATTTTATTTGTCGTGTCGTATAGTGGTATCACATCAGGTATCAAAATAAATTCTATCTCTAACAAAATGACATGAGTATATTTATATACCCCTTTCGACTATGACGGACAGTTTCAGTTAGTCATGACCACCTGTGCTGATCATGATTAACTTAAGGTGGCTCACTACACCTTGAAATATTTTCTCAAATCAGCAGAAAATGACTTGATTATGAAAGATATCATAATGGATAACAAATATTTAAGTCAAATAGGCAAAAATATGTGCAATTTTGGATGAAAAATTACATTTTCGAAAATTTAATTTATTTAACATGAACAAAAGCTCCAGGCGGATTCGAACTCATAATCTGCGGTTCAGAAGCCCAATACTTTAACCACTGAGCTACGACGATATACAACCCATTCGAACGATATAAACAGTTTAAGAATCATCAACACCCCGTGACTTCTACTTTTTATGACAGTTCGTCACAACATGGCGATTTTAGGGCATTGTGAAATAGTTTATATCGCCCAAATCTGTTGTCTATCTATGTGACGCGATGTGTGTTGCTTCGGTCTACCAACCCTCAGGTCCCGAGTTCGAATACAGCAGGGACTTTTATTTTCATGAACAGCGGTAAAATTAAAAAAGTTGACTTTTTTCCCCAAAATTGAAATTTGTTCATTTTCAAACCGAACACATGCTAAAAGTCCATATCTTTAAGTAATTTAGAAGAATGGACTTGAATGCAGAACTTTCCCCAGGTGTGTGGAGGACCCTTAACAAAACATTTAATTCGCCATTTTGTGACGAAGTGTCTTAAAAGTTATAAGTCTAGGTGTAGTGAGGTACCTTAAATTCGAAAGCTGTATTTTAGTTCCAAAAACAGTATCAGTATCAAAACTGTCAAAAGAAAGTGAGCGCACAAGATTGTAAGTTTGCAGGAATCATCGACACGAATCAATTTGGATTTAAATGTCTATAACCTCGAAAGGCTATGGTGGCAGGGGATAGTTTTTTTGGTTGAGGAAATGTGAGGCAGATACTGCTCATATATTTGATCTCATTATTCAGTCGATTTTTAAATTTGCTAAAATTGGTTTGCATGCACGGGACACATGGTCCCGACTCTTGAGAATTTTTAAACATTTCAGAATAAAACAAGTACAACTTACATATAGCACTATATAGAATAGCTAGGGACGGTCTCAAAATTTTCTGTAAAATTACCCTTTTTTCACATTTTCACGGGTCCAGCACCACGCTCCAGTCCCGAGCAACTGCCATAAACTACCATAGAATGTGTTGCTTAATGTATACCTATGCAAATAATCACCAATTAATGGGGGGTCAATCACCTTCTTTTCGAGTGACATTTCGTGTTCTGAACCCACCCCACTTTTCAAGCACAAAACCGAAAGTGAACATTTTGGCCACAGTTTCGCATTTTCATTCCATATCTGATGAAAAGTGCTACCAGTATTAAAGTGTCATATATCAATAAAATTGACATTGGCTCCTCTATCCACAAAATGAATGCAATAAATATTCTAGCAATTTATACCCATCAAATAACCAGCCAAACCTCAGGTTCTCCCTTTATTTCAAAATTTTGACCGGGTCTTTCGTTCGAAACTATCCCCTGCCACCTATGTACAGGTATGAACAAAAATTGATTACTCAAACTATATTATGTTGGGAGTCGAAGTACATGTCTATTCCGGTTATTAAAAAAAAACTCACAAGCGTTCTAAAAATGGCAATGAGGGGTAAACCAATAACTAGTTATACTGGAAATGTTAATACAAACATATTTTAATTCAGTTATATTGTATATTTTAATAAACTAGTAATAAGAACAGGAAATAATAGTGTTCATACGGCAGAAATCAATAACGGCAAATTATAATATACCGGTATTCTATATTACAATATAATGTTATATCAACACACATTTAAAACAAAATAAGTTAAAAAAAAAAAGAAAAAAAAAAGATCCCCAGTAGGATTTGAACCCAAAATACTGCATGATTGTATTCACTAATCCAGGACGAAACCAGTGAGCCATGCGAGAATTTATGTGGTATATAGTAGTGATTGAAACAACATTATCATATCAATGGACTTTGTTTTTTATCCTTCAAAAAATATTTTGAAAAAGTACATAATTAGTCATCTCTGGGTCATCTCTCCATCTTTTTTTAAAAAGCGACATTTTTAATGCTGAAATATGTCATCTTTACACGGTTCAAATTTGTGGAGGGAAGACCCAGAGAGAACAAAAACAACAAAACAAAATCATTTAAAAACAGCTGTAAATAAGAAGGATTTTGCATAAATTGCATCGTGTTGCTATATTTAGACCCATATTATGATAAAACCTTTTGCATTACAAACATTTTTCTACCCATTCCACGTCCAACAGAAACCAAATAACGGTTATAATTCGAAAAATGTGCAAAATTAAATGATGAAATTTCCACTCTCCTTGTGCACCCATATTCCTGCCGAATCTACATCTTAAGCGCTCACTTTCTTTCAATCATAGCGTCGTGTGATGCGGGCCTATGGTCACCCACATCAGTACATAGCATGAGTAAAAACATGAGTATATGTCAAAGGTCGACAGAAAACATGTAATTCGTGATAAGCGTACAATAGCAAAACATCTATAAAGCCTGCAATTACGGTAAATTTAGTACTCTCGTCCCATACCTGGCCGTATGAGATCATACTACTGCGCAATCAAATTCAACTGTACTTCCCGAAGGACATTTCCAAAATAGTGATTAATAGGTTAAAATTCATAATAATTGCACAGTTTATGGATATTTTAATACACTTTTTCACAGTGTTCACTAGATTCTGTTATTCGTATAACATGGGTACCCTTGGATAGAGATTCGGCGCGGACGGCGAGATGACTCCTCGCGGAATTCTCTGCGTTCCTCTGATTCACAGACATTGCGGCCTTCTCTACCAAATACCTTCTCGCGAGTTCAGGGTCCGGTTGGTAATATTTTTTCCAGGGAGATTCTACATCTTCCTTTTGTTCCGTAAGTCGGTGTGCCAAAGTTTCCGATATTATTCCTGTGCTATGGACAGTTTTACGGGCTTCCAACTTTCCGTTTCGGCGGGGTTTCTTTGGGGCTGAAATGTTCCTTAGCTCGATAGTCTGATTAGAAGTCTGTGTCTCGGGGTTAACACAACGGTAGGACATACCTTAAATTTTTTCTTGTCTTTCCTTTGTACTTCGCTTATCCTGGTCACGGCACCAAAATAATAATACAGATGTAAGACGTTTGGCTTCACTGCGCAAAATCTACCCGTCTGCCTATTATTAACCAAGCAAATCCGAGTGAAAGTTTTCTCAATTATATTTGTCATGTCGTAAAGTGGTATCACATCAGGTATCAAAATAAATTCTATCTCTACCAAAATGACATGAGTATATTTATATACCCTTTTCGACTATGACGGACAGTTTCGGTTAGTCATGAGCACCTGTGCTGATCATGTTTGTAGATTCAGTGATTAAACTCGAAAGCAGTATTTTAGTTATAAATACAGTATCAAAATTGACAAACTGTCCATCACAGCGTCGTGTGATGCGGGCCTACAGTCACCCACATCGGTACATTGCAAAAGTAAAAACATGAGTATATGTCAAAGGTCGACAGAAAACATGTAATTCGTGATAAGCGTACAATAGTAAAACCTCTATAACGCCTGAAATTTTGGTAAGTATTATAATAGTACTCTTGTCCCATACCTGGACGTACATGTATGAGATCATACTACTGCGAAATTAAATTTAAACTGTACTTCCCGAAGGACATTTCCAAAGTAGTGATAAATAGCCTAGGTTAAAATTCATTATAATTGCACAGTTTATACACAATTGTTTTCGTGTTCATATTAATAGCTTTTATCAAGGTCAGAGAATAGTCATCGGTTTACAAATATTTCCCAGTATCTGTATATACCGGTATAATATATTCAAATGTTTGTCTTAAATACAAAAGATATGTCATTTCATGTATTCATTCGTTTCCCAACAGAATACGAGAAAATAAATTTTAACGTCGTTTTAACGTTGAAGAAACACAAAGGATTCAAATTATATGTAGTATTACATGTAGCTTTTATTTCTCTCATACTGAACACAACCGGGAAATTAAATATTAAGCTTATGCTTCCGAAATCTTTTGTCCGGAATACTGATTTTGTTTTCTCATATATAGTTTCTTTTGATTTCCAAGACTACTTTCACTTCAGGCGTAGAACCCATGGGACTATTCTGGAGTCTAAAATGGGAACCAAGCTACACCAGGAAAAGGAGATTGGTTAGATATGACGTGGACACGCCCCTCATTGTGACGTTATCCGTGATTGACGGCCACTATTCTTGGGAGGATTTGTTTGCTCCGTCCATCAGACCACTTGCGACTGTAGAGGTGCGCAGATGGTACAAGCATAAGAGTGTTCGGAGAATAGAAGTAAAGCATGGATCGACAAGGGGGTCCCTGTTCATTCCCCCTGGTGAGTGAAATGAATATTGCTGGTTCCGTAAAAAAAAAAAAACCCGATCGAGTTTTGAAGTGGCATATTAGTTTTTCATACTATATTATTTATGTGATATTTAAACAATAAAATGCTTTCTTTGGTGATTCCTGCGGGATATGCATGATGGTGGCGACATTGTAGAAAAAAAATATAACTCGCGTTAGCGTGTTATTTAATTTTTTCTGCAATGATCGGTACCTTCATAACCTTCATGAATTATCAAAGAAAGCATTTTATTGTTTATATTTACATCTTTCTTTTAACAAATTAATACATTGATTGTAAAAAGTAAGTAAAGTTAACTACTGTTAATGTACATCAGTACGTTAGCTAAAAGAAACAGATAAATCGCCTCCTGTGGGAATTTGAGTATGACATCATGACTGCAGTCCGTGATTTTACTGTGAAGGTTTCGACCAATCGATATACGGGGCATATAGTCTTGTCAGTTTCTACAGAGCAATAAATTACGATCAATTTTCATAAGAGATATATGGAATCATATTTGTTCATATAAAGTAATGAACTTGAAAGTATACAATTTTAGTTAAGCTAAAATGATTTGTTACAATTATAAATAGAATTGACTTTCTTTTTTTTTTTTTTTTACTTCAGTACAATACTAGTATTTTTGGCATTTACGTGTGTATGTCCTCGTGTATACCGCCGTACGGAATGCATATATGCATATAGAAAACTCTTAATTATTTCATGTTTACTATCAAAATTGAAGATTTAACGATTTTTTTTATTTAAAAAAATGTTAAACTAATATTCGTAAACAGAATTATAACTTGTTGAGAACGACTCTACTAACTATAGTTTTGTAAAATACCCTCATATCGAGAATTTTGTTTATGATGATTGTCATCAGATACAACCTTGTTGATTAATCAGCTCCCTTTCCCAGGTTATATCTTTTTATTAGACGACTTTGGTCTGTCGCGACCGGGAATCGAACGTTACAACCGCCAACACACGTAGCGAGCCGTCTACCAACCGGCCCTGAACAACATGGTAGTAATCAATGTTTGGCTTTTTTTTCTTACAGGACGTGGACCGTTCCCAGGGGTGATTGACATCATGGGGGCCGGAGGAGGGTTACTTCATTACCAAGGGGCCCTCTTAGCTTCCAAGGGATTTGTTGTGTTGTGCCTGGCTTATTATAAATATGACGACCTGCCTAAAAAACCACAAGACGTCACGTTCGATTATTTCATAGTGAGGACTACGTTTTTCTTTAATATATGTATTTAAGAAATAAAGAGTATTCTTGAAAAGATCACCGGGATATTAACGGGGTTAATACGTGATCAAATCTTCTGAGAAGCCCTCGGGCTTCACTGGGTTTAATTACATGTACGTACCCAACCAACTTCATATACCCATTAACTTATCAACATAGCTGTACAGTGTATACTACTTAAATCTGCATGTGCATTGGAATTTAATGACAGACTGAGTCATCTATTTTTTTAAACTAAGCTTGAAAAGGTAAAAAGTTTCATTCTGTTGTGACTTTATCAATTAGCAGACTTATTAATACATTGTTACAGAAGTTTTAGTACTTAGAGACCCTAAAACGTATTGCCAATCACTTGCACGCGGTTTAGTTTGGTACGATTCATGTCTATGAAACGGTACGTTTTTTAACGATACAGTTCCAATTATAATTTATTTTTTTTGCAATAATCGCAAGAAAGAAAGCATTTCATTGTTTTTATTTACATCTTTCTTTTAACAAATTAATAAATTGATTGTGAAAAGTAAGTTAAATTAACTCAATTACTGTAAATGTACATCAGTACGCTAGATAAAAGAAACAGCCAAATCGTCTCCTAATTTGAATCTAGCATCATCATGATTTTTTCGCGCAGTCCGTGATTTTTTTAAGGTCGCTGTAGATTTCGACCGATAAACTGGGCGTGTTGATATCAGTCCTGTCAGTTTCTATAGAGCTATGAATTAAGGACGGCGGACCCAATTCATTTCCAAAATAGATTTTTTATTCAAATTTTTATATGTTAATCAGTTAATGGCGGGTGAAAATCAATAAAAATACATTATCATCGACTTCTTTATTTTTCTGGGGGCGTTTCAAAATTTGGATACGAAAATCCTCAGATATAATAGAAAGTAACAGGAATTTTCTGGGGTGTGGGATAAAAACTTATATTTTAAAAATTCTGCGATAGATTTTTTACTCTAATTAAATTGGTTATATTAAGGAGACAATTAGCTTACCGATGAACAGAAAAAAAATGTAGGTCATCGACCTAAGTTTTTTGAGGGGTTGTGTCAAAGTTCACTGCATGGTTCATTTTTCTTCAGAAATATCATTGAGAAAGGACATATAATTAATTATTGTCTGACGTTACATTAACTGCTATATACATAAATATTATTAGGTTAAGATATAAATTCAATATCTACCTAAATAATAACACTATAAACTGTCTTTTGGGCGTTTTAAGATTTATAAACCGTGGAAATATAACGGACTTGTCGCAAACAGAGAAAATTCGGACTTTTTTTTTTTCCTTAACTTTTCGCCACTTAAAATATTTCGGCATCACAAATTATGTTTAGTAGAATGAAAAATTTATAATTTTCTCTTATTCTGATGTACGTAATTACGACAGTCATATTCATAGCAGATGCGCGGATTTCTGCGCAGAGGTGCGAAATCTTGAATTGGGTTCGTCATCCTTAACTAAAGTTTCCGTATTAAAATATTAATAGGGAATCATACTCGGTAGCGTCACGTTTAAATATATAAAGGACCTTTGTTTTGTTTCTTCGTATGAATTAACATTATATTCAATTTTTTTCTCATCAACCTCGCGAGATACGCGAGGAAAACAAAAGGGACAAGGGACACGACTCTAAGGACCTCCGACGATACTATTTCACTTTTGGTTACCTTTTTTGTTTACAGGAGAGTACTGAGTGGTTTTTAGGCTTACCGGAAGTAAAGAATGATGAGATAGGTGTAATAGCAATTTCCAAAGGAGGCATGTATAGCTTAATGCTATGCATGCATTTCCACCAGGTAGGTAGGTAGAGAGAGAGAGAGAGAGAGAGAGAGAGAGAGAGAGAGAGAGAGAGAGAGAGAGAGAGAGAGAGAGGAGAGAGAGAGAGAGAGGGAGGGTGTGTGTGTGTGTTTGTGTGTGTGTGTGTGTGCACAGTAAAGAGCAACTGTAATCTAAAAGAAAAAAGTTCAAGATTAATTTCTTCATTGGCATGCATGTCTCAATATGTTTGTTTCCAAGAGAACGAAAAAGTGATAAAAGGAATTATTACAGGGGTAGTATAAATTAAAAAACATGCACACTATTTCAACATCATTATCCGGGTACTTTCATGTCTTTTCATTTTTTTTCCACTGAAGATAAAAGCAGTGGTGTTATCCAGCGGCGTGACTTTTGTATGTGATTATCCTTTGAAATACTCCAAGGGAGACATTCCAAATGCCGAGTGAGTAAATCTCTTTACTCATAATATGATGTTTTGTGTTCAGTGCGATGAAGTATCAACATGATTTTCGTAAAACGTGTCAATGACAAAGTGACAATATGTAAATAGTGCCTGCTTGGGAGGGTACCAGTTGAAATTGACACCCCGACAAAACCATTGTCAACCGACGCGAAGCGGAGGTTGACAATCGTTTTCGAGCGTTGTAAATTTCAACTGGTACACCCCCCCCAAACAGGCACAATTTATTTTATTATGCTGAATGTCTTAATTTTATAGCAAATTTTACTGCACGACGCGAGTTCTACGGCGAACCGTACGCGCATAATTTACGCGCATGTAACAATTCGTGCTATCGGCCCGTTGCCAAGTATGTTGCTAACGCTGAGGGTATGGGAACAGATTGTCAACTGCGTCTAAACCAATCAGATTTCAGTATTTAACATGAACGTATAATAACATATGTTGCATGTGTAAGGGATATTCGTAGCTTCGGGAATTAAACTTTTTAGAACTAATGCCAGCAATGGCATTTGTCATGTTTCAAAATATGTTTGAGACCTGCTTTTAGTCTCCTTTATATTTATGAATATTGCAATTAAAAATACGGTTATAACATTCCTTTTTGAATGAATTTCAAATTTTAAGGAAGCTGGGTAATCAATAGATTAGCCATCAGATCTTGATTAATTTTTTAAAGTATTTTTTTTTTAGTAAAGAAATATTCCCTATATTTTAGCTTTAAAATTTGAACATCTCTTTTAATCATATTTCAGAAATCTTCTTCTGAAGGAGATCACTATAGTCTGAAAATGACCACAAAACCCCAGCCCTCTTAAAAAGCGACGATGAAATCATTTATATTTTGGGTGTTTTTTCTCTAACAGGTCCGTGCTTCAAAACCTACGAACTACGTCTGAAGGCGACGAGGTGATCGCAGTCTATCAGCCCACTGTTGATGATTTTATCAAGGTAAATTTTGAATATGTCTTAAGCCAGCTACACCTCTCCATGAGCGACGCCTCTTTAGTTCACGAAGAGACTCGATAACCCCCCCAACCCCCAACCTCCTCTCCAACCTACTGTACCCTCACCCCACCTTATCCGTGAGTCGCTATTAAGGAGGCGATGTGGTCAACAAATTACACATTATAATTTTGAATCCGCAAAATGGTCACGACCGTCACGCTCTGTTTACCTCGGCAGAAACTCGATAATACGACTTTATATCACCCCTACCCTACCCCCACCTCTACCTTAACCATGAGTCTCTTCTAACTCACAAAAGTGACTCGACAATATGACTTTGTTTGTTGAAAGGTCTGGGAGAGTTCGGCGTCGGTCCTGTTTATTGTTGGTGAGGACGACAGGTGTCTGGACCCCGCCATCACGGACCGATTCTTACAGGTGGTCCCCGACGAATACAAACATAGGTTCCAGCTCTTCAAGTATCCGGACACCGGCCATATTATCGACCCGCCGTGCTCGCCCTGTTTCCGGACGTCGTCTCAAGGATTGAGAGGTACGTACATGTACGTGCACACCGGTAAATGAAATTACCTTTTGGAATAAGGAGGGATATTTGATCATGGCCCGACTGCGTTTACAATGATCATCTCCTAATATTCAAAGAATGATTCCTTATTACTTATAGTTAAGGAGACTGTATGGCTACATTTAGTAAAGAAAACCCCAGGATATTTTAGCTTTTAAATTTGATCATTTCCCAATATCTTTATACAGAGCTCTTCATCTTAAGGAGATTAAAATAGTCTAAAAATGGCCACGATCATCGAGCCCTCTAATATTGATTTTTTTAACAATTGTACGAATAAATATCTATTTTGTTTATATTGAAATGCTACGGTTTAAATGTATTTTCATTGGCGCTGTAGTACAGAAAATGGTGTATCGAAATTGACACAATCATAATTTTGATTCTGACTGGAATTTATATAATAATTATAAATAAATTTCGTTGAATAAATGCTCGAAACGTTATGTACATACATGTATGTGATATCGCCGCGGCCACAAGCGCCTCTCGTTTAACGGGTTTATAATAATAAAACATATAATATTAACGTTTAAGGGGTTAAACGCAATCTAATTAAAAATTAGATCTTTGATCCGCTCCTAATAGATCGCTACACACGCTTTGTGTAGCGATCTATTAGGAGCGGATCAAAGATCTAATTTTAATTAGATTGGGTTAAACGTTATCATAAAATATTCCATCTGTATCGAATAGAACATATCAAATGACCTTTGAAACATGCACATGGTGTAATTATAATTTACATTTATTTATTTATTTATTTATTTATTTTCGTATGGAGTTGTTGTCTGGGGCGGAAGTCCAAAGGGAATCAACTTGGCACAGGAAGAATTTTGGCAGCGAACTGTTGACTTCTTCTCCCGTCGTCTGGGGCGCGTGAACGCACGTGCGGTGATCCCACACAAATCCAGTAACCTGTAGATATGGAACAATGGATGGACAGTTGATAACCGTCTATACCTCTGAACCAGACTGAGTATTAGAACCATTATAACAAGATCTTGGACTTTCGGTAGGATGTAACTCTCTTTTTCTTGCGTCAAAACAAGTTAAAATGACGCTGGTTTCAAGTGAAATATGTATACACAGATTGCGTACATGTAGTCTTTGCTCAAGAGCCAGACAAATCTTAGTTGATTTCAAAGTGGCCAGCAATGAAATAGACAGGCCTACGTCACAATGCTGTTTGACACAACTTCACAAAGTCCAAGCTCCTGTTAAAATGGTTCTAAATGCAAGCCTACTGAAACTATTTGTATGGATAATGTTGAAAATCAGTTTGATATTTACTTGATTTAAGCATGTTTTGTTTGTCCCGGTTTTCCTACAGGCGAAATAATAACCGAAAATTACATTCGTTAACTATCTGTTTGATAATATTACGGACCAACGACGTAAGCTATATGATGTCATCAAATGAAACATAAAGTCGGTTCAAACGCCAAAATGAAAAGTGTACATTTATAGACAGTAACATGATATTTTTATCCAAATCATTAGAAATTTTAGTATGCCATCGTCGAGGATTGATGAATAGAAAATTAATGAACTTGAATCAAATTGTCATGATGGGATCATCGAATGATCATTTTTTTTTTTGTAGTTTAACGATAATTATTCATATTTCAACGTAGTACCGGTATTTTGCAATTTTACTTTATGATTTGAACATATTTTTATTGTACAAAAATACAATTGGGATTGGGCACAAGTTCCATAACTTAGACCGCCCCGTTTACTATATATGTGCCCAATGGTAAATCTACATGCACAATGTACATTGACATGTAATATCCACGGCATTTATTATACAAAAGATGATATTATTTTCTGTAATAAATAATGAATATATTTGTAGAATTCTTTTGTTGTTTTAATATCAATATATTTTAAATCCATGTCATCTAAACAGATTAATAAAGAGATACATCATGGGAAGAATAAGGAATTTGTAAAGAAAAAAAAAATAAAGAAAAAAATATTTCCTCGTTTGATTTTATCGTTGCAAAGTCTGCAGTGTATATATCAGTTATGTAGTGACTGCACTGTTTAACAATTATATTTCATTTTCTTTTTCTTTTTTGGTCTTAAAAACTGAATTGTCCCTAGATATGGATGAAGACGATTGAAACAGTTTCCGGGTCATCTCCCCTATCGAGTGGCAATAGTTTGACGGTTTTTCGCAGTATAAACATTAAAAAAAATTGTATTGCCTGTCTCTCCATCTGCAATCTGAATAAAATCAGATCTTTGATCCGCTCCGACAAATTCAATTAATACCCCCCCAAACAGGCACTATTTATTTTATTATACTGAATATCTTAATTTTAGAGAAAATTTTCTGCTTTTATATAGAAATGACGTGAATTTAAGGATCCTCCACACACCCGGGAAAAGTTTTGCATACAAGCCCATGCTTCTAAATACTTGAAGATATGGATTTTTAGTATGTGTTCAACTTTAAAATGAACACAAAAACTTTCAATTTAGGGGGAAAATCAACTTTTTAAATTTTACCGCTCTTCATAAAAAATAAAAATCCCTGCAGTATTCGAACTCGGGACCAGCGGGTTGGTAGACCGACGCTACAACCGTTGCGCCACATAGATAGTCACAAAGATTTAGCGATATAAACTGTTTCTGAATGAGTTGAAATCGCCATGTTGTGACGTACTGTTATAAAAAGTAGAAGTCACGGGGTGTCGAGGATCCTTAACGGCGAACCGTACGCGCATAATTTACGCGCATGAAACAATTCGTTCTGTCGGCCCGTTTCCAGGCGTGTTGCTAAGGACGCTGAGGGTAAGAGAACGGATTGTCAACTGCGTCTAAACCAATCAGATTTCAGTATTTAACATGAAAGTATAATAAAATATCATATCATATTGTATTATTATATATTATAGTATTATTTTGTATCATATAATATATATTGTATAAAATCCTAGGATTCAATATCATATTTTTTATTAGATTGTTTCTTACAATACCGTATGAAATGATTATATAGATATCAAACAGTTTTTTAATATACACTGTATGATATTAGATATTGTGTCAAAACAGTATCCATGAATATCTTAGATCATTAACTAAGATTTTCAAATATCTTATAAAGGTGGTGCCTCATAAAGGTGATGCCTCGTCTCGGTAAGCTTTGTAATGTTTATTTCAAAGAGGAAATATGGAACGATTTTGGGTTATATGATAGGTTTAATTTATACAAATCCAATGTGCATTTTGCTATCGAAATTGATTCTGTGTTCGTCAATAGGCCAGCTTTACCCTTTTGACAAGCGGGGGGCCTGGAGTAAATTTAATTTTAAAGTTAAATAAATTAAATGAAATTGTTTGACTAAAGAATAGTTTATAGCTAACATAATCATTTTTAAAAATATAGGGTGAATTCGATGGCTAATTTGTTGACCACTGAGCCTCCCTAAAAGTAGCACTGTGGCAACCATCTTCGCAAGCCAAGGGTTTCTGATTCGCCCCGCTCCTAAACGTGCGGGTCAGACACCCTTGGCTAGAGAAGATATTTAGCAACGCAATTTGAAAAAGAAATTTGGAAAACATTTTCAACGCGCGTTAATTTGGGGCGTTGACATCGAATTTTTTCAAAGTGCGTTATGAGTGTACATCAACATTTTCTATCATAGAAACACTTAGCAATTTCTGAAAATATGTATAAATTGCAGTTATTGTGAAATCAAATTCTGCTTTAGAAATTATCAATATCCTACCTATTTTTCGCTATTAACTTAATTAATTTTTTCAAATCGGAATATGTTTTATAAGGGGTAATTAATCAATCATTTGCAAATCTGAGTCCTATAAAGTCGGAAATTACTTGATCTTTTTAATTCCCAAGACCTAACGAATTGAATATATGGAGCGGGTTGGATCCATACATTATAGCTTTTAAGAAGTCCAAAGTGTCAAAAGATCTGACAGTATGTTCTATTCTTCAGGACGTAAACATGATATTTAAAAACCTTAACCTTGGGGCTAAATCTCATTGATATTTTCCCTCAAACAGTTAGTGAATGATAAATGTAACTATGACCATTAAGTTTTTAGTAAGTTAGTACATGTAGTTTCTATATAGCTTTTCTATTCTCTTTAAGAATGACATAACTTAAAGTGACTATATGCAGTTCAGTGCTAAAATCTATGAATTCTACTTTTATTAGCAGGTCTTCTCTGTTTCTTCTCCAGTATGAATTTCTCTAAGTTTATTCTGTTCCTTCTTCAAACTGAATTTCTGTAAGTATACTTATATACAGATCCAATATAAATCTGCTTGAACAAACGACATTTTCTTAATGTTAATTTACCATATTTCTTGTAAAGGAGACTGGATGATCAACTAATTGCCCACAAGATCTGCCTTAAATTAAAAAAATGTACATATGTTTTTTCTCTTGCCCTTAACTACAAATCATTAGATGAAGAAAATACCAAATATTTTTACTTTTAAATTTTAATAGGTAAGCTCTTCTTCTCAAGGAAATTACTGTAAACCAACTATTATTCGCGACGACTATATTTCGCGAATAACCTGAGATAAACTGGTTCGCGGTGACTCTTTTCGCGACCAAGCCGTATCCACACCTTTTATTTGGAACACCTGTATGGCATAAACTGGTTCGCGACAAGAAAAATTCGCGACAATGTTCGCGAAAATATCTCGCACGCGAATAAAAGTTAATTTACAGTAATGATGGTCGACGGTCAACAAATTAACTATCAGATCTACCTATCATTTTAAGATATGATTTGTTTACCTAAAAATTTTCATTAATTAAAGAAAACAAATCCATAGAAATTGTGTTTTCAATATGGATATCTCCCTATATTTTTAAACAGAGCTCTTTTTCCAAAGGAGATTATTATAGTCTTAAAATGGCCACGACCATCGAGTCTTCTTAAATCTTTTTAATAAGAGAAGTTGTATTCGATCAGTGAACGAGAGATTCATTGCGCTCTTTTATTGATCGATGTGTCGTTGGGGTTTTTTTATCTTCATTTTTGAGTGAAAACGCGATAACTGTTTATCTACAATCATGGCGGTCGAGATACCGCGTTTCATTAGGTTCGGATCCCCGTTTTATTGTTTTTACCTGAAGACGGCGCTCTGATATTATCAGGACACGTGAAAAAATAATGCATACAAATTACGCGTTCTCTTATTTGCTAAAGATACATCGTGGGTTTTGGTTCAACAAGTGTTTCTACTGAATGGAATTTTTATAAATTTTCCTCACCTTTCTTAAATTAGATATCATTTGTTCAGACAACACAAAAGCTGCTGCACCATTCTCTCGCCAACCAAAGAGAGAAAAAATAATTTAATTGTGAAGATAACAAAAAAAATTGTCCATTTGGAAGAAAGAAAAAACATGGATCGGTTTTCGAGTTTTCAACTTTTGAACTTTTTATGTGTTTTTCCACTAGTTTCCGTGGTGATCAAACAGGAAAAAATCGTTTTGGTGCAACCTCACGAAACGGCAACCGCCGAGGCCTGTGTTTTTAAAGATCTCTTTGTTAGCAACAAAAGTTCTGCAAAGATTCGGTGTGGAGCGGAGTGCAATAAGCTACGATCAGGTCGATGTTATTTTGTCGATGTTATTAACGGGAATCCACCTTTGTGTCGGTTGATAACTGGTTTTAAAACTCCCAAAAACGTTTCTTCTGGACATTTAAGCGACCAATATGTTCGTTATAAAAAGGTGCTTATTTTGTGTTCTATTCATATCAATATTTTTTTTTTCGGTTACAGCTATCGTAAATTGTTTAGAATTTTATAATGCGCTTAATTGAATTTTGATGAAAAAAAAAATGTTTGCAAATTTTAATTTGCGATTGTTCTCTCTTTAGTATGACGCATACTATAATTCGTTGGCGACCGGTAAGTGCCTTTTTTATGTTTTGTAAAATGTTTAACAGAGCTTGATAAAATAGTTCATACACATGCAATAGCTTTACAAATTGCTCAAAAGCTTGTTTTACGCTTACAGGAAAAATGCTATGTAAAAACCGTTAATGTTGCAACTGCACTCCCTATTATGCTATAAATGATTGCATTAATAATACAACTGTAATTGCAACGCCTATTGTATTAACAGTTGACATGTGATACAGGTCCATCGCCGCTTAGTGATGGATTGTATTCGGGGTTGCGGTGGCTGAATTGTGGGGGGGGGGGCTTCCCCCCCCCCTCACTTTTATTTTTTTTTAATTTAGACAAAATAATAACCATAACCTTTTTGCTTTTGCTTGACAAGATTTCTGATAAGTCTAGCCCCCCCCCCTCTTTCCAATGCCACTATTAAGGTTTCACAAATGCAAAACGCACAGCAACCCAACTCTTAATGAAACAAGCAAATATCTAGTACACCCCTTAACTTTTTATCATTAAGCGTTGCAGTAGCGCCCTTAAATGATAAAAACCTAAAAAAAAATTGAATGAAAGTCATTTTTGAAATAACACTTTTTCATTTTCCTAAATTTACCTATCATAAATAATTTTTTTTTTTACTACGTCATGTACTTGTATTGTTTTTGTTGAAATTCTGCATTACATGTAAAGAGGAAACTTAATATTAATAGACAGACAGACAGATACTAGTAGATGGATGGATGGATGGATGGATGGATGGATAGATAGATAGATAGATAGATAGATAGATAGATAGATAGATAGATAGATAGATAGATAGATAGATAGATAGATAGATAGATAGATGCGTGACAGACCGTGGGTTTCTGACGATGAGTTGGGATGTGTAACGTAAAGATACCTAAACATCATCTTTTAACGAGCAAATCACAGAAGTATGGTGGCATATCTCTGCCCCTTGTGTGCAAGTTATTTTTCTATCAAATATGTCGACATGCAAGATAAATATGTTCACATGCAAGATAGTTATGTAAACATGCAACATAACTATGTTCACATGCAAGAAAACTGCAATCAAATAAGAATTATAAAAAATCTCATAAAATCTCAAATATCGCCAACATGTGACATCCAAGATGCTACCTATTTATATCGACATGCAACTTGTTTATGTTAACATGCAAAATAAAAAATATTTTGATATGCAACATAGATATGTCGACATGCAACTTATTTATGTTAACATGCAACTTCTTTATGTTGACATGCAACTTATTTATGTCGACATGCAACTTAGTTATGTTAACATGCAAGATAAATATGTTGACATGCAACTTAGTTATGTTGACATACAACTTTTAAGTTGCATGTCAACATATTTATCTCGCATGTCAACATAAGTAAGTTGCATGTCGACATAAATAAGTTGCATGTCGACATAAAGAAGTTGCATGTTGACATAAATAAGTTGCATGTCAGCATATTTATATTGCATGTTAACATAAATAAGTTGCATGTCGACATAAATAGGTAGCATTTAGCATCTTGGATGTCACATGTGGGCGATATTTGAGATTTTTTGAGATTTTTTATAATTCTTATTTGATTTCAATTTTCTTGCATGTGAACATAGTTATGTTGCATGTTGACATAATTATCTAGCATGTCAACATGTTTATCTTGCATGTCGACATATTTGATAGAAAAATAACTTGCACACAAGGGGCAGAGATATGCCACCATACAGAAGCATATTTACTAAAAAAATTTAAAACATTGACAAATGCATATCCATTATGAAGAAATATTTTCAATTTCTTCAGATAATTACTTAAAAGTACTTTCAAGCAGTTGCTGCACTAAAATGCTGAGAGAAAAAAAATCATTTCTGATTTGCAATATACATGTTTAATGTAACGTTCAAAGTTCAGGTAATGTAAATTCACATATGAAAGCAGTTTAATTAAAGTCTCTTCAAAGACCTCGATGTGTACTCAGCAATCCTTTTATTGAGGTGATAAAGGGTGATACCGGTCCTTGTATATACTAAACGCTACATCAAACTCTTTCATATAAAAAATTCTTTCAAATCTTTAATATGTTGTCAGTACAAAAACCTTAAAAGAAAAAAAAAATATCGATCGAAATCAAAATGCTACAATATTTGGTAAACGATTGATTTTTTTTTGTTTGTAGATGACAAAGGAAATCGAACAGTGTTTGAAATGTGTTTTTATTTATTTGGGCTTGGTTTGTGTTTTTCTTTCTTTTTTCTTTTTGCTGTTAGGTATGAACAAATATTTTTTAAAAGTAACTGCGATATGTCATGATGATGATGTAAATCTTTCATGGAATGTAAGCTATTTTTGCCTATTGTTCAATCCATATTCAGTTACATTGTATTTACGTAATATACATATGTGTATATTTTTGATAAATACTTATACTAGTATTTGAACGTATGTCGTAGATTTTGTATTTACACCTACCAAGTAAATTCAAAATTTTATATATTACATGTATATAAACTGGCGTATGCGTGTCAAAACCTCCAAATAGTGTCATTTTTAGAGCTTCAATGCCTTTTCAATGGCCATAGTCGCAAGCGCACTCTGTTTGACTGAAATGGTTCAGTGGTTAGAGCACCAGACATTAGGTAATCTTATAGAACTAGGGTTTTTGGGTTTGGTACCACCAAAAATTTAGGGTTTTTTTTTTTTGCTCTTATCGTTTGTTAAAATATTTAAAAAATTGAATATAGTTAGAAATTGTACTTTTGTAAACTTGTATTAAAACATTATCAAATATATTAAAGTGGAAAAAATTAAATTTGAAATTTTATTTTACGACCAAACCAAATGGGCATTGGCGCTATCGTTATATTCCCCCATCTTCTCTCCCAATGACAACAGGCAAATATATTACAATTTTAAAATATTGATTACACATGTACATTATATAAATAGTGCCTGATTACCCTCCCAAACAGGCACTATTTATTTTATTATACTGAATGTCTTAATTTTATAGCAAATTTGAATGTTTTTATATAGAAAAGACGTAAGTTCTACGGCGAACCGTACGCGCATAATCTACGCGCATGTAACAATTCGTTCTATCGGCCCGTTGCCAAGTGTGTTGCTAACGCTGAGGGTATAAGAACGGATTGTCAACTGCGTCTAAACCAATCAGATTTCAGTATTTAACATGAAAGTATAATAATGTATATTGGTCTTACATGTACCTGATTTAGAACCATTTTAACAAGACCTTGGACTTTTGGTAGGATGTAACTATCATTTTCCAGCGTCAAAACAAATAAATAATGACGCTGGTTTGAAGTGAAATATACACAGATTGCGTAGTCTTAGCTCAAATACCAGACAAATCTTGTTGATTTCAAAGAGCAATGGCTGAGTGGCCAACTATGAAATAGACAAGCCTACGTCACAATGCTGTTTGACACAACTACCCAAAGTCCAAGCTCTTGTTAAAATGGTTCTACTATAATTCAATGTTTGTTTTAGATGTCTTAAACCAAAAAATCCGGAATTTATCATTGTGTTTTTCTAGTTCTCTCTTTTTCTTTTTCTCCAAGGACAAGATAGCCCGTGTACTGTTTCCTTGACAACAGGACGAATGATCCCAGCACTCTGCCATTACGGCGAGCATAATTGGACGGTATGCTGTTTTCGTATTTCTTTAAATACGAATTTGATATTCAATCCAATGTGTTTTCAATAAAAAGTGCTTAAATTTGAAACATGATATTAACAGAAACGTAAAAAACAAAGAAACAAGAAGACAAACAATTAAAGAGACAATGAAAAAGACGAACAAACAAAAAACCCAAACAAAGTAGTTTCTTACTAATCTAACTAATATCCCAATAATTAGCCGACTTTTTAAAAAAAAATTTTGAATGAGCTGTTTTTATAAAAAAAAAAAGAAGAAAAAAAAAAACGTAAAAAAAAAAAAAAAATCCCAACGACTAGTATAGTGGAGTTGATCAAATCTTAATATGAGTTCATAATTAGCTGTTCACTATTTACTGACCCATTCATATTAGTAACATGAAGTTGAAAGTTGAAATTTTATGAAATGTTGTAGCTACTCAGGCCACAATGTGTAGATTTATATTACCTTTCGGCTTTTTTTTTAACTTTTAATTTGGCAATATATGTATTCTAAATAATATATTTAAACAACAAAATGATTTCCTTGATGATTCATGTGGGCTATGAAGATGGCGACAAATAAGTTTCCGTAAAAAATAGAGGGAATCATACTTAAAAGATTTAAAATTTTTAATAATTAATATTTCACTACATTTACGTATATGCAGAGATTAATAACATGCATTATGTTTAGTATCATTTTGATAGCCTTCTAGTTTGCGTTAGATATTTTAATTACTTTGTTTCAGTTATTGAAATCCCGAAACCAAAAAAAAAAAAAAATTGTGAAATCAATAAAACACTACATTACAATATTTTATAATGCACATATAAAACTACATACGAAAAGAAACTCGATGGGCTTTTGTACAAATAAGATATTGTCGGCTGAAAAATTACGATCTTGTATTTTATGTAGGTAATACAAAGACGAATAGATGGCTCTGTTAATTTTCAAAGGAATTGGAGAGATTATGAGGAAGGGTTCGGAACGTTTGACTCGGAATTTTGGATAGGTAAATACAATGTGTATATATTATAAGAATTTGTTTGCTTGCCCTTAAAACTAGAAATTAATACACAACCATGTTTTCATAAAGACTGAATTTGTGTGTACAGTGTATATGAGGCAGATACATGTACGATGGTGTGAAAACTAGATATCAACAATCTCTTGATGATCTATGCTAAAGGCGCAAATCTAGATTTTTTTTTTCGTTGGGTGGATGGGTGGTGGGTCGAACCTTATCATAAAACGATATTAACAGTCAAATCATTTTTCTTGTAAATCGTTATATTGTATTTTTTATTTTACCAAATTCCGGAAGGGGGGGGGGCGTTTACTGGAAAAAAAAAACCCTTTTATATTACACTGAACTCCAAAAGAAAAAAAAAAGATTGAAAATAATTACAAGCGTATGCGACACAAGGTAAATAGGTTTAATTAATGTAAAATCTAAAACTTATCCCATCCGACGCGGTCAAAGCTAATCAGATCAGCAGTGTCGGCTTGCGCATGAGATATTATCGTCAAATATTTGACATTTTGTTCCTTGAAAACAAAAATCGGTGTAATTCGACTGATATCTCCATAAAATATGATGAATTAACTTCTGACCAATTCAGTCACTGTTATCACCGATTTTGCATAATGAACAGTTAATTTCTGACTATGCTTGATTTGTTGTTGATGTTGTTAATTGTTGTTAAGTGTTGTAATTTATGTTAATTCAAGGCAATAGAAATCTGCACTACCTGACCAGTGACGGGCTGACCTATCTGAGAGTGGAACTGATGATGGATTCCTGTGCGTGGAGGTACGCAGACTATGGCCAGTTCATTGTTAAAGGTGCCGTGGATAACTACAGGTTGTTTGTTGCGAATTACTCCGGAACTGCAGGTAATTAAGGAATAAGGAATCATTCTTTGAGTATTATGAGGTGATAATTTCGGTCGGGGCGTGATCAAATCCAAGGGCTTTATGATAGATTTGATCACGCCCCGACCGAAATTATCACCTCATAATATTCAAAGAATGATTCCTTATTACTTATATTTATATAATTTTAAGCCATCGTACGATTAAATATTTAAATATAAATAAGCAAACCCCGCTGGCGCCTCTATTTGGCGTCATTTGAAGTTATGGGTTATATAGTACAAAATCGATACGTAGTGTTATCACAGGCAAAGACACTGGAAAATGTAAATATTAATTTTTCAGAACGGCTTTGGCGTGCTTTTATTAGCGTCACGTTCAATTCTGTCAGCTACGTCAGGCATAAACCGATCCTTAAGGTCTCACACAAGGAATTAATTTCACTATATGTTACTATATACTTTTAATTAAGTTAATTGATTAACTATACTCTCAGCATATAAATCATGAAAGACAAATTAAAGTTAAATGCTTCAAGAAAAAATTTAGATAAGAAAAATAACGCCTTATGCGGCTTCTAAGAGAGATAATTGATAGTAAACACACCTACCCCCAAATACACGTGGGTTTCACATGTTGACAAACAGACTCAGCACCATCCAGGAAGTTGCATCATGCGCACCTAAAAAATAGTTCCATTGAAATTAGTGTGACAATTTCACTAAAGTAATAATTCTCCTAGCCACTGAGTCCAAAATCAATACGGTAGGCCTAAAATAAGGTGCCAAAAAAGGAAGAGAGAAAAAAAATTATCTCTATATATATGGAACTACAATTGACTCAGTTTGATTGGCTATTTCCTTGCGTAAGACCTTAAATGCAAACTTTCTTATTGGTGGATTCAGCTTAACGCTGATTGGCTGCTGGTGCAGGCTAAATTAAATTGATCGAACAGAGCAACCTATCAGAGAATGAAAAATTCACCGGGTTACTCGTGACTGTCAAAAATCATTAAATGTCATTGGTCAGTGCGTTCCTGTGTTCTGTGTTTAATATGCAAATTTGCAATGAAATTGAACATCCAATCGATTAGTAATATGATAGTCAGCATTTTAAGTTTAAACACGCTTCGACAAACAAACTGTCACGCTGTCAGTAAAGCAATAAAATGCTTGACGTAGCTGACAGAATTGATCGTGACGTTGTCGGTATAATGCACACCAAAGCAGTTCTGATAATACCCATCTTCGCTAGCCAAGGGTTTACGATCTACGTGTACTCTGCTCCTCGTTGTAAACAAAATCATGCCCGAGTAAAGGAATATGCGAAATACCCACTTATATATTATATACAATTTACATGACATTGTTTTAGAATTGGTGAATGTAATACCTCTGGCTTATATAAACTTTATATATAGATACATGTATATGAAAAAGTTTTATTTTTATACCCCACGCTATTTTGAAGGTTATAACTAATGATTCTGACCCGTCCGTTCGTCCGTCCGTCAGTCAATTGGAGTCCGTCAGTCCTGTTTTTATTTTGGTAAGCGCAACTTCTCTTAAACCGCTGCACGGTTTTGTGAACCTTTGTAGGTAACATGCTTAATGTGTACATTGTAAATGTACAAGAAAATTCCGATTTCATATTTATTCTTTGAATTTCGTCCTTTTAAAACTTTAAGCTAGATTTTGGCAATTTATTGAATATGACCATTTATAATTTGCGAGCGCAATTCCTGTTAAACCACGGCTTGAAATTTTATGAAACTATGTCGGTATTCTGGCCACAATGTGTGAATGTTCATATTACCTTTCGGCCTTTTTAAACTTGTAATTTTGGCCATACATGTATATTAAATATATATAGTAATGAACAGTTTGTAAACGCAACTCCTCTTACACCATAGCAGGGAATTTCGTAAAAATGTTTAGGCAATGTGTAGATGTTCAAATAACCAGGAAATTCCGATTCCTGTATTCACATGAGAACTTCAGCCCTTTTGAATACACATGTAGAAGGAAAGGTGGAAAGACCTTATTTGAGACATAAGAATTGATGTTCGGTTGAGCGATGTGGCATATGGGCCTCTTGTTCCGAGTGGCGTTGTAACCGCCATGATTGTAATCTTGTTGTTGTTGTTGCTCTATCACTCACACAGGAGACAGCTTCTACTATCAAAACAACGCACAGTTCAGTACGTACGACAACGACCACGACACCAATATGTTCAAGCACTGTGCCGGGATATACAAGGCGGGTTGGTGGTACACGAGTTGTCACTTTGCAAACCTCAACGGCGAGTACGGCAACGATAACCAACTCGAGGGCATCAACTGGCTGACCTGGACGGGTGTCTCATACTCAATGAAGGAAGCAAGAATGATGCTGCGGCGGCCCTGATGAGTAACCCCTTTACACGTGGTGTGATCCCATTAAAAGTGTTGTTATCCCATTACACGTTGTATGATCCCATTTTACGTTCTGTGATCCCATTAGAGTGGTATGAATACATTACACGTTGTGTGATCCCATTACAAGTGGTGATCCTATTACATATGATGTGATCCCATTACACATAGTGTAATCCCATTACACGTGGTTTGATCCAATTACACGTGGTGTGATACCATTACACATTGTGTGATCCCATTACACGTGGTGTGATCTCATTACACATTGTGTGATCCCATTACACGTGGTGTGATCTCAGTACACGTTGTGTGATTCTATTACACGTGGTGTGATCTCAGTACACGTTGTGTGATCCTATTACGCGTGGTGTGATCTCAGTACACGTTGTGTGATCCTATTACGCGTGGTGTGATCCCCTTACACTGGTTAGGTATTACCGATATCAATGTTATTATGAATTTGAACGAACAATATTAGATTTGGGCGACATTTACTTTTTATCAAAAGAGATTTTAACTAATATTGGCATAAAGTCTATTACATGATTTCTTTTGTACAAAATTGCCCTAGCTGTAGAATAATAATTTAAAAATTAACTAAATATTTTATTATAGTGACGTGTGTATGTCAAAATTTTAGTGCTGTACAATATTAAACATATAATCGAATTACACCCGGCCCATTGGACCTATATGTCACTTTGAAATCTTAGAATATACAAATATAGTATATACAGTAGATTGAGCGCGTGAGTTGACTTTGATTTGTACAGATCATTTTGTCTTACTGAATAAATTAAATTACGATATTTGGCAGTTTGTCTTTGATTTTTTTCCCAATATAATATTGAAGTTGACAGTCTCATCTAAATTTTATCTAAATTTTCACTATGAAAGATAGACTTTCTATTGTTTTCGTAGAATTTGCAATTAAAAATAAAATGGGGTTTTTGATCTTCAATTGATTTACACAAAACACAACAACGTTCTTTAAGAGGTTCATTTCGATAACGACCAGTTTCGACTCTAAGAGGAAGGATTCCACATCTGAATTGTGCCATCAAAGTCCGTCAAAGAAAGTACATGTACATGAATTATACATCTGTAACAAGTTGCTGTCCTTTAAAAAAGGACTGCAATACGTGGACCATATGCATGTGTTTCTAACGGAAACGCGAAAACCTTATTAAATGGAATCTCTGATAATCTTAATAAGATTATCAGAGATTCCACCGACTCTAGCTCCCTGCTTTATATAAAGACATCTACGGGGAGACCTGTGATTGCAAAAGTGTTATGATGAATTAATATTATAGTAGCAAGCCTGGATATAGTGCCTTTAAGCACTGAATGTGTACGTTGTATCACGTAGAGCCCTGACCTTTTACCTCAGAATTTAAACACAATTATGAATTATATTAATGAAGACATTAATGAAGATACTATACATGTATAGTATCAGGTTTTCAGCGAATTTCACTATTTGTTCACTATGTAAATTGATTTCGTATTTTGATGCATTTCTCTTGTTTCATACAGTGACATAATTATTCAATGATGTATTATATACAGTCACATAATTATTAAATCATGCTTAAATGCGCAATTGTTTTTAATCGGGAAGTACTCTAGCCTCGTCGTATAGTTAAGCTATTTCGGAAAACAATAAAACATCGCGATTTATGCCATTAAATGCATGTTGTAGTTTCGGCACAATATTAACGTATTCCATGATGCTGATAATTTCTTTAAAAGAAATACTTCAGTTTGTTTCTGTACTGTTCACCGACAACTTTACAAAAATACAATGAACATGTGCATATATGGCATGAAATCCCGATCCCGATTCAGATACACGTGTGCTAGCCTGGTTCCCTTAGCTACCCATAATGTCGCGCAGGAACCAGATTAGCTCATGCGCAAGCTAAATTTTCCCCAGTGCATCCGGTTTAACCTCGCTTATATATTTTCTGCGTGGACCTCAGGGTCCACGCAAATATATTGAAGTAAAATGATGCTCGGTTTTTCTTTAGTTATAATTCCAAACGGCGTGATATATACTGTAGATTACTAATTAAACGCGAGGAATAAATATCCGCATAAAATCGCGAGAAGCGCATCTTACGGATTTTAAAATCCCTCTTTTTTGACAGATGTAAACTAAAACGAAACTATGATATAAAAAAAATTGGCCTTCGTCGTTTTGTGTTCTGGCGGTTTGATGCAAAGCAGTTGAGTTAATAACACATCATCACAAAATGGCTGACCTCTGATCGAAACGACGTGTCGAGCTTGTGATCCGTACATCTTGCAGGGGCTTTTGTTGTTAATTACAGAATTGATTTTTTTTAGATATTCATTTTTTATCCCCAAAGTGCAAAATTTTTCGCTTATTTGACATATGTACTGACAGTTTATTTATCATTATATCTTTCATAATCAAATAATTAACTGTTAATTTGAGCTACTTTTTCCAGGTGTGTTATTCCACCTTAACGTATATGGTAAACAATTAATATATACATGTAACACTTTCAGGTATGATTACAAACCCAGAAAAAAATTCCAGGATGGGTCCGAGGGATATCTTTGCCAAGGGGGTCCGATGCCTATGTATATGTAAATGTAAGGAATTTGGATCTTTCAGGGGGGTGGGGGGAGATCTGCGCATGAATTGATAAAGTACAGATCGTTCTGAATCCATGCTTTACAGAACATGCAGTTGATACTGAACAGTAATACATTTTAGAAACTAAATTTGAAATTAATAGAAAACGAGAAAGCAAAAACTTTTAAAACACGCTTTTCACTTACGTACAACCCCCCCCCCCCCTTTTTTTTCATTTGAACGCTTAAACAAGAAAACAAACATTTAAAATTAACTTGTTCAACTCTCCTATGACGTTATTTTCGTGATAAAAATCAAAAAGCAATACAATTATCAACGATTTTCTAGCGCATGCAATTGCACTCTTAGTCTTTGATATTAATAACCATTTTTTTCCCCGATGACATTCGTGTTTTTATCCCATTAATTGAATTTTTAACACAAGTAACGGCTGGTTTAATTAGTCTGTTTTTGACATGATATGTCAGCCGAGGATTCAAAAAGCAATAAAACAGATGTGCATGGGTAGGACGTATAATTTAACTAAGATAATCTAAGCCTCTCTATAAGACAGGTCAATTTTATAGTCTTAATTCTAACCGTATCTCTTGAAAAGGATACTGGTCGCATAAGTTTATCGTCCTTGATGTGGAATTTATATAACCTTTCTTAGGAAATGACTTTAGTTTTGAAAACACATTCTTAATGAATTGCAATTGATATAACTACATCGTTCAGACCTTATGAAAGTACGAGAGTTCATTTTAAGGGACACATCGGTAATGTTTTTTTGTTTGTTTTGTTTTTACAAAATTTAGATTCTTTGTCCTTGTCAACCTTTGACATCTAATTTTGTAAAGAACAGTTACTGTATCTATCAAACAAATGGTATGGATTTTATACAATTATGTAATGTTCAACATATCTAGTCGTGAAAAAGATGACTTAGATATGTCAAAACAGAATCCCCCAGATGCATAAACCGTTTCCAATGTGTTATCACTAGCAATGTAATTAAATTAATTGGATGCAAAAAAGTAATGGGGGACTGTGTGTCATGCATTTCTAAAAGCACCCGGTATTGGTGAATTGTATTAAAACACGCGCTTCTGCATACAGGTTACTCCGTTCATTATAATGCAAGAAACTACGGAAGCCCATTGGTGCCACGTAAGAAAAATGGTGACAAATGCTGTATTGTTTATTTCCATAAAAAGAACTTTAAAATGTTTGATATACTAAATTGTACACGTGTATTGTATCTCCAGTGACCAAGGAGATGGTGTATGTTTGGTAAAAAGACTTTTATCAGCGATTGGCATATTATTTTTTTACTTAATTGTATACCATCGATTGATGTTTTTTAAGAGCACAGAGAGTATTCATAGGACTGTTAACTTTAATAGGGAAATGGTGTGATTTTTATGAATTCGATATAATTTAATTTTCTTTGATCGTTTAAAAATACGTTTGACAAATACTCGTTAATAGAGTTCATATCTCTGTTTTTGCGTACACACAATGTTCACGTAAGTATTGCCCCATCAGCACATTGAATATGAGTTATGACATTAAAATATTTCCAAATTTATGGTAAATTCTCATTTATCCGGCTTTACTCATTCTAAACATAAAAAGATATCATGACCAGATGTAATCAAAGCGTCTTTCTTCACATTGACAAATGCTATTTTACTTTTGCGGGATCAACTGATGAATTAGCTGTTTAGCGACCGTTTAAATACGTGGGTAGGGGACAATTTTCGGTTAAATAACGAGAACTTATTATTACTTTCTATGTTTAGTTGCAAAGTAGATCATTAAAAATTGTTAAGACAATCTGGGTAACTTTCGAAAATGTCGTTATTATTTACTTTACAAGACCATCAATATTGCAGATTGATTGTCAGTCGAAATATTCTTGAAAAAAAACCACATTAAATTTTCTTTTGTTTTTTAATTCATATTTCAAATTTTTAAAATTCATAATTGTATTACTATAAGAAAATAATGTTTATGTACATGTACAATAAATCTTGATATGATAACACTCTCCCGAAGATTTATCCCAAGAAAGCCTGCATGACCCGTTTCTGTTTCTGTACAGTGGTGTCAAACTCCGGGATGTCGTCAACAATATGGTGACGCACGTGCTTGTGATCTTTGACCTGGATCTTATTGTCGGCAAACCTGCACATGCGCCGTCGGATCCAAACTTTTCCGCCGGGTTTTGGCGCATTTATATCATTGTCCTAAATAAATTTTAAAAATGAAATTATTTTTTTCTTTGTTATTATATATTCATGATTATTTCGTTTAAAATCTATTGTGCTCGTGGTTTTCAAGGATACAAACAATTTCAATTCTTTCCTTAACTGATAATCAAGTGTACAGTCGGGTATAATTATTTTGCAAAAAGACAATGAGTGAAAACTAATTTTACTTTATAACAAACAAAACAACTAACAAAATCATCAATTAACTTCATCACAATTACCCGGTGTTTTTCATTGATATGCTTTATTCGATAGAAGAAAATGCCATGTATGAACGTCAAGTAAATAAATAATGACAATTGGACGAGCAAAAGTATTCAGTATTTTCACATCTAACTGTAAAATCCGATTGAGACAATGATGGTTTGTGGATTAGGTGATACTTACGTCTACGACATATCGTGCCAATTTGGGTAACTTCATATGCATTTTAGATTTCCCGCCATATTTCACATGGAACGCCATGATCCTGTTCTCCAGGAAAGACAAATTTTTATCATTGGATTCGTAATCGTCATAATGTGGAAGCATATCGTGTTCTGGGTCCTTTTTCTCCATCAGTCTTTTGTGGATATTCTCGTTGACAAATTTTATTGCCGTTTGCCAGTTCCCACTGTGCTTTTTCTGTTTTGAGAACGAGTCTGCCCCGGGTATTGCGGGTAAATTCAGTTCTTTCTCGTCTTCTGCACCGATAAGAGTTGGTACATTTTCGAGGCTTGTAACTTGTAGTTCTTTTGAATTTTGTGCTGCATTCGGAACTTGGAATTGCGTTCTTGCTGCCATATCCGATTTTTGGGTTTCAAATACTACTTCCTGTTTGGCACTTCCTCCGAGGTTCTCTTTTTTAAGAAGGATCTCCTCCTGCGTTCGTTCCTCTCTTATGTTGGGTAGATCCACTCGCTGGTCTTTGCGGGGAACTTCCGTAATCAGAACCGGTTTCACGGGTTTCGTTTCATCTCGAAGCGTACTCTCTGATGATATCTGCCCACTCTTTGGTTTACTATCAGTGACACTGGGCGGCTTGTTATGGTTTGCGAGGATTTTCAACAGTGACGTATCAGTTGCGTCATTATCAAGATAATTTGGAAGCGAGGCTAACGATTGAAGTGAGGCTGCTTTGCTTCTGCTACCTTCGAAATTCGACTGTGTTTCGGAAGGGTTTCTTTTTCGAGGCTTTTTCGCCCGGACTTTTCCCTTCTTCCTCGAACCGATCTGTTTCTTTGCGTTCTCGTTTTCGAAGTCAATAATCTCGGCCTCCATCATCTGTCGCAAAGATTCCCGGATTTCCAACAAACTTCTTGGTTTCCGAACCGGTTGGTTTCGTCGATTTGCTCGGAGTGTCAGTGCCACGCTTGTCTTTGCGACTGGCGGGTTATCTTTCCGAGCTGCTGCCTTTTCCTTCATGAGCTCCTTATAGAATACAGCACCTGCTGTATACGGTTCTACAATGGTGGACTTCCCGTCCTTGAACCACTGAAGCAACTGTTGTAGCATGGTGTCCCTGTCTGGAAGAGTTTTGGACGTTTTCAAAGGTGGAAGAGGTTTCGATTGAGGTAACGACTCCTCCGTCATTTTAAAGTGGAGAAATTGGAGGAAAGGCACCAAATGTCCCTGTTTCATGTTCATCCGAGTTTCCAGCTTTGCTTTCACGTATTCTCGCATGATCTCCAGAGTGGCCGTATTCTTTTTTCCGACAATTCTGTCATAGTTTTTGGTATCTAGAATAAACACTTCCGTATTGGCCGTGCACTTGACAGTATGCATGTAGGTGCTCAGGTTGTTTAAAATCTCGATGTCACCGAGAACCTCGCGGTCCTGAATCGAACACAGGTCCACGTGTCGCTCTTTCATCCGCTTTTCCACCGCGGCGTAACCCTCGGTCCGCCTTATGACGAGTTCCTCGGACTTGGTCTCCCACACCGCGGGGTCCTCGTACTTTCTGAGTATTGCTTGACGTCTCGCCTCCCTAGAAAGACCAGTAAAAGATCAATTAATGGTGCTGTAAGCTTATAATTATCAAGTTTAATGATCCCTTATACGTGATACTGTAATATTATCCTTGAATAATGTGATACTTAGTACATGTACTAGGGCATGTTGCTAATCCAACGAAATAAAAACGAACCGACTAAACTGTACATACAATGTACCTACACATGAAGGAACTAGACAACAACAACGACGTTCTACATGTAACTAACTAAACAAAAAGACTGCTTGGATACTTTTAAAGAACCAAAATTAGATTCAGTACAATTCATTACAAAAACATCACTGGCTGCTAACATGTACATATTGTTTACTTACTTCCTTTTTTCCCTTTATGCGTGTGAAAAGTTACATATTCAATTCAAAACAGTTTCAAAAAAACAAACAAATTAAAAACAATTTACTATTTTTACGCATTTTTGAATCATTGTAGATGTTTATTTGTATTATAAAAGGAACATATTTTCAACTGTTGAGGTTTTATACAAATGTAATTAAATATGCTATTATACATTTTTTTAAACGTCCCTTGCAACAACCACATCTCTTTGTGTGTCAACTAGTTCATCGACATTGTATACAGAGTTGATTTTTTTCTTTAGAGTTTTACCTACCCCTGATTATCATTTACCTCAAAATTAAACTCGTGGTACTAGTATATTATACAATACAATCAATGAAACGGTTGGGAAATAAAGTGAAGAGAAATCTTCCTTTTTTTTTTTTTATAAAATGTTGTCCCATCACTACAATATACAACTCGGTTAATATGATGGTCATTCAATTTAAGCTAAAATGAATAAAAACTATACAAAAATGTCTGGTCATATTAATTTTACATATTACTTCATCTGATCATAAGATTCTTGACTACTAAGTCATGCTACGTGTACTTTGATTTGAGACGACAAAAAATACGAAACATTTTAAGAGACCAAGCCCTTACCGAAATTCAAAAAAAGGAGATTTCCTACAGTTTTCAATACAAAGATACACAAGGTCAGAATTATTATTTCTAATGTCATATTTGATTACGGATTAGTACCTGAGATGTTCAAATTCCACGGCGTAGATGTCGATGCCGGCCTCAAATGGCCACAGATGTGGGTACTGTTTCTGATGCCTGTGGGGCTCCACAATGACATTAGCCTGACCTCTGTAAGCAAAAGTTGTTAAGTTTGTTTACAATGGGTGTCCCATAATATCAATCTGATTAAAATCAAATCTTTGATCCGCTCCGAAAAGTTCGATGTAGCGACACCGAATTCGTCGGAACGGATCTGACCTCTGTAAGCAATAGTTGTTAAGTTTGTTTACAAAGGGTGTCCCATAATATCAATCTGATTAAAATCAAATCTTTGATCCGCTCTGTAAAGTTCGATGTAGCGACACCGAATTTGTCGGAGCGGATCAATGATTTTAATTACATGTAGATTGCCCATAGTAAGAGTGCCAATTAATGTCCAAACTTTACATTTTAATAAAAAATAAGTTTACGATATACACACAATCTCATGACCGGGGATTTAAGTTTATACTTTAGTATAAAATGGACACAATATGCAATAACGTATCCCCCTTACTTTTACATACATGTAGTAACCACGTGACCGGATATTTACTTGAGTATAAAATGGAGTCCCTGGACTGGTTCCCCTTGCTTGATCAGCACGGTGTCAAAGATGAACGTCTCCTTCCTCAGACTCATCTCCAGGAGCTTCTTCAGCTTGGTGGGCATGTGGGAGAAGAACGGGTGTAAATCGATAAAGTCGCTAATCTCCGCAAACTCTTTCTCCGTATCGGTCTGTAAGCAAAAGAAGCAATACTTATACTGACTGCTTTATTGATAAATAAAGTTTAGCTTTAAAATTATTTTGTACAAGTTCGTAAATCACTTTACATTTGACTTAAAATATATCTTTTAGGAAAAGTGCTTATCTTTTTTTTTTTTTTCTTTTTATGTTATGCTACCTTTAAGGATCTATCAAAGAGGTCTTGTCCAATCACCAACAGATCTAGATCCTCATCGGCGATGATAGAGGCGTTCCGAAAGGACTCTCTTTTAACAAGGGCAACCTCGCCAAACGACTTTCCCGGACCTTGATTTATTGATGTATCAATGATTTTATATAGTGACAATTACTCATAATGTGACAAAATATAGGCAGAGAGAATAATTACATCTTTATATTTTACCATAACTGACGATGAATTTTCCAAACTTAGACCGATCCAACACTGCTAGTTTCTTTGGCGCCGGCTTTCTCATCGTTCCTTTCTCTTTGAGTTCGTCATTGTCTTCATCTTCTTCCTCCTCCGCTAATGGCTCTAGCGCATGCGCACTTTTAACCCGTGGTTGATCGGGTTGTCCCGGCTCTGGGGTTCCTGAGAACGAGGATGGGGCCGGAGAGGGGGTTTTGTGCTGACGTAGAGGGGTCCAGTGACCCCCTTCCTCCTCGCCTGTCATTCTGGGGTCTATGTATACAGACACGCTCCCGTTGAGGATTATGTAGAAGCTAAAATGACAGCATATATTTTTTATCATAAAAACGAATATATCAAGGCACCTTGGCAGTCTTCTTTACCATTTTCTTTTTCGGGAGAATGATAGGTCTCGGGGAGTTCCGAGTTTCCAAGGTTTTTTTTCACACACAAAATGCTAAATTAATGTGTTTGTACTGTACATGTCTATAATAACAGTTATACAGTTACATTAGCAAAACATTTATTTAAACCTATTAAATACACTGTTATTTATAGCTAAGCAAAAGAGTTAGTCATTTATAAAAACACGGGTGTAGATTATATTGATGGCCACACTATTAATAAAAACAATTTCAGGTAGGTTTAGAATTGGTAGTAATCAAACATGATTGTGAAATAATACCTGAAACCTAAATAATTTTTTTAAATTATTTAGAATTAATTTATTCAAAATTAATTTGTTTGTTATAATGCTGTAAGATAATTATCTAGTTTCAATTCCCATGATAACATTTCACCACCAATTCAATAAAATATTATGACCGTACCAAATGACGATGGCACTTTATAAATTTTGTTTACGTCAACACATATAAATTTTGTTTACGTCAACACAAACAAACGGACACATGAATGTGGAGGGTATGCTGTACAATATTCTCAGCAACACGTGACAAACATGGCGGTGACACTCACCTAAACTCGATTTCAGTAGAATCCCTATATCACACAGATAAATCATAACATTTAATGAATGAAAAAGGAAAAATACAAATTAATAGAGAGAACATGATACGATCCTTATCTTATATCATACTTTTTTCAGATTTGCGACCTCGCATAAATATCACTTATACACCATGCTTTGCTTTGGTTCCTCTCTGTTTGCAACACCTGGCTTTGCTATATAAACCAAACACACAAACACAGTTTTGAAAAAGAAAAGCAGAAAAGCAAGTAAACCCTTTTCCCCATCTAACTCCAATTTGCCATCAGTTTTCACTCAATCGCTAGCTTTTTCTATGACCATATTAAGCCCATATCCTGTCTTTGAAACATACAGATGTCAGAACATCAAAATGTCTCAAAACATTGGCAAAATTTAGTGTGATTATCTTTAAATCAATAAATATTTTTCTCTGTAGTTTTAGTCCTTATTTCTCATGCATTGTTATTAAATCATGCAACATGTTACCGTATGCATGTACATCATGCATTATATGTTATAATTAAATTTTTTTTTTCGTCATGCAGTTAATGGGGTTGAAACCTTAACGACTTTTTGCGCATGCGCAGCACTACAATTTTTAACATAGCCACCACACCATTCCAAACCGAGCAAGTGTTAATCCTTACCAGTCATCTTCCGGAATGTCCCTGTATAAAGGGAGAGGTCGATTTAAAATGCGCCATTTTGATATATAATTTCACTTAAATACTGCAAACCAAATTTTACTTGCGTGCAAAATATTTTTGCGAGGTTCGCGAGAGCCTTGTAGACTCAAATGTCCCCGGCGGAAACTAATTACCGCGAACCGGCTTATCTGTGGTGAATCGGGAAATAAAGTCACCGCGAATAAAAATTGGTTTACAGTAATTTAATAAAGTTTTTTAAAAATATTTTATCAACTTTGTTTACAGATATTTTTATTAAAAAAACGCTCTTTCAATCTTTGTTTTCATATAATTATATATTACTATAATTCTTCTTTTGGTACATTTTGCGCAATTGAGCAAAACACTATTTATCAATGCATATAATGTCAATTTCATTCAAATATGCAAATTTTGAACTTGATTTTATTTTTATTTTGCTTGCATATGCATTTATACTTTTCGAAGCTAATTAATAATTCAACCGCAAACGAATTTTCTAAGAAGTAGCATGCAGCATTAAATGAAAAAAAAATGTATGATGAAGTTGAAATGAAGTTCTTGAACAGATCATTATGGAAGTTAATGTAAATGAAACGCATCATATGTATTAGTTGATCATTCAAATGCTGAATAACATAACTTAATACAGTTTTTTTTAAAACCAGATTTGAAAAACAAAACACATTGAAACGAGTTAGATCTGCAAGGCATTGCTGAAAAAAAGGCAGTATTTCTTTTTACTTGCATAAGCTGTTTAAAATAAGCCTGAATCAACAAATTTAACTGTAAACAGGAATTCACTCAATAAATGTTACTGGTAGAGTTTGAACCGGTTATTTTGAATCACACCATTAAAGAAGACATACCCAATATCGTCTACTCGCATTCTGATATAACACAAATAAAATATATTTTTTTAAATTTAAAATTTGAAGATGGGTGAATAAGGCGTGTAAACTGCCTATATGAAGATAGATAAGATACTATAAAATTAAAATATCAACAAATCTCATAATTTCTTTCTAAACCATTGAAAACAATGTATATTTACCATAACATCGAATTATATCCCTTAAATATGGTAAATATTTGGAATAGAATGATTTACACTGGCGTATTCGTGTCAAAACCTCCAAATAGTGTCATTTTTAGAACTTCAATGCCTTTTCTTTTATAAAGTGGGTCTGAGCTTCATATTTTTGTCATAGTCTATATAAGGCTTAAAGGAAATCAAACCGATTTCAATACACGAAAACGTGGAGAGATGACCCACTATACTTTAAAAATGTCATTTTGTATCCCAACAATTGAAGGTTTTAGAAAAATAATACAAGTCCTTAAATTCGTGGTTGAAGTCGGATATAGCATTTAACAATGGATTTTGTTGTGAATGAAATGGCTCAGTGGTTAGAGCACCAGACTTAGGTAACATTATAGAGCTAGGGTTTTTAGGTTGTGGGTTCGATACCACCAAAACTTTAGAATTTATTTTTTTTTCTTATCGTTTGTTAAAATATTCAAAATTTAATATAGTTAGAAGTTGTGCTTTTGTAAACATGTATTATAACATTGTCAAGTATATTTATTTGGAAAAAATAAATATGAAATTGTATTTTACGACTAGACAAAATGGGCATTTGCGCTATCTTGTTCCCCCATCTTCTTTATTTTTAACTATTCATCAAGTTAGATTCCATATAATTGTCCTATTTCCTTTAATAACACATATAAACATGGTACAATTCTATAAATCATTTTAATAAAAAATGATTGTGGAAAATGGGGATGAAATAGTCAAACGTTTCTAGTATCTCTATAGTACAGTAATACAGAACTAGTTTTTAAAGTATCATCAATTATCATAACCAAAGCTTTATTGTCTGTATATCTTATAAGGCTATCAGATATTAAACAGGAAGTTTGGTGCTGTATGTAGGTTGAGATTTTGTCGGATTAGCCGGGTTTCGGATAAGCTAAGTTGTACTGTATTTTTTTTTTAAACCTTCGCTTAATACTAACATTGATTTATTATCCTACATGTATTAATATATTATTAAAGTTTTATGACCACGAATAAATAAAATATATTCTACAGAATTGAATTATACATTAAATTTAAAAATCCAAAGACATGTAAACGTTAGGTAAATAATTTGAATGGAGGACTACATAATACACTGTATTTGAGCCGGTCATGCAATTATTTGTCTTCATTGGAAATTTTCAGGTCCTGAAATAAAATCTCATCACTGTATTTCAATTAAATTGAATGAATTTTAAAGCAACCAAGTAATGATGGGGAAAACATTTTAAAACTAGGTAAAACTCGTTTTTGATTTACACACACGAGAGAAATATCAAGCTGAACTCTTGTTACCAAAAGCGACTAGCTGAAATTGGATCTAAATGCCTACATATGTACAGTGATATCTCATATGCAATGTGTATATATGTACCAGAATCGGATACAAATAGTTAATATATATACTAGTACATTCAAAACTTTTACATTTCAAGTATAGCATGTATAAATACGAGATATACTAGATGTGTAAATGATATAATACAATTACCTCCACAATGATATCATAAAAATGTCAACTAAAAATTATGCAAGAAAAAACAAATTACAGATATATTCCTTATTGCATGCTAATGCATAATGTTAAACCAACACCTGACAATGAATAATACACATCAACTCTTCAGTATTCATAAATGCTGCATCTATAATTTAAGAATGTTTTGTCTTGTCTTAAAAATGTCTTGGTTTTAACCAATTCCAGCACACATTTTATAAGCCATTCTTTTGACCCGCTGTTTTAAACCATGCGTTGTTCTAATACCTGGCCAACCCACCGAAAAACACATATACATACCGATTGAAGTCGTCCTCTTCTTTCAAACTAACATACACATATCTCAAGATTACAAAAAGTTACTTATAGTGCGAACTATACACATAGAATTGTGACTCACGTGAATTTCACTGGAATTTTCTCTTATGAATTTTATGGGAATAATTCTATCCAGTGCCATTAATACAAATTCATACATGCACCACATGCAATTAACATGAAGGTCACGTCATGTATAAATTTCTTACGTGAATTCAATTTATGCGAGGGCACTTATCACATTCAATATGTATATCATATGAAATTCATGTGAGATCATTTTTTCCTTAAATACTCATTCTATATTAAAGTCAGTTTTCGACTGAAATACAATGATTCAATAAAGCGACGTCTCTCATGCGCTGATCTAGTGGGGGTTTCCGCCCCAACCCTCTGAAAAACTCAGACTTAAAAAAAATTTAGACAATTAAGTTACCTAATATAGGCATTGGAACCCGACCTTCCTTCGATCAACCCCCCCCCCTCCCAATGGAAAAAAATGGATCGCTCCGCGTTTCTTATACATGGGTGCAATTCAATATTTCTTTAACAATTCCTTATAATTAAATTGGAAACTGGAAGGGCAATTGTTAAATTCCACCTTTCGGCGTTTCAACTTTCGTGACAATTAATGAAGTCGGTTTTTGTCCCCCTGTTGTAAAATGAACTCGGTTCGTGCATGTTATGGACGAAGAAATTGTTTGATAGAATAGAAACCTGATATAGTGACATGCATTTAAAGAAATTTTAAACCCAAGAGTGCATTCTTTTATTTACTTGAATTTCTATGCTGCATTTTAATTTCAATCTGTTCAATTCACTGATTGCTTGAAATTTTAAAAAAAATTGAAAACAACATACATGTAACCATGCATGAAAGAAAATTTCAATGACTTTTGTTTGCGATAAGTATTTTGTTTAAAATCTGAATTGAAGATACATGTACATGTAGTTTTATTTTAATTGATATTAATTACCCAAACACTAAACTACTTAGTACAGAAGTGAAATAAGATAAATTGCAATGCACAAGTAGACAGACGAGACGAAGCTTCCTATTGCTACATCTCCTGGTTTGAGTTTTATACGTATATGTACACATTGCATAGGCGTCAAAACCGGGGTGGGGGGAGGGGGGGCCTTGGCCCCTACTCTTTTTTGCAAAGTTATACATAATCCTTTTTTTTTTTTTTTTTTTTTTTGCTTGTCAAGCTTTTTGATAAGTCTAGCCCCTCCCCCTCCCCTCCCCCCTTTTCAATTTGCTTCCGACGCCACTGCATTGTAAGTATACAAAACGACAAAATGGCCGTGGTGATTTGTTTCTTTAAATGGAAAAAATGCTGCACGTGTACAGACAAGCGAGATGGGGGGGGGGGGTGGGGTTGCATTTATGTATCTAGGGTTCAAGTTTGGAGAATGGATTCAAACATGCCCACAATTTCAAAGCTATCCCCGGGAAATAGGGGCTAGGGGAAACATTTAACCGTTGGTCACGAGAAAATATTCGAATCGTTTGGTTTAGTTAAACCTACGACGAATTTCACCGAAAAAGATAATTTAAAAAACCCAACTGATTGGTGTATACATATATGATGTCCAGAAATACTCGTTAAAAAAAGGGTAATTAAACATAATTGTAATCTTACAAAAAAAAGAATTAATAGAATGAATTTCATGTAAACATGGTTTCTCCTACCTTTTAATTTCTCGCAAAGAATTCCGATGCAATACGATATACTAGTTAAAACATACATGTATTGAATTAAACCACAGACCCAATCCTATCTCTAACACCTGCATTGAATGTATGAAATGGCAGCGACTGATCAGAAAGTCAACAATGGGTAAATAAAGAAAAAAGCAGGAATTCGACATTTGACGTTGATATCTTTGTCCGGTGTGTGACGACACAGATAAACAGAGAACGGGGTAAATCGGACCCCCGCGATGGGTGGCGACGGAGCCATGCACAAGTTCGTGTAGATATCTCGCACGGGAACAGAACTTGAGGGCGGATCAAAGTGGGAAGAATATGTATTCATTTATTTATTACAGGAAGGTATGAGAGAGAGAGAGAGAGAGAGAGAGAGAGAGATGGATATTTTTTTCTGATTACTTGTGTATTTACTTATAATTTCTAAAAAAATTTGAACTGTCCTTTTACTCTATCTGTGGGGGTCTACTTCTTACTTATATTAGGATAAAGAAATTAGTAGCGAGCGAAAGAGAGAGGAAATGAGAAAGAGTAGAGAAAATTTAGGTTTGAGAAGGAGATTGGTAAACGAGAGAGAACCCTTGTCTTGCTAGCGAGGTCGAATATACTTTATCACATGTAATACCAAAATAGAAATATACTTCAATACTATGTCACTTAAAATAAATCTTAAAAAGAATTTAAACTTCAATCTTTAATCAGCAGTAATTAATGCGGACGAAAGAACGAAATAGATTTAATTTTCATTTTCAAACCGTGCGCGGATAACTTACAATGAATATGGGTAATAAATAATTAGAAGGTATTTCAATCTGTTATGAATTGACTTCAATCACGGATATTGTTGCAGCTGATACAACAATTTTGTTTATTCTTCCCAGCAAATAATAAACTGTACAATAGCCTATAAGTACATGTATTATATTAGATCCATTGAGCAACTAAGCAATCGAGTGATTTTCCAAGATTTGAAACATTGTTAAAAGAAATTGACGTTCGTGCTAAACTTTGCGTTCATTACTTTTATCTGAAACAGATGGAAGATACTCTCTACAGACTGCAGTACATGTAATGTAGCGTTGTCAAATAACGTACCTGGTATTTAAAAAAAAAACTAATAAGTAATTAAATTGAATAAGTAATTACCTTCTTCCGTCTCTCCGCCTTGATTAATCTACATGTACAATATCACTCTTTGGAGACTGCGGACTTTCTGATTTAAGATTGTATTCAACGAAAGCAGTGGTCTCATAATTTGGACAAAAGTAGAACTTGATTTACACGTAACACAATGATCATATTTACACAAAAGTCATGGTAGATAAAAAATTAATTTTTGTTAAAAAAAAAATTGGTTCAACAAGTAATTCTGAGAACAAACCCAAGAGATAATTCAAGGTTCAGTTTCAAAGACGGAGAGTGGATTATCAATATTTGCCATCTTTATCTTTGATAAGATAATTCCATTACTTTTCATTTTGGATTGCTTGGCTTTCAATTTACGAACGGCTCAAGTGTTGTCAAATCGGCGCGACATTATATACATTTAGCTACGCGGCGATACTTCAGTTTTTCACGTTTCTAAAGCTAATAGATGACAGGCCTTCACGGACTACAATGACATTGTGTTTAATTGGAACGAAATTGATTTAGCATTGAAACAAGTTGGTTTTATATTGAGAAGTGTGTATTGAAAAGTTTTAATAAAAAAAACTTGAGTTTTGTTGCACGGAAGCGGATTAAAACCTATCTACTGCTGACCTATGAGAAGATAAAGAAGCTCAGAGAGAGAGAGAGAGAGAGAGAGAGAGAGAGAGAGAGAGAGAGAGAGAGGAGGGGGGAATAGGTTTTAATTATTGCTTTGTCACAATGATTATTATTCTCGTTGACGAGTGGGCATCGCAATGGGAAAGTCATGATTATTTAAGTCTATCTTTTCTTGTATGAAAACTTGTATATTTTAGACGAGCATCTTAATACGGTCCATGCACATATTACGAATTGTATTGTAATAAAAATGTCCGTGACGTCTGTGTTGTGACTTTTTTATTTTAAATCATTTTCTTTTTATTAAAAAAAAAATAAAAATTTTCAATCATCTGGGTTTTTCCCACTTGTATGAAAAACACATATGGACACAAAAAATGAATTTCGGGCTAGTGAATCCTTACATATGCACCCATACTATTTGATCTTGTCTTGAATTTTCTTAGTTACCTGTAGCACGTGAAACGAGGTCAAGTGTCCCCCTTCACAGGTTTTTAACTTTACGGTATAGATCAAATGTTGAACTTTGAATTAATCCTTTTCAAACACCGGGCTATAGCTTTCATTGATTTCTCCTCATTACCACGGTATCGCTCTACCCCCAATTAATCCCCTCAGATGTGGTAGATGCGTTGTCGTAATCCCTATACCCCGCCATACGTATGTTCAGTGAATTTTATCTAAATCTAGCGTTACCTATCGATAATTGTATATATAAAAAAAAACCTCTTATCTATGTTCAGATTTGTAAAAGTTCGATACCTAATACTATGAGATTTGATAATACAAAGGGAGATAATTCTTTCGAGTGAAATTTTTCTAAATCTAACGTTACCTATCAATAATTGTATAAAACAAAACTCTTATCTTTGTTCAGATTTGTAAAACTTCGATACCTAATACTATGAGATTTGATTATACAAAGGGGGATAATTCTCGTCCAAAAATAAGAACTTTTAAAGTAATGCAGATATAAGAGTAGGAGTTGTCGAACTTACGCGTCTCCTTTCTCGCCCTGTTTGATGATGATGTCGTCACGTGTTGACCTGTGGTAGGTGCAGTTTCTCCCGATGTCCATCAGGATATCTGTAGAGACGATTGACAAAGAGAAGGTGTAATGAGTATATATAAAACCTCCAATATTTTACCGAAACTCACAAAATACTCTCTCAACCACATTGAAAGAATACATAAAGCGGACTGAATGAATTACAATCTGTACCAATTGAATACTAGTGCAAAAAAAGTTTTTAATAAAAATATCAGTGCATCAGTTTGATAATTAAGAGCTAGAATAGCCGCATTATAATTAATTTACAGGGATCAAAGACTCATCGAATAAAAAGACAGTGTTTACATAAGGTGAACAAACACTCAAAGATAGCACCATGGAAGAACTGGCCGTGAAATGGACCAGCGGTTATTTTTCCAAATCAAACGATTAAATATTATCATTATTTCACGAACAAATCTGTTATCGTTGATCGATAAAGTAGAAACTATAAATGGAGGAAAGAACAATATTTATTCTTTAAATCCCGTATGTACGTTTTAACGATTGCCGTCGTAATTTAATACATGTAAATGTATCAATTATCGACAAACAATCACAGGGCAATACACACTTTTAATTAGTATTTTTGAAATATTTCGTAGGTCTTGCCATTTATAAAACCACTGCTATATAAAATTTAAAATAAAAAAAGTTTACTGCATTTTTTAAAATTTAATCACACAATGACGGAGACATCCTTTGCTAAGGGAGTTAAAAGAAATTTCAAATTAATTACCTCTGAGTAAAAAAATCTAATTACAACTCAATATGCAATTTCTTGCTTTGAGATTAATTTGATATTGAACATTTCATTGCTTCATTGATTTATTAAAAAACAAGATCTTAAAACTTCTTAAATTGCAAAAAAAAGTAAATGTAGTTTTTTTTTTCTCTCCCGGATCACAAAGATTACACTTAGTTTACAGTAAACGTCTTTTCTTTATGCATCTGTAATTTCGAGGCATATTCATTATTTTAACTGTTTAAATTTTATGTTCCCAAAATATTGGAATTTGGAAATAAGAAATTGGAAATAATTAAAATTGCGAAACAATATTAGTTAACGATACACATGTATAACTGTTTGCAGAAAATTGATATTTAGCGAACATAGTGAAATGAAAATTATACTTCTGTAATTCTTATTGTCTTTGAACATGTTGATTTTCCGTTTATTCCTTTATCTTTGCTGTATATAAAATATTTATTAATGGTCAGCATATGAACCAAAAACGTTAAAGATTTTACATTTCAAATACTTAATTTTGCAGTCCATATCACACAGCAGACATCTGACGTTAACAAATTTTCTCATCATTAAAATATACCCCTTACCTATTAAGAAGTATAGGGCGTATATTTTTAGTATAAGAAAAATATATTACGTCAGGTGTCTGTGGTTCATACGTCCATAAACCTACTTACTTGTATCCAGGTTCTGCATCAAAGGACTCTTCTTCCGGAAGAAATCCACAAGCAGTCGAAGTTCCGGTTCCGTGCGCAGGGCCTTGGGTTTGGTGATGGTGTCTTTCACGGAGTCCATAGCCATCTTGAATTCTTTGTTAGGTCTTGCAATAAGCTTCTCCCTACTTTATTACTCTTACGGCATCACAATAAATTTTTCATCAACATCCAAATAGAATCCATTCACAACCGAAATTCCCAAAGAGCATTACAAAGGAATTCCATCCATTTCGGCACTGGTTATTTCTATAAAAAAAAAAAATGAACTGATGACAAAATTTCAATTTTTCTCAATGATTTTCTTATTCTAAAATTTTGATATCAATTTTCCGAAGATTTATGAAATGTAAAAAAAAAAAAAAAAAATTAATAAAAATATTAAGTAATGACAAAATCCATTTTGAAAATCGTTCTTTTCTTAGTGTAACAAAACTCTTATTTAAAATTAACCTTACTTGTATATAAAAGCTGTCAGAAAATTCAAGTATATCTTCCCCTTTTTGATAAACGGCAAAAATAAGGTTCTGCATGTGGCATTTGTAAAAATTGTTGTATACGCATACGTGTTTATCAACAGAAATATATTGTTAAGAATGAAATCCAATACATGTTTTGAAGTCTATCGCACACAAATCTTCCACTAAAATGCCAAAGTCCGTTATAAACATGACCAAAAGATGATGCACTCCATGGAATTCTCGGGATTATTATGTCTGAGAATAAAATCCGATCAAACCGAATCCATCTAATAATCAAGACATCTAACTTAATTAAAACCAGACACATGTAACTGGATAGTCTATTTACCGATTCAGGGTTTGATTAAAACTTCATTTGGCCATGGAAGTTTCTGAATTAGGCAGGTACATGTATAACGCAGGGATCGATTTAATCAAAGCAAACATCCAATGCATATAAGTATATATGTCATTTACAAGCTTAATTAAAGAGTATTATAGTGGTTTTTAACCTAAAGGAAAGCGCTCTATCTTGCGCTTACTGGTGTCGTTTGATTTTGCACCATTACAATTTCCGTTTCAGCGCCACCTCAATGAATAATCAGGGTTCTCTTTTCATTAACTGGTCAACTCATAACACTCGAACTGAGTGACTGAATGTTATGGGTAAAATCTACCAAAATTAAATCAATCTATCTTCGGCATCTAGTTATGTCTCAATATAAATAAAATAAATCCTGAAGAGGACATTAAACAACACACAACTAATCAATATAATACTACTTGTAGTAAAATATAGAGACCCTATAGCTATATAGACACGGTGTGCTCTTGTACATACTAGTACAGTGTATATATTTAGAGCAGTAGAAAATAGGAACTTGGGTTGTACAGCCCCTTATAGCACGCTAATGTACATGTATATCTACTCGTAGACCAGTGTAGAGAGTGTACTTTTAATTGTACTTACACAATCAACAGTTACTAAATACGCGTACCGATAATTTTCAGAGCTTTGAAATAAATAATGCACTTTTGACTAAAAGGATATAGTTACATGTAATAGTTCGAAAAATTTGAAGTTCAAAACAATTTTTTGCAGATATACATGTACATGTATTATAGTGCACGAATTACACAATGGTCAAGTGGTATTTTTTTTTTTAACATAAGCGGATCATTTTCACAAATCTGATTTGAAGGTGAAAACACTTGTTAGTGTCAATCATAATAAAACGGTGGGGTATAATGACAATAGTGCATATTGTAATGAATATAAAAAAAAATTAAATCGCACATACAACTCACTATTTGTGCATGCACTCAATAGTACATCTCTATTTACATGTATAAGCCCCCAATTATTGAGATCAATTCAGGTATGTGTCTAAATGTAAATATAATACATATAACAAATCCCTAGTTCTATGTCCTAGATTTGAGCTTGCAAAATATGATCAATCTGACTCGCATTTGGTCTGTTTCCTACACTTGGTTCTAATCCGTTTTAAAATGATTATCATAATGACTTTTATTCTAACGACACTTAAATGCATGACTATAACTGATTTTGCGAGCAAATTGGGCGATTTGTTTTATTAATCCGTCGGGTTTGATCATTTCAATTAACGAAGAGGTTGATAGATTTTATTTTGCTGCCAAAGTTCTGCATTCCTTTGAGCAACCAACACTCAATTTCAGGTAGATTTTATTCTTGTTTATACCCGGTATCTACAGATATTTACAAGCGTTGTATTTCTACTTATGATGAGGTCACGCAAATTATACACAGTATATAACAGTATAACAACACATTACGATGGTGGGGTACTGATATGGTAAATATCGGAATGTCGAACAAAGATCTCTACAAAAACAAAACATTGAAACATCACAGCAGTAGAAATAATCCCAAATGTCTGGGAAATGTGTGTCCTTGTGCCGAGGTTAATTGAGAGAGAGAGAGAGAGAGAGAGAGAGAGAGAGAGAGAGAGAGAGAGATTGATTTAATAGTTAGTTTAAGAGTTTTGTTGTTTAAATGCACCCTTTACGTTTCACTACAAATCCCTCTTGAACTAAGAACTTAGCAAGGAAAGAATTTATTGACTAGCCACAAAATGCTAGGACTTAAACAAGGAAATGAAAAATCAATTCCACTCAAAAACCTTTGAATTATGGTAGGCGGTTAAGTAAGGGCATAAAATTGAAAATTGTTAATAGATATACTTCAAATATTTACTTATTATTTAGTTTGAGAAATAATACCATTTTGTTTAATTGCTGATATTCTTTCTGTCCCAGTTTCAACTATGCATACCTACCTTCGATTACATTTTCTTTCTTTCTTTTTTTTTGTGCGCTAGCGCTGGTGTTTTTTAAAGGCCACAACGAGTGTTTTCACACAATGCTACGCGAATTTTAATAAATTGATTGCAATTTATTTGATTTTAAGACACGCGCAAAGAAAAAAAAATGGTAGATAAAGGTACACTGCGATCCCCCCCCCTTATTTTTTTCATTTTCAAGAAAATATTGAAATTAAACTGATACATCTAAATCTTCACGTTGAAGCACAACTATTTCTTTAGTATTCATAAACTTAAAAAATCGATCTTTTTGGCATCTAAAAAGAAATTCTGTGTATCCAAGAGTTAAATGTATTTACGCAAAAATCCATCTTAAGTGGAGGAAATTGAATGAAAAGATTTTTGAAAGATAAACGTGCTATGTATATTGTCATCACAAATTTGTTACGCTACGGGAAATAAAAATCAATTATTGGATTCATTGATTAATTTACCCCCTGGGGCTGTTGACAACCCCTTTATCTGTACCCTGCCAAAATTATTTTAGAGTTTTCATGAACTAGGTCATGTGCATTGAAAAATGTACACCAAAATGACAAATATTTAATCAACAGTTTACGTTAATTAATTATGTTTTTGAGGTTAAGAATTAAACAGATAATATTGTTCTATCTACATGTACATGAATTTTTGTGTAAGGCGGTGGTTTTAATAACCCTAAAGGCTTGTGTTCGCGGAGTAATGTGAATTGAATGGAATCGGACAAAAACTTATATTCTTTAACAGACCTTTCTCCTCTCACTGTTTGGACTTATACCACCCTCCCCAAACATTTTAAGACATATCTAAATCAAATTACACAATTACATGCAAGATGACAAAAAAAGTCGATTTTTTAAAAGAAGTTCACTCACCTTATGACATGATTTGTTCGATCACTGATTTAAAAATAAAAATTCCAAACTTCATATACAGAAAATACTTTTGTTATTATAGATAAAGAGAAGAAAATCTTATAATTTTTTTCACAAACAGAATTGGTCTCGAAATATCACCGGAAAGAAATATTTCTGTCGGACTTGAAAACCTTCTCACATATAACAAAATGAACTGTTTAATAGACCTAACTCACGCCTCCTCCAAAAATACACAGAACGCAAACATTTGTATTCAAACACTGTTTGATTCGCGAGTAAACTCCCAATGTCAACTTCTTTATGCCCCCCATTCAATTCTTCAATGAAGTACAACAGTAGTGCATACACAAGGGGCTGAGATTTAATTTTTTTTTTCCTTCTTCAGAACTGAGTAGTGTAATGTTGACACTTGGTAACATCTACACTACGTTGCCCTTTTCACAGTAAGTCAATTTGTCGCCTTCGATACGACAGCAACTTGTAACTGCTAAATTCAACATTAAATGTTCGGCAAATGATCATGTAATTTAATTTTTTTTTCCCCGCGACAAACCAGTTTTTCGTTTACTTTACTCTTTAAAAAAAAAAACTTCCTCGACAAAAGGTAATTGCAAATGAGGTAATTTTGAATTTCTTTTAAATGTACCCAAACGATTTTTGCCATTTACCCTCCTGTATTGTATCGAACAGGTATATTTGTATCGCTCAATTTGAACAGAAATGTTATACTTTGTGCATTTTAATTTTAAAAAGAAACACGCGTCCACGTTATCTACAGATCCACACGAAATACCCGTATCAACATAATCTAAAACCTCGATCTGCTGCAGAATTTTAAAACCAATTCTTTTCTTCTTGATAAAGAACTGTTTTTTAAAAAAAGTTTGGCTTGAAAAATATGGATATTAACAATGTTTATTCAAAAACTTTTTTGCCACGCGTTATTTTTCCACATCATATACAGGAAAGATTTTTTAAAGATGCATTCAAAACCTAGTGAAGCCTACGTTACACTGTTTACGACATATGATCATATTTATGTGGTAGAGAGTCATGTATATGGCATTCCTATATATGTAGCTACTAGCTTTGACTAGTGGGTTACCCCTTTAGCTCGATCGGTAGAGTGTCAGGCCAGAGGACTCGGGTTCAAACCCCAGCAGAGGCCGTTACATATATTATACATTTATATCTTAATACAAGTTTTTTTTGTCAAATTAAATTTTATAATTGTAATATTTTTACAAGTTCGTCATTTAATAATAAATGGCCTTTTGTCAATTTCAAACTGTGAGTTTGTTGTCAATTTATAATGTCACATCAAACAGAGCAACCTTTAGTGCGATTCATATTTTGGAAGATGGGCATAAACATTTATATCTTACAGCATTCTGTAATGGGTTGACACATTTTTAAAACTCCTTGACACCATTAGAGGAAAACATGAAATACAGTCCAGTAATTTAAAATATGTACATGTATATTATACTAGAACATATACATATACATGTACGTATAATTTATATATTATAAATAAACCTCATTTTTTATGGCACAATTTTAACGTTGCATCAACAATCGACATACCTCTGATTAAACGATAACTTCCATGGATGTTTCAAATCACAACTGACTAATAAGTCAAAATCTATAATTAACAACTGGAATTGTAACACGCCATACGATCCAAATGTAGTTCACAAGAGCTGTATTCATTATAGATTTTCCTTGCAGCACAACGGAATGTTTTGTTCGAATTAGATTAGCGATGGATTATCGTTTAATTCCATTGCCTCCTATTATGTTTTGCTAAGTCCAATGGCGTGCTAGTGTCTTTGATATCAAAATCGCGTTGGGGTATAATCTATGAATAGGGTTCTGTATAGAACAATACTGGCCTATTCGGTGTGTATTTCAAGTGCCATGCGAGCATATTGCAACTGGAGAATATAAAGATTTAGGCATAGATAAATAGTACCTATATCTGAAAATAAATAAAATTAAATCTCTTGAAGCCCGTGCTTACTCAACAGATTACAAAAAAACCTGTTACATAAAAAAAAAGATAGATCTATGCACACAGAATGTGCTTAATCGTTCAAATACAGATTTTAAAGATTTTATTTTGAATTTTTTTTTCAAAGACATGTTTCGAGTGAAGCTCGGTGAACTTCCAATATTTGTACTGTTCCACCTTCTTACTTCAATATTGACCAAAAACTTGCGAACGTTCAAATACAGTTCCATTCTGCTCCTATATAAACGTATACTCAATTAAAGGTATTTATAATTAATTATCCTACGAAAGTTTTATTGTAAATAAACCAAAATAAACGACTTACCATTAATTTCTGTTAGCGTTGAGATCCCTCAAAGTTGTTTTTAAACTGTTGCCAGAAAAGTTTCAAATTCGATAATTCCCAAATTTTTCACTGCATTTTATTTCACTTCGGTAGCTCATTAACTTGTGATTCGAAACGATGGTCTCCAGTTCTTAAAAATAAAAACGTTACCCACAGGAGAAAAAAAAAGTTTTCATATACAATTAAATAGATAAAATCAATGGTTCTCGTCTCTGTTGCTTATAAGTTACAAAAACCCTAAACAAGCATGTACGCTTTAATACTACACCGCGGGGATTTAAAATGGATTTGTTTGCAAACTTGGAGATTCGGGGAGGATTTTTAAAACTCCCGTGTTATTATTTTAGTCGATGTCCTGATTCAATTGGATGTTTTATCCCCCGAGGACCCATCACAATGCATAAAGGTGTACATTTAAAGTGGCTATTTCTTTTAAACGTCAGAATATAAGTACCAAGTGAACGAGGAGACTTTAATGTACAATGCCAGACCTTGATGTACAGCGATGTAGACGATAGCTTGTTTTGCAGAGAAAGGTAAGAAAAATTAACCGCAGGTGTAGCAACTTAATATATCAAATGAAATGGAACTCATTCCGTAACTATCGAAAGGCAACATGGTTACATGTAACAGTGTTCAATACGCTTCCTAGAATAGCAAAAAATTGAAACAAATAAATAAACTTGAATAAAAAAACAAAACTAAGTAATATAATCAACAGAGATATAAATCAAGTTAGAATTTAAAAAAAAATATATAAATAAATTCAACAAAAAGGAACAGAGATGTACTTGCAATTTAATTATTTTGCTTTGCAATTTATTAATTTGTGTACAATTATAGTAATGCAGTATTGTTTGCAATCTACAGACAGCCCGTCAAGACTGTAAAAGTTTGCTGTATAGTCTACTCGCACTTAACGCAACACTCCCCATCCACTTGCACGGGTTTTGTGCAGTTCCGAGGAACTGGGGGACATCGGATCCGGTCGCACGACGCATGCGTTCCTGGAAGTGCGTTATCGGGACACTCACAAAATACGCAAGGATCCACGAATACTCTTTCACCCCGGGGCAACGTGTCTCCGATGTTGGGACCAAAGATGATCTCACATCCGTCATCGTCGTCATCAGCATAGGACGCGCCCGTCATCAGGAGGGACAGGGCTAAAAACACCACAACCTTCATATTTTGCTGCAAAGAAGATTTTAAGCGTCTTAATGAAAATTATCTTAAGCAAGGGTTACGTTAATGTTTTTCTCTCAAAGTGCATTGACTTTTCCCAGAATCTGAAGATTTTTCATTTTCTTATCAAAGTGTGAAATTTTTCAAAGTGTGTTGTAAAAGAGTGTCTGTGTATATACTGTACAAGCATATTTGAAACCGGCAGTTTGATTTGACGAGCAAATTCCACACTAAATAATCGATCGTTCCAAATTTGGAAAAATGCAAGGAAGAAATTAAAAAAAGTCTTAGGCTATAATAATATGACAGACATCAATCTGATTAATGCAACTGCAGCATTTACATGATTGTTGTTCAGTTTCTATTTCGTAACTGAACATAATTCTGCCAAATAGGTTTTCAAGAAGTAACGACATTTTTTGATATTGCTCTAAAACCATTAAATTAAAGTCACAGCTGTTTGAGTTTACAGTTCTTAGAGGTTTTACTACCTTTGATGTCTCAAAAGTAAATGAAAACGAAAAGTGTAAGGCTGACTTTTACAGACCTATATGAAGAGAGTTTTTAATGTTTAAATCAATAAAAAAAAAGGATTTAAAAGGGATAATCTTATGATAACATTAGAAAATTAGAATTATAGCATATCTCCTTTTTTAGTCGAACGCTTACTTCAAATACCGTAGTAGGAAAACACATCTTTGCCTCCACTCATTCATTAACTCACTCAAATTTAACATATACATTTATGAATGTTAAGTACGATGCGACTTCTTGCAATGCATTAAAAAGGTAACAGTTATTACCTCCCCCCTTCCTCTTTCACCATTTGCAACAGCATGCTTAATTAAAATAGGAAAGTCAAAACATTAAGATTCTTGAAAGTAGATTGAATTTTAAGGAAAAGAAACTTGAAAGTTTTAGATTGAAAAAAAGTCTAAGAATACGTACTTTGACACTGTGTTATTTAGACTCCAATCTCTATGAAAGTAAACAAATATTTGGTGACATTTTAACTTTATATATATATGAACCCTTGACCGTTCTGCATGCAGCATGTGTCACAACAATTAGTCAATTTGATTGAATGTTATTTATGTATATCATTAAACTCGGGACAGTTGAATAGCCATGCCATACATCATAGTCCATACGGTTTATCTCACGGCAGAAGTTGTTAGTAAATTTAACAATTAACCTCGATTAAGAAATTAATCACCTTAGATCTATAAGGCCGAGGTCATTATGGTGTTATACATGTTGTACAAGTGTTCGTTTTTCGGGTGAAAGGAAAAGATGGATGCTGGCACATGTATGTTAAGTTCTGAAGCAAGAAAAAGAATGTCACTTAATCTGATCATTTAGGCTATGTTGAAAAACTAGTTCATGCGTAACCATTTTTAAAGGGCTTTTTTAAAGGTAAAAAGTTTATCTTTGCATACTTTAAAAAATTTTTTTTTTAACTCTCTCTCTCTCTCTCTCTCTCTCTCTCTCTCTCTCTCTCTCTCTCTCTCTCTCTCTCTCTCTCTCTCTCTACGCATTTATAATATTAGCATAAGCGATCGATATCATAATCCGTTATTACATCAATAATTTTGCACATCATTAGTAAACCGGATGTGAAAAATCGGAAATACATCACGTAAACCACAGGCCAGGCCAACATAATACTACATGTAACATCTATCCTGATACTCTTGTTAAAGGATAGTGACTGTTTCATCCACAACGGTAGGCTATCAATGTTTGCTTTATTGTATCACATATATATTCACATACTGATTTATTTAGCCAATTAATATATATCGTACTACCGTTACTACATGTATCAAATCGAACACGGTCGAATTTTTACAGAGGTCACGGGGGCGCTATGTTCATAAAACATAAAACAATGTTCACAAAACGTTCAAATGGCAATATAGTTTCCCTATTTTGAAGTTTCCAAATAATTCGTGCCGTATTTTACTTTGTTTTTCTCTGTGTTTTAGAAAGAAAAAAAAAATGAAGGAAAAAAAGTTACATGTAGCTCAGTCTGTTGAATTAACTTAAAACTATTTAGTTGAGAAAAGCAAAGTTTACCGGTATTTATTGAATCCGAGCAGTCAATAGAAGTTTCAAAACAATAATTTACTCAGTGATTAGATATTGTTATTCATGATCTGCTAGTTGATCAACCTAGATGAATTTTCTTTTTTTTTTCTTTGTGTTTTTAAAAAAGCAAAATCGTTCATTATTCCTTATAATTTAATTAAAAGATAAAAAAGAATCAATTATTAAAGATTAGAAATTATTATTGTTGCATGAAATTTGAATTTACATAAAAAATGTAACAAGCGCATGAATATGGGGTTGTCAAGGGGGCATGGCTACATAGCTAACCAGGTTATACAAAATAAATTAATTTTTTTCTGTGTGCTTAGCCAATCAAAATGCTTGTTACAAATGAAATTAAATTATTTTTAATTGGGCAAAATCTCTCTACAATCACGATGTGTTGCGTTAGAATTAAATTTGAATACTCAGTTTAAAGTGCAGAAATAAGAAATAAAAAAAACAATGCTAATACTTTTGAAAAGTGTTTCATGCTTCACAAAATTCGATTACAATGCCAACCAAAGAGAAATATTGCATCCAAATTAAGATTTTTTATGAAATAATCTTTTCTATACATGTGTATGTGCTAACAATGCTGCTATCAATCCAACTGTATGCTATCGTTCAAAAATGCTTCATTTCTATATTTATGTACATGTAATTTATATTATTAAACATGAATAATTTATTTTCATGTACATGTAGCTTGCGACAGATTGAGTCTATCTTTCTTACGTACATGTAATTCTATATGTTGTCATCATGATCATATAATACATGTAGATCCGGTTTGTTTATACATATTTATATTTATAATATTTGTCACCCGCAGTGATTTCTTTTTGTACAGAATTAGATAAATGTGATGCATTAACGATGTCCAACTACATGTACATGTTTGCTCGATGAGTCTAAATCCGTGAATTATTTTTTTTTTTTACTTAGTACGTCATAGATTCTTCTCTTACGTAGAAGAATATATTCAATTTTTAACAGAAATATCCACTGATTCAAATTTGGCTTAGCCCCCCCCCCCCAATTTTTTGCAAAGTTAGACATAATCATAAGGATAGCTTTTTTTTTTTGCTTGTCAAGATTTCTGATAGGTGTAGCCCCTTCCCCCCCCCCCCTTACTTTCAATTTGCTTCAGACGCCACTGAATAAGGCAGAGAATGCGAGCATGCAAAAGAGTTACGGCACTTTATATGACTGAAGAAAGCTCACATATTCTGTGTCTTAAATGAATTTAGAGTTACTGCTCTTTGGAAGGTCGAATATCATACAAGTACATATACACACCTAGGGTAGAGGATAAATGGAAGCAGAAGAAACGCTCATTTCTAATTTATACTGAATTCTAATAATTCCTTCAACAATTTCGGACAAACTTTGAATATGAAGGCATTTGTATGCTGAAATTGTGCACACTTTATTTATAATTCAGATTCCTTTTGAAATGAAACATCTTATGGCCATTTTTAAAGACTGTACCGATTTCCTTTTGAAGATGAGTTCTCTATAAAGATACAGAAAAAATACTCAAATTTTAAAGCTAAAATACTTGGAAATTTTCTTCACTAGATAGCAGTTTAGAGCTATACAAAATAACAAATCATATCAAAAAATTTAAGGTAGATCTGAAGGTTAATTTAATTGTTGACCACTCAGGACATCCTCGTTAAAATTCATGTGTGATTATTTAAATGTTCATGCATTTATTGTACAACAAATAAAATTATGTAAATCTATGAAACGTGTGGCTTTTGGTAAATAAACAATACAAGGTTAAAATGATAGTACACCTGTACCAACTCTGAAATTAAAAAGAGAAGAAACGCTGGCTGTTTTTATATTTTTAGCGGTATCAAGTACGATAAAATTTGTAATACTCGGTAAACTAATCTTAGTAATTTATTATGACGATAACTTTGACGTATTAGCAGGAAATTCCTTGATAGAATCTGATTAGAATATTAATTAGACCCTCGTGATCGACCATACAATTTCAATTTGTAACATTATCTCAAAGGAACTGTGTCATACTTGTATAATAGAAAAAAATCACATGAAAGGTCTACAATGTGCGAGTGTAATATATTTAAAACTATATAACTCAAATGTTTATCAACATTATGCCAAGACTTATATATATAGCGTATTTCAGGTTCCCCCTTCTGAACCTTTATAATTTCTTCAGCCGACGTTATCATAGTCTCTCCGAGAGCAAAGTTACTTATTAATTGGAATCCATAAATTTGATTTAAAATCACGAAAGAGGGACGCTCAAAGAAAAGCTATAATTGAAAAAAAAAAATAAAAAAAAATATTTAAAACTGCACTCAATTTCTGTAGATAATGAAGAAAACAACGATACTCGCCATTTTTCTTATTGGGTTTGTCGCCTGCTCCGTTCTCGCGCAGGAGGACCCGGATGACGAAAGCTGTACTGCACCCAATGGCGCCAAAATTCAAGGAGGGGAGACAAAATTCATCGACCCCTGCACGTTCTGTCGCTGCTCTGAGGGGAAGGATGAAGCCATTTGTGGGAGTATCGACTGTCCCCGTGCCGGCTGCGATAAACCTGTCTATGTGGAGGGGAAATGCTGTCCTGTGTGTCAGTAAAAGCAGGTACGATGACAGTATTAATTTAGCTGCAGGTCTGTAGCTCCCGCTCTGGAAAAAATTCGGATGAACGTCCATCCGGAATTTTTCTTTTTAGACCGCTACAGACCTGCAGCTATATTAAATTCTGGGGTTTTTTTTCACGGGAAATAAAATGTTAAAACCGTTATAATAAGATATACATGTATCTTTTCTTAATTGTATTGTGTATATAAATGCGCATGATGTTAGCAATAATCTATTTTAAGAACTTTTTTCCTTGGGTATCTTTATATATATTGATTGAGTGAATAACATAAAAAAAATCCAAATTTAAAATACATGCTACTCAAGGAAATTTTCAAATTTTTACTTTAAAAAAAATTACATAAGTATTAAAAAGTTTGAAAGGTAGATATATCTAACTTTTGAGAGTGATGTATATTAATTATATACTCTAATAATCGCACATCCAGTCATCTAAATCTGTCAACATTCTGAAAATTTGAATTTACTTTCAGATTTGAGTTAAAAAGGAAGAGGAAAGTTATTAATTATGAACACGCCGCCATCAGCTATTTCGTACATGCAACTCCTGTGACTTCCTCAAACAGCATTTAATTTCATTGTACACTAGTACTATTGTTAATGTTGTATACTATTCTGTCTGTCGTATACATACATGTATCTAACTGGTACCTTTTTTAAAAATTGTTCATTATGTGTAAAGAAAAAAAAATTCATTTAAAAATAAAATGTATTCTATAAAACGTTTTTATTTTTTCCATTCTAACATACATTTTTACATCTCTGGAATAAAATCATAACACAAACAATCAATTTACAACACGTCGCAGGATTTGAAAATTAAAATCTTTCCTAAAATTAAAAATTTGTTCTGAGTATACATATAAAATCTTGCAAACAAAATTTAAAAAAAAATCAAAACAGATTTCCGAATTATAAAATATTTCACAAAAATACAACAAAGATCAAACTTTCACCTTGAAAATTGAACTCGGTATTTGCCAACTTATACAGCTGCGGGAACTATCTTGAACACATATCTAAGCAATGCTTGGTTTCATAATTAACGACAATATTTTTTTTTGACCTAATTCTTTTCTTTACCAGCTATTCATTAGATGAAAATGTGATGTAAGTACATGTATATACTCAGTAAGCACATTGTACAATTCTGAATTGCAATAATAATACTGTACAGTTTTTATCATGCTAACATTCAAGTGACTAATAGACTGAACTACTGTAAGTTCGGTAGCAAACTTCCGGTCGATGAAACATGTCCTTCGTATTTTCAGTATTTACAACACCGTCAGGCTTTGTAAACTTAAAGGGTATTTCACGCACATGTAAATATATTGCTTTAAATCATAATGACAGCTATTTGATAAAATTGCAATCGTAAATCACATACATTTTAAAATTAAAATCCCAATACACAGTTATACACGGGGGAAATATTATCACGTTTGCACGTTATTAACATTATGTTTTAACCACCGTCTTGTATAAAGCGGTACGTTGACATTAATTTCACCGTCACTCGCGGTCCCGTTTGTTTGCGCATGCGTTTTCAAGCGTTCATAGGATGGTGACGACGGCGACGCCAAGAGAGGTAACTTATACACATTCTGGTCGCTCTTTGACAATAAATGAACAGTTTCTTCCTGTGAGTTACTGGCACTCTGGCGTATTGTATCACTACGCGATCGTCTGATGGTCACTGGGCTCGGGAACAACCCATGGGAACATCGGGTTTCCAAAGGTTTAAAGGTAGATAACCTTTGACATTGAGAACACAAATTATCAGTCACTGTCTGAGTCTCATCTGCGTTTGTCGCTTCCGAAATCAAGATTTCGATATTTGGTGTACTGGAATTAACTTTCTCTATGGAGTGTCTGCTGGATTTCACGTCTTCCTCCGATATAGAGCGACACATTAATGCAGATCCATTCTCTTTTGCCTGCCCCAATACTACTCTTTCAGAGTTGCTTTCATACAGAATGTTAAGATTCGGTTGCCTTATAAGTGGAGGGCGGGTGCCGTTTTTATACTTGTCCGCCAGGGGAGACGAGCTGGGAAGAAAAACATCGTCTAGGTCACCGGATGGGTTTCTTCTGCGCACATCCTCGCGCATTGAAACAATTTTGCCATTTTTTACTAGAATCACGGACCCGTCCCGTTTGATGATGGAACTACCTTTGGCCGTTTTACCGGTGAGCTTGCGTAGCAGCTTATGTGTTGAAGAGTCGTTGGCTTTGTGTGTTTTGTGTGCTTTGTTGAGACTATGAAGCGAGTAGTGGGATAATGAATCGTCAGACCCCATTCTAGATCCACGGTGAGACCCTCTGACGGAGTTGATGAAAAGCGAGATCCGCCTACGTGGACCGGGTGAGCTTTCGTGCATCGTGTCTGAAATGCACATAGAAAAAGATCAAACAACACGTCTGATACACGTATAATCACACAAATCAAACAAATCAAGATTTTTCATAATCAAAATCAACTTTCAAAGAGTTTTATTAAACGATCATTTAAAGCTTTACTATAGAAATATTTCGAACGTTAAAACACATTATGATAATGTTTCAGAAATTCAATTATATGTTTTACTATTAAATTGTTCCATATACAAACTTAATATTAATGTATGGAAGACAACACCGTTCCTTGGTCTATATCTATACATTTAGCAGCTGCGCCCGCTAATCAGTTTACCGGGAAATAATTCACTAAATAACACTCAAGGCATCGTAGTATGTACACAATACACATGTGACGTGTATGATATAATATACAATTATTTTTAACACTATAAGATTTCATTCTGTTTATTTATTTTCTAAAGCAAGAAGATATAGATCATTGAAATATTTTACCAAGCCTGAATTACATGTAGTAAAAGAAATCATCCTGGTTATAAATTCCCATGATCTTTTTGACATATAAATACTACTACGATGCATTAAGTAGAGGATTGGAGCCCTGATTCTATCATTCAACGTCGGGAATTTCATACAGCATCATGCAAAATACTAGCTACAACAGCCAATTGTGCTACACGTGATTTTCACGAGAGAGACAAAAAAAACCCCACATATTCACGTGAGTTTTACAAGAAAATTTCACAGGAACTTAAATTCACGTGAAATTTTCCCATATGTTTTCCACGTGATTTATTGGATGCAGTTGAAAATAAAGAAATTATCACGTGAATTTCATGCTGGGCACAATTGTCTGCAATACAACAGACAGAAAACGTTAATTAGATTAACTGTTCACGTGTACAAATTCAAGTTCAGTTTTGAAAAGGTAAATGTATGTAAGTGCCGGTCTATAATGGGTACAGGTAACTGTGGATTAAAATTGCATGCGCTCAGATTCAGATTTGCAAAAATAACGTTTGTAATACAAGGGTAGAGTACAGAAGATATCAATGCATCTGGTACATATTACACTATTACATAAACAGTCCATAAATCATTATTTTGAAAAATAATAATGGATAAAATAAACATCACAGGAAGAATGAGTGTATAATGAGTGTAAACAATTTAAGATAATAACATATTTATAGCATGCGGTCAAATAACTAAAGTTATATATATGGGTTAACTTTGCTGTCTTCGCTAACTGGAGTTAACATTGCTTTGGCATGAATTCATTAGTTATTATTATTATTATTATTATTATTATTATTATTATCAGTACATTATAACAATTCATACATCGAAGTAAACGAAGTTTAAGCAAGTAGTTTAAAGTTTTTATTGCAAATGAAGAAAAAAGTAGACAAATTTGTCGGTTTCTTGCAAATTTAAGACAGAGGCAATAGTTTCAAAATATGTAACTGTGTGATATGTGGCGCCCTCTATATAGAGAAAACGGGCATGCTCTGTCCGAGGACGTAATTAACCAAAGCAACCCTAACCCTGGTATACCTGTTAGTCGTTTAAATGGTTGACTATTTTCCTGATTGTACAACACTTCTATCCGGTCTGTTAATAAAGGGAAATAACTCTCGTAACGATGAACGTAAAATACAAACGTGATGACGTCATACAACATCATAAAACAAAACAAACATAAAACAAGTGGGTCATAATGCATCATAAAAACATACACCTTTCTCTTTTAGTATTGATTATAAACATAGCCAGTCGTTATGTATAATTAATCTACATCTAATACATATTAGGTTTCATAAATATATGTCCAATACATTCTGTAAGTCACGTGTTTGTACAACCCGGCGGCACGAATTTTGTGACCAGCGAATCTGAATTTCAAAAAAGGTCCACTGACGATGATATTATATGGTTGATGAAGACGATGAAAAATGATAAAAAAAAAATTTGGCGGATAAGTAATCTTCACCTGATCTATTACTTTTATATACCTGTTCTTAGTCTAATAATATAACTGTAACGATAATCGTCTTACATTCCATTAATTTTTTGTGTTATTCTGTGATTTTTTCCACCACCATATTTCAATATTGTGCATACAATATGTTGTAAAAAATAAAATAAATACATACACGCGCAAATTTTAGGAATAATCTGTCCTATAAAATGCAAAAAAATACAAAAGTATACCAAGTGTAGTTGCATGTACATGTACACTGTTCTTGGTCGTTAGAACCCCAAAACTATTAGTCTTATATAACCCATTTGAATGCGCATGCACAGGAAGAAGGATGCAATGCAGCCAACATGCTTCGAAATGCAATTTCAAACTTATATTGATCTTTCTAAGGAGACTGGCATTTATAATAATGGACTATCATAAGGAAACCTGGCTGAAGGACTGCCTTACAATTACCTCTACTATATTAACAAAGCCGGATTTTGTATGAGTTTTACACCCTATTATTATCCTTTAGAAGGTATAGATTAATCCCACTGCGTGTTCTGAGGACGTGACGTGCATATCGTAGCTGGTCTCCTCCCACTAGCGATTATCTTTTCATGACTAAATTCAGTGAGCTGCAGACATATGTTTCTTTAATTTTCTTATTTTTACTTCAATTTTTCACATGGTCTCGCAAAGTGCAGGGGGGGGACTCCTTTAAAATTAACTTTTTTTTATGTAAATTGTAAATTTAAGAAAAATCTCTGCTGCAACAAAAAGTTTCAATGGCAGTCGATGAAATCATTTCCATCTAAATTTACGTAATATAATTTTTCAGATATTCATGAGACAAAAATACTTTTTTAAAATGTAGAACTAAACACGGTATCGAAACAAAAAAAATCAACTACACCTATGATAACAAGGATAGTTCTTTCGGATTCAAATTTCGGTATTGGAACCTTTTTTTAAAACATTTACATATAAAATAAACTATGAAAAACGCAAACAGAAACGTACAACAAAATCTGCAGCTAACTGTCAAATATCTACTGACACAGACAACGGTGAAACATCGAAGCTGATTGGTTGCATTTGATAGTGTATACAATATATAACGAAGGTAGCCATTGGTTAAAATACATTACATTTGGAATTTAAGGCTGTAGACCAGTTCAAGAGATTTTGCTTTTGATAAAGCATATCGACGCCTTTCCTCTGTTCGTAAAAAACAAGAAGTTGTTCATTGAAACCGCAGACAATTTCAATTTGTATGTTTATATTAGTAAATATCAACCAGAAGACAAATTAAGTTCGATACTATTTATGGATAGTGTCTGAGCGGACAGGTATCAAATGTAAATATTTGTTAATTCTTTTGGACTCGTGTGTTCCGTCACATCTTCACAGTCAACGATTGCATATTAAACACAGCATGTGGTATCAACCTATCTCCAGATTCATTTGAGCTGCCGTCGCAGCGCCATCTCCCGACAAATATAATAAACACTATTAGTCACTTTCATCAAAGCGAAAGGAGAACAGAAAACGAATGTTTATACTCAGCTACACTGTACGTCATAATTCAGGGGTTTCCATTTACACAGAGCTAGACAAACCGTCGAGACACCGATAATGTTTCAAATGCTTGATGAGATGATGGTACAAGTATCAAACACGTCTTTTATTTGCCTTTAGGTTGTAAAATATTGATGAAGCCATGGGTAAAATAAAATGTGCCCTGATTAAGTAAATTAAATGGCTAAATACATTTTTAAGTAGAATTTTTTTGTTAAAAAACCAACATTCTATGCCAATATTAATTTCCTGAAAATGTTCTTGCAATAATTATTACCCAATTATTCCAGGTATTCAAAAAACAAAAACCAACATGCCACTCTAGCTAAAACGGTGCTTTCAAACCAAACATGGAAGAACTAAAATTTGTGAGGCAAACATTGCAAAATAATTAATTAATCGAAAACGAAGTAACCAACTCAATAGATGCTACATTTTGTGCCGGAAATGAGATGAATCACGTGAGTAACACTAATTTACCACTGTTTTCTGACCGCCATGAGGCGCTCAGGGATGTTCCCCATACTCTCGACCTTGGCGAGAACGCGAATCCGTGGTCCTAAGGGCCCTGTTGAAACAATGTCATATATACGTCATTCATAGAGTCTGCGCAATTTGGGTCTCGCAACGATGTCCACGCAGCGCTTTGCGCATCTTAGTAATGTTAACGGAAGTGGTTTTTGTGTGTGTTGGTTTTTTTTTTATCAAAAAACTGGCATCAAATATACTAAATTTTCAATGATTAGAAAATAATTAAATAAAATCCTATACTTTTTTTTTCCTTTATTTTTATTTTTTTTTATTTGGTGGTTTAAATAGATCTTGTAAGGTAAATAACTATCGTATCAAATTATTCAGAAATACAGAGGGTTTCAAAAGTACAATGAATTTTAATCTTTCTCTGACATCAAGAGATTTCATGTGATTTAGTTGCATTATTAATCTCCTAATTTTGAGGATTTTAAAGTAACTGTAAACCCTTCTTCGTGAAATAAGCGTCTTTTTGTAAGTTTACCTCCCTATTACCAGACATATATTAACTGAAGAAACAGGTTAGGTAGTACAAATGGACATATAGGGAAATCGAGGGATCTTGGAATGGAATGAAGCTTTCGGTCTTATCTTGTCATACTGTTCATGATTTAAATGCAGAGCAAATGCAATAACCGAATTTATATCATGTAAATTATGCGTTTCTCAAAACATGTGGCTTTTGACTGGAATCAAATGTTGCATAACAGCTCGAGTATATGCTTCTCTTTGTTCAGCTCGCTATCTCCCTTTCAAAATTATCAAAACTACTGCATGGTTACTAGTCACTACAAACCTTCTGCAATAAGATTTCTAATTTCTAATGGGTGTTTAATACTAATAGCAATATAGGGCTTGAGAGAGAAATACTACCAGTTTAAAAACTTCTTGAGCAAAAAAAAAAAAAATTTTTTTAAAAATAGAATTCCTGGAATCACAATGCCGGTAAAAATACAAACTATCTTCCACATTTTACCAGACGCCAAAACCAAACAAAAAATTTGAACCTTACGGTATGTATAAAGGTTTTGTGCTATATGCATGCCATATTATATAAACATTGTGCAATGATCTCGCAGTAGTTTGAATATCCTGGTGAACTGTATTTAAAGATATTCGACAAAATTGTAAACATGCCTTTATCTAGTTATGAACTGCAAGCCTAAGACTCTTGCAACATTATTAGGACTTAACTCAAATTTAACTTTTAACTGCATGCCAAACTGAAAACAAATGAAGAAGCTTTGAGGTATCCGTAGTTTTAAAAAATATGGCATCCTTTAGCTTTCATACGCATGTGAGTCATTCCGTATAAAACCTTTCTACTATAAGAAAACCTAATCAAACATGCCCCTTTTTATTACCCCATGTAATTAAAGAAGCAGTGTTATGATTGGTCAAAAGAAGACCGGTCCTGGATTTGATAAGGGGCTGTATTTGTTTTGGACCTTGTTCTTATGACAACTGTACCCATTGGACCTTGAAAAGAAAAATGGAGACTTAATATAGACATAATGACATCTTAAACAAAGAGTAGAACATCATTTTATTTTAATTGAAATGCACCAGTGGCTCAGAATCTTTAATAATTAAAATAGCATGATAAACATGATTTCGTCTTCTTAAAGTAAACCAAAACCCGATATAAATAACAAAAATTTAATCAAAATCATACAAAATACCGGTACGATCAATTTAGTAGTTTTTTAAATGATAAAACAAACGAATATGACGAATAGATAGTCTGGTTCCGAATTAATTGAGTTGTATCCCTTTGGGCTTCATGGGACGACACTAATGTCGATTTAATTTTCAGGTAATAATGAATTATCGGTGACAGTAAAGCGCAGATCTAACACAGGGAACCAAACACTGAAGGCTGTTCAAACACCGGAAATCAGAGACCGATTGTTTAACTTGTTCAATCCTTTATCTATGTTTACTGTGCAAAATTCACAGACTGCATGACCATAGGAGAAACATTAGTCTTTCTTAATCTTTTTTTTTTTTTTTTTTTTTGGTTTGAGTCTTCATTAACTCTGTAATGAGATATGTTCGTCTGCAATCAAGATTTCTTTGTATGCAGCTAATGGACCAAAAGCATTGGATACACTAAACAATATCAAATGAAACGTACTGCACTCGTAATAGCACTGTACCTTAAACAGAAAAAGATTGTAATCGAATTCAAAAGGTTTGCTAAAAACTCGATTATAAAGAAACTTGATGGAGTAATTCTCATCAGTTCATCAGTTATTAAAAGAAAACCTATTTTTTGTTATAAATAATCCATGAATTCCCGTTAAATCGGAATAGAGTCTGCTTCCTCAAAACGTTTAATACAAAATATAACCCGGTTTCGGGTATGTCGTGAGCATCTAGTAACAATCAAACCTCAATCAGCGGAAATTATTGTCGTCTTTGATTAAAAATCAAATAAAAAATGGCGCACTGATAAGGCACCAAATCGTCAGAGCAGCTACCATTATCATGCAATCGTTCGATCCAGCAGGATTTATCTTTTTTCTAGCAAACAGGCAAAAATAGAGATTCGTGTATTTTCAGCCTAACGGAATTGTTTTTTACCAAGATAAACCCACAAAGGCGTTTTTTTTAACACCACATACAATCGGTATCCCATCTACATAAACCGGAAGTTCGAACTGAGAACAGGTCTACCAACGTTTAATATGTAATTGACAGACAATTTACAACTCTATTTCTTCATCCATATTTCATGAGGATTTTCCCTCCTTACAGACAGGGCTTATTCGAAGAGATAAATGGCCTCCTAACATTTCCACTTAACTTTTACATTTGCGTGTGAATAGTGACGTATCAGAAAGGCCAACCATACTGAATTTTGAATAATTTTACTCAATGCTATTCTTTGGGGGGGGGGGTGTCGTTCTAGGGCATTATGAAGGACACGTTATGCACTGTCGACCTAGTATTTTGTAGATAACAAATAATACATAAAACTCAGCTTTCATGCATGCATTACGAATGAAATCAATGATGGTAAAATAAGAAATTGTAAGGAGAAATAATGGAGAACAAATTAAAGCCATCCCAAATTCATTGCTCGCAAAGAAAATATGTAGCAGAATATAAATGAATTAATTTTTCCACACTCTCCATACATCAGACCTCAAAAAACGACAATACGAAAACACCAACTTATGACGTCATTTCAAAATAAACATAAACATGAACACCACGTGACCACATTCTATAAATAAACACCAATCAAATGACGAGACTGACGACCAGGGAGATACACTTACCCTACTGAACGTATGCAAGATGGGCGTTTGATACGTCCGCTTTACGGCTTTGGATTCCACCTTTAGATATTTTCAGATATTATGTGATTTGAAAATCAGTATGATCCGACCTTGCTTTTATGAATACTTTCTTCAAAATATAAAACTCGCTCATAATCTAACTCTGTGCTTAAAAAATTAAACTGGTAAGCAAAAGAACATTTTGAAATTACAATCGGTACACCACAATAAACATCGTTGCAATACATGGCCAATATGTAGGAGAAAGCTATGCGACCTCTGGACCGTGGCTTGAAACGATGCAAAATTGGGAACTTAAACTTTTTCAAAACTAAAAGTGAGAATAGCATTGTATATCAATTTCAAGTTTGGAATAAAACTAGGAGTTTGAGTATGGTAACCGTTCCGTAACCCCGGATTCTGGTTTAAGAAAGAACAAATAGCGCAAGAATATTCCTAACAAAGAAATTGCAATAATTTATCGTCGGCTCAATGATTTAGTTTACTCAGAGAACAGCTTATAAGCTTAGGAAGTTCAGAAGATAAAATTGTGTTATTTGCTCAAGATAAAACTTGAAGACTGTGCATGACCTTAAACGAGAGAAAGCAAGTGATGAAAAAGAACGATATCAATCGGTATACAAAAGAAAAAACACATTAAAAGAAATATCTCTATAAAACTGTGAACGCATATCCATAATGTATACGTTTTAAAAATAAAATATATAGTTACACAAAGTTTAAAACAATGCATGATTATATAGTCAAAGCTTACATTTAAAACATTTGGAAAAAAAATTTAGGATCTTGGCTATTGTTTACATTTACCCACAGAGATAAACATATAAAAGACGTAGATCGAAATCACGATGACGTAAAACACATACCGTCACTGACGACGTAGGAGGGTTCCTGACAGAGGATTTCCTTGTATCCCTCCCTAAACGAGGGACTCCTCCAGGCGTATATGATGGGGTTACACGCGCTGTTCATGTATCCGGCACAATATGCCTACATAAGAAAATCAGAAAAAAAAATTAAGCTTTAGAAGTTGTGTTCATTTTCATATACTATATTAATATCCTTCAGAATAGCTCTGCATGAAGATATAGGAATAATCTAAAATATTTAATTTTTCCTTTTAAAATAATTAACGGTACAATAAATCGTATAGCAATTCTTAGGCATATCTGATGGGTAAGTTGCCCATTATCCAGGTTAAATAACAAAAACGAACGGGCCAATAGCATCAACCAATTTTATGACGTTTCAATTAACGATTAACCTACTGGTGCTTGCAGTGCTTTACCCTCTAAGGGATGTAATTGACAATCAACGCATATAACGTCCAGGGCTCATATCTTCCGCTTTCCATTGGAAACATTAAATTATCAGATAATATAAAAAGTATAAACATTTCTCTTGTATTTAAAGTGGTTTCCAACAACGATAGCAATCAATGCCCATTATGACTGAAAATCGTATTGTTTTCAATAGTCGAACGTTGTAGCCTGCAGTGATAGACGTTTTACGATTTCAAATTTAAATTTAAGTTTATACTGTCATGTTGTAAATTTTGAATTTACCGGGTGGCAGTAAATACAAAATTTACTAGTTGTCATGTTGTAAATTTTGTATTTACTGCCACCCGGTAAATTCAAAATTTACATCATGACAATACAATTGTAAACTTATTATTTTATGTTACCTATTTTAAACCTTAAGCTTGTACTATTGTAAACTTATCATTTCATGTTATTGTTCAAAATTATCATTTTAATTTTAGACGCATGCGTAACAATTAAATAAGCAGAAGTACTATCAAAGATCGATAGGTCATCTGTAGGCGACGCTCAGACACGTTTGGTGTACTCTATTACATGTGTTTGGTTGTTGATTTGCTAATTAGTCAACGACAGATGCTCATCATGAAAATAATGGTGAAAGAAAACGCCGGATGTTATTTATATCACCAGAAACGTACCAATTATCAAAATACTACCGAACGCTGAATATCGGTATGCTGTGGGGGAGTTAACTGTATATATAGATCATTAAGTTTTTAAGGTGAAAAGAATTCCAAATCATTATGCAATCATTTGCAAGAATTTGGTCACTTAAACTTATGTCGAACAACCACAGAAGGCTCACTGTCTTGTATGAGAGAGAAAATACGAAGAAACCGTAAAAACTAGGTGAGGTGAAGATAGAAGGGAAACAGATAATACAATTTTATGATCTGCGCAATGATGTCATACTATCTAAATGTGCCTGGATTTTATCATTAAAAAAAAGAACTTGAAAAACAAATACATGTATGTTGTACCAGTTCAACGCACTGACTGAGTAAACTTAAAACAAATCGAACACTGTCCTTCGATGCATTATTTTCTTATAAGCACTGTAATTCTGTCCCTTTTGGGACCTTGCTTCCATTACTGTTCTTGAAACGTAATGAAATAAGCTGTTTACGGCGTATTAGCTTTTGTAATGTACCTGTTCTTTAGGCGGGATTGTGGGGAACTTCACTAAAAACCTTTTCTATGGGCGCATGATCTTAACGAACCTTAGAAATACTAATTGCTTTAACTAATCTAACGCCATCTCTATATCTTCGTCGGTTAAAATGCAACATACCGAAACAAATGAAAAATCAAATTTCAAGGACTTTTTTTTTATAAAAGAACCATTAAATTACCCGGGGAAATAATATTCGCAGATTTCGTGGGTACCTCAATTCTACAAATATACACCCCTCATGATATTACTGACTTCATTACAGTAAAACACGCTTATAACAAAATGCCAAGGTTGGGCGATTTTTACTTCGTTAAAAGGGTAATTCGTTATACTCGTCAAGTTTACAACATGTAATAAAGTCACGGGGAATGAAAATCACTTCGCTGTCAATTCATTATAAGCGTGTTTAATTGCTATAATAACCGTGTTTTACTGTATTTACTTTACAGAAATTGTTCACACAAAAAAAAACCATAAGAACTCCCAAAACATAATGTACATTAGAAAATATCTGTTTCAGTGTAAATTCATATTATTTACTCTTTTACTGTTTACGGTTTGAAAAAACAAGCGAACATTAAACACATTGAAATAATACCAGTCTTTTGACCGTGTGCCTAAATACATGTACATAGAGAGCGTGAATAATGCCATTAATTGTTTCGTTTTCAAAAAAAATAAAGTTTACAAAATTAAAACCGTACCACGGATGAATTTTTATTTACAAATCGAAGGATGATTTCTGTTTTTACAGAACATTAATGATATATCTTTGAGATAAGACATATAATATGTTCCTGATAGTAACGCGTAATTTGATTGGTTGAAAAAAGTTCAGATAAATGTTACTTACAACTCCATTGGCCCAGGCCGGTATCGTCGTCTTATCCTCTACAAAAGTGACGTAGTTAGAGTACACACAATATGGCAGCCAACACAGAACAAAGCAGGCCAGCACAATGAACAGGGTAATGGTCACTCGGCGTTGTTGCGAGAAAATCTGATTCCGGTCCATGGCCGAATTTTCGTCCATTCTCTGCATGTGCTTTTTAATTTCTTGAAATATCCGTATGTAGCAAAACAACATAATTCCTAGCGGTAAGTAAAGGTTTGATATCTGGATGATGAAATGAAAAATGATGGATTGAGCTGTATATGTGGGATATGCCGGTCCACACTGCATGGTTCTGGGTTTATACTCATAATGACTTAGAATTTTAGTGGTCAGGGCGGCACATATAATTCCCCATAGCCAGGCAGCCATGATCATGATAAGAATTTTGCACTTAGTGATGCGTAACAATGGACGGGTAATTGATAAATACTTATGAATACTTATATACATTAGCGTTTGTAGAGATGTCAAAAAGCAGACGGCATTCAAAAAGCTGTTTAAAAAGCACATTTCATCCCCTAGAATCCAGTCATGTGATATCAACGTGGTCAGAGAAATGGGCGCCAATAGAATTCCAATCAAGAAGTCTGCTATGGCCAAGTTGACTATAAACATGTTCGTTCTTGTCCGCATTCCCCTGTGTCTCCATACCACTGCTATGACCATGAAGTTTCCCCCGACGGTAAAAACCATGGAAATGATCAGCCATGTCGCAAAGACCACCGTCTCCACCAAAGTCCAGCTGGTGTGCACGTGATTGTAGCTTAGTGAACTCGAGGTCACGTTGGACGTGTTGCCATGGAAACCGGTTGACGAGAGCAGATCGCTAACCGGAAGTGGGTGACTCGGTTGGAGTTCTGTTACGTTAAAGTGGTACTGGTGATCTGAGAAGACCGTCGTCGTAACGGAAACCCATGGACTTGAAGACATTATTCTTTAGAAGGTCAAGGGCACACCATCTACAAAGAGAAAGATGAAATGATTTAAACGAATTTTATAGAAATTACAAAGTTGTCTCCGTTTTCTTTTCAATGGCGTATTTGTAAGCTCTGGGAAAACGATATAATAAAACTTCAACTTAGAAATCCACAGTGAACGTGAATTTGACAATGAAAGTGTGAGATCAGTAAAAGTACTTTTTCGATGATATCAAATGTACCAATATCTACAATCTGCAACTGACGCCTATATCATGTATACTGACGCCAATGATTGTAGACATCGTACATGTATACTAGCGGTTTCGAGATAAATAAATCCATACATGCAAAAGCATCAAGTAATGTTTGCATGCTGATTTAAACAACAATCACTTTAGGAAAAATTAAAGCACTCCTTTCTATGTCAAAAATGTGTGTTATCGGAAACAAATTTGTGAAATGCAGAACACAGTACAAATAACCAAATTGTGAAGGTAATTAACCCTATATACATGTATATATCGTAATTAAATACCTAAACTGACTTGTACACATATCAAGTCGAGTTTTTCCGAGTCTCTTGTAACATTTATTCGTTCCGTTCGATTAGAACCACAAGTACGAATAGCAGGTTATGGTGTATCGCAAAGAATGCTTACAGCGAAACATTTTTCTTTATTTTTATTTTTCGTGTGGTTCTGAGTAAATGCCATGAGCAGAATAAAACGCATTTAGTATGTTTTATTATTTTCATTTTGCATCTCAGAGCAACCAAATCGCGAAATAAGTAACATCTGTGATTTAAGAGAAGTAACTAGGTACAGTCATGTGTTTGCGATGCACGATTGCTTCATCAGATACATGTAGAAGCCAGATTGAAATAAATTGATTTCACAGGGTTTTTTAATTTAATAAACAGGAATTAACAACGATTGCGGGTAACATATAAGTTTTTGATAAATGTTTAGTCATAACATGTCATACTCACACAATTACTATCCATTCCTTTTTTATAAATAAAAAGAAGACGTTCAAATAACAAGAATGGCATAACGACATTACTGCTACACATTTTAAACATGAAAATAAAATCATAGGATGCACGTCGTGCAGTAGAAAATCAATGGTATCCATTTACCTGTTGCTACATGTACGTTATATATCCAGTAACTGCATGTAGAACTGGTTAAGTTATTTTTTTTACATGCGTACGAATTACTAATCTGACATTCGACATCACCGTTCTCATTCCTATTTCCGGAAAATTACGGAACTACATGTATCTAGGTTAAATTATAACATAGCAGTGTGACCCTTCTTCCATACATTGAATGGTTTCAATGTTTTATTAATAAATCAAAATGATGAATCGAAACGTTCTTGATTGATTCAAAATTCTTATAATCTTTTCTAAAGGGATATTAAGATGCTGAATCTGATAACATTGTAACCGATAGCTGCAAACACAAATCAACATTTTTTTCTTAAAAATACCACTTTTGATCCCCTTTCCTTAGCATAGCATATTGCTTAGTACATAAAAACCTGAGTTACATGCAAGATATTTGAGGTTCGACTAATTTAAAAGTGGACACCTAATTTTTTTTACTTATATTACTAAGACTTTCTATTCCACATTATCCCGAAAAAATACAAGATTTATATCTTGGAGGGTTTCTTACCGTTTTATGATACTTAGCTTAACTTCCAATGATCCACAATATTCTCCTTAGAATTTATTAACGAAGTCTTGTAATTTGATTTCAATGGTCAATGAATGAAAGAAAATTTGATTTCAATGGTCAATGGATGAAAGAAAACTACAACTGCACGTGTAGGGAAATATTATGTCCCATTGCCAGCACTACAAATATTGGAATACATCGTTAATGAGTTTTTCTCTGCGGGAAACGTATCCAAGAATAGTAGCAAATGAATTTGGAACGGCCTTGTTGGCTTTTTTCCTAATTAGAAAGGCAGGCTAAAAAAGGCGACCAAACACAGACGTGTTCAATGTGTAATACTTCAATTCCATCGATAATTCCATTTCTCTACATTATCTATCAAACTGATGAAGATATTCAAATCGAGTAAGAGGGTTTTTTTTAATACGATGGTTGATAATTTGCGAATTAATTTCGGTGAGATATAAAATCGACATGATTTTTTTTTTACATTTTCCGTTTCCGTTTCTCTCCTGAGCATTCCTCCCACTGTCTCCAGTGTTGTGTCCACTGACTTCACAATCTCTCCAACTACTGCATTGAGGGGTCGATATATACCATGTGCTTCTGACAGTTTTCTAAGCCGGTCTCCCCACCGTAAATAAGGTATAATTAAGATCCAATTATAAGGCTGAGCAGGACTCTATCGCGTAAGCGCGCTCTCTGATTTTTCTCCTGTACTTGCGCTTCCAAATCCAAGATAGTTTGAAATTGCTAATTGCCCTTAGAATTTGTACATGTACATGTAGGAATTCATAGCGCGAGGCTGGATGTTTTTAGCGCAGGTCTGTAAATGTTAACGCCACGAAGCAGAAACCGAGCAACATATGGAGAAGAGGTAACTGGTTAACAGCGAACAAATATTTACAGAAGATTATAACACTTTGCCGCCTTTATATCTTTATATTCAATTGATGCGCGCGGGCTATCTCAACCCCTCGCGATCCATTTTCCAAGAACCGTGATTCAGTGCATGCGCTCTGAAGCTCCACAGCCCATCATCACGATCTTCTGGAAAAAGAGTGAGTAATTTTTCCTTCCCTTCATTCAACAAAGGTTTCTTTCTTAATTAACAAACCCAAAAATTAGAAGACTTCATCCCCGCTGGCCTGATGATGAGAAATCACACGTTTGTAACGCGCCTAAGACAAATAAAAGATCGGTCAAGTGGTTTGATTCTTTTAACGAGAGATCATTGAACGTTCCTGGCTCCAATTCAATTGCTGAAGAAGCAACCAAAAGTAAAACTTTCGAAAATATGTTTTTGTCAATTCTTGTTCCGAAAGTAGTATGTACCTCTCAAGATGAAACGAATAAACAAAAATAGCTAATACTACTAAATTATTGAAATACAGAAAGGGTCATGCAAAAGCTAATATTGCTAAGTAAATTATTGAAATACAGAAAGGGTCATGCAAACGCATTCAATTTTTTAAAACAAGTTCTATTTCTACGAAATCAAACCCATAATTATCGCCCTATAATGCGCATGTGCCTACCTTCATTCGTGTCTTCTCTGCATGTTTCACCTGATTCTATTGAAGTCTTCTTTATGATTCATCGACTTATTCTCTCATCACGGTCTGCAATGAAAAACAGAGGACCCCCTTAACGGTACTATTCTCCACTCGCTTTTAATCAACCACCGATCATAAAAAAAATTCCTATCTCGAATTCTTCACTCACGTTTTACGGGGGAACACACATTTGTAACCAATGTTATTGCCCATAAAACACAAAAATTAAATCATACTTTTTCACTTGTTTTGCAAAATAACGTAAGTGAGCATAAATACACCATACTAGCGTATTTTAGTTGGATTTATGTCAAGAATCTAGACATCATCAACAGTATCTAAAAATCATCCATCAACAGTTATTTTGATTAATCTTGATTCAATACTGAATAGCAATTAATTAATTCATGTATATTCGATTGAAATTATCAAGAGAATAATAAAACAAGAACTTTTTGAAGTCGATTCACAGAAAGCAATTGCAATTAAATCATAATCAATGGCTGCCTTCAAATAAAGCTGCCATAACTGTTTATTGATACGCAGACCGTTAAGGGTCACCGAAGATTGGTGGCGCGGTACTCGACAGTGAAACGAATTTGCAGTGCACTAAGCGCAACATGCCAGTTAAAATTTTTATGAAAAAGAAATGAATAGTTTTCAAACTTCCTCCTAAAATTCAGTTTTAATTATAAGTCGTAAATTTATTCATTTATTTATTTTTTGCTGAGAACTGAACTTGATAAGACGATTATTGTCCTTATAACGAGGCTAATTGGTCGTGGCCAATTTATAGTCTTGTTCATTCTCCGGACAAAAATAAGGATGGATTTTTTTACTCAAATAATTAAATTGAGAGAAAGTGAATTATTAATTGGACTAAAATATCAATTGCAGTTAGTTGGGTAGAAAACAAAAACATCAGATGATGTGAACCAATTGTTCACCATAGCGCTTCCAAACGGTTACTTAATGAGATGTTATATGTGTTTTGACTCTTCAAAATCTGCTTAAGGATCTTGTTATGAATGCTTCATAACAATATTTTTGTTTCATAGGGTGTACCACCCTATGAAACAAAGATATTGTTATGAAGCATCATTAAAAGAATTTATATCTTAAATTTCATAAACCTGTAGGCACCTTTCATTTACTAGATCTTGACCTTAAATAATCATCATCTAAAGAAAAGAAAAAAAAATGTTCTATTTTCTAAAAAATTCAATTAAGTTTATTCGTTGGTTGCTCTCTTCAAATAATGATTCCTAAAAACTGCAATCTAATTTTTTAGTTAAAAATTGAACACATTCAATCTTAAGTAGTAAACGCTTTAAAAGTCTTCTGGTGAAGTGAAAACGATTTAAACACAAATACCTGTTACCTGCCAGAAATCCTAAAAATCTCATTCACTGTTCTTTGCAGTACAAGAACATCGCTCTCACATTTATTTATATTCGATTTTCGAAGATAACGTCGCCCTAACGCCCAATTTCAGCAAAGAAATTAGAAAAGCCAATCCATGCTAGCCGTCTTTTAAAGACCTTTAGAGTCCAATCTTAATTGCTGGAAAAAAAATTCCAAAGCCGTTCCTAAGAACATTGGACTATGAGCAATCAAAAGCTACTCACACTGCACCCGATACATTCAAACCCAACAAATCTGGCATTGGATTGGACAAAAACGGCCAATAAACACAACTTGCAATCAAATATTTACAGTTCACCAACGTTTTGGTCAATTAGCATTTTACGTCAAACGGAAGGCATCTAATATCCGAAAAACATTGCAAAACTCTCAGAGTAAATATAAAGTCCGTTTTACGGTAAGGCTTTCTCAAAAGTGCTTATCAGTGATACACATCAAGTTATAAAATTAGCGAGCTTATAGCTGCTAGATGCATGTGCGAGGAAGAGAAAATGTTGCAATGTGAAACAGATTCCATATATTTGATTTTGAGTTATTTAGGCAAATAAATACCATTATTTTTAAAACGCGTGGCTGTTCGACATTTTTGTTTAGATGCGTGTGTTACATAATATAAGCATTTTGATGGTCTATTGCAAAGGTTCTTTATATGCATTTTATACATGAATATATAACGAGAAAGAGGCACACAGATGCATATTCCTGCATGGATTCTTCTATAGTGATTTATTGAACAGCTGGTGGTTCTTGGGGAAAGTTATCTTTTAGTTTTATTATTCTATTTGTAATATTATCACCATCCTTTTTTGCAAATTTTTCACATGGCAAAAACCCGTTATCATTAATTTCTCATGAAAAGGTTACTAAATATAAGATAAGGGTAATAGAGCCGGAAATATCTTCTTCGATATATACTGTCTGCTTCTCGACAAAGATAGCAAAAGAGCGATGGCAACTGAAATGAAACTGGAAAAGCATCTAATACTTGTGTAAAGAACATATATATTCCAAGACCTCTAAAAAAACTGAATCTCGGTTCCGTAAGTAAGATGTATACCTTATCAATGTGATAGAACAAGATTTGAACTGGGGTGACTTCTTTATCAAGTAGCTACTATTATGTATCTCTACGTCGCATCATCAGTATGATTGCAATAATCATTATGGGCACTGGCTGTTGATCAGGTTCATAAAAAAAAAAATTAAACGGAAAAGAAGACATACTAGTATTCAGGTAAAAATAAGTTAAGGGCAAATTCTCAACAACAAAAAATGTTTGATTGATTGATTGATTGATTGATTGATTGAAAACAATAACTTCTGTTTACATTTGTATTTAATGTTCAAATACATTTTAGAGGTTGTTTTTTTTTTTTCAAACGACTAGACTATTTCTGATTTTGTAACCGGTTACCATCCTTCAAACCGAGTAACCGATTAACCGGTTGAAAATTTACATCCCTAATTTAAATCGAAAGCAGTATTTAAGGTTTCGTCGCTTTTTTATTTTCGCAATTTTACGCTCGTAAACGATTTCGCTCCAATGTGTGTGTAAGGGGGGGGGGGGTAGCATAGAGAAAATGTCTGTACATACAATATTCATTTTATACATATATCTTCGAATAATTAAAGCAGTTGTTTATCCATATGCTTCTAACAGTCATATGAGATACTACTGATGATTTTTCGAGCTGTTTCTTACCGAGAATCAATTTCAGTGAAAACAAATCTGTCCTATATTGATTGTGTGAATCCTGACGATGCATGCGGCAATGGCTAAAATACCGGTAGTTTTGAATCATATATTCGATATTCAGCTAATTGTATGATATATCACGTTAACAAGATTAACCAATTCACATTACCTGTACGAATTCGTACTTCGTAAAAAATGTATTCCAAAATCGTTTTCAATTTCATAATACATGTATGTCGCTTTGGTGTCCTTTTTAAAAATGTGATTTACAGTAATTTATATGTATGACGGTTTTTGTCATTTTTGCACGTGCCATTTCTGCTATGAAAAAGATCGTTCGGGGTTTTTTTTATTGGAATGTAAATGCAAAAAAAAAATAATATATTGTTTAAATTTCGTGATACAGAACGAACTGAACTTGTCTAAATGTCAAAAATCTTTGAATATTTTATAGATATATTTGTGTTTCGTTGAGAGAGAGAGAGAGAGAGAGAGAGAGAGAGAGAGAGAGAGAGAGAGAGAGAAAATTGCTGTAGAAGAAATTCATACATGCACAGCAGAACATGACATTATTGGGTTCGTAGCCGAGCCTTCAGATTCCGTAACTACATGGGTTAAGATAAGTCTTATCTCTCATAGATTGGAATGCCATTGCAGCATGCACCGATATTTCACTTGGGATCTGAGATTTGAGATTTGATCATTTCATTTGATCAATTTTCTTTGGCAATATTACATCATATGCGTGTTTCTTGAGGACATACATGTATACACCCTTTCAAATTTTGATTTCACTCGCAATATAACAGCATGAACGTACACCTATGACGGTACAGTATTCTAGATTTGATGAAATGACATTAGCCATTAATTTGCACTCAGAAGTCTTGAGTCCTATATCAATTTTTTTTTCTTCTTCGAAGGCGTTGTTGTTAAATTAGGGAAGCAATAACCAATGATGTGTGATGACCATGTTGTATCCAATTTTGAGATAATTTTATTTTACTTTACTCCACAAGGAAATTTTGTTTGTATTTCCTGGAAAATTAGTTTTAAGTGCCGCACGATTTTGATCACGGGAGAATATTAAAATCAAGGAAATATTTATAGAAATTATTTTCAATAACAACTTGATCATCTACACTTTTCTTTTTATTGTCAAATATCGTAGAAAATTGGAAAAAGGGCGTAGATCATAGAAATTACTAGAAAAAGGTTAACTCAATACATGTATATGAGAATTAAGGTCATAGTGTGTATTGGAACAAACAAATATTCTGTTATATTTGATAATTACATCGTCAATTGCAACTCATGGCCATTAGTTCATTGCATGAGAAAACCCTCAAGAGTTTTATTTCCCTGGTACTAGAAATTAAGAGGGGTTCGCTGAATAAAACAAGGAATCAATCACTGATAATGTATGTTTTATAAGTTTCTCAAGAATAATTCACATATAGCACAATTGACAACAATATGACACAATCAATGCCGTTATGTAGTCAACTTTTTATTATACGTTTTTCCCATATATGCAACAATAAGAAAAATAATTTTTGAAATCTGTTCAGCTTTTTTTTTTATATTTATGAAAGATCGATGGACGCATTTGCCTTTTTTCAATGTTCAAAAGCAGCTTATCCAATAAAAGTATATCAAAAAAAAAACCCAAAGAAGTGAACACTTAATTGCATATTCTTAAGACCTGAAATCCGTTGTTTACATATATGTTTTTTAAAAAAAAACTCAGGACGAACCCCCCCCCCCCCCAAAAAAAAACCCTTCTATTAAAGTAATTTTTTCCCTGTCAATTGCAGTTTAAAATAAAACAAAAAAAATATAATAAAAGAGAAAGCGAGAGAGAGAGAGAAAGAGAGAGAGAGGGGGGTATTAAAAATCCGATTTTCTGACAATAACTATAGATATAAACCAATTAACTCTTACCTGCGAAGCTTTAACCTGCTCCTTAGACAGCAGAAGCTTAAAGTTGCAGACAAGGCCCCAGACTCAAACCAACCTACTCCGAGGTGCGATTACGGGCTAGCTAGCAGAATGAACGGAGCGCGATCTACAAGAAGGCAACAGCTGTTCTGAAGTATACACACAATTCGTTGTACTGCTACATTTTACAGAAAACTAAACAAAACACCACCAGGCGAGAAACTGCTGAAGCTTAAAACGTAAAATTGTGTGCCGACATAGAGTTAATATAGACTACAGATTTCTACGAAATTGACTGCGGAATGGATAGGTACAGGGAAAAGTTTTCACTTTTATCGTTGTTTTTTTTTTTTCGGGGTCTGACGTGAAGCGCTCATGGAGTACGACTTCTTGGGGTTGTTTTTTTTTTAACTTAATGAACTGTTTTCGTCAATCGAGGTATAGGATACACAAATGAATCATGAGAATTGAGGGAGGCAGTTTTATTTTTTCTTCTCCGAATTATAATAAACGGTTTACGATCCGAGTTCGGCGAATATAGAACGATAGGGGCCCCTCCCCCTGCTTTATTTTGATTGGAAAATGTTTTTCATTTTTTTCTCAACATGAAAGGGGTAACATCCAACGATTTCGAGAATTGGGGTAATAATAAGCTTATGAATTTAATACAGTACCATTTTGGTTATCATTTAGGTTTTGGTATATAGGGTTTATGACTTTTCAAATGATCATTGCTTTTGTTTTATATCGTATTTTCTGAATTACGTTGGCGTTTACCTGAACGATCATTAAATCTAGGTTTATTAGTAAATAAGTTTATTTTTGTCTCTTCTTAATGTAACTCGTTTGACTTCAAGGCGAGCACAAAAGTGCATTTTGGTATAAAGCAGCCAATCCGTGAAAATGATAGAAAAATATAAGGTAAGACCCCCTTTGCAATGAAGCAATAATGCATTTTAAGTATACACTACAACGTTTTATACTTTGGCACTTGAGATCTAAGCCGGAATCATAGTTTCAAACGTCTTTCCAGTTATCCATAATTATGCATACTGTTAAAGAGCTACAGAACAGTTATTCTACGAGAAAATTCGGACTTTCAGCTTTACGATCTTTTAACCCAATTTTCGTGCATGGATTGAGCAAATTTATATAGGTAAGCTATCAATTGCCATCAAACCATAATGATTCTAGGATACTGAAGCCGGGCAGACATTCAATTAGACCCACATTATGTACATGTTAAATTTGACACATTGTTATCGATGCATGCAGAAAATAATAACAAGAACCGATTGACAGATGAAGAGGCGATAAAAGACTGAAAGAAGATGGGGGATAAAAAAAAAGCGCAAATGCCCATTCGGTTTAGTCGTAAAATACGATTTTGAATTTATTTTTTTCCAATTAAAACTATTCAAATATATATTATAATACAAGTTTTCAAAAGCACAATTTCTACCTATATTCAGTTTTTAATATATTTAACAAACGATAAGACAAAAAAATATTGCCTTAACTGTTGGTAGTATCGAAACCCAGACCATAAAAACCCAAGTTATACAAGTTTAGCTTATGTTTGGTGCTCTAACCACTGAGCCATTTCAGACACAACAAAGTATGCTATTTAAATACTATGTGTGACTTTGGCCACGAACTTACAGGCTTGCAATATTTTATAAAACGTTCAATTTTTGGGATACAAAATGATTTTTAATAGTATAGTGGGTCATCTCTCCATGTTTTTGTTGATTGAAATCGGTTTGTTTTATATTAGACTATGATAAAAATATGGAGCACAGACCCACTCTATAAAAGAAAAGGCCTTTAAGTTCTAAAATTGACAATATTTGGAGGTTTTGTTACGTATACACCTGTTTGAGTCAACATATTCTAAGTATTGAACATATTTAAAGGTTAAAAAATCGATGATATGTTAAATATATATTGTTTTGAATATTTTTTTTAGATTTATTGATAATCTAATTTTTCAGTATCTTATCCGTCCGTATATAGGCATTTAACACGCCTTATTCTCCCATCTTCTTTTGTCGAGATCTTTTCTCAGCATCTTGGTGTCATGGCGACGTATGCAAGAGAGCAGTTAAGTTATTTTAAGACCTCTTAAAACGTCCGTCTCCACAGGACCTGTCTATCAATATTCTGACACTAATCAACAATAGCTGTCCACTTCTGTCCGCTTTTTTTTGGTGTAAATTCTTTTTCATTTTATCAATAAGCTTTTTTCCGTCGCCGTTTAGTTGTGCTTACTGTCACAGTAAGTATTTAACAGTATATACAATCATTGAGTACGTTGGAACTTTGGATCAAAAGACAGATGCGCTGTTCAAAGCGGCCAGCATCAGTCTTTGTCAAAAGGACGCCGTTTAGCTATAAAGCAGATCTGTTCAACAGTTCAGCATCCTTTATGTCTAGAATCACACGTACATGTCAAAGTCCCGTATTACCGCGAGACTCTGGGGCTGTTTTATATCATGAACAGCACAGAGTATTATAATGACCAAAAATATTTAATGCAATGAACGCCTTGTTATACCGGTGCTAACATTCAAAGCCTTGTTATAATGAGTTACCAGCGAAATTAAAGCCCCGATATACCGAATCATAAGTGTTATAATTTGAAGCCTTAAAATACCTAAAATAACATTTGTAATGAACGCTTTGTCAACCAATGGTAATGAACGCCTTGTTATAACGAATTATCCGTTTTATTAAAGCCTTGTTATACCGAATTTAATAGTGTTATCAAAGCCCTGTTATACCGAATCACCTTGGTTATCAATTTGAAGCACATACATGTAATTACCATGCAGAGAAATGAAAGCTTTGACACGGAATGCCTTGATTCCCTTCAAATAAGTGTAATGACCGCCTGGCTAGATTTACCAAATCCCTGGAACCATGTTAAATACGGAATAACCATTGAAATGGACGCCCGGTCAAAACCAAAAATATTCAAAATCATTTCCTGCATTGTGTAAAGCCATGCTTTTCGTCTGCACTGCACTGCTCTCTCTCTCTCTCTCTCTCTCTCTCTCTCTCTCTCTCTCTCTCTCTCTCTCTCTGGACACATCTTCAGAATTTTGGTTTATCCGACATTTTGTAGTGACGAAATATAAGAATCTTTGTATATTTATTTTTGTTGTCGTTTCCCGTCACTCCTATATTCCAATGTTTGTAAATATAAGAACGATCTTATTATGCCATTATGCCATTATTAAGTTTCATTTCAAGTAGGTTGAATACTGTGGTTTCATCAATATTCGTTGCATACCAATTTTCGTGGATTTCGTTTTTAAGTTAATCCACGAAATTAAATGTTCATTGAAATGCACTTTCTGTTAACATTTTGTATTGATAGGGTCATTGGCCACGAATTTACGTATCCTTGAAACTGTGATTTTCACTTTATCCACGAAATTTGATACCCTTGAATATTAATGAAACCACAGTACAACATCACCGTTTACAAATGTTTGTTTTACACCATTACTCAATAATTTGAAAATACAAAAACAAAGAACTACAACACATTAATATTTTTCAAACGTAAGCTACACAAAGTAATATGGGTTTTTCTGTGTGGTTTGGATGAGGGAACTAATCTTTTGCTATGCTTTTGTTTGTTATCAAATGCACTCAAATCGGTGCAGCAAGCCTCTAAATATGTGGCTCCCAATCATTGCATTATCTATGAAGAATTTATATATTTAAGGAACAAGGAATCATTCTTTGAACATTATGAGGTGATCAAATACGGTCGGGGACCGTATTTGATCACCTCATAATATTCAAAGAATTATTCTTTATTACTTATATTTATATAATTTTCAGCAATTGTGCGATTAAATTTTGGAATAATAATTGATGTAATGTATTTGACTATACGTTACAAAATCGATTCTTAGTGTTATCACAGACAAAGACACTGGAAAATGTAAATATTGACAGGTAAAACCCAATCTGTGTCAAATTGAAAGCTGGTCCCAGGTGTTTCGTACGCAATGTCGTCTCCTTTCACAGTTATAGATAAAAGATTTAATTTCCATAATAGCTTTCTTTTTTTCATAAGGATTCTAATATACTGTCAAAGAAACCCGGAAGTAAATTAATGCTGGGTTTTTTTGCATACACACACAAAAGGAACGGGAAAAAAAACACAGATGGAATTGTGACATTTTGATTTTACTCTAATTACATGAAGTGCAGTGATGTTCAATTGTTATTTGTACGTAGGAAAAGACCTTGGCCACAAATATCTAAATGAACTGTAAATGAATCCATGTCGCGATGGATTAACGATATTAAAAAAAAAATCTCTCATTTCCTCTACGGTTTTTTTTACGATCTGTAACACAGTTCATTGCCAGAAGACCAATATAATCCCGTTCCTTGTGGCATTATCTGTTTGAATATTTAGTAAAATAGATGCACATATTGCGCAGAGTGGATGAATGTATTGACAAGTTGACAGTAGCTTATAAATTAATTATATATTTTGTCATATAAATCTGTTTCTGAATTTATACTACTCACATTTCGTAATGGCAGCTGAGCAGGTTCTAACTTAATATTGACATCAGGCAAGTGTACGCATTGAAAGGACGATGTGCCCAATATGTTTAGTAAACAATTTGCAAATGCAAATGTGATGTCCGCGCGATACAGTTAATGATAAATGGATTTACGATTGGTGGTTTGCCATAAACATAATTTTACACACATAACCCCAATTTAAATAAGAAGAGAAGCTTGCAATAAATCATACAGAACATGACAATTTTTTTTTACCAGATCTGACTCAGAATTATAATTATATAATCCGGTATTTTCCAAAAACAAAACTATGATAAGTTAACAAAATTGCGAAACAGAATCCATATCAACTCAGAGAATATAAATACGTCTTATTTGGAAAAAAAAATAAATAAGAAAATTTCAGAACTTATAGGTAATAATAGAATGGTTTTTAAAAAAATTGCAATAATTAAATTTTAATTAAAATATTTAATTCTGGGTGTTTTACGTTTTAACTTGTAACCTTAACAAAAAGATTTATGTACGTGACACGTGGCATTCTCAAAATCTATAGTGGGTGCAAATCATGTACATGTATATGGTGTAGTGTTTCATCGTCATTGTATTGCTTAACAAAAAAACAACCCCAAAACAAAACAACCATAACTCAACAATGATCTAATCTCTCTGTGAGTTTCAGGATGGTAAATTAAAATAACACGATTCCAAGTCTTGCCAAAGTTTCTCTATTTCATTCTCCGCCTAGTGTTTAAGTGCTTCACTCTTTGATGCTGAAACCGGACCCACCTACTCGGCCATTGTTCTTCTGGTTATATCGGGAAATCTAATGCAGCTAGGAACGCCAATTTATTTAGTCTGATAATAAAAGCCCAAAAGAAAATTCTATTATCGGAGCATTTCACCATTTCTGCAGAAGGGGAGTTTCACATGATATTTTCAAAACAATGCTGGAACTTTGTAATATTCTATCCGCGTGTTTGAAGAACAATCTATATAATAACCCTGCAATGTCCGGTAGAAGCAACGGTTGCTCTACAATAAACAAAGCCCTTCGATTTTTGGTCACTGATTATATTTGCTGAGCTCGGACTTTTTCCCGGTGATTTATAATTTATCTAATGGACGGCGACCATAAAGCCCTGTGTTATTAAAGTCCAAAAAGCTGGCCTGCCATATTGTCCATTTATTGCAGGGATCATGGATCTATTTTATAGGCTATAAATCCCAGGACCTTTGGTAATGGAGGCTAAAGCTATCTAGTCCTTCTCTCTCTCTCTCTCTCTCTCTCTCTCTCTCTCTCTCTCTCTCTCTCTCTCTCTCTTTTATAATAAGTTTCTTTTGTTGCACTGTCCTTTACAGAACTTAACACTTGTTATATTAAATATTTATCATGTGCAAAACAAGTATTTATTTACTGTTTGTTACAAGAAGTTCAGCTAATGCACACAATAAGATATTGTAACAACTAAACCACAATTTCCGAATCGCGCCTTGCACTGAATGAATTTTAGTTCATAGTCAAGGATTGGAGAAATGTATAAAACACCAAGGTGTAATAATGATAATATCACACCATTACACCTGTACTGTTTAAGGGTCACTGGAACAATCAAGAGGTCTCCATAACAATGAATACTATTTGCAATTAAATGACAGTTTAATTTCAAATGCATAATATTAACTCGCAGATTGCACATGAATATCATCGACTTATTTCACGACAACAAATTTTCGCCATTTAAGACGTGTTTGTGGACAGAACTCAGCCCCCCCTCCCCCCAGATATTGATATGGAACATGTTGTGTACATGACTTTAAAGAAATTTCTATCAAAAAAGCAGGGGTGGGGGTGGGGTCCTGTCTTCAAGCACATGTGCATTTAAAAGTCAATACGATGGGTATGAAAACTACCATGCATATATCCACTGTGCATCCAAATATAACTCACAGTCTCGTAGACCTTAAGAATGTTTCTTTTGCAAGAAAGAAATGGTTTACAATAGATTTGAAGTCATTGTTCGTTTCTTTTAATGGTCAATTTAAATAAGTGTTTATAAACGTGTATACCTGGTTAGGCAAAGACCACGTATTCATTTTATTTATTTATTATAGTCTTATCTTTTAAGTGGCACTGGGACAGTAACCACATCTGGGGGGGGGGGGGGGATCCGAGGACTATTTTCGGGAATTTTACAATGTAAATTGATAAATTTTAATTTTCCAGAGGTGTTCGGAACCCAAACCCCCAACCCCCACTCTAGATCCTCGCATGACTCTTGTTTGAATATGTACACTTGTACGGAGTTTTATACATGTATTAGAATTTAGAGTGACTCAATGCTCGTAGAATCTTGGGCATTTCTTCTCCCCCAAAATATACATTCTGGACAAGTTCTGTAACAGTACTTAGACTAGGCTTTGATTAAAAGAGTCTGAGTGGTCAACATATGTCTTAGCCATTAGATCTACCTAAAAATTTTAGATATCATTTTTTTTTAGACGTAACCTATTTAAAAGTAAAGAAAATGTTCACATATTTTAGCTTTCATTTTTATAAAGATTTCCCTGTAACTTTATTCAAAGCTCTTCCTCTTATAAGGAGGATTGAATTGTCAAAAATGAGCTCGGTCATCTAGCTCCCTTAATTATTCACGAATTTATATTTCCACGAACTTTTGAATAATTAAATATAGACAAAAATGGGCCTTCACGGATTAACATCATTCCACAGAAGAATTTTTATGATTTAATGAATCTAAATGATTGACAGGTGTTCGCTTTGAAATTTACAAAGTTAATCTTTACTCAAAATCAATAAATAATAGATGGTTTCATGTTTGAAAGATAACAATAACAAAGTGAAGTAAATAATATATGTTGGGGAAAATGTGGATTAAATTTAACTTTTATGCATTGGATGTAAAAACTTCGAATTTGTTAATCAAATAAAATACCTCATTAAGTAATAGATCTAATTATCTTATAGTTACTACCATCTGCCGATGAACTGTATGAATCCATATTAAAAACTTCATATAGGCTTATATATTGATCCATCATTAAAGGTTCAACCAGCACGAGTCAAGAGAAATACGTGCAGCACACAGAAATTCTTAATATACAGGACTTTATTGGAGCCCTTTTAACATCCTCAGTTATCTTCCGTGAGTGGAACTCTTTTAGTGAAGTGCATCAGTTATCTCCCATGAGTGCGGGTGCCGCACTCCGTATACTTCCAATGATTTTTGATTAATTTGTAAAAGATTTCTCGGTGAAATGCTCTTCATCATGTCATAGGATATTTTCAATTTACATTATCTATTTATATGCTGATTACGTTTCCATGTTGATGCGTTTGTTTTAAGCATGATTAGACGTCTATGGAATTAGTATTACATGGATTAGACGATAGAGCCGACACTAAGTAGAAGCTGTCAGTTCTGTTCTTATCGTTTCATGCACTGTTCTTGAAAATAAAAAAAAACGGGCAATTTCTCTCTAATTTTATAAACAATCATAAGCAAAATCTTGAAAAATGGACCCAAGTCACGAAATTCACGAGATTTTTTTTTTTTTTGATAACTGAGGCAATTCGGAAGGTTCATTAATTTTGAATTAAATTTGAATTATGTGTCACGGTATAATAGCAGCTAAAATTACGTAATGTTGTTCATGAATTATGAGAATATGTGGGAGTCAAAGAAAACAAATTATAAATGTTGAAGGAAATCTGTAAGTTCTTGCATATGTAACTCTATATACAACGGTCATGAAAAGAGTAAAGCGCGGAAAAAAATCTTCTATCTTCACTAAAATTCTCAAATACCATGATATCAAACAGAAGAATAATCTGACATCCATTTGCTTTAACTTAAAATGAAGCGATTTCAAAGAGTATACCATTGCAACATATAGAATTAATATTGCAACATGCGGTGAATCATTTTTTTCTTCTTATCTTTGAAGAATATCTTTGAAACCTTTAAAATTTTTCATTTATTATTTTTTTTTTTTTTGCTGTTAAGTTCGTGTGAAATAAACATTTATATTATAATACTGATGGTTTTATTAAAATCTAACTTTCTTTGCATAAATTCACATGAAACGTGAAATATGTGTTGATGTACATTACTCTCTTATTGCCATGCATTAAAAATATATACATTTGTTTTGATGATTATACATTTAGTTACTTACTAGGTATGGCTGGGGGTAGTCCTAATGAAGATTCCTCTGAATATCCCACAATTCAATCTCCAGGCCTTGGTCAGAGAGAAAATGACACCGTCAATGTTGCGAAACCACACACAATTTAATTAATGAACGTATGGCACTGACGTCACATCAACGGTACGGTCAGTAACCCTACAACAGACCAAAAAAAAAAAAAGAAATATTGATTATCAGGCCCCTTTTAATTGTTTGGCAAAGGTTTTATGATTGTGGTCTGTGAGAGCAAAAAATTGATGGGATAGATTGAGGCGACTCTAAAGAGTAAACATAATTTGCAGTAATTAGTAATTGTTCATTAAACATAAAACCGCCGTGCTTCGGGTTCTCGTCTGTGTATAGAGCGATACATCGCACCTATTGTTTAATGATAGATGACTTTAAAACTTCCGTCATTGTGTGTTTCTAGATGTGTTCCGGGGGTTTTTAAAAAGATGTTTGAAGTTTTGATAGATAAAATCACCAGCGCAAAAAAAAATAAATAAATAAAAAAAATACATCCAGATATGGAACAGACACTGTTGTTTTGCAATACCATGCAGTCTGCTTACGACATTTTATTCGCAGATCTCTTGGTACCCATTGACACCCACAGACTGGAATTGTGTCATTCACTCAACTCAAATGTAACTGAAAATTGACTGAATGACACGATGACGTCACTCCGTCATGCATCTTGCGAAACCTTTGCACAGTGGACAACATTGGCTTGAATGGCATGGTTTTATTTGATCACATGCATAAAATAAAGCTCCAGGGATTAGAAATCTAGCTCTTATAAATCCATATTTTAAAGATGGAAGAAAAGCTATGCATAATGTAGCAGGCACGCGCGTTGTATCGATTTTCAAAGTGGAGGGACAAAAAAAAGTGGAAGGTCCAATTGGCTCGGACATTTTTTTTTCATATAACATGTTGCTACGTGCCTGTAAAGTTCACCAAAGTTTAACTTATTACGCTTTTGCAGATTTTAGACTCAATGGTGTCCCATAACAAACTGATATTAAGGTTTTAAGAGACACTCAAGTTTATCTTTTAAAATTCTGTGAATTAAGGTTAAAAGAAGGTTGACGAGATATCATTTTTGATATCCAGCAATATGAAGTCGTAAATAATTCCACATCAAATATTTTTCCCCACTTATTGGTACATATACATGTATGTTAAGGCTTTAAACTTATATTAAAGTGTTTGACACAAAGAAGAAAATCGAGCACTATTTTCCATTGCAAACAATCATGATGTTGATGATTATTTTTGTTACAAAGAGCAATAAATTTTAAATATGAATTTTAAGCCGTCGATAATTGAGACAATATGCGATACTCATATGACAGTTCAGCGTGTTCACATATGAAACAATGGGAATACGATGATATCCTCTGCAGGTTATGACAGCTAGCCATGTGATACTGTTCAATAAGTTCTCATAATGAAACAATGGGAATTCGATGATATGACAGCTAGTCCTGTGATAAAAAGACTCAGATTTGCGACACCAGAGATCAAGAATCGGCTATGTTACCATTGTACATCGCTATCACAATTAACGTGGTTTGTTTGTCGTCAATACGGAGGTTCTGAAAAAGGACACCGAAATGAAAGCTGCTTTTGACACACGTGAACATGGATTCATATGATATCCACAGACAGATGGAAGCCACTGTTTATAAAATAAAATTTAGAATTTAGAAGTTCAATTGAAGAATCAAAGAGTCCTGGCAATATGACTGTGAATGAAGATGCCCCACCCCCTCCCCAACAATCAATTAATCTATGCAATACATGTACTAGTATTGTTATTAATAAAGTTTAAAAGCAGGATATATGAGCTTATAGATCCACACCGAAAGAACAATAAAATACATTCCAAAACTCCAGAAATTTTATCCGTCATCCTGCGAAATCGTCCACAGTGGACACATTAAGAGAACAATAAAATACATTCCAAAACTCCAGCAATTCTATCCGAGATAGGTCAAGGGTGAAGGTAATAAATAATAAATGACTTACTACAAGTGTGATAACAAAAATTAGGACTATACATAAAATCAACTTCGGCGAAGAATTGTCATATCAATGGATTGACATTCGCTAGTCACACTAGCACTAACAAAATTCATTAAATTAATGCATTGGTTTTATATGACAGACCGAAGGGTCTGATGTTAGCTCGATCCAGTCCAAATGTTATAAACAAAAATTCTGCTTACAAGCAGACAAAATCCAGACAAAATCCCTTATATAATATTTTTTTTCCGAAACTTAAAAAAATCTGATTATGGATGTAAAATTAATGCCACTTGAACCATATCTAAGGAGTTTATGTTCGATTACGTGAAACTGTGCAAATAATGACGCTGCATGAAGAAAAGAAGTTTCCTTGCAGCAAAATACTGTGATAAAGACTTAGGATATTGCTGATCATTTTACACAAAGCATATCCCCTCGACTGACTCTTGAAAGCCATAACGCCATAACGGGCGCTTGCGAACATGTATGTATATGGTTGGGGATTCTGGCAATATATATATATACATGCTGATAAGGCTTTTGGGGTTTTTTCGCGAAGTTTCGAGACATGTAGCCAAAGGAGAAAAACTTCGAACAACTTTAAACCGCACGTCTTGGCGTTATGGAGGCTGGGTGGTCAACAAATTCCTTCAAATTTTGAAAATGTTTTTAGCCATACACTATTATCTCGTAACGAAAAAAAAATCATATATATTATCTTTGAAAGCTCATTTTTTCCCATTTATATTCTTGTACAAAGCTCTTCTTCTCAAGGAGATTAATATAGTCTAAAAATGGCCACGACCATCCAGCCCTATTAAAAGAAGTGCGGAATTTGCATCGAATTTGTTATTTGTGAAATACAAAATGAGTTTATATCTTTTGTATAAATAAAATTTTTTTAAAAAATAAATATAAAATGCACTGCCGTTGACAGTATTTTTGATTAATGACGTCAGTCCATAAACATTTTGCCGACAACACTTTGAATTTGTTTACGCTTGACGTAATAACATATGCCAGGAGAACTTGGTCTCTTCCGTCGTTTACGTTTTCCTCGCGTTGCATATGAAATGTTACGGCAACTAATTACATAATAGGCCGTTCTGTTTAAATTTCGGATGAGTTTGTCATATAAATATTTTAACTGCAAACACAAAATATTTATCTGTCAACATATCAAACAGAGAACATGCAACATGTACATATATATACACGTACAAGGAAACAGCTGTGTTTCGTATATGTTGACCATATATCAAAATGTTTTAAAATAAATATTGTCCTCAGTATCATTGTCATACTATTTATCCGTTTTATAAAATATGGTTTGTTATTTATAAATTAAATCGGTTTAAAATCAATCTTGTAGTTCTATATTAGTATCACGGCGATAAAGTATCGCTTTTAAATTGCACTTGAGTCATATAAATAAAATTACATTCTATGTACTCGATTAGTAAATATTTTCTTCTAACTCCGGCTTTCCTTCCTTATTTTTTAGGACAGCAGTTCATCCTCGACGACTTAGTGGCAATTATAAATCTCCTTAGGACGACTTAGTGCATTATTTATAAAGTTTCTTAGGGAACGATAGGGAAGGATGCTCTCATCTTGTTTCGGCGGTGAAGAGAACCATGTGACCATGGACCGATACAGCAACATCAAAACAACAGCAAAATGCACGAACACTTAAACAGTATGACTATTATAACAATAGGAATAACTTGTATAGAGATATAAGTAGCAACTGTGAAATAAGAACAACAACAATAATAATAATCACGGCATAAAAACTAACGTAAATAAAAATAACATACGGAAAAAAACCCCATTAAAATTACAAAATGAAATCAAAACAAGAAAGCGAAGAAAGAAAATTTGAAGCAACGGCAACTAAACAAGAAAGTTGTTACAGCGATCGAATGACAAAGTAATCCACAAAACCACAACATAACATCAACAACAACAACAACAACAACAAAACAGCCCAACAATAAAGTAAAACAAATTAAGAGTATATATAATCAGATAACAGTAGTCGACAATAAGGAATAAATCAATGACAATCAAACGGGAACCAACAGTTATGTAGCTACACGAAGCAAGAAAACAACACGCAATGACAACAGCCTGCAGCAGTATCTATCGTTAACGTTGAAGAGCAACTTACAGTTACTTATACAAGTTCACACGATGAAAGGTCCAGGTCCATGTACTCAAGATTCTGGCTGAGACAGTAATACATAGAAGACCCGGCTGTACTGTACTGTAGTCATATATAAACAATCTAATGCTAACCCCGACCAGGATAAAAACTGAACCTGTTTACAAATTCTGCAACCAGAGTCTTTGAGGATAGAGAAAGACGAGGACACAGCACGGCAGAAAACCAGTACAGGTGATGTTTCTTATACATCAAACTGTAACCCGATGTTCATATGTGGGCACTGCGTCCTTCCCAGATATCAATAATATCATTTTCAAACCAAATGAATAATAATTATTTATTTATTGGGGGGGGGGGGGGGTCGTTAAAATGTACCTACCATCTCTATACGTGAAAGCCAAGTCCTTGGTTTAAACTCGCGGAAATAACAACACGTCATTTCCAGAATGAACGGAGGGAAATATTGTCAAAAACAGCTGTTATGTGCCGTGCGATTGACAATAATAATTGCAGGTCTATGCAGTTTTCTGATTCATTCACGTAAATTTGAACTCTACTAAATGTTTACAAGAAAATGTGGGCGATTGCGTCAAACTAGCTGTAAATTGTTCTTTTTTTCCTCGTTCGTTAAAACAATGAGATTTATTCAAATTAATTATTCAGTAACAAATGTTTACATTAACATTATTTTCAGTGTGTTTGGGTGTTTTTTTTCTCACAAAATTGCTCTCTCTCTCTCTCTCTCTCCTCTCTCTCTCTCTCTCTCTCTCTCTCTCTCTCTCTCTCTCTCTCTTCCTTTAAAAATAAACTAAATACATATCAATGCAAATCGGTGTTGCATATGATGTTTCTTTGAATTTAATGGATCTAGAGTAGATAACCCCTACCCACCCACCCACCCCCTCCCCTTCCTCACCCCGCCAGATATTACCTCTAAAGAGTATTAATACTTCCATAACTTGTCCCCTTAAAAAACTAAGACACACAAATTGGACATCCGTAATAAAAAAAAAAGCCCTCCGAACCTACACTGTACGTCTGATTGTCACTTTTAATTCAATTTATTGCTTATTCTCACACTATTACAATGCATCTACACCATTTTATATTTACTGATGGTATATATATACATGCACCAAAATAACAGGACGTATAAATTTGTACATAATGTAATATTTATATGAATATCGCTGGGTTTTTATTTCACTTTATTTACAATTTCTATCCCACACACAATTCCGCTTTTGTGTTGCCTATGGAATAACCTATAAAGCTCTACGGTCTCAGGCTTATTAAAAATAGATGATACAGACGGTCATTGGCAATATATTGAGAAACTGACGGGAGTCTTTATTTACATTGGAGCACGAAGGTAAAATCAAAAATACCTGAATTGTTTATGGTTAATAAACAGAGTCGTAAAGCATGGGCGGTTTGTGATAAGGACACTCTCAATAACCTTCAGAGTACTCAGACGACACTGAAAGTCTCTTGAATGAATATATGTATGTATATATACATTTTACATCTAAATTAAAAACAAAAGCATTTCATATTTATGCATAGCAGGTCCGGTAGTGTGCAATTGCGGGACAATCTTGCGGTAAATATAGATAAATATTGTCATGTTTAGTTTAAAATAAGGATAATTAAAATGTGCGAATTTAATTTGGGTTTTGTAGTTTAACAGGAGACCGGCAAGGATTTACGGCGTAGACAGAAAGATAAGTTATAGGTGAACTATATTTACATGAATATAAATGAGAAATGGCTTTAGCGGTAATACGTTTCACTTTGTTGGGGGTTTTTTTTCACTACCGTTACGTGACTTACAATTAAAATATAAAATCCGCACCATGTAAGAGTTACTATAAAGTGAGAGTAAAATAAAAATTATAGTAGGTACATGCATTTAATTATAGGAGTCCTGAACTATTAACTAGGCCAATATGCTTTACAAAGCATGTACTAAATTTATCAATCTTACGGAAAGCCAACATCAAGTGTAGTATAAATTTAATTCTTCCTGTACGGAGGGGTCAAGAAAGGTCAATGTAAAGAGGGACAATGTTTTAATTTGCTCTGTTTTAGTATCTTAAACTTACAAAAAAAAAAAATTACACCATTCAACATGAACACATTATTTATCATAGAGTTTAAAATACATGTACATAATAAGCGTTTTCCGGAACACTGCTTTAATGCGTTTAAGAACGTTTAACAGGTCAAAAGTCAAATTCTTAAAAAAATTTTTTTTCTTTTGTATGCTAGAAGAATGCATGTTCGTGGATATGCATACGATATTGCTTGAAACTGATAAGATCCTGTTAGAATTCGTTTGTTGAAAGCTGTATGAAAACAAATGTTTTTCTTCGGAAATATTACAAATAAAACTTATTAAATGTACCTACGCTGTACACTGTACACTTGAGTGATACAGGTACACAAGTACTGAGCCCACTCATGGCCTTATTGCATAAAATATCCCAAACAAGAAGGGGGGGGGGGTTAACCATGAAATATATATTTTTTAACAAATAAACGATGTCAAAGAAAAAACATATCCTACTTTGTGTAAATAAACTACGAAAAAGAAAAGCAACAGTTGCGAGATCGTCAAAACATGACAGAGACCCTGAAGTTAATTCAATAGTGATGATACATCATCTCATTAACTAATGTACATTGGATAATCAGTTGAAGGCGGGATTCCACGAATCTGTTTCACGTTAGAGTCTTCAGAAGTTGTGACTTATTGTAAAGGAAGGCTCGTTTTAAATGTCTGTGGGGTCATTAATTAATTCTGGCAGGTTTCTTTTCTTGTGTTACATAACATCCCGAAAAATTGCGAGAACTGAAATCGTCTGTATAAATATCAAACATGGAGTTCTGAGAATACAATAGGTATATAGACAAACATAAATATCCTAAACCTGTATTTCTTCTTATAAGTCCCGTTACATTCAAATAAGTGAAAACAGTGATTTTTATCTGTAAAGGCGACTAACATCCCCGATCAGTTTTAAAAATGAAATATTATGGAGAATGAGTCTATAGTCTAACATGTCAAATTTGAAGTCTGGCCAAAAGGAGTACATTTAGTTTGGCCAGGAAATCGATACCTGGTTTGCGTCTAATGATTTGTATGCTACAAATTGGCTTAATTAATTAACACAAAGTTGACGCATCGTCTATAGGGGAACTCATATTGCATGATTATTGACGCAAAGCAGACCCGGCAATCACACAGAAATAGGTATATAATATATCCTTAATGTAAAGGTCACATAGAGAGTTGATAATCATTGTTGACCTTGATCCAACATCTCAGCTTCTCTGATAACGAAAGAGTCGATCGACCTTCTTTATGTTGACTTTGTGGTACAAGTCCGTTTGTAGTACGTACAAGTTCGTTTGTAGTACAAGTCCGTTTGAAGTACAAGTCCGTTTGTAGTAAGTACAAGTTCGTTTGTAGTACAAGTCCGTTTGAAGTACAAGTCCGTTTGTAGTACAAGTTCGTTTGTAGTACAAATCCGTTTGTAGTACAAGTCCGTTTGTAGTACAAGTTCGTTTGTAGTACAAGTCCGTTTGTAGTACAAGTCCGTTTGTAGTACGAACAAGTCCGTTGTAGTACAAGTCCGTTTGTAATACAAGTCCATTTGAAGTACACGTCCGTTTGTAGTACAAGTCCGTTTGAAGTAAAGTCCGTTGTACTACAAGTCCGTTTGTAGTACAAGTCCGTTTGTTGTACGTACAAGTCCGTTTGTAGTACAAGTCCGTTTGACCAATGGTTTTCAATGTTGCAGTTATATCTTTTCATGCACATCATTCGAGGAAACTATTCAAAATTTAATCACTGGTTCTTGAAGAATATAGAAATGCTCGGAATATTTGTTATTTGCCCTAAATCTCGTTTCCCCCTCTAGATCCCCCTCAGAGAAAGAGAGAGAGAGAGAGAGAGAGAGAGAGAGAGAGAGAGAGAGAGAGAGAGAGAGAGAGAGAGAGAGAGAGAGAGAGAGCGAGAGAGAGAGAGAGAGAGAGAGATATATATATATATGTAATGTGTATACAGGTATTGACTGCAAACATGACTGCAAACATAACTCCATCCCTTAATCTTGATATCAATTTACAATATGTCAGTCGATCCTTCAACGCATCAGGTTCGCAAATTTTTATGAATCATTTACAACCATAGAGGAAAATGGAGCAGTCAATCAGAAAAATGGAACGAAAATTTATGCATTTTATTGGCAATAAATGATCCGAACTGGTGCGTTTTAAAAATTGGTACGGGCGCCGAGTATAGATACATGAATAAGCACTACAAGAATAGCTAATGTTCAACGCGAAAGGAAAGTGAATTTAGATATCATCACTTATTTATGCCATTAAAATACAATGGCATCTAAGGGTTCTGATGAATGTATTCATTATTGAAGAGAACACGCTTATTTAGCAAAAAAAAAAAAAAAAAAAAAAAAAAAAAAAGAAAGAGAAAGATAAAAAAAGACATGCCTACATGTACAACATGACGGGTATTTTACAATGCTCTAATTACCGTGTATAAGTTCAAAATATGTGACCATGGTTTTCCCACCGCATCTATAATGAAATCAAGGTAAAACCATAAGTTGTACGAAGAAAAATGTGTTGTTTAGAGTGTTTGTGATTGTATCAGATCGTCGATGTACCTTTGGTTTTGTTTTCAATTTGGTTAGCAGTTGAGCTCCAACTCAATCAGGTAACTGAAGCTCTGACAAAAATGACGTAAATAAAACAATCGAGTACTTCCATAGCATCAGCAGAGTGTCAGATAACTACACAGAAGCTTCAATAATACAGACGATGACAGGTTTTTAACACGATAGAGAGCACACTATATTTTATTGTTGTTTAATGCAAAGGTCGTTATGTGCGCAAATGTGTTCCAACCGGAAATTGCACCACAACCATTCCAGCAATCTGAGATGCTGGTTCAGCAGCTCATGAATAAGAAATACTATATATGCACATGGCTAACAATAAAATAGACGGAAATTCATCAATTATTTTACATGTACACAGAGGAGTGGTAAAATAACGTTTTTCTTTTTCTTTTTTTGTTGTTCTTATTTCGTGTATTTTTTATTTTTTTATTTTTAATTTTACAGTTGAAAACGGGAGACAAGTCTTACATTGTGTCAAATCTTTCTGTTAATTTTAAATTGGCGTTAAAAAGTTTCCTATTTACTGTGAATCTTATATTGATGGGAAAAGACATGTCAATGTCATCAGTGGACACAAATTAACAAAGGTATAAAGTGAAGTCCCTAATGTACAGGTAACCTCTAATGTAAGATACCTGTATCTACGATATATGATTTTAAAGAAGAAAGTTAATTTAAAGATATGTCTAAAAATAAATCTCAAGTTACTGTAAGAGATTTATTCATTACGACCAGATTAAGAAATATCTCTTTTTAAGCTAAAAACAATCTATAATAAAATAAGAGTTATGCCTACAAAAAGGGGGATATTTCTGAATAAAAAAATATGGGGTAATATACGCTTGATATTAATTGATTTAATTATATTTGTTCATTACCCATTTTATGGCTTTAAAACCGTTCTACACGCGTCACTTAAATAAATCCTTCATTGTTAGAATCCTTGAAACCCTCTATTACAAGGAGAGAAAAAAAGTCAAGAGTTATGTGTGGAATCCTAGAACTTGCCATTGGATTGAGAATAAACAATAGAAACACATGGTCGTCTCATCAGTAGTCTTAATGTGATAAGTATTTTAACAACACGCTAAACACGCCAGACTACAGCGCCTATCAATATCAAACACTCCAAATAATGTTCTCTCATTTAGAAAATTTGGGTTTTGCGATCAGTTTGAATCAGTTTGGAAACAAGGCCGCCCTGTGTGTGACGAGCTCGCAGAATCAAGCTTACTTCTGAACCAATAATCACAGCGTCGTCGAATATCCACGTTCAGTGTTGCATACGCTTACTAGTTTATTATAAAGTTAAATGGTCAGTACTGATCATAAGCAAGAATGGCCGTAGGTTTTCGACTATGCATGCTTTACTTTGTGGTTGTTTTTCGCAATATGGCCCTGAGTTCAAGCTGATCGCAGAATCCCATTTGCCAAATAAAATAATTTCATTTGGTGCAAGCACGCATACTCATATTTTATGTTTAAGGTGGAATAACACACCTGGAAAAATTCACTCAAATTAACAGTAAATTATTTGATTATGAAAGATATAATGATAAATAAACTGTACATATGTCAAATAAGCGAAAAATTTGCAGTTTTGGGTTAAAAATGAATAAATAAAAAAAAAATTCCGTATGTAGCAACAAAAGCCTCTGCTGGATTCGAACTCGGGATGTACGGTTCACAAGCCCGACACTTTATCCACTCGGCTATGGAGTAAGTTACACGTTTATGTCGAATCCTTTTAATAAATCGAAATGTCGTTTCGATCAGAGGCCAGCCATTTTGTGATGATGTGTTATTCCACCTTAATTTAGAATACGAGCAAGTTTCCATAAATTGAAATGCCCAACATGTTACTGTATTTGATATGCTCTTGGCTTAATATTACCTACTTCTATATATTGAAGTATGCCTGAAGCCCCGTCAATTTGTTTGCGACTGTCAAAACTTTATCGTCGTTTACTGATATTATCAAAATCAGTACACAAGTACCCAATTTAAGTTTAATGAAATAAAATTCGAAGTTAAAACGAATTTTCTACATGAAGCTGCATTAAATTCCACATGAAGTCGAAGTGTTTTCATATAACTTTTTAACCGATTTAGTTTTCTCGAACACTGGTTTTAGTTTTGTTTTTACATTAGCAAATTAACTGGCCGAGTATTTTTTGTTTTACATGACTCGTTACAAAAAACCCCACACATGTTCGTGTATCCATGAAGGGTTTTTGAAAAAGTACTGGTAATACTAGCTGGCAAGTTATGTTAGAAATCTATCGAGGGAATTGAAAAAAAAAATTATGAGCATTTTATCTGGTTTTCGTTGTACATGCACGTGCACGCAAGTCATTTGAATGTCAAGGATATCAAATATATATCTTTGCACCGATCTGCATTTTTTTGAACACACAATAATAAGTGACCTCGAGCATTTAAAAGAATTTTTCAAGTAGAACCTAAAGGGATAAAAACAAAAGAGAGAGAAATCTTACAGTCATAAGTGTGTGAAATGCATGTACATTGCAAATACTTTTATGTCAGTTATGTTCGCTTAAGGGGAGTGACCAAAAATGCATGCGCTTAAAGTGGTAATTGAAGAAAACAGAACACTTACAGCAGTTTACAGTGCAGTAATGTTGTTCAAATTATGCAGCATATTCAAGTCATGCTCTCTAGAAGTTCTGTCAGACCATCTTAGTATGCGTCAATAAGCATATCTGACCTGCCAGGTCGTACTTTAAAATTTAGATGCACATTCGTGCCCGGATCCAGAATATTTTCAAGGAGGAGGAGTTCCGATGGATAATTCTGTTTTCCGGGGTGGGGGGGGGGGGTTCCGAGGCCTATTTTCGGTAAATTTACCATGTGAATTTGGACCCCCCACCCCACCCACACATGCACACACACAAAAACCTCCCCCTTTCTACATCCGCGCATTGTATTGAATTAAGAGAGATGGATGGCCTTGGTTCTTTTTTTATTTTTTTATTTTTTTTAATAGAATTTATTGAACTCTTTGAGATGATCATGAAGAGCTCTGTATTAAATTGTAGGAATTAATTCAAAATTTAAAGCTAATTAAGGATTTTTTTTTTTACTTAATAATAGTTTACAGCTATTAAAAATAACCATATCGTAAAATCAAACGTATAGATATGATGGTTATTTTTGTTGACCATGGAGCCTCCTTAACAAGATCGCACAGCTGGGGTACGTGTATTACCATACCTATCATAAACTCTGCCTCAATTAGTAAGAAAACAGAATGTTGACAGAGGACCACTGTTTAAATAAAAACTCCCGTCCTCCCTCAATTGACTTAAGCTGTCATTAAATGTCAATAAAATGGCGGAAGGTCGGGACACTATAGGGCTCTGGAGTTAGTACACGAGATTTAACAATCATTGTCCTCAGCCACGTACCGGCTAATCTTGTGGGGCAGTATTTCACCGCATGACACAGGGGGAGGCGATGACCCGAAATGTAGACACTCATGATTGTACCAGATACAGGCACTGTGAAGGTCTACATCAGTTTTAATTGTTTGTAAGACGTAGTACAAGTAATGAAATATGTTATCACTTGGGGGAAAATGCGATAAAAACGTATTAAATTATGTATAAACGATTGGGGGTAAAGGTGGTGGTAGGGGCATATTGGGGGTAGGGGTGGGTGGGGGCAAACTAAATGAAGGGCACAGCTAGAAACACATGCACAGAAATCATCTACCCAGGTATTCCTCCATTTTTTATAATAAATATAATTTTGATTTATCGTCTTAGTACGGAGAGAGAGAGAGAGAGAGAGAGAGAGAGATATTGGGTGTAGTCACAACATATAGCATTTGTATGCAGCTAAGCATTGTGACATAACAAGACACTTTTTTTTATCTTCGTATGGGTCTAAAATAACCAACCCGACCAGGTAAATAGTTTACGTCTGTGAGGAGGGGGGTGGTATGAGGAACGACAAAATAAAGTACCTGTTGAGTATATTTTCCGGATGATTAAAATCCTATCACTCAAACCTCAGGTCAATAGTTCTTAATCCGCAAGTGAACACCACTTGCGAAACAAATTAAAATCCCAAACATGTGGCACAGTTTTAAAAGTAGTCGTGCACGTAAATCACTCACTATATTCACTGATTGAAAATGGCAGCCAAAACTTAACATTCTATCGTCAAAACATTACTGAAGAATGTGGGATGTGTTTCCGTAATATGCACATACCGGGCTCGTTACAATCGCCACTTCTCAAGTACTGCCCTCCATGTTTCTTGTTGTCAGAAAAAGAGAGAAAAAACTGTCCCCTACACACGTACGATGCCTTATAATAATAACTTCCGTTTGCGATATTTAAATGCCACTTGGGTTGAGAGCAGAATTTCAGAGAACTGTATAAACAATAACAAAAAGTGTGAAGATTCCGACTGGTTTGCTTCATTATTCGTGTCAAACCATGTGTGTTTAATGAATTTAAAATGACACAATTCACTCCGAGATTTCTGGGTCGCAAGTGATATTATTAGCTTTTTAGACAAGACAGGCTAATCTTTTTAGTTTCTGAAATTAGCGTGAGTCACCATACGTAAAAAAAATTATATGTATTATTTTTCTAAATGGAATGTTGATGAGTGAGGCGTATTTGCGCGTTACGCTTTGTGGGAAGTAAAAAAGGGAGTAAGAGAGTAAACTAAATATATAAATAAAATCAATCAATAAATAAATATATTCTATCTATAATTAATATCGAAGATCGATAGGTTAATCATCGATAAAACTGTATGTATATTATGCATATTACGAAAACATAAATCTTTATTAAAGATTTGAATTGAGTGTCCCATTCTTAATTACTGCACTAATTTAAAATCTTAAACAGAAATTTTATGAAGACGTTATCAACCGAGAATTTAAAAACTATAATATAAATTGTACGTAGACGTCATAAAACCATATGTCATAGTTTTTAAAAAATACATATACATTAATTTAACTTACAAACAACAAATCCCATTTTTGATAACAAAGACAAAAAACCAACATTAAACGCTATATGTACAATAAAAGATAGCCTACGCCATGCATCATATATTTAAGGCCGCGTACTTCGCGTTAAAATACTTTTAATCATGTACTATTTATAAAAGTCGAAAATGTGCCAGCAACATACATGTATTTACAAGTATATGTAAATCTTAGGAGAAAAACGAGCAAAAAAAAAAACAAAAACAAAACAAAACAAAAAACCACAACAAACAATTAAGGCCTTTTTACGTGTAGTACGACTCTCCGTGGTAAATACCTATACATTATGACAGAAACCTAATGACAACAACATAACCATTGCCGCAATAAAATTAACCCTGAACAATTTAACTAACAGCATAAACTTCGCTTACAAAAACACACCAAAAACCCCGACAGAAATGTATAGATCTCGTGAAAACAACATAGACCCCGTACTCAAGCAAAGGAAAGGTGACAGCAACATTGAATCCGTAACTACAACAAAAAGAGATAGCGACCAAAACACAACAAAATTGTGACAACGTTTACAACAAATGTTACAACACAGTATCTGGCTGCATGGCTAGGAGGCGCGTCCCCCAGGTGGAGGATAGGTGATTCCTCGCTTAGTGAGAGGTGCACGGAATAAATTAAAGAAGGTGCCGTACATGGACCAAAGCAGCATAAAGGAAGGACACCCTGACATAAAACCAATGATTCACCAAGCTTGGGAGTCGGGCAGGAGGTCAACTACCTCCCCCCCCCCCCCCCCCCGAGAAAAAATAAGACAGTTTCAGAAACAATTGACATCAAAGAGCAAAGAAGACCGGGTGAAGCGGGATTCGTTATCAATGGCAATAGGAAGAAGAAAGGTGAAAGCCTTAGGGAAGCTTAACGTCCGACTAGATTCCTTGTGACACCCAAACAGACATTCACCATTGGAAACTGGAATGGACGAACCGTGTATGGAGAACAGAGATGGACAAAGAGACTGATCTGCACAATTCCCAAAATAAGCAACTTATAGGACTGCAGTAACTGGATGGTGTGACCTTACTGCCACTAGCCAGCAAAGAACTAGTACTCTACAGAATCCTCATCAACAGAATACAGGCCAGAGTTGACCACACTCTTAGGAAAGGACAGGCAGGGTTCAAGAGAGGGAGAGGGGCTGTCTATCAGATCTTCATCATCAGGAACATCCTGGAGCAAGCCAATGAGTGGAATGCAATCATGTACATCCACCTAATGGACTTTGAGAAATCGTTTGACTCGGTGCAAAGAGACAGCCTTTGGGTCAACATGAAAGATAAGGAATACTGAGTAATATGGTCAAAGCCCTGTATGATGATTCTCAGTACTCTATGACTGAGGACAACGAGATCACAGTCCCTTTTCCTGCGATGACCGGCGTCAAACCAGGCTGCTGTATGTCAGTTTTCCTGTTCCTCCTTATAATAGACTGGGCGATGCAACAGACAGTCAAAGAAGAGAGAACGAGAATTCACCACCTTGAAGACCTTGACTTTACGGATGACATTGTCCTGCAGTAATCAACAAAGTCTTCAGTCCAAGACAACAAAGCCGGAAGACAACTAAGCAAAACTTGAGAAGCTGAATGCTAAGAAATGCAAAGTGATGAAGGTAAACCGCAAGAGCGAAGCCAGCCTAGACCGACAGTCGGAAATGGTGAAGCAGAAGAAGAGGACAGCTTCATTAACATAAGCGCCAATGTCACCAAGGATGATTGGGATATTGCTGACATCAGGAAAAAAAATAGCAATGGCAAGCGCATTCTTCAGGAAGCAAGACAACATCTGGATGGCCATGGATATAAGTAGAAAATCAAAGGCACCCTCTTAAAGAGCATGATCCTGTCCGTATTGTTGTATGGCTTGGAAGATTACCAAGACAGAGGAAAAGAGGATAGATCCTTTCAGACCAAATGCCTCAGAAGAATTCACAAAGTCAGTTGGCAGCAGCATATATCTCAACCCAGTAATGGAGATGGCAAAGACAGAAAACATCAGTGGCGAGGTGAGTAGGATGGATCGAGAAGATGAAACTGGATCGACCATGTGCTATAAGGAAGGATCCAACAAATGACTGTGCTGTGGCCCTCGGGTGGACGCCTGAGGGAGGAAAGAAAGAGTGGCCGCTCACAAAACAACGTATGGTGGAGGTTGAGCAAAACAATGCAAGCTGGAGCTTCTGGAACGCGGTACGCCGTGCAGTCTCAGACCGTCACCAATGGAAGAATGGTGATCTAGCCTTATATGGCTCCTGAGAAAATTAAGGTTAAGGTAGTCCTCCTGACAACAACGTAGTCCTCATGACATCAACACAGACCTCACGTCAAGGACATAAAACTTATGACAACAAAATAGTCTTCATGACGACAACATACACCTCATGACAACAACATAAACCTCATGACAACAACATCGACCTCATGACAACAACATAGACCTAGGACCTCATGACGACAACAAAACATGATTCAAAACAAGGTCTGTTGACATCAACATGCCCCGCGTCAACATCCTGAGAAAAACATACAAACGTACACTTAATTGTTACAACGTATACAAACCGACACGAACATATACATTTTAGTTTGGACCTTTCAGCTACAGCCTAGAGCTCATGACAACGGTAGTGACCTGTGACAACTCTTGCCAATTACATGGTGGTAATTATTTGGTATCATTGTACTTTACACCCTGTTGTGTGTAGGGCAGCAACAAACTTCCTCCACCCCAGCCTATCCTGGGCCAGCTTCGAGATTGATCCCCAGGTCTGCTGCATGGCTTTAAACTCGCTCTCCATGGTGTTCTTGGACCCCCCCCCCTCTTTCTTCTGCCTTCTGGGGTCCAGTGCGGAACTGTTCTTGTTGACTGAAGGTCTTTTCGTAGGACATGTCCTATCCATCTCCATCGGCGTTTTTTAATGATGGTTTCCATGTCCTCTTGTCCATCTGTTTAGTAGTTCTAATTAGTTGGTAGTTGATGTCCAAATACATCATGGCAACACCACATGGCAACAAAAGAGGCAATGACAACAAAAAAGATTTCGTGAAAATAATTTGCATGAAAACAACGAGATCACCGTGGCAATGGCATACACTTCCCTACAATTTCATTGACCATGCGACAACACAAGCCTTGTGACAAAAACTTAGAACTTGTATACCTCGAGGCAACATTAGTCTATATACAATAATAAAGACTTCTATAGACAACAACATATACTAGTATCTTAAGGCAATATATAACAGAGAACTCTAAACAACAACAGCAAAAACATGAACACAATAATATAGAAGCATACATTTATAGGCAATAAATAGACCTCTAGACAACAAGATAGATCTTTAGACAACAACATTGATCTTAAGGTGGAATAACACACCTGTTAAAAGTCACTCATATATATTAACAGTAAATTATTTGAATATGAAAGATATAATGATAAATAAGCTGTACATATGTCAAATAAGCGAAAAATTTGCAGTTTGGGGATAAAAAATGAATATCTAAAAAAATCAATTCAGTAAGTAACAACAAAAGCACCTATGGTATTCGAACTCGGGATGTACGGATCACAAGCCCAACACTTTATCCACTCGGCTATAAAGTTCTTTTAATAAAATGAAATGTCGTTTCGATCAGAGATCAGCCATTTTGTGATGATGTGTTATTCCACCTTAAGGCAGCAACAAGGATCTTTAAGCAATGGCATTGGCCTCTACACAACAATATACTTGTATTGGACCTCTAGAAAGCGCGTGATAACGATTAAGTTCATGTAAGAATATCCTTAAACAAGCTTAAAAGAATTCTACAGAAAACGACTATATTCAAGAAGATTTTTTTTAAAAGAACTGCATACAAGAACACCTGGTTATAATCTGCACAGTGCGCAGAGAGATGGGCACACTGATTTACAGTTTTGCTTTTTAAAGGTAAGACGATAAGAGTCTCAATGTCTTTATAAATACACTATCCACAGGCTTCTTATCAGCTGAATTGAATTGGGACATGCATGATTATGCTCTCTGCATATCCTCATATAACCTAGTTTCTTTCAAATTACCACATGGATTGCATTGGTGAACTCTGCATACCCTTTCTCTCTAAGCAATGGACCGATATAGCGTGAACATTTACTAGTTAATAGAATGATCGATGATAATATGATTTTTCTTCAAGATAATATTAAAATTTAATTTATTTTTTCATATCTTCCTCATGCACCACCATGCAGTGATAATGTAGACACTGTGTCGTATAATTATGCCAGTGGCAATAGGGCATTTTTGCACCCACTTAAGATGCAGTTTCGTAAAAATCAAGATATATACCATATGATAAACCATTGCTTAATTTTTATACTGGACCGACAAACCGACAAAGAATTTGTTTGATAGGTTGAATCAAAATATTCGGGGTTTTTTTTGGTAAGAAATATATACATGTAGGAGAATATTTCTCTGTATAATATCCGCGAGTTTAAAAAAGAAATTGTCAGCGAAGAGCAATATAGACGTCTAGCAGAACAAATCTTGCACACTAGGCTGGCGAAGATCGGTTTAAAACATGTCTTCCATACAGAAGACCAAGTTTTGATACCGTTTGACATAGAGAAGACAGTACTAGTAAATGATGTTGCGCCACAGATTATTTATAAGTCATGGTAAAGAAGAATTGCCCAATTTTCACCATTTGAAAATCAAACATTAAAGATAGTCATTTTCAATTTGAAAGAGTGCGTCTTTTCAATAGACACCTCCCCCCCAAAAATATTTTTTATCAATACGATCATTTTTCACGCTTTCAAAAAGAAAAAAGATTTCAACCATACCGTATAATCGTAAATATATATTAATTTGATTTATAGGGCAAACATGATTGGTCCATACTGGTAAATTGGTCCATATTATCATATGTTTCCTGTAAACATATTACGACATATATAGTACAGTGAGGCTATCTTTAGTTACAGAAACAAGAACCAGTGTGATACACTGCAAAAATAGGTACAGTAAAACACGGTTATAACGAAGTGCCAGGGATGGGCGATTTTGCTTCTTTATAAGCGTAATTCGTTTTATCTGTCAAGTTAACAACATGTAATATAGTCAAGAGGAATGAAAATCACTTCGCTGCAAGCATCAATTCATTATAAACGTGTTTGCTATAACCGTGTTTTACTATATAAATTTCTTAATGTACCTTTTTTATACGTGTAGTGGGAGTCTTGAACAGGAAAATAACCATAAACAAAACAGTGTTTGAAATAGAAGCATTTATTTTTAAAAGAAACAAACTTTTCCACACATACTCATGATATCCAATGAATTGTACATGTAAACCTTTCGTCATCAGTTTCAGTACTCAGACCTAAACAGGCAGTAATATAAGAGAACCCCTTTTGGTTTTTAACAAATCAATGTATCAAACTTAACACATACACAACATCTATAAGGTCGGCAATATTCAATATTACTTTCCAGAACACAAAATCTCCAGACATGGATTGAGACTTTTTTTTTTTTTTACAGCGTTTGTCATTTCTTTCAACTTCCATACATCTATAACTTCAAACATTAAGTATAGAAATCATATACATGTAAAAGTACTTGCACACGCACCCACAGATTTTTCGGATTACATAGAGAGGACACATTTTACATAGTTATCATCTATTAACAACAGATATTCATAAATAAATAGTCAGCCACCATGTTTTCAACATTTTGAGGGATTTTTTTTATTTTCCCTCAGACACCAGACACAATATTTCTAAAAAGAATTTTATACAAAGACTTCACAAAGAACAGATACAGCCATTGGCAAAACACCTTGGTACTTCTCCAAATAAAAAGCGAAAAATAAAAATGTGACATTGACGGATTGTTTCCCTTACATAAAAACTCCGCATTTTCTACACAGAGTGAACAAGATAAAACAAAACAGGACTATGTCACTCATTACAGACTCTAACAAAAGCCATTTTTACACCATTTTGATACAATTTGTTGCTCTATAATGATATAAAACATTTGAAATAACAACAGAGAAACAACACCTGCTGTTAGCACTAAAATTCATAAATTGATAACATACATAGACATTCTTTTTTCTTTTTTTTTTGTTCTTTTCCAAAACAACATAGCTTGGAGATCACTGAACTATATAAAGCATCAATTTCTACAACAATAGGGCAATATAATAAATATGTATTTCAGTTCACATACTTTTTTTCAATTTTTCTCCTACAAAATGTACTATACATGTATAGTTACTCACTGATTTATTTAAATGTAAATTGTTTTTGATAAAAGTAAAGAAGTATCAAATAAATATTCATTAACAGCAATACACAGATTTACATTAAATGTTTTTAAAACTGAAAAAAGTTAAAGGTAGAACTTGAATGAAGAGAGGTATTCCTGAAATAACCATGAATATATATATAAACAACATCAAAACATTCATTTGCACCTGTATCACTGAAACCTTCAACAGTTTGTACAGAGGTAACTCTAAAGATTACTGGAAATTCTTAAGCGTAGGTAGTCGGTACAGAAATAACTGTGCATCAACGGCAATACAATACAAGCTGTACTGTTATACCCGGGTATACAGTAGAACCATGAACACAATACTGGCAATGTTGGGGTAGGGGTCATCGCTGAATCACCGGGAGCGACCAGGTCTTGAGGATCGGGCAAGGCCCTTACTGGCATCCACTTCCCATGGAAGGTCAAATTCTCTGTTAAAGAACAAAACAAGAGACTCTATACAATTCTTATTCACTGATGTGTACACAAATAGTCTATCTTGTAGTCCATCAGGCAGTATAAACTAGGGATTGTGCAACTGAACATAGCAGATAAATCATGACGAGAGCAGGGTCTAGTTGAATAGCCCTATAAATTGGGTCATTTTATCTCAACCATATTCTAATACAAGTAATTTTGTGTTGTACTGAATTTAAGAACAGTTAAATGCTAAATTTTAATGATACATACATGTAATAAGTTTTCAGTGATTAATTTAGGACCTGCTGATGCACTTCAGATTCTCAGTCTCAGAGATTGTCAAAGACAATTAACATATACTCCACAAAGAAAAACAATCATACGTACTATTGCTCCGAGATATTGAAGCATGTACTTACTCAGATTTCAGGTTTGGCAGAGCGTGCCCAAAGGCCATCACAGGGATTTTGTTACAGACTTCTATATGTGTAACTACAACACACAAATAAGACATGCAATAAACAGAATACATTTATTTTTGTCTTACTCATTCTTATCCATTCTCTGTTGTTTAGATCATTTCAATTTTCAATTTTTTGAACAGGTAATGGCAAAGAAAATTTATTTCTTATACTGTATCAAAAACTACCACTTTTAGTGTGCGGTACATTTATAAATGACCTAGTATTAACAGTGACTCACTATCATCCAACAGAGGATAAAAGGACTCCACATGCTGATCTTCTCCTTTCTTTAGATTCTCAGCCGTCCTCTCTTTTTCTTTTAACTTTTCGTAGATCTTCTGTTCTCTTAGCCTTTGTAAGTCCCACCTATTTGATGTCAAACAGTCAAACATCAGCTAAATGTTTATACTCTAGCTGTATACAGATTATATACCACAAAGCATTGAGTAAGATTTTTCTATTTGACGTAAAAACAATGCACTCTTTAATGCATTACCTTTTTCTTCTTTTCTCCTCTACTTCAAGTTTCTGATGTCGTTTTACAAACACTTCATCTTCTAAATTCTGTAAAATTAATTTGCAACTATTCTATATCAGTAATTAGAGAAGTTAAGACAAGCATATGATAATATAAAAAGAAAAGATACATAAAGTAATTGTCAGAGAGTGTGTTTCTTTAAACTGTATGAAAATTTTTGAAACATTTGTAAATAAAAATTTAAGATCTAAATTCAAGAGAGGTAACTCTTGTAACCTTACCTCTGTTCCCTCAAGTACCCAGAGGCTAGGATATTTACGTGGTCTCCAGCTGGGCAATTTTACTGAAATAGAGCAGTCACATCAGTAAATTAATGCTGTAATATAATGGATGTTGATAAATACCCCAACAGTAAAATATTCATTAAGAATTCATACAAAAAATTTATTTGTGGAAGATTGTTATCTAGATAAAATATCAAATGAATCCTTGCAGTTTAAAACCACTGAATACAACAATTCTCAGCTTTTCAAGACTACCTTAAGTTAAATGTAAATTTAAAAAACTATACCCTGCATATTACTATGAAAAATGAAAATAGAGCTCAGTTTGTCCCTCACCTTCTAACTGTGTGTCCTCAGTCTGAACAACATCCTTCCTATAACTCAAGTCCTCGTCAAGAGGCTCATAGTGGGAGACAAAGTAAGGTTCATTCGTTCTAAGAACATTGTCACTTTTTTGGTCCTTGAGAATTGGTAAGAGTTTTTTCCTATGGGAGACACTGTTATCCGATGTGATTGTCCAAGACTTTTGCCTGGGGGTGGGAGGTTGGATGGCTTCCTGTATCTGGGTGGTTTTTTGGCGAGTAGTAGTGTGGGTGGGAGAGGCAGTGGTGACATCTTGGGTTGGTAACTGTGACCGCTTACGATGCTTTGGATGAGATTTTGAAGATGTACATGGTGTATCATTTTCGTCTGCTAAAGCCAACCGTTTGGAAATGCTCTCTGTTTCAATATTCCCTTTTCTGTTATAAGTAAATAAAATTAGAATCAAATGATTGTTGATTTTCTTTTCTTTACACACTAAATAGTTATATTTGGCATTTAATGGACATTACAACATGATTGCAAGAGTTGTCTTTCTTTCAATTGATAATTATTTTTTTTTAGATTTTGATATGCTCCCTGTCAAAAGTAAAAGGCATAATCTGATTGGATGACATATATAGACTTCAAAACAGGCATGCCAGACACATGGTCAAGTGCAGATAGTAATAAATCAGTCATTAGATTATGATTTGAATTCTAATATCGAACTATATATCTCAATGTAAATATGTGTGAAAGTCTTCAGAACAAAAATTGAAGTCTAGGCTACTTTCATTTTCGTTTTTAGGAGCTTCCTGTTTCTACATGCAGAAATATCTGCCTTAGACTTGTAGCCAATAAATTATGTCTAGAATGCTCTTTATTTAAAAAAAAAAACAACTTGGATTTATTTCATATATACTTGGGTTTTTTTTAAGGTACAAACATGCGAGTGCAAGTGGTCTTTTGACTTATAAAACATAATTATCTGAGTATAAACATCTTATCTCTTTAAATCTAATAAACATAATAACCTTTTCACCCCTTTCTCAGCAGGGGTAGAATTTTCAGAATCTGGTTTGGATTTGTTAGCTGGACTCCTTACAGAGGTTCCCATGATGAAATCCGAGTCCTCCTTCTGCTTCAACATGGCCATTCTCCTCTCCATTCTTTCCAGACGACATTTCAACTAAATATAAAAATGCACCTTTATTTGTACGTACACTACATAGTGAAATACACAGAACCGATATTGCAGTTTAAAAAATGTCTCATAACTGGGTCAAGGAGGATGGAACTTGATAAAAATATATGCGTTTCAACTTTGACACTAGGCCCCTAGAGCATTTCAACCACTTCACTTTTTTCATCATGGAAAGTAGCCGATGTCGCCATTATGTTCAATCACAAGAAAGGCTACGCTTTCTATGACATTTCCCCATGTCCTTTGTTATAGGTAAAACCTAGAGCACGAGCCGTATCGATCACCGGCGAGAACAACGGCCACATAACACGACGATACACGTTGTGTCCGCCATGTAAAAATCCAGTAGGCCCTAGCAGTGGCACTTCAATGTCGATATATCGTACGGCTCATTTCATACACAAAACCACGCAGATTTAAGTTTGATTACAAATCTTAATCATAAAACAATATTTTTTAATCAAAAACTTTGAGATTGGTAGACCCGTTCCCGACAAAATTAACCAAGACAACTACTGTGTAATTTTTGTCTCGTCTGCCATCTTGGAAAAACTTACCCCGTTATTTTTCAACGCTGGACGTTTGCATGAACGGAAAAAGTTCCTTACGGACACAGTAAATTTGTTTGGCACTAGAACATCAGTCATTTTCATGATCTTTCCTATGAATCCTTCACTCATATCACCAGAGGCGATAGAGTAGTAGAATTTTGAAAATAGACGCCAAACGGTTGGCTGATCCGCTTGATAACAAAGACGTGTGTTTTGATCACATGATCAGTCACGTGATGAAAACAAATCGACACAGCTTTCCAACCCGAGTGAAACGTCTTTAAAATACATCTAAATGCCATTGTTCGTATTTTTCATGTCAATTTTGTTTTTTTTAAGATCAATGTATCAGAAATATGAAATATCTCCTGCAGGAATTGTACCACTCATTTAACACGACCCCATGGTCATTCATGCAATGTGGGGAACATATCAAAAACTGAAATTCATATTCCCTGGATACAGTGGCACTGTTGAATTGAAATAATTTTTTTTTCATAACGTTAACATTTTTTTAAATATACTGCAGTGATTTTGAAAGAACAAATCCGTGGGGGGGGGGGGGGGTTGACGTAGTAAATAAAAAAAATATATAAAAAAAAAAAACATGCCTAAGAAGAAAAAAAAATTATTACCAAAATCATGAAATTCCTACTCCGTTGGGGGAGGGGGGGGGGGGACGGACTTACCAGGGGGGGTTCCGAGGTATATTTGCGATAATTTTACTATGTAAATTTAATAAATTTTCATTTTCCAGGGGGGACCGGACCACCCTGACCCCCCTCTAGATCCGCATCCGCGCATGTTCTCATCCTCATCTTACTTTATGAAATACATGTGTATGCATTATATAAGTACGTAATAAAAGTATTTTCAGATTTTTTTTAAATCTTACATTAAAAATTGGGAATTATCCATTATTCCCATGAAAGCATCATATATAGCAGTTCAGTTATGAAACATTATACATGTAATACAGTATTTATTAGATCATAAATCATTGTAAGTTTAGCTCTCGTTCAAAGTTGCATTTAATACATTCAAGTGAAGATCTTGATTGACTGCTTACATATTAATTGTGAGATATGAAACCATTAGCATCAGATATCGCCTTGACACTGTATCACACAATACTATGGTCAGTATGTACCAAAGTTAAAAGCTGTTTGGTCTGATTTTTTTGGCTATAAATTATACTTTTAATTAACATCAAATAATTTTCCATACAAACTAATTATCTTAACAAGTTCTAGACTTTCACCTACAATGTATTTACAGCAGTAGAATTGGTCTCTTTTCAAAGATAGAAAATTTAAAAAAAAAACAAAAATGGACCAAACAGACCAAACAGCTGATATTCATTTCAGTACTTATAATCAATAGTATTTTATGATTTAATATTTTCATAACTTGTAATATGCTACAAGTGTGTTGTGTTATTTTTATGCTCTGTTGATCTAATGAATTGTGAACTAAAGGTCTCTTTTCAGCCTAAAGCATTTTTCACCTGTATGGTCATTTCAAGACATGTAATTTAAGTCAGGTGTTCATCTAAACTAATAGTTTTTCTTCTATGGTTTTCCCACTTTTTCTTGGTTCATATTCAAGAAGTCTTCAGAGGAGTAAAGAAGTTAAATTAGATGACAGCCAGTGTGTTTTTTACAAGCATCATTTGTAGTAGACCTGTTTATACAACTAAATAAACCAGTGACAATGTTAGGGAGAATTTACACCTAGTCCTTGTTAATCTTGACTTGGTTCGATCTCTCGGGGAATGTACTTGGGACTGTTCGCCCCAAAAGACTGTTCGCGCTGAGACGTTTCGCCCCGAGATGTTTCACGCCATTAAATTATGTGGTGATAATCACTTATTAATGTTAACAGTAAATTAATATTAAATTCTTAAAAGGACCTAGATATGATACTTGTTTTGTAATTACTGTTTTGTATTATTATTATTCCAATATGTAACCACTAGTTTTCATAATTAATTAACTCGATCCGTCTCTTAATCTATTCTCCTCTTTAGCTTGACATGGAGAGTCTCCAAATTAGTTATAACACCCTACCGTAATTAGAAATCTGAATCAGACACTTCAAAATTATGATTGCTGAATAAACGTCATTGTAACACCTTCCGCTAAATAAACAGTTATATCAATGCGTGGGTTTTACACATTATTTAAGTTATCTCTGAGTGAATTTGCAACAATAAGCAAGTCATTTGTAGACAGTGTTTTAATAAAGTCAATATAAATCACATATATAAATTAATGTTTATTTTAAAACATCGCAATATGTATCGTTATGAATAAGTAAATAATACCGGCGCGAAACGTCTCAGCGCGACAGGTCTTAAGGAGCGAATTGTCTCGGCTCGAAACGTAAATAGGAGCGAAACATCCCGTTACCCTCTCTGGCACCAAGTGCTCTCCAGATATAAAGCTTCTCAGTCAGACTTGCCAAATTGTAAACTTTCCCTAACAAATTGACGTCTGTCATATTGCAAATGTTTGCCTTAACAATTTGTTAATGCTTACCATGTTATTTTCAGACTTAACGGCGCGGATTTCTTTCTCTTTATCTGTAAGCATCTCCTGCTGGTGTTGAACAAGGTCTAAATTGACCAGCAGCAAGTCTTTGAGATGATCACAACTTTGCATGACACATTCATCAGCCGTTCCATCTGTAAACTTGGATGGCATCATACAGCTTCTCTCGCTACCAACGTGGTTTGAAATTGTACTATCTTCTCGCTCTTTAGCCTCAAGCTCTGCCTGTCTCGCGTATCTTAGACTCTCTTGCACAGCAAGAGCCAAATCCGTATCAAAGCCCCCTGTTTCCGAGTACGACATTTTAGTAGCTCGCCTTCTCGGCAGAGCCGATCGTCCTTCGGTCCGACCGCGTGAATCACTAAAGCTGTCTGCTCTAGAATGTCCGCCGGTCATTGTGTGATGAATTCCCAATCTTGCACCCTCTCTCTTTTTTTTTTAAAACCGCCTTTGTTGTTTGTGTTTTGTTTGGCTGAAATATGGCGTACGCACTTGTTACCTCCTTTACACAAGAGTTCCATTTTTGACCGGTACCGACATAAATCGTTCCCAGTGGTAAATCGATCTCTTAAGCTCTTGCAAATTGATTCTTTTAAACGTTTTTAGACATTTCCCATTGTATTGAAAAATGTTATGATAATTTTTGAAGAACCATAGAATTATTAAAGACATTGTCTTATTAAATGGCAAGCCCCCCCCCCCCCCCACTTCTTGTAGCAGCAGAGATTTTTCTTAAATTTAGCTTGTCAAGATTTTTTGTATTCTGCCCCCCCCCCCTCCACTTAAAAACATGATGTTAATTAATGCCTAAAAGTCCTAAATGCTTTAATATATATCTATTTCATTTGTAACTGGCTCAACCCAAGGAGGCCAGATATACATGTAGCTCTGTGGGAAGAGGATCTGACTCTGACCTGATTCAGGGTGCTCAGATTTAATCTCCCTATCTGGTGTGTCAATCACTGTCATTATTGCTTCCTTCCTATTACCCCTGTGATCCAATGGCCCTCTAACACTCAGCCATAATAAAATACTCAGGCATTTCCAATTAAGCAAAAAAATAAAAACCAACAACCAAGCTACACAATTTTTGCAAAAATTTTTTTTAATTTATCATCAAGTACACGTATAAGCATTACATAAAATTTATGAAGTCAAATTTTGTTTTATGGCTGTTGTCACGTCCCATGACTTTGATTGTTGTACTGGAAGACCTTCAGGTGATTGTCGGCCGCTCCTGACAAAAGGAGGCTAGGAATTGACCAATCAACTGCCAGGACTTTTTCCTCGTGACCACTCATGTTGTACAAAGGTGCTTTCGGACTACAAAAAGGTTATGCTGACTGTGACTTTTGGTAGATATAATGAAAGAATTAATGATCGTGGATAGGCCTGGACATATTCTCTCACAGTTAATATTAAAATGATAAAAGAACAGAACTTTGCAAGCAATAAAACTTTTTTCTATTTATTTGCATTATTTAAATAACCAACAAGATTTTTCAAACCTTTATACATTTACATAATTTATGCGTTAGCCTATAAAGTTTCTATGAAATACGGTAATGTGATCATCTTCTGGAATCAGCAGGTGATCTTACAGTATACATGCAAGACAATGAAAACTATCAGAAATAATCAATATTGTTAACCTTCTTGTGTCCCATAATTTCATAACTGTGTCGTATGAGCCGGAGATGAAGAGGTACTGGTTAACAGGGGACCAGCTAACACTGGACACCCACCCATTGTGTGATGTGTAGGTACACTTCACTATGGCACCATCTGCAATGATAAAACAATACACTTGCATTATATATAGGCACCAAAATATGTGACCATCACTTTCTTTTTAGAATCTGATTGAATGCAAAGATAACTCTATACATGTATTACTCTTTCAACAACAAGTTCTAAATTTCAAAGGGCTGATATTCCCAGAATAGTAATGGAATTTCACAAAATTCTTTGCAGCAGTTTAGGAGGAGTCAGAATTTCCTGGTAGTAAGTTCATCTACACATTGTGTCCAAAACACCTAGAGTTTCACGAAATTTTGTGCGGTAGTTTAAGAGGAGTTGTGCTTGCAAACTTTTCATTACTTATTCAATACATGGCCAAAATTCTAACTTCGAAAGGGCTGAAATTCTCAGAAAACCAATGGAATTGGAATTTCCTGGTAATATGAACATCTAAACATTGTGTCTATAACACCTACCGAAACAAAGTTTCACGAAATTCTGTGTAGCGGTTTAAGAGAAATTGCGCTTACTAAAAAACAGGACTAACTGACAGACTGGTAAAAAATACTATACCCCTAGCAACTTCATTGCATGGTGAAAAGATAATGAAAGGGAGTCATTAATGATTCCGAGATTTTTTTCAAAGATCATTTTAGGACCAGTTTTAAGACCAACCTGTAGTTCTTGGGTCCCACAGCCGGAGATGACGGTCAGCAGATGCTGTGACTATTTGTTTATTGAGTGGGGAGTATGACATGTCTAGGAACACTTTGGTGCCTTGCTGTAATAGAAAGGATATACATGTAAACACATTAGTTGCTGATAATAAACACATACCGGTACCGGTACTTACACTAAAACTGAGTTTTGAAAATTTTACTGTTTAACTATTGATTGAACATGTAGTAGTAGATAAGTATAAAAATAAGAAATTAAGGTAAATTTGCACAGTGAACATTATGCAAGTACATGTATAAATACAAAAGCATGTCACTAAAATTACAGAAATTGAAATGATTATCATTCAAAATAAATACCTGGCATCATAAAAGATAATTCCAAATAAGACTTAAAAAGAGGATTTTGTTTTAAATTAAGAAGATTTCTAAGTATAAGATCACCATTTGTGAGGTTTGTGTTGCTTTCTCCATGTCCCACAGACGCAGAGTGTGATCCCATGATGCTGTGCAGACCTCTGACCTACTTAACCACTCGGCCGCAGATATTCCCTCTGTGTGACCAGACAGCGTCAGAACCGGTACCTACATAATATTATATACAAAAATATCATTACTACTATAAACTCTTAAGTTTGACAAGATTAAGGGTTGTCAATTTGTATGAATATTTCTTATGTACCGTAAAGTCTTGTGTATAAAAGATATCTTTTTGACTGATATTTGTTGATTTACTTGAGTTTGGACTTTCTTGGCAATATCTTTTTGATTTATTTGAGTCTGGATATATTTCGAGACTTACTGAAGTTTGGACTTTTCTTGAGATATCTTTTTGATGATATTAAGTGACTTCCTCAAGTTTGTACTTTTTTGAGATATCTTTTTGATTTTTTTTGAGTCTGAATATATTTGGGGACTGACTCGAGTTTGGACTTCCTTGGACATATCTCTTTATCTGGGGACTTACTCGAGTTTGGACTTTCTTGGAGATCTTCTGTTTCTTGGTCGGGGCCTCTAACTGTTCCTCTTGGTCTCCTTCTGCCACAGAAGCTGCAAGAACAAAAGGATAATATATCCGGTTAATAGTAAAAGAATTACAATGTATTACAAATGTACATGTATGTGAACTCAAAACTTTGTACAACTTCTCATGTAAATGCATCAGCCATCAGGTAAAATGATCAAATCTAACGTCTTATCACATAAAAATCAATGCATATGCATAAAAATCCTTCCAAATTACTGTGGGGTCATTATATTTCTTGGGGCCAATTTTTGTACACTGTCATCTTGTCACAGGTTCAATAGGATGTACCGGTAATCTTGTGATTAAGAATATGATTAGTGATTTAATACATGTACCACATATCATAATTTGTTGAGGGTATCAATTCTTTGGTGGAAGACCCACAAAATCAATAAAAGTTGAGCCACTAGGAATTTGTACTATTCCATCACATACATGTACATGTAGTTTCGCATAATTAGGACTTTTAATAAGGGACAGCAGGAGACAACTCATTTTTAAGATCAGAATGTGTAGCTTCAGATTTTGTATTTGTCAAAATAACATCAGAACTAATCTTGAAATAAATAAATCAACATCTTTAAAATTATTTTAAAAACCCTGCATAATGTTTTGCCCTCTGACATGTACAAATATACATGGTAGGAAAATGTGCATATGCTGACAAATACAAGAAATGACAGTATTTAAAAAAAACATCAAGAATATTTCATGGAAACAGACCTACCTGCAGACCAGAGTTTCAGCATCTTGTCCCAAGAACCACTGACAAACTGAAATAAACACTCTGATAAATTACTTCTTTGAAGTATTAAGGCCATAAAACCATTCAACATGGCATCATTTGACACAATAAGGTGGTGCACGAGAAACTAAAAAATTTTTTTTCAGCCTTAACACTCTGATGAATGTTATAAAAGATTTAAAATTGCAGATTGATAATATAAAGGAATGTATAGGGAAATGACAAAATCACCCTTCAGATGATCTGCTGTTAGACTGATAATGTACATGTACATTGTCAATGAAATATATAATATATATGAGACAAGTACAATTTTTTTGGCCTACGATTGAAGTACTTTGAATCATTATGTAAGATTAGCTATATAGCGCATTTTCTATTAAACTTAAAATCTAGCTACTCAATCTAAAACAACGAGGATAACTCTGGCTACCACTCACTTTATCTCTTTCCTCATTAATGGCGACGCAATCCACACTCCCCGCATGGCCTCGACATGCGTGGACACACTCCACTGAATTCTCCTCCTTGTGCCACTCCCAGATCAATATCGTCTGGTCATGTGACCCAGAGATGAATCTGCAAGTTGGTCCACTATCTTAAATGAAGAATTCAATCCATTACCAAAATCAATGTCAACAATTCCAACATCAAATTATGCACAATCCTTCACAGTGTGTTACAGATTTGTTACATAAAGTATTCGGAGGTGAGACTTCACAACCAACTAAAGTAAACATGTAATTGCAGCTACATGTAGGTCCAGTGTCTTAGATAAATAAATCCAATAATCAATTCAAATAACAATCAAAATGATTATGTATTCTGCAAAAGATGTATGGTATTCAAAGGCCAGAGGTCAAACTACTAAAAGGTCAAAGGTCAGTCTAATGTACATGTGAATCCAGACTCTTAAGAATCAAGACTCTAAATTGCTATTTAGCCTTTAGAAACTTACCTCCACTGAGCCATCTGACACACTTGACTGGAGCAGAGTGACCTGGAATTGTCAGGAGTGGGGCTCCTGTTGTGGTCCATATCCTTACTGTGTTGTCATAGCAACCAGACAAAATGCTGAAATAGTTCAAAATTGTATGAGGACATCAGATCTTATAAATGCAACTTGTAACAAGTAAAGCTTATTTAATTTCAATTTTGTGATGTTTATATATTCAGCAAAATTTAAAGCACCATGTACTTGTTTGAAACGTTTACTACTGTAATCTTCAAATGTAGCTTAGGTCGCCAAAAATTATTTCTAAGTTTAACGTCACTTCAAAATACCAAACTTAAGAGGAAGGGCAATAAAATTAAAACAAACAAAATTTATTTAACGAATAAGAAATCATTCTTTGAGTATTATGAGGTGATAATTTCGGTCGGGCGTGATCAAATCCAATAAAACCCAAAGGGCTTTATGATAGATTTGATCATGCCCCGACCGAAATTATCAGCTCATAATATTTAAAGAATGATTTCCTATTACTTATATTTACATAATTTTAAGCCATTGTATGATTTAATAATCTGGCGCCCCAATTATACGTCATTTAAAGTTATTTGGACTGTATAGTACAAATACGTAGTGTTACCACAGGCAGAGACACTGAAAAATGTACATATATTAATATAAATAGAGTGAGTATTCAAACTATATGTAGGTTATCTCTTTAATATTGATCTTTCCTGATAATCCCATTGAGTTTCTGATTTATGGTTCATAATGTGCTCTAAGCATTTCGAATTTCTACAGATTACAGTATTTCAGTATTATCAAACTGGATAAAATCAAATTAAAATTTTTTTTTTTTTGGAAACCCAATTTCTCCTAAACCTACGTGCGCTGGTTATGATAAACATAGAATTAACTTTGGACAGCCTTAAGGTTGGTTATGGGTCATGATCAAACACAAAAGGGAGGACACTACCATAGTGTAACACATGAATCAAAGTCTTGATAGTACTATATGCTTACCATTCCTTGCATCCCTGCAAACAGCTGACCCAGTCATCATGCAGGAGTGAATCTTCTGGTTTGGGGGCTGGTTGTCTTTCAACAAATTCTATCTCTACTATATCTTCCTGAAAATAGTCAAACCAGTTTGCATCAATCTGAGCTAATTTATCCTTGAATTATAATACATGTAATACAGACAGAGAGTCAGACATAGAGAAAGAAAGATGAGATAGATTTACAAGAGACATAACTTACTGAGGATACTCCTCTGTTTTCAAGGTGTTTATCGAGCGGTACTCGCAAAAACTCTCCATCCAACAGAAAATCAAACTCAACGCCAGCGTCCACCGAATCATCACTTCCTGCACATAATCAAAAGATGAAAATGATTTGTATAATTCTGTATAATACCCAGTCTTCAAAATTTCTAATATCATTAAAAAGATTTTTAGATTGATTACTAAATAATCAAGGCTTGATTGACAATAATGTTAGTCTTATTAACTGTGAAATAACAGTTTTGATCAATTGCAAAACAAATGAATGAAGAAAATCAAATATAAATTTATGTATGGTAAGTTATTTCTGCTTAAAAAAAAATGGAATTGCAAATACAAAGATGCACACATAAATCTTTAATGTGAACTTTCTTTCAAAGAGGCCTGGCAAATAAGAGTTCAATCCCTCTTTTTTTTTTATCAGGAGTTTTTGGTCAAAACACCAGTAGTTGAACTGTCACAGTGGTTCTAGCAACTTTTTTTACTATCTTGGTTTGGCCGACAGTTGAGTGGGTATTTTTATGAATGTCTAGCTTTGCATTAACAAGAGCTTGTTTACACAGGAGTTAAGGACTGTGTACCTTTTAAGATCTGGTTAATCAGTGAACTAAGCTCTGAAGTTCCCACTGCAGCTGGAACAGAGTATGGTGTGTCTGGTATGGAATATCTGAAAGGCAGAAATATCATGTCATTCACACCAGCACTTAGATAGAATGTTCTTTCGTTAAAATGACAGATGTCCTATGGACCGGTTTGACCTGAGCGTAGCCTGGTCACGGTAAGATTATTCTTTCTAACCAGCACCCGATGTGTGGATTTTTTCCCCATTAAATATTTCCCTGACACTTATTTGTTTGAGATTTCTGAAAGTAAATATCTGATAGCAATGTCAAAAATAAAAAAAATAAATATAAGGATCTTTTCAGAGTCAGTTTCAACATCTTTATCACGTTGATGCAAACATGCGATGTCAACATTTGAAACTTTTATCAGGTTGGGAACAATTCCCCTTTAGCGAGACAGTCTCGCTAAAGCGAGATCATCCCTCTTTACAGTAATAAAAACATTCCCGTAAATGCGAGATTTTGACACATTTTTTCATTATTATATTGTTTTCTTTAAACAGAAGAATATGCGGAAGAACATTTTCACATTTTATTGATAATAAGGGCTCACTTACTACATATTTGTTTCAAACTTTGATATTTACAGCTGCGTTCTACTGAAATCCAGTTATAAACAAAATCTATTCAGCAAATTTCTTACGGAAACCTCTAGCGGTAATAAATATGATAGTCTTGTTAACATGTTAAGTCGTACCAAGAATTATTCGTTCAAAATTTTGTTCAATTTATATTTAAATGTAGTTCATATATTTTCTCTTATCATTTTTTGATTTTGCATTGAATTTTTTTCTTTCAAAAACAAAAATCTATTTAATTTTCTGAAAAATATTTGTTTACCATAGGTGTATATAATATTGCTGGTACAACCTTCCGTAGTTTTCTTGGTCGTGCCGAGATCAAAATATAAAACCAAAAGCAACCAATAATTGCTGCATGATATTTAATTTCCTTTGCACGGTCAAACAGTGTCATCAAAATGAACACAAACTCTGATAATTTTCGTTTTATAAGAAGAAAAAACATACTTTCATTGGAAAATTCACGTTCAATGCAAGAATACTCACGATTTCAACGATAAAAAATCATCCTATTTTTGTTTGCAGCAATGGAGCACTGATATTTTAGGCCTCAAAGGTCAGTCTTGGAAAGTAAAATTGTTTCACATTGCCTTTCTTACCCGGATTTTTATATTTTATTGGGATTTTTCATTTATTTGAAATACATCATGAAAATCTCGCATTTACGGGAATGTTTTTATTACTGTATAGAGGGAAGATCTCGCTTTAGCGAGACTGTCTCGCTAAAGGGGAATTGTTCCCAGCTTGTTTATATTTAGAATTTTAGAGAGAGAAACTGAAATTAATGCGTTTTTTAATCAAAATAGTAAGGTTATTTCGATAATTTAACAATTATTTAAAAACATACACAGATTAGTGGTTAGATATGGCACGAAATGATGTTTTGGGCAGCAATCTGATCAAGTAATGTTATGTGCAACGCCAACTGAACTTATTCAATCATAGTAGGCCCTCACTCTACTGCATATTTAAGAAAAAGAAGGCTTTTAACGTCTCAGGAAATACAAATAAAAACACTCAAGTAAATTACATACTGGGATTGTTTGGTGAAAAATTTCGCTTGCACGTGTGGTGTATTTTCGTCAGCCATCATCGTGTTAAATGTTTACCTCCAAGTATTGAAGAGCTGGGGGTTGCTAGTCACATCGCCCCATAGCCAAATCGTCCTATGCATAAACGCCCTTGGATATTTTCGAGCGTTTAAAATGTCATTTTAACGATTATTCTGGTTCTAGTGGTTCTGATATGAAGAAAATTTTTTAAAGTTTCCCTCTTTTTAAAATTATTAAAGTTTTCTCAAAGCGTTACACTATGTATGTATTGTTACTATATATGTATAAAGATAGCATATGAATCACGTGACACAAAAACAACATGGTTTGCAAGGATCTATCGCATGCCCTACTATTTGTTATTCATGTTTATATTTTGTTACATGTATCATGGTGGAAAACCCCTATAAAACATTCGTATGAGGTCAACAAATGTCACCAGGGGAAAATATTCAGAAAAAGGCTTGTTTATCTTATGGAAATATTTGTTAAAGTTACATGTATACACGCTGCCATTATACATTATTTTTAACTATGCGGAGTAAAGTAAAAATAAAGTTACCAATGTAATAATTTAGTTAAAACAAACGTGTGTGTGTCGATTATCGTTTTATTTTAAAAGGTTAAATTCAAAAACTATAAGTGCTATTTAATATTATATTTTTACATGGAGACACTGATTTCTTAAATTACATAAATATAAACAAATTCCCAATTCAAATCCTCTTTACAAACATTTTACCTTGGTTAGAAGGAAATTATATTCGTGACTAGAACATGTGAAATTATCAAAGAGGAAACTAATTGTATATGCTTCAAGAATTTATTATCATTATCCCTAGCGATATGAAAAAGGACGCACTAGGGAAAACGGTAAAAATTTCAAGTTTACCAAAACGATCTAATTAGGAATAAAAGGTTATGGGTTTAGTTTAGTTATTATGATAGTGTAATCCCTTTGTTTCAGGAAAGGCAAATAAATGAGAATGATTCGAATTTACTTTGATATACAAGTCAAAACAATTTTCCAAAGAAAAGGAACGGCAAAGTTTAGGAATCAACTGTTTCGAGGATACAATAGCTAGGTCTTTATTAACTTAACCATGAGTACACAGATTGAGTGTATTCGTTTCTTTAGATATGCAAATTAGGATCAAATCACTTAAAAAAGGAGCCCCTTTGATGTTAATGAAGACACGGGCCCACTAATATGAAACTACGGGTTGTTAACATTTTCATATAATATACCTTTTGGGCAAGACTGTGATTGGGAAGAAATGAATGCTGGATGTCATATTTTAATGAAGGCAGTGTTTTTTTCTATGAATGATATTGAAATCAGGGACGTATATACTTCCCTGTTGAAATGAGCTGAAATTTTTTCCATGTTTTCCAGTTTTTTCTTTTTTCTATATTTTAGATATCAAGCGCCTTGTACAAAACAGTTTCGCTATTTTTTATGGAGGAGCTGGTTCACAAACCTTCGCAATCCTTAAATCTTTTTTATAATCAAGCTTATTCAAGCAAAGCAGTGGTATGCTATTTCAACTGACTAATATCAACTTATGCTCCGTCTCTAGCAAACAAAGTAATTGTTCAACATTGCATCTATGTTCTCTTCCAAATTCTCTAGATTTTTTCCTTTAAAATGCCTCCTTTAGATTGTTAGGTCTAATTATAAAAAAAAAACTACTGAAGCATCAAAACTTTTTGAATTTAAAATTGTTTCGCTATTTGCATGGCTATTTACATGTATTCTATAGTGCACAAAAAATGCAAATAAGTAAGATTCATGGATTTTGTAGATATATGTTCTAATCATCCAACCAAATGTCTAATTATACTACTGTACTATGTAACAGCGCATGTATACACATTTGCATTAAATAACACTAATTTTTAATAGTGGAAGTCGAAAAAAATTGTCATATTTCCATTAAATGCATTAGACTAGACAATCGATTTGCAATTGTGTAACATTACTTTCAGAAAACCCAGGAAAGAGGATAAAAGTTTATTGTTATTACAGAAACTTTATATTAATACTCTGTGAAAACAAATTTAAAGTGTTTGAAATCAACAAAATCTACCAAGATATCATATTTTTACTAAAGCAGAATATCTGATCGAGTCCTTTAATATAAGCATATCTTTGATTGGATAAACCATTATGATAACATACAAATTTCAAAACGGGAACATTGATAAGGCAGACAAAGTTGTTTTCCTATGCTCTCTAGTATTTGATTCCCACGTGAAGATTACAAGCGATAACAGCTGTATATGTTATACCAAGTGACAATAATGGTGGTTCGGGTTTTTCTTATAACATTCTTTACACAAGCAATTTCAGAGAAAAGAATTTTACTGAACGATCCAGCTTTAGTTCAGTCTCAGATTCATGCGCTTGAGAGAAAGATGGAGGATGTAGTGTCTAGAAACACCGATCTGACGACCAAATACAACGATCTGAACACTAAATACACTGATCAGTCCGTCAAATACACCGAATTGTCGACTAAATACACCGAATTGTCGACTAAATACACCGAATTATCGACTAAATACATCGAATTGTCGACTAAATACACCGAGGTGTCAACTAAAAACACCAATTTGTCGACTAAATACAGCGATCAGTCCATCAAACTCACGGATCTGTCGGCAAAATACGCCAACCTCTCGGCTAAATACAACACGTTCACCAACAGCAATGCTGGTGGAATATTCATACGATGGGGACGAACGGTGTGTCCTGGACGCAACACTGAACTGGTTTATTCAGGGTTTGCTGGGGGCTCTCTGAAGGACCACAGTGGAGCCGCTGCGGAATTTGTTTGCCTTCCACGAGATCCAGACCTCACTACAAAGTTTTCCTCAAGTTATGCATTCGTGTATGGATCAGAATACGACTCGACTGAGTTTGGCTTCCACAACGGGGATGACCTTCCTTGCAGTGTTTGTCGTAGCACTGTACAATCTAGTGTTATGATGATTCCTGGTAAATCCTCCTGCTACGATGGCTGGAGCATGCAGTATCATGGAGACCTTGTGGCAGGATATTATGGTAATCCAGCCGCATCCCAGTATATATGTTTAGACGAGCATTCTGAAACCTTGACTGGAGGACAGCGTGATGAAAACGGGAAAATGTTTTACCCAGTAAAAGCAGTGTGCGGGTCATTACCCTGTCCACCCTATCAGAATGGCAGATACCTTACTTGTGTTGTCTGTACTAAATAAGAATGATTAAACACCACAACTGCACATCTTTATTGTGTCGTTTATCCTTTATAAGTTTTACTGTGAGACAAAAGACTGATGAACAAACCATGAACATTCTATACCATCAGAGACGATTCCAATTTTTTGTAATATCGTTTTTATATTAAATAATTGAGATAAATGTATTGGCAAAGCTCAAGAGATCTTCTGTAAAATAAAATAACGGAAATTATACGGTTGTAATTTATGAAACGAAGTTATTCAGATAAAGTTCTAGAGAAAATTCTTTTTAGTTAAATTACTTTGAACTGTGTTATTTCTGTATGCTTAAATCAATATTAAAAAACACACATTTGTGTACTTTTTAAGGGTGCAACGGCAATTCAACATGTCTTTCAAATGGAAATCTAGTCACATCTTCGCAAGTCAAGGGTTTTCGGACCACTTCGCTCCTCATATGGGGAGCGAAGTGGACCGAAAACCCTTGGCTTGCGAAGATGATCTAGTCATAGAAAGCTTAGGTTATAGCAAGGTGGGATTATATAATCATTTCATTAATGTATTCATTAACTTATGAATGAATACAGTACATTCTTGTGCTTTGAAATAAATTACCATAGCTTAATTTATTTCGTAGAATGTTCTAAACAAGAATTGTTCTTTTCAGGACAACGTACCCTTGGATTGTATATGTTTAGTATCGCTGACGATTGCGTGTAGACTACTTTTTATAATTTTGTTTATCAAAGCCAAAATAATGACATGATTAATGATTTTTTGAAAAAAATATTGTGTACTTTTTAAAACATTAAATCTTAAATATTTGAATCCAATGCAGTTTGTGGGGTTTTTTTTACTTCATCTAAGGTTGGATTCCTTGTGGAAATTAAATTGTGCATTGGTGTTTAAAGGCAACTTAAGGTAAACCCATGCAAATGGTTCCAATGTAATACGAACCGTAAAGAAATGTGTTGTATAGAAGCATCAAAACACATAAACGATGGCACAGATAGTGTTATGTGTTCGTTTTTTTTTAATTTTAAAACTTAACATTGGAATAAATTAACTTCATTTTCCAAATCGAAAAGTAATGTACGCATGTATATTCAAGGTCTTAACCTTATACTTTTGTATATAACTGGAATAGCCTGAAACATTTGGTAGAAGAAATAGGGTCTTTTGAGTATTGCAAGAGCATAGACTTTTGATGCTCATCAAAACAAGTCGTCACATATTTATATAGTACTAACACCTTCTTTCTGATTCGCTAAGAGAAGCTCATCAATATTCATAGACTGTCGAAATCGGATTTTTGACTGAATTAGAAACATCGCCTGCTTTAAAAAAAAAATTCTCATAACATTACCATAATTGTGTGTAAATTACGTGAACTCTCTTAGTGACCATTTCCTATACTCGACTTTTACCCTGTCCGTTAGGGTTACCAAACCAAATCGCTTATAAAAACTAGAGTGTTAACAAAAACAAACATGATACATTTATCGCAAGAGCATCGTCAAGCTATTTTGAAAAATAAACAACCTTTACTTATACTGAGTAATACATAATATTTAAACTCGATATTAGCTTTATTTGGTCACTTATATCCTGTAATAACATAAAAGATAAACAGCATTTTCAGAAAATGAGTTATTGCACATATATTCAATTCTAGATTTGTTAATTCATTTCCTTATTAAAGGACGATCTTTTTTAAAAGTATAAATATATGGGTTACGTAAAGTTGATACAGGTGGGTAGATATCAGATTAACCCGTTTACTAGTATTGCTTTATCATTGGGTGTACCTGACATTTATTTAAACCAATCATACGATAGCAACCGTAGTAAACTAGACCGCAGTAAAGGGAAGACAACGCTATATCATAACCAGGAAGAAGAATTCAATGGAAGTACCAAATGGCTTGGATTGAGGAGAGGTTTTGCTCAATGTTTATTGTCAAACTCATCAATTGTGCAATGAATGATCTGATATGTAAGTATTTTTTTTTACCTTTCTATATTGTTAATAAACACTCGACATATGTGTTACCAAAACGTGATCTTTGCATTTAAATGGACTAACAACTAGAACGTAAATAAACACTGCATTTATTAACTTGAGTTACATATTCATCATAACATGCTAATATGCAATATAAATGTTTACTGTCTGTCTATATAGGAAATATTTTTATATGTATATTTCCGAATATTATTTTTTTCGTTCATCATAATTTTTTTTATGCAACTTTCTATTGACTAGCTATTTAATACTGGACTGAATCCAAAACTGGTCAATTGTATTTTATTCCTAATATATTTCCTTTAAAAGAAGCTTTATTATTGAAAGTTCTCTTTCATTATCAGAATAAACCCTCATCGCTTCTATGGATCTTCAACACAGTGCACAGGATGTGTTGAGGTGTCATCTTTGTGAGACGCCTATTCCTCTATACAACTGTGAGAGCTGTGACATCAACCTGTGTAAGACTTGTGCTGGAGAACATCTCTTGGATGAAACTAAAGAACATAGAGTGTTGCCAATCAAACAGCGAGGATCTACTCCAAACTATCCGAAATGTTCAAAGCATACCACGAAAATATGTGAACTTCACTGTGATCAATGTGACATTCCTATTTGTGTACACTGTGTCTCATCCGGTGAACACCTAGGGCACAGTGTTATTGATATATCAAGAAACTTTGAAAGAGTGAAAGAAAGGTTGAGGGATGATTTACAAGAATTAGAGGAAACGATTTATCCTAAATATCAAGAGACTGCATATAACATTTCTGTTGAGAAAGCTGCATTGGGTGAAAACATCCAAAAGTTGACGACAGAAATTAGCAGAAGGGGAGAAGAATGGCATAGAAAATTAGAAAAAATTATAATGAAACTAAAATCTGATGTTGATCAAATGGAATCTGAACAACTGACTCTCTTAAGTAAGCAAGAAGATAAAATCTCTCGCAATATTTCTGAACTCACACAGAGAATTTGTGATCTAAGGAAATTATTGAGCTCCAATGATGTCTGCCTTATTTCTGAGTACAAATCTAGAAATTCCGAATTCAAACAAGTTCCTCCTAAACTCAAAGTTATTTTACCAAACTTGTGTTATCAGAAGATAAACACAAAAGAACTCCTTCAACAATTTGGTATTCTTTCACAACCTTCCGTTACAACAGAAGACGGTATCTACACCTTGGAGTCCACAGGAGTCAAGTCCTCTCCTTCAGACAGACCATTGTTGAATATTCCCCAAATCGTTACAGCTATAGACACAGGGTTTACATCTCTAGCCAGTTTGGCTTGCCTTAATGACGAGGCAATTTGGACTCATGGCAAAAGCAAGATTATGAAACTCTACAACCTTCAAGGAAAGCTGCTGAAATCAATCCAAACCAAGTCGTCAGTGGATGTGTCATTGGGCATAGCAGTGACGAAGAGTGGACATCTGGTTTATATTAATGATGTAGATAGAACGGTGAATATATTCAACTATAAACAGATGGTTGAAGTTATCAAACTTGTAGGTTGGACACCTCGCAATATCTGTGTTTCCTCCTCTGATAGCCTCTTGGTTATCATGAACAGTGATGATTATCAAACAAGAGTTGTGCGTTACTGTGGATCAAAAGCGAGACAATTCATCCAGTTTAACGACAACGGTCAATCTCTCTATTCATCCGGTAACCTTAAATACGTGAGTGAGAACAGAAACCAGGATATTTGTGTGGCTGATTGGGAGGCTGGTTCAATAGTGGTGGTCGATCAGGCCGGGAAACTCCGGTTTACTTATACAGGTCTTTCTTCCACTTCCAAGAAAGTAATTTATTTTCACCCAGTTGGCATCACGACAGACAGCCAGGGTCGAATCCTCATAATAGCCAACTGCTGCATCCACATCATAGATGAAGACGGAAAGTTCCTGCGTCTCGTCGACAACTGTGACTTAGGCAATCCATGCGATTTGTGTGTGGACAGCAAAGACAATCTCTTTGTAGCTGAGAATAGAACTGGTAACGTGAAGAAAATACAATATTATGTGTAAGCAACTTGATTGTTTATTACTAACATTTAAATAGCTATATAAATAAATAAATAAATTGCTGATGGTGTCTTCAGTGGTTCAGGCGAAATATGAAGGGCGATCAAAAAATACGAAGACTTCAGCCATAGCTATGTTACTTAACGTCATATTAATATTAAATTTGGTAGACATAATTTAGCAATATTTTCAAACAATTTGAAATCCAAAAAGTTAATATATTTCTTTATTTCTAAGAATTATTTAGAATCTAATCCTGCAAAAATGAGGTCACGGCACAAGGTCAAAAGTTGTATGGTGTCAACAATAAACGTTATTATGTTGAAAGTAATATCTCTATAAATTCAGGGCTTAAAACCAAATAATATTGAAACTTCGTATTAAGAACTGTCATGATATTTTATGTATTAAATAACGACGGGATATATTGTTTTGTTGAACAGGTATCAGTAACTAAAGACAGATAGTCCTCTTTAAAATTGACTAAAAACATTGACGTCGCCTTACGCCACGGGGCAACGAAAAGTATAAACAGTATGGATTTAACTCGGGGAAAAAGCCTATACAAACTGTAAAAAAGGCTCAATGGTGGAAAAATAAGTCAAAAATTATTTTCACGTTTGTGTTCAATTGTATCACTTTTTTTTTGTTGGGGGGGGGGGGGGTTGGTATTTGTATTTTGAACATCAAAAGTACGAAAGAGAGTAGAATATCTGTAAATATTTGGTCAAAAGAATAGACGTCATCTGACTTCAATGCTTTTCTTACAGTAAACGAAGAGACATGGTGTAAAAAAATAATGAAAACTTCGAGGAATTAACTTATGATTCTCAAACAAATGTGAACAAATTAGATGTCAAGTGATACAGTGTCGATTTCAATTGTATGGTGAAAAGCATACCAGAATCGGGGTGATAAAAAGATTGAGTATTTCTATTAACTGTACGCGCGTCATCCTGACGTCATTTTTTCAACGTTACAGTGCGCCGTGGTGACGAAACATGTTGTTTTTAAAATCGGGTAACAAAACTTCCGTTTAATCAAATGGAATGAAATATCGTATATCAATACAATAAGTGTTGGTGCATAAATTAATTTGTAAGTTATGACTATTATGAAAAATATATGATAAAACAGCGACATTGTCTTCGAATTTTTTTGATTGACCCTCGTATATATAGGTAGCAGGCACTGTAGTAAAAATACATATCCGTCTATAAACAGATATTTCTGCAATTAAAGCTGTGTACTTTCATAGCAAATAGCACGATTTTGCAATAAAAAAAAGTATTTACACCTCTCGATTGATTTCGTTTAGTGTTGCTAGAAGAATACTATACTTAAAGTATAAAGGTTATAAAGACATGTACAATGTAAAACTTGCCTGGCAAAATGAGCTGAGTGTTCGTACATGTATGATACAGTTTTAAGAAAACATAGAACAAGTAGCTGAACAACAACGTGATCTGTCTTTTTTTGGTATGGGAGGGATTAGAGATAAACCAATTAACTATTAAAGAGGGAACATAGTATGGGGGGGGGGGGCTAAATTAAAGCGTATTGAATAATTATTTGATCAGCCGATGGCTCGGAGATGATCCATATGACAGTCAAAAGGAGTAAGGTTTATAAGATATGTGTGTAGCTAACCTGGCAAAGATGAGTGAAATGTGACCTTCTTTGGTCAAAGGAAGAGGTCTTGAGCAATCTAGCTAACCTTAAAAAAATTTGGTTTAAAATGTACCCCTAGTAAAAATGTACATGTACTAGTCACTTGGCTTAAATGAGTGCAGTACATATGATCGAGTTTTAATAAAGTTTACATAGTACAATGAGTTGATATGCATCCATAATCCCACAATTGTAGTCAGGGAGAGCTGGCAATTGGCCTTTAATATACACATTATATGCACATTTAATGCAGTAAGGCTTGTAGCTTGTATAGCTAGCCTGGCTAAAATGGTACCATTGCAAAACAATAGTAATAAATAGACATAGAAGGACCCAACACTCACAGTTCCGGACTTTAAAGGGACCTAGACACGATTTGAGATCAAATTTTTATTTTTCATTTTTTATATATAAAATGGTTTACTAGTTCATTTTGAATAGTTGACCAAAGTTTGAATGTTAGAAGTCAAGTAATAAGAGAGATACAGAGGTTAGAATCCATTGTTATGTAAACAAAGCTCGAGTCTTATATTTGTTTACAAATAGTGTAAAGTAAGGAATTACCATTTCTTTGACAAAATGACTTTTGGTAAACAAGATAAACTGATTCCATCTGTTCATAAATAATATTATCAATAGAAAAAGCAACATTTTAATTGAAACTTATACCAATAAAACACATATGTAAACAATATCAAGACTCGAGCTTTGTTTACAAAAGAGAAAATTTCAAACTCTGTATCTTGCATGTAACTCAATATTCGACTTTCAAATTTTGAGGAGGCATTAAAAAATACCCAATCATATTAACCATTCTAAAAGTCCCTTTAATGATTATCTTCATTATAAGCCAGATGAAAGAACGTCCACAGGAGAGTTAACCACTCCTATAGTCTGTCCCAAGATATTTCGCCGCACATTTCCTTAAATTATTCTATTTTTATAAACACCGCTGGGTTCAAACGATGTTCATTCAATAGTGTGTAAAATTCTCCTTTGAAACGAACCTCTATAGCTTGTCAGGTTTCAATTCACGGCTAAAAATAAAAAGACTACTGGGATTTTCCATTGCAAAAAAAATGTGCGAGGTATTTTGAGTCACTACTGAATGGAGAAAAGATGTAAACATTTCCCATTATAAATATCCGAAAGGAATCGGTTTTCGTTCTAGTGAATTTTTTTGAGTGAAAAATGATAATGTGTCAATGAAGATATCTTGGATGTTTTCCCTTTCATCGATTTTAATTCCACATTGCTTACAGGTATATGTATTTGTATTAAAAATCGTCCAAATGTGCTGCATAAATATCTTGGGACAGACTTAAGTACCACTGTCAGAAGGGCAGTTGAAATCAATAAACAGAAAATGGATTTATTCGTTTACTAAAACACCCTAAACATGAAGGAAAACAAATTCTTTACCGGGAAGTTATCTTTGAAATTTTATCCATTTATATGTACATTTTCAGTGTCTAAATTGTCTACGAATCGTATTTGTAATATACAGTCCAATAAATTCAAGTGACGTATTGTTGGGGCGCAAGCGGGGTTTGCATAATTATTATTCTAATATTTAATCGTACAATTGCTGAAAATTACACAAGTAATTTAAGGAATCGTTCTTTGAATATCATGAGGTCATGATAAAATCTATCACAAAGACCTTCGGGCTTTTAAAGATAGATAAATTATTGGATTTGATCACGCCCCGACCAAAATAATCACCACATACTTTAATTAATTACTAGTAATACTCAAAGAATGATTCCTTAAATCGGAACGCTGTCACCCATTGTTTTTGCAATACCCATGTTGCCTTTTATTGTAAGCTATGCCATTAGGATAAAGGAGTGCTTAAATAAACTTGAGAAATATTGGACTTTTTCTCTACAGTAAAAAAGGGAACGTTGTACAAGTGGCTGGATAAATGATAACGAATGCATATATTTATTTCAGTTTTTATCAACGTCTCTTTTTGATTAACATTTCGATATATAGTCATAATCATTATTAACATACATTCCCAAAGAATTAAGCACATCTTCGCTAGCCAAGTGTCTGATTTAAGGAATAAGGAATCATTCTTTGAGTATTATAAGTTGATAATTTTGGTCGGGGCGTGATCAAATCCAATGAAGCCCGAAGGGCTTTATGATAGATTTGATCACGCCCCGGCCGAAATTATCATCTCATAATATTCAAAGAATGATTTCTAATATTACTTATATTGATATATTTTTAAGCCATCGTACAATTAAATATATTAAAATATAAATAAGCTATGTGGCAACGCACTTTGAAAAAAATTACGCACTTTGAAAAATATTTTCAAAGTGCGTTAAATTTGGGAAAAAATTAACGCACTTTGAAAATTTTTTTCAAAGTGTGTTATATTTTGGTCAAATCAACGCACTTTGAAATATTTTTTCAAAGTGCGTTATGATTGTAGACCAACATTTTTTCACATCAAGACACTTAACGCACTTTGAAAAAATAAATTCTTATTTTTTTTTTTTACAATTTAAATATATAGTTGTGTTTATAAATAAGAAATATTAATTGATATTTCGTTTTCGGCAAGGGAGATAATAGCTTCAGATCGTATTGACAATTAAGTACGTTTCTCATGCGCTGATCCATACAGGATGAACCTACATAGAACATTAATCCTAATGTCCTTTACAAAAATTTAGAATATTGGAAATCAAAATTTGTACTTGACATTCATATCTCTTTCCCTTCCCAACTTCGCAGGTTATAAAAGCGATGATTGTTCAAATCAATTTAACACCACATAAAAGAATAAACAATGAATTTTATATTCATTAAACAAACTAGTATTATTATTAATAAACGTTAAAAACGTTGTTCTAACCCAGTTCATGATGTCTAAGTATAACGTCGCTAGCTTTTGAATTTAATTCAGTCGTTATTTAAATTTCGGTTCTTATATGGAGTTAAGAAGATCTTTTCGCATCAAATTATGAAAACAAAATTATAAAATGGCTCATTAAAAGAATTTATTCATTTTTGAAATCCTATTTTAACTTTCTTTATACTGAATGTACATTTCAGCAAATTGCGTAATAAAAAATATAATTTTAAATTTAACACTAAGTAATTTGACGGTTACTTCTGTTGAAATAATTCTTCAATTCGAAAAGAAAAATATGAACTCGCACTATAAGAATCGCATAGACAGAGATTTTGAAATATTTCAAAATATAGATCTATAATATATGTAATATGTAATATGAGCAAGGGCTATTTGTTTATAAAAAAATGTATTCTTTATGCACAAAAAAAAAATTAACGAAGAAAGAGATACCTTATTGACATTTATGTCTTTGTTGAAATTAAAAGGAATTAATTTGATTTAGAATTACTGCTTTAAAAAGAATCGCATGTCTATGCTTAAATACTAATTCATGAGTCACATTATCTTCACAGTAGGTAAATGGCAAATATCCATTCCTTGAGCCAGAAATGATTAACTCGTAAATAAAAAAAAATAAACTCTCGTCAGTACTTTCAGTACTTTAATTTTAAAATGTAGTCCCAATAATGTAATATTTAGGCGAGACAATTAATAACTAGCACACAGTTTAAATAATGATACAACACTTTTCAAATTATATAGACAAATATTAATATATTTTTCATGAATTTTTTTATATCAAGATGGAATAACATTAATTAATTTTACTACCAATTTTATCTGAAAGTTCAAGAAATCGACATTTTTTTTCAAAGTGCGTTGATATCGTCGATATTTACGCACTTTGAAAAAAAATTTTTTTTTCAAAGTGCGTTAAGATGGTCCCAAATTTAACGTACTTTGAAAAAATTTTTCAAAGTGCGTTGTAACAAAGCTAATCACACAGGCGCCTAATTTGACGTCATTTGAAGTTATATGGGTTATATAGTACAAAATCGATACGTAGTGTTATCACAGGCAAAGACACTGGAAAATGTAAATATTACTTTTTTTCCTTCATCTTTAATTTGTATGGCGACACATTTCAGCCTAACCTATTGTAACCGGTTTTAAGAATTTTTCTTAAACGTTTCCTTCGTCTTTAATGATTGTAATTAAATATAAATTAAATAATAATTAATAAGTAATTAAATATATAGTACTCATCAAATTGAATTAGTGAACACATGATTACTTCTAACCGAAAATATAATTTTCCTCAAGCTATCCCTTGTATCAGCACTTTGTCTGATTTCAGACTAGTCCGAACTCTCTATTCTGTGTCTACTGGCTCCCAGACAATGTGCTCATATTATGGTATTATGTCTTAAATGCAGTCCGCAAATGAAACCATTGCCAAGCGGAGGTTGACAATGGTTTTCGAGGGTCGTCAATTTCAACTGGTACCCTCCCAAACAGGCACTATTTATTTTATTATACTGGATGTCTTAATTTTATAGCAAATTTTAATGCTTTTACATAGAAAATACGTGAGTTCATCGACGAACCGTACGCGCATGTAACAATTCGTTCTATCGGCCCGTTGCCAAGTGTGTTGCTAACGCTGAGGGTATGAGAACGGATTGTCAACTGCGTCTAAACCAATTTAGATTTCAGTTTTTAACATGAAAGTATAATAAATTTATTTGTTAAACTAAAGATGTAAATATAAACAATAAACTGCTTTCTTTGATGATTCATGCGGGTTATGAAGGTAGCGATCATTGCAGAAAAAAAAAATTATATAACCCGCTAACACGGGTTATGTATTTTTTCTGCAATGTCGCCACCTTCATATCCCACATGAATCACCGAAGAAAGCATTTTATTTTTTAACAAGAGGCCCATGGGCCATATCGCTCACCTGAGGAACAATAGGTATGATAAAATCATCTTAATGGAGTTATAATAAAAACTATCTGGACAATGTAGTATAATACATGTAGATCCTGTATAAGTAAATATCTATTTTACCACTGGATATTCTTATGTTTATTATCATTAGTCCCTTTTCTAACAGGATGATTTTATAGTAATATCACATGTTGAGCATTGTAGCTCTCAAAAAGATCCTAAACAATTGTTTATATATGGAATATAAACCTACATCAAACTCCGAACCCCTTGATTCGTCCAGGAATCATCCAGAAGCCAAAATCTAAACAATATTATATAATCACGTGGCTGATTAGTTTCTGAGAAGATTTTTAAAGATTTACTCTTAATATTCCTATGTAAAAATTCCACCCCTATTGTGGCCCCACTCTACCCCCAGGAATCATGATTTTTACAACTTTGAATCTATACTACCTGAGGATGCTTCCAAATAAGTTTCAGCTTTCCTAGCTTATCAGTTTCTGAGAAGACGATTTTTAAAGATTTACTCTATATATTCTTATGTTAAAAATCAACCCTCCGTTGTAGCCCCACCCTACCCCCGGGGGTCATGATTTTCACAACTTTAAATATACACTACCTGAGAATGCTTCCACACAAGTTTCAGCTTTCCTGGCTAATTAATTTCTGAGAAGAAGATTTTTAAAGATTTACTCTATATATTCCTATGTAAAAAGTCGACCCCCCCCAATTGTGGCCCCACCCTACCCTCGGGAGTCATGATTTTCACAACTTGAAATCTACACTACCTGAGGATGCTTCCACATAAGTTTCAGCTTTCCTGGCCACATGGTTCTTGAGAAGAGGATTTTTAAAGATTTACTCTATATATTCCTGTGTAAAAAGTCGACCCCCCCATTATGGTCCCACCCTACCCCCTGAGGTCATGATTTTCACAACTTTGAATCTACATTACCTAAGGATGCTTTCACATAAGTTTCAGCTTTTCTGGCAAAATGGTTCTTGAGAAGAAGATTTTTAAAGATTTACTCTATATATTCCTATGTTAAAAATCGACCCTCCGTTGTAGCCCCACCCTACCCCCGGGGGTCATGATTTTCACAACTTTAAATCTACACTACCTGAGGATGCTTCCATACAAGTTTCAGCTTTCCTGGCCAAAGGGTTCTTGAGAAGATTCCTAATTATCTCCCCTTGTAAGAGGGCTTGGTCCTTAATTTTCACAACTTTGAATCCCCTTAGGCTAAGGTTGCTATGTGCCAAGTTTGGTTGAAATTGGCCCAGTGGTTCTTGAGAAGATGTTGAAAATGTGAAAAGTTTACAGACGGACACAGACAGACAGACGGACAGATGGACGACAGACAAAATGTTGACATGCAACTTTTTCATGTTAACATGCGACATACATGTACATGTGTAACTGTACATGCAGCATATTGACTTAAATAAGTCACAGGTCAACATAATAATCTTGCATGTATAATGTCAGATATTGGCAGCTTCACAATTACCAATGAATTCGAATTTTAAGCCAAATGAACTTAAAAGATTGGCAACCTTTTTCTTACCGAGAAATTACACAAATTTGAAATATAATTCAACCTTTATTTATCTTTCAATTCCAACATCATATATGACAAAGAATACCATCAAGTATTAAATATATATATATATATATATCTCTCTCTGCTGACCTTCACTGCCGATTAAAAATGTCTGTACTTAGAGATTCAAAACAACTTAAACAAGTGCTTTGTCTATAAAGTCCAAACGACTTCAAATAATGTTGTGCTTGTCTTCCCACAGTCTTGTCACTTTTGGGATCAGTGAAATCCCACACTTTGTCTTTGTTCAGAGGGATCAACACTGACTGAAAGATCAGGGGAACCAGGTTCAACTTGTCACTAGGTAGAGTCTTGAGCTGACTTTCCAAAGTATCGGGACTTACCACAGAGTAGCTGGTGACCCACTCCCTCCACTTGGGAGACATTGGCTGTCCTTTGTCCAACTCGGATTTTATACTGTACGCCCAGAAGAAGTCGTAGTTGAAGTAATTGAAAGGCCATTTCCTGATGCCACCAGCACGATCATACACAGTTTCCAGATTTGGATCAAAGCAGTGAAATAAACAACACAGCATTAACTTTAGTCTCTCCGTCTGAGAATGCATGGCTCTTTCTTGTTGGCGTTCATAAACATAGTAATTGTGCCTCAATTTCTTCATGCAGTATGTTTTTCCACCTGCCATATAATTACCTACGTTTCTCAAAGTTTGTTCTGAAAGAACTGTGAAGGACCATCTACATTTAGTTCTTCCCATAATTTTTTTTTCAGACAAAAACCGATATTTAGTAGAGATGATATACAAACCTATGATATTAAGTAAGGTGAAAGTATAAAATGGTCTTATCCCACGCGCCACTAGGATAAAAAAGCTGATTACATATGCATGATGCATCATTCTAGTGGTTTGATAGTGTATGGTCCATGTAAAAATATGACGAAAAAAGAGGAACTTTTTCTCGTTGGTCGAAAGGTTGTGTTCAAAATCCAATATTTCAGAATTTTTAACGCCGGCTTTTTCTTCTAAAACACAGGTAGAGTATCCTTCTTTTGGTAAAAGTTTATGAGAAGAATTTTGTGAGTGAACAATTGCTGATTTTACTAAGGCGGCATCCGTTTTGCATGCACTAAGTCCTGAAGATGATGTCCGAGTACTTTCAACATCAATGGGCCTGGTATAGGGCGGAGAGGCAGTGACCGAGGAAGAACTCGATGTAATATAATCAGGAACGCCAACGGCTAACACTCTCTTATAAAGCAGAAGATTAGTGGTATGCACCAGATGGTGTACTACAATCTCATGACCTCTGCAAGGGTAAACCTCAAGTTCAACCGATGGGAAATACATCATGAAAAACTTGGTTTCATTCAGATCATCAAGTACCTGGAAAGAGAAGAATTACAAATAACTGAAACATGTTTGCTTTCTTTGTTGTGTAACTACATGTCCAATGTCTTGACATTTTTATAACACTCCAATTACAGTAAAAAAAAAAAACCCTCTGTATCTTTGTTTATGCGGACACATTACACACCAAACTGTACTCCAAGTTTTTGACAGTGTTACTTTTGCCCAATGGCATATCATAGTGATAAAAAACAACTTCCTACTTTTCATACATATATAATATTCAAGGTACAGTAAAACACGGTTATAGCGAACACGTTTATAATGAATTGACGCTTACAGCGAAGCGATTTTTTATTCCCCGTGTTACTTTGTTTGAACTTTGTTATCTTGAATTTGAAGGTCAAGCCACAATAAACAGTTGGCTTTCAATTTTTTGAAACTAATACATGTACAAAGAAAATATCTCAGTTATCAATTAACTGTGGTCCTTTGACATTTTAAGGATGCATTTCGGCCAATTCACAATTCAATATTGGTACATTTTTTTTAAATACTGAAAACCAACTTTTATTTGCAAGTAAGAAATTTTAGCGATGAAGGTTAGCGAGAGCCTTGTCACACAAATATTTCTAGCCACTAACCAACCTCTCGTATTTTATTTTCTAGATAATTTACATCTTGATCGTGAATACTAGTATCCGCAAACCAGTAAATCATGAAACAAGAGGCCCATGGGCCTCATCGCTAACCTGAGCAACAATAGACATAATAAAATCGGCTATTGAGTCATATACAAATTTTCTGGACATTGTAGCATAATAATCAATTTCATCAGCGAGATAAAATTTCTTTGCAATTAAAACTCAAATTACTTCTTGCAAGAGAGTTCTTGTATCTTCATCAACAGAATGTTTCTCGTCCTCATTCTCGTAACCATATTTCTTCTTAAGTTTGCCCAGGCTGTAGTCAATAGGCGTGAAGTAATACGATGCAAATAATGTTATGGGAATCGCACCAGTCGGCAAAGTTAAATACAGAGCTCTAATGGGTTTCTGCAAAATAGAGAAATAACAATGTTAAATAAAAGAGTATCATCTGTCTGTACATTAATTGTTTTTTCTTGTGCGACATAATCTGGAGGGTTTTTTTTTCCAAGATATATTCTCTCTTTATAATTCAAACAGTGTACATTGAAACTTTACACACTTTTCAAATACTGTAATTTGTCTTAATTATAACAGAAATGTTTTTATATTCAAGATTGTACATGATTACATATTAGTTAACAAAGGATTTAAGTTCTAATATATTCTTCACAGTGTCATTCAAACAGCTGAACTGCTAGCTTACTGCAACAAGTTTTCGTTTTGTACATAAATAATACCTGGTACCAATTAAGCTTTTGATTCCATTTATTTTTCTTTTGTTTTTTCTCACTTATACTTTATTGTTACATTGTACCATCACTGTTTGTCAAATTGAATGTTTAAAAGGCAGATTGCCTGCTGCCCAATCCTTATTATGTAATATTTTTAACATTATAAAATATTGTTTAAATTAACTTTTCAAATACACTTAAAAGAAATTTTGTATTCACACATTTAAATGAATTTCTGCAAAAAAAAAAAAAAAAAATAAAATAAAATATGATTTACAACACTGTAATAATTTTTTGCATTGATAGGTTATTTTGTTGTTGAGAATATTAACAATGAGAATTTCCTCAGGATATAAATGTTTGCTTCTGCTTTGCATTGGTCACTGTTAGCGTAGTTTGACTAGTTTCAATAATTATATAAGTTGGCATGAATTTTTGTGGATTTTACAAAATTCACAGTTCTCAGGATATGCAACTTTGTGGACTAATAATAATACATGTATATTCTAGTAAGCATGTTTGATGTGAGACATTTTTATGCCATTTTCCTTCATTTATTGGAGTACATTATATTAATTATGTATCTCAATACGGGTTTATTTAAATCATTTAGTTTCCTTGACAAGATTTTGGAGCTAGATATTGTCATGTGATATGCATGCAAGTTGTACCTGCATGATCAATCTTTGTTACATGCAAATTATTAACTAAGGTTCATACATCCGGTTCACTTTTATTCATAAAAATCACGTTTACAAACCAGAAAAAAAATATTGCAGTCTTATCATTCATAATGCGTCAAACATTACAATAAAAACGTAACAAGTTTTAAAAGACCTCATTCCTTCCGTTTAAAGAACCGACACCAAAAACAATTTCTAAATATGGCTTATTTCATTTGGGCAGTAAATTTGAACTGAGGTTATAGCATTTACAGGTCTATAACCATGCAGGTACATATGTGGTTGACTTGGCATTACCTCATTCTCTGGCTTCAACCTCTGTGTAAATGTACTCAAGATCCTGATGATCCGTCCATTTCCCTTCCTCCAAAACCATCTCATCTTCTGCAAAGAGATTCATCACATTGTCAGTGAAATGATTGAAAGCTATGTGTATTTTTGAGAAAATCAAACAGAAGTGATGGAAAAGGGAACCTGGGATAGACTTTATCATTATTCATGGTGAACCCAAAAACTTTGCTGATGAAGTTGACAAAATTTGCTTATAGAAAACATCCATATGAACAAGACTAGACGCTCGCGAAGCTCACTGGTAGGATTTTGCCTGTTTCTCATTTATTTACAACACAAATTGATAAAATCGCCGACTCCTGTGATTCGAATTGCCTCGGTATTTTACTCATCAAGTACACAATAGAATTTAATAACACTGTCAACTGATAACAGGAGACAAGTTTTGGATCTAGTACTTACCAAATATACAATTATATGTGCATTTCTATATGTCAGTTCTTCTCCAGTAACTCTTTAGATATCCGTTCTTGCTAGCAAGCAAGGTAACGAATACGGGCGCACACATGGTGGCTACTGGAGACCCCGATCCCGATGTAGTTAATAAGACACTTGTTACATAATAAAGTACACTGGTCAGTCAGTAAACATATTCAACATAAAAAAAAAACCTGAAGTGGGGTGAGGGGTATTTAAATTAACTTTCCAACAACTGTATTCAACTAAGTAAAATGACATTTATTTATATAATTATTGTTTTTATTATGAAAAATCGTTTAGATCTAAACTACATTAATCTTTGGTAGGGTTAAAATTGACGGGCAAAAATACAGTACCGATCGAATATAATATCTTGCCATATTTATAACTTGCTAACAAAATTGAATAGATCAAATAGCTAGGATTATTTATGTATTTTATAATTGAAGATTCAAATAAATTTACTGGAATTTGATTATAAGTATTTTGGGGATAATAACACTACATGAAAAACATGTAATGTACTGTATGATCCAGCTAGGGCTTTTGAGTAACTGCATATTTGGTATGTTTTCTATTTCACTTTAATGTCCAAACATCGATCATAACTGACTTCCAAGATCTGTTTATATATTTATAATGTGTTTGTGTAACATTCGAGCTATTAATTAAAGGGGCATGGTCACGATTTTGGTCAACAATTATTTTTCTGATTTTATTGTTTACAATCCTTCAGTAAGGCATTTTAAATAGGCAACCAAAATTTGAGTGTCATTCGTTGAGTTTTAAGCGAGTTACAGAGCTTACAATTCTTTGCTATGTAAACAAAGCTTTTGTTTACATTTTTAATGTTGTAGTAAAAAATGCAGTTTTAGAGCTAAAATGAATGTGTTAAACGTTAGGAACTGTTTATTTATGCTTAAAATGAATAAGCAGATAGACAGATTATCCGGAAAAAGTCTTTTTGCTGGTATATTGAACCTTTGTAAACAAAAACAGGGTACAAGCCTTGTTTACATGGCAAAGAATTGTGAGCCCTGTATTCTGCTTATAACTCTACGACTGACTCTCAAATTTCAATTGATCATTATGTCATGTTGTAAATTTTGAATTTACCGGATTGTCATGTTGTAAATTTTGTATTTACTGCCACCCGGTAAATTCAAAATTTACAACATGACAATTAGATATGCATTCCTAAAGCATTGTTAATAATAAAATCAAAGTACTGAAATTACTGGAAAGCGCTAAGCCTGGAAGAAAGTCTTAAAAATATATCGATTGATATGAAAATACATGTAAAGTATCATATTTGAGTCGGGATTTATTACATATATTTACTGTAGTATTTCAAGTAACTCGACAGTTATACCTTTCATAAATTATATTCAGATAATTGGTTTTGGGTAACTATCAAATTACAGATCAATGCAAATTGATAGAAAAATATTCCTGAAATATTGCATACAGAAAACGAAGCCCAAAATAAAATAAATAAAAAGCAGCACAAATTATCGTGGAAAAGGTGTTAATCGAAAAATTTTGTATAAAAAATTCTGCATTTTTATATTAAACATGGTGTTCATTACTGAAACATATTACATATAGCTCGAAATATTATGGATAAACGTGGGTATTGTGCCCTATGCCGATAATGAATTTTAATTAAATCTCCATTACCAAATAAAAGGTGATTGCATTGTTCGAAAGGGCTTAGGCGACATTTTCTTTTACAATAATTAACACTTTTAATAAAATACGGAAAGCAATTTAGTGTCTACTGACACTTAATTTTTTCCGTCCGGATAGAATAAGCAATAGTCATAGTTTATATATTTGAAACGTTTGGTACGGCGGGCGAGAAATTTCAAGACTATACCGTTTAAAAACACTCAAAACCTATTCATATCGTAGAATTATTCCAATTATTACTTAACACCTAAAACACAACTCAATGCATATAACATCCATTTTTTTCTTCAAAATTCGAAAGAAATTATCATGGTATGTTTTGGAGCACCCGTTTCCGATATATAATAATGATATTAAAATGAAACTTATTGCCAATATAATACTGGTAGAATAAATGTATATATGGATGGATGATAACTTGAAGATATTAATTAAGTTCTCCCTACTGCATAGTTATGAGTTTTCCAGAGTATGACTTCTCCAGCATCCGCCAGTAGGTGGCGGTATTTCGGAAACGCGAAAACGAAAGTGGAAGTAGGTTTAGAAATCTGGCGACAAAAAAGCGCTGCAGCTATGCTTAGCGCTTTAATTAGAGAAATATAATTTGACCAAAATCGTGACCATGCCCCTTTAACTGCTCTCTGGTTTACAATGTTTTCACGGGTAAAGCTATGTCCAATTCCCATCATCTGGTATCATCTGCTAATATCATGATAATGAATAAATAGTGAACGAGCTATACAGACGTGTTTCTCTCTCTCTCTCTCTCTCTCTCTCTCTCTCTCTCTCTCTCTCTCTGGCCAATACATCAAGTTAATTAAATTCACTCACATTTTAGTATATAATTTCTTTTTCTTTCTATAAGTAATTTATAAATTCATACTTTTCTTCCCCAATGAAATGAAACACACTGAAACATTATAATTTATATCAATTAACCAACTGAGGGTTCAGTTACCTCCTGCTAAAATTATAATTACAAGCACTCACTGTAATGCGTAATCACGTTTCATTTCAGTTTTTCTACCATTTTTAGGTGTGAGCCAGTATATTTGAACTTATCAACTGACGACTTCATTCCAAGGCCCCTTATACTCACCAAATCGGGTTTAACAGAGGAGGTATGACATCCCCGGCCACTTATATAATGGTAATTAAGGGGTTTCCGGGTTGCTGCAGTAACGTACGTAACCTTCTCCTTTTCTTCTCCCTCCCCCCTCTTTGTTTGAGAGAGGAATATCCCTTAAAAATGATAACGAAATCATGTACGTGATTTCATTGCCATCCCCCTTCTGCTTACACTCCCTATCGAGTGTAAGGAGAAGGCGAGATAGCTTTAATCAGACTGATTTTATTGTCACATGCATGTTAAATTTCACCTTGCTAATGATGTAATGTATATTATTTACATGTATATAATATCTTGTCTGAGTTAAAAGTTTCTGCCGTACTTGCATCAACGATCACACCGTAAAACATATTAAAAAAAGAGATAAAGCTAGTTGTAAAATAGCAATCCAAAATCAATACCAGTTTTATCAAAGAGGCTTATGTGAACGCATTCCAAATATTATATAAAGTCTGTCCCAAGATATTTATGCAGCACATTTGGACGATTTTTAATAAAAATACACATGCCTGTGAAAGAAGTGCAATTGAAATTGATGAAAGGGAAAATTTCCAAGATAACTTCATTAACATACTAGTATTACTATTTTTCCCTCGAAAAAATTCACAGGAACGAAAAAAGATTTCCTACGGAGATTTATATTGGGAATGTTGACATCTTTTCTCCATTCGAAAGACATTCGGAATACCTCGCACAATTTTTCAACGTTATCACCCGGGTACCTTCATCTCTTTAGCAATGGAAAATCCCTGTAGACTTTTTAGCCGGGCTCTGCTGAAAGACAAATCGCCAAAGTTACTATAAATAGCACAGCTTCAAAAGTAAACAAAAAACCGAACAGCGTCAAAGTAAAAGCTTCCGCTATACCAAATAGTTACACAGAGAGCCATGTTTTGTGAAATGTATTGTGTTTTTTGGGGGGTGGGGTTGCGAAAAATTTTAGCGAAGTGTGGTTGTTTTCTTATTAATTACGTGTTTTAAAAAGAAGACTTATAGTATGCATTTTTGACACATACAATGCGCATCAATTTCCATGAACTACTTTACAAAGCATTGGTATTCGGCTGCATATCGAAGAAATAGGGCATCACGCTTGTTTCAAAGTGCAATGCACCGTTGATTTTTTTCTACTAGACAGACAAATTTTTGCTAATAGCCGCTTTTAAAATTCAGTCACTATCTGACGCTTTGCCGACATTAAAACATTAAAAGCATATGAGAGAGAGAGAGAGAGAGAGAGAGAGAGAGAGAGAGAGAGAGAGAGAGAGAGAGATTTTGTCAGTCTTAACTGCACAATGTGCATTTAACACATCAAAAGATCCCGGCTTTCAGTACTTCAGTACTTTGATTAGTTTTAGTCGTGTACTGAAACCTGACAAGCTAGACGGGAGCGTTTCAAAGCAAAAATCTTGGGATTTTTTCATACTTTTGCATGAACATCGTCTGAACCAAGAGGTATTTATAGATGTAGAATAATTTAAGAAAAAATACGGCAAAAATATCTTGGGACAGACTATACCTATTTACAGTGGCAATGAGGACAATAACAATTTTGTTGTCCCCTGAACATTCTAGTGTCAAAATACATGTAGTCATAAAATGTATTTTATTAACCGAAAAAAGCATTATCTGCTCTTGTTACTTTGAGAAATCATTATTAACTTTAACAATCTAATATCAAATCTAATGTATAATGTTATACTTGCAAACGCTGCCACCGTCTATCAGTACTCCCAGTACTTTGATTTTAAACATTGCCTGTATATATACATGTAATGGTAATTAATTCGCCACTGAGCATCTTTGTTTACCTCAGTTAGTCTACATTTTGCAAACAGATCATTATTTTGGATCTGAAAGCTAAATTGCTCTGCTTATATAGTGAATTTCCGTGAGAATAAATATTTTTAAAATCCAATTTTATCAGGAACAATATTTTTTAAAACCGGAAGTTCCGAAGTTGATCGATCGATTCCGCCGCCAATCGGAATTTTAACAGGAAGACGAATGCAGCAAAACAATAAATCCAAAATCGAGTTCTAATGAGTCACATCTGTCCACCTGAAGATGACATTTGGCATTTCAACATGAAAGGAAAATGATAAGACGATGGAGTGTGTTTAAAATTATGTGTCCCTGACCAGACGATCGACATTCGTCCTCGAAAAATGTCAAAATTCTTTCGTTTTCTCAGTCGGCGACGAACAGGGAGGGGGGTTAAATCGGATCAAACTGATCATGGACACCCTCTGAAGAAGAAAAATGCTGTCCAGTGCACGGTCATGCTACTGGATGGCACTGATTTCTCCACAGAACTTCACGTAAGTCCAGTGAACATTATATCTTGTTTTGAAATGAGATATTCAAGAAACTATGGCTTTATGATTTATATTCAATGATATTTTTAACACTGCAGGTCAATCAATTTGTTGACATATCATCACATATTGATTATTTAGAAGGACTCATATCAGTTATTTTTTATCAATGTAAATATTTGTAAACACAACAATTTAAGTTCAACATGAAATTCATGAAATGGCCCTATATGTCATTGAATCATTCTTCAGAATGACAAATCTGGGTTTATATTTAAATGATATGAAATTTAATTAACATGCTAATGTTTGTTTTATTTGTTTATTCTCCCCATTCCCTTTATTTAATGTTCTTGGTATTCTGTAAAATAGAATTGTTTTGACCTTCAAAGTGTGTTTGCAATTAAGCACATAAAATGATCCAAACCACACTCAATACATCTGTTTATAACCTTACATACATAAATACAAACCTTTCAATAAATATCTGTGTTAAGTAAAGAATGAATTAAAAAGGGATTGACCTAAACACTGCATTTAGGGGATTGTTTGTGCAAATTATATTGGATTAGAAACATTATTTCATCTGAAAGGGGTTTAAATGAATAAACCAGATTACATACATTTTTTTCTCATCCCAGACATTGTTTATAATACGTCAATTTGAAAAAAAAAAAATAAGCTACTCACTACCCTCTGCGTCTCTGTGTATTCTATTTATTTATATGATGATGCAACCAGGTCTTTCTATAGGTAGTTGACTCACATTTTTATCTACTTTGGAGAATTTAGCCTCTCATAAGGATATTACTGGTCTGAAGTTCTTGATTTAAAACTGAAAGATATATCTCTTTTAATAATATGAAAAAAATATGTTAAAGACAGACAGACCAGAGGAGAGACAAAGATAGAGAGATGCATAATTTACTTCAAATAATTGAACAAGTGAGTGAGGTTACAGATTTGAATACAAAGTTATCAAGTGATTGATCAGTATAAATCAGACCCTGGTTCAATTTCAACAGTGATTGAATTCTGTGACCTGATTAAATGCACAGCAATCAATGTAGCATTGATTTTATTGATTCCTGGGGCCACTTCTGTCTGAAAAGATCAACATTGTAAATTAGACCCCTGTCCCTGTCCATGTGTGTCCAGGGGTTGTTGTTAACTGTTGTAATGTGTGATTTGTGACACAGACGCATGTATTGTCAATCTGTCTTTTATTTTATTTTTTTTTCTCACATAGTTTTACCAAGAATAAAATGATTGATTCTACATTTAGTATAAACATTAGATTGATTCTGAGTAAATCTTCCTAAATTGTTGCTGTAGAAGAATTTGTTTAATATTTGCTTCCTTTTTAGTACAGATTACATGCAGAATAAGAAAGTTACAGAAATAAAAACATTGTTTGAACTCCTTTTGACAGTGATTTCTATGTATATATAACATTGATTGGGCACACAAAGTTTTAATTCCTGTTTGCCCATTAAAATTTGTAAAGAAAATTGTCCCCCGGCCACACACAAATGAAACCATATTGCTGCATTTTGCTTTTCTAAATCAATCAGTAATTTTAGGTAACTGGCATTTTTTTCTCCTTAAATTAGCACTCTCCTCACCTAATAATCATTAAGAACTGAAGTTCACAGGCACCTGACGTTATATATTTTTCTCATAATAAAAATAAATACCCTATATCTAATAATACACAAGGTACCCATCCCCGCCATCTTGGATTTATTTCAAACTGTCACATCAGCTGGAAGTTTTGCTTGAAACTAATCGGTAAAATTATTTTGCGATCCTCTCCGTGTCCCGATCGGTCATTCAACATCTAAGCTTACAACCAATTCAGCCAAAACGGTTCATTACACCTGTCATTAATAAAAATCACCCCTCAATCTGCATCTACTGCCTTAGATATGCAACAAAAGGCTAAAGGGTGGACGGAAGTTGACATAAATTGCATCATATTTTGGGTAATCCCTTCCAAATATAGCACTGATACGAATATTCAAAAGGCGTCAATTTTGAATTCGATCAACATACAAGTAAAATTAAGAAAAGAGATACTATAAACAGTCAATTATAATTTTTATTACACCAATTTTATATAAACATGTTTATAAATGCATATATTTTGAAATATTGAAACAAACACACTGTGCAGGGAAATCTCATTTACATATAGGTGACAACTTCCGTCCACCCTTTAGACATTTATCGCATATCTAAGGCAGTAGATGCAGATTGAGGGGTGATTTTTATTAATGACAAGTGTAATGCACCGTTTTGGTTGAATTGGTTGTAAGCTTAGATGTTGAATGACCGATCGGGAGACGGAGAGGATCGCAAAATAATTTTACCGATGAGTTTCAAGCAAAACTTCCAGCTGATGTGACAGTTTGAAATAAATCCAAGATGGCGGGGATGGGTACCTTGTGTATTATTAGATATAGGGTATTTGTTTTTATTATGAGAAAAATAAATAACGTCAGGTGCCTGTGCTGAAGTTACATGATACATGTGATAACAAAAGTAAACCTAACTTTAAACAGGATTTGCCTATATATACAGTGCACTCCTTGACCCCAGTGTTGACCACAAAGTGTTTAATTGGATATTTATTACTTAACTGACCACAAATTGCTAATCTGATTAGCTCTCCTGTAAGTAACAACTACAACTAATGAACTGTAGTCTCTAGAAAAGAATGAAACCTAAGTATCAATAAATCAATATTCAATTTATTAAAACTTAAGGACAAGTGCTAGGAATTCAATAGGACGAGTTACTCAATATAATGTAGGGGCTATCTGTTGGCATAGAAGAGTTAGTTAGATCTGTCAAGTATTAACAAATCAAAGAGAAATTATTATACTATGGATTAATAAATTAGATAATAATCCCTTGTGGACCCCCCCCCCCCTTTTGAGTCCATATGCTGCTTTATGTCAAACACCTATAATAATCTATTATGTGCTAACTTTATCGGAGAATGCAAGGAATCTACATTTTGTTGATATGTTATTGTTATAACCCTCCCACCAACAGTTAGATGACCAGTAATGACAAGTACATGTACAACTATAAATACTTTACACAATTTACTCTAGCTGATAGTCATAGTCAACATCTATTACTGTTTTACTCCGAAAGGCTTTCAATATATAGGCTTATATTTGTAGTCTTTGCTCGTAGGGAATTAATTTCAACTTAAACACCTGATCTTAACTTTTTGCATGTAAGACTGTCACACATCATGATCAGATCATTCAAGATCATTCAGACTTGTAACATTAACATTCGTTACATTGTAACACGAAATGGTAACATCTGTCGTCCGCTTATAAAGGGTCATTATGTATCAATGAATAAGATTTCTCTGTACACTGGGTGGTTCAGTGTTTTTAAAAAGATTTCCTCGTTAGACAGACCGATGAGAAAAAAAAAGGGTCGGGTGATATAACAAGATGTAAGATGGTGTCACATAACAAGGAGAATAAAGCCGAGTGTTGGAACAGCAGGAGAAAATAGAGGGCTTATAGCGGATCAATTCAGCTGATCTAGTCTGGTTTTGTATAATTTCGTGACATCTTTTTTTTTTTTAACTCGGGCTTGCAAGTAAGGGTTGTCAACCAAAACTCTGACCTGTATTGAGATGGATCTGATATAGACAAGGAAAGAACTTGGATGCTAATGTTTTAATACTGTTTGGCAGTAGTCCAATTTTTTTGGTCAAAAAATAAAAATGGGGGTCCCCTAGCTTTCTTATCAATGTGCTTACTCTGTGAATTTGATGAATTTTATTCTAATTATTGGATAAGTAATTTTATTACATAGATTTTTTTTGCCTTCACACATATCCAGATTTTATATCTGTACATAATTATCAACTTTTTAAAAATTGCAATTGTATTTTAAAGTACTTTAATAGCAGTATGTGTATAGGGGAAAAAAATGTCTGATAATTGTCACAGAAACTTTCATGACAATATATCCCTCAGACCAACCTTCATTTTTGGTAGCAGGCGGTATGTTCTGTACCAGTTGACACCTAGAATTAATGAATAGACATACGACACCAGTCCCTAAAAACAGCACTGCCTTTAGCGTCGTTTATTATGCACTTCATACTGCAAGCTTGCTTCCTTTAGTGTGAGGTTTTTAGATTTTAATTTGCAGTCTCAAGCGTTCTAAAGCTTTTTAATAGAAGTGGAGGGATCCAAGTTTGGGACCAGTTATCTTTAAAATAGTTTCACTTTGAGATAAGATGACTACTATATTTTCCTGTTGTTTATATAAACATGGTCAAGTTTAAAAAATGCAGTATGCTTCCATTTATGTGCATTAATTGTACCACACATTAACACAATAAATGCATGCATTAAATATTTTTTGCTCGATAAAAATCTCTAAAACAGTATCAGTGTAGGGCAATTATATATACTGTCTTCTAAAACTGTTTGAACTTTCTCTATTTTTGAAAAAAAAATTGCTAGATTAAATATGATGAGGGAGGGGGACTGCACACTAAAATATAACATCCTAATTGGGAGGGGGACTTCACACTATTGCATTGTAAGATAATTGTTGAGAAATATAACAAATCGTAGTTGTCAAACTGTTTATTAATTAAATACAATTTGTACCGGTACACAATGCACTATATACATACACCAACAGACGAGTGTACGTACTTGTATTTTAAGTCTGTCCCAATAGAAAGATAAATCTATACTCACTTAGTGTATCTTGAAAAATGATTTGCATATTAAATGTGTGCAATGAAAAGGAAAGATCTTATACGACCAGGCATTTATCGGGGCTTTCAACACCTAACACAAATATTTTAACGTTTCTTGCTGAACATATTTAAGTAAATATCTCCATATATCCAATGTTGAGTGATGATAGGACGACGTTTGATTTCGATAAGTCAATCTCCACTGGGGTCGACATTGTTGACATTGATTTCATAATGTGAAATTTATGCTTTTGAAAATGTTAGATATACGTACATTTTATCAAATATAGGCCGGCCATTTAAAGATGAACATCTGACCTGAAAATTTTGATAAGGGGGAGAGGGTCGTAAATGAAATCATTTTTACTGTTTGTTTTGACATGAAATGCCTGCATTTATGTAGGTTGATATGTGTGCTCTGTAAAATCTACTCTGGAATTTTAAATCCCTGAAAAAGCAACACCCCTATTATTAAAAGCATGATGCATACACTATGTATATATATATATATATATATATATATATATATATATATATATACGTCAACTAAACATATACTTTTTGTCAGTTGATTTGGAACAGCCTTTAAAAATGCACATACTCTATACAACCTTGTTTATTGATTAAATATTCGAAAGAATGCTAAGTCTCTCCAGTATACAAAAACATTTTCATAATCGGTGTTTAAAAGGGGAAAAATGTATATTATGTACACATTAATATTTTACAAACTGCTCACTGATTCTGTATAACCCATATTTTGGGTATATACATGTATGCAGACATGTTTCATAGATTATCTACATTATATAAACCTTTTGTACGGTATATCTTGTTGATGCCAAAAGTGTGTCTTACATGAATATTATTGTGCTAAGGTTACACCTTATTGTGAAAGCTCATGCCATGTATAGGCTATATGATTTCACTTTGTCAACAGACTGTAACTGTAATGAGAGATATTTGAGGCCTTTTCTTTTTAATGACGACATACAGATACACACATGGTTGAGCTTTTTTCAAAACAATGAAATGCTTTTTTACCCTCTGATTCATAGAGAAATAAGGGTTTGGGGACATCACATAGCCAGTGCATCATGACTTCATATAGGTTTCCTTCTGTCCATCCATCTGTCGATCTTTTTCACGGAGTACTTAATTCTGCGATTCAACCATTTTCCATCAAATCGCAAGAACATAAAATCGTGAATGCCTAATTTTTATAATAGTTTCATGTACATGTAGTTAACATATATCTGAAAAATAAAAGTGAGATTTTAAAATTCACAAAATGTGCTTCTCGCGATTTTATGCGGATATTTATTCTTCATGTTTAATTAGGAATTTACAGTATTCTCTTCAGGCTTTAAGTAAAGATATATAACTTGGGTAGCTTCCTTTGAAATTGATCATGTCATTCTTTCGTGAAATTTGATAAACAATTGTGAAATCGGCCAATTGCCATCAAAGACAGTTTCAAACTAGAACCATTTTAACAAGAGCTTGGACTTTGGGTAGTTGATGTCAAACAGCAATGTGGCGTAAGCCTGTCTATTTCATTGTAGGCCACTCAGCCATTGCTCGTTGAAATCAACAAGATTTGTTTGGCTTTTGCGCTAAGACTTAGCAATCAGTGTATATTTCACTTGAAATCAGCCTCATTTAAACTTGTTTTGACGCAAGAAATAGATAGTAATGCGAGAAATACATAGTAATGTCCTACTGAAAGTCCAAGACCTTGTTAAAATGGTTCTATATAGCCAATATGTTATGAGACATACATCAATATTGACATAAGAGGTTCATTCCATTGGGGAATGTCTAATGCTTATTACATGTGTACATGTATATATGTCTAATGCTCTAAAAATGCTTGTATATTTGTGGATAATATATATGCTGATTTATATTTTACAATAACTCTTGATTGTTGTTACAGAAAAAGGCGGAGGGACACGAACTTTACGAGCAGGTGTTTTACCACCTTGACCTAGTAGAGAAGGACTATTTTGGATTACAGTATACTGATCATTACAATGTACCGGTAAGTATTGCCAAGAGAGAGCAGGAATAGAATCTAATTAGCTTGAGTATTTCATACTGTAACTACATGACTGTTAAAAGAAAAGCTTTTACTAGAAAGTATTGCAAATTTGAATCCAAGGTCAGAGCAATACAGATTTAATATTAAGATGTTATAGATATTACATTAACTAATGGATAATAATCCATTAACCTGAAATTATTTTTTGAACTATAGATTTAATTTTTTTTTTATATGAAAAAAAGAAAAATTGCATTTGTATGTAAAAGAAAACAAGATTTTTTTTACAGACATGGTTTTCTTTCTCTTGCAGCATTGGCTTGACCCAACTAAAAAGATTAGGAAACAGCTTAAAAGTGAGTAAATCATGAAAATAAGGGGAGAGAGAGAGAGAGAGAGAGAGAGAGAGAGAGAGAGAGAGAGAGAGAGAGAGAGAGAAATGAAACTTAACAGCTCTGGATCCTTGAAAAAAACCCATATTATGAGTAACCCCAGCTGTACACCATCATGCTTTGGGTTTCATTGAGATAAGGAACTGATAAAGATTTGTTTTGTATTAGGACACATTAACCTGACACTAGACACCTTGGGTTTTTATAGTTTCCCAGAAGCTGGGTCACATAAGGGTAGACTTCAAAAATGGGAGGAAATAAAAATGTAACATTCAACTGCTTGCATGATACGGGTCTGCTGTTGTTTATTATGGGATTATAGTGGCTGATGTGCTCTAGCTAATTTGGGAATGAAAATTGAGGATATGAATCAGCTTTCCTTGGTTACAGATACTGAGACTTTGATAACTTTGATCTGTACAGGGAGGAGTGAGGGTGTATGTGAAAATGTATTTTGTTTAATTTTTAATTATATCCAAATAAAAAAGAAAGAATGAAGTCCAGGGATCCACTTCATAAATTTTTTCATGCAGTATTGATATGAAAATGATGTCCACATTCTTAATATATTTTTCCTTCATATGCATAATAATCATTGTACATGTATTAATTAAAATAATTATTGTACCACGTCATTAAAATTTAATATTTAAAAGTCTTATATTGTGAACCTGTAGAAATTTTAATAAAAAAAGTTTCTCATGTGTGAAGTGTCATAGATGTTTGTGAGAAACTGCATGTGTATATTTTATAAAATCATTTGGTCAGGTTATAATTAATTGACATTTTATCCATTGGCAAATTGATCTGCTATGTTTACTGATTTTGTACCATTATTGTCATAGTTGGGCCTCCATACTCATTTCGATTTCGGGTGAAGTTCTACTCCTCAGAACCAAACAACCTACACGAAGAGCTGACCAGGTGAATGTTATCTTTTTGAATGTAGTTACATATGTGTCATGGATAATTGATGCCAACTACAAAAGTACATGCATTCATTCAGAATTATGGTATTAGCAAAGAAGTTGAAAGTTTCCCAGCAAACTATTTTTAGAAATAAAGTGTTCAGGAGCATAATGGTATAAAATATAGTTTTTAAGATAACTGAATTTCTTTAAAATAGAGTTGAATTGTTAAAACATGTTCTTTTTAAAATTCAGCAAAATGTTAAATATATTAATTTAATTCAAACATACCTGTATAACTTTTGCTCTCTCAATTTGACAGGTACCAGTTTTTTCTTCAAGTAAAGCAGGACATTTTCAGTGGACGGTTAGAATGTCCACAAGATGTACTGGTAGACTTAGCAGCCGAGGCCCTACAGTGTATGTAAATTGTTGTGCATATATACAATAAAGCACGGTTATAATAAAGTGCCAGGGACAGGCGATTGTGCTTATATAGTTATAAGCATAATTCTTTATATCGATCAATATTACAAGGTAATAAAGTCAAGGAATGAAAATCACTTCCCTGTAAGCATTAATTCATTATAAGCGAGTTCGCTATAACCATGTTTTACTATAGTCATCAAAAAAGTAACCTCAAGTAAAATATCTGGAAAAGAAGTTGTCCATCATTTTAAAATTTCTCAGAATTTTAGTATTTGTTGTCTCAGATTCCGTACTTACTGTTAATTTCTTTATATTTTTCATTGAATTCCGAAATATGTTTTGCTGCTAAAGAATTTTATTGAATAGTTCATTATTTAAGAGTAAATAATTATTTGAAAATATTTATAATTTATTGGCTATTAAAGATTTGAAAAGATTTAAATTGATAAACTTGAGACTTACAGACTTGTTGTGTTTACAGCGGAGCTTGGAGACTATGACCCAGAAGTACACACCCCCGGGTTCATCTCAGAATTTCGTTTTATTCCCGAACAGACGGAGGAGTTGGAACTAGCCATATTTGAAGCCTTTAAAACTAAAACGTAAGAGTTAGTGGTATCATTGCTCACAGAATGTTGTTTGTTTTCATAATGACAAAAAATCGTAAGCCATTTATCTGCATGTCACATGTCACTAAGGAAAACTGTAGTTAAGAAAATAAAGCTATATTCTTCAGCTGGTCTTAACAATACATACAGAATTAGGTCACATTTAACAGTGTAAATAAACATTTGTTTGTATGTTTAAAAAATAAAAACTTCATGTATAAAGGCCAGCATTAGGTGAAAATTTTAAATTTAAATGTGTGAGAAGAAACCTATTCCCAAGTTGAAGTTCTGAGAATCATTCTGATTCCAAAAAGTTACCGGTACATGTAGACAGAGAGAGTAAAAGTTTGCTGATCAGCATAAAAATACATGTACCGGTATATGTTTTCACCAGATTAAGTTAAATATACAAGTCATGTACATGTATGTATCAAGAGTGTTATTTGATACTGGTAATGAGAATGCAGTCTATGTAAGTTTTAGTAAGGACGGCGCAGCTTGTGTTTGTGTACAGTAAAACACGCTTATAACGAAGTGCCAAGGACGGATGATTTTGCTTTGTTATATTAAGCGTAATTCGTTATATCCCCCAGTTTTACAACATGTTATAAAGTCACAGGGAATGAAAATCACTTCGCTGTAAGCGTCAATTCAATATAAGAGTGTTCGCTATAACGTGTTTTACTGTATTTAAGTAATGAGAATTGATCTGTGTTTTTATATGTTTTAGTAAGGAGACCCCAGCTCAAGCGGAGGTGAACTTCTTGACAAAAGTCAAGTACCTGGAAATGTATGGTGTGGACATGCACATTGTGATGGTAATGCTTACTGGAAGGGTTATATTTATAATTAGATCAAACATCAATTACTGTAAACGTACTACATTTGGCTGTGTATTCTATTTAGCGTTTTTGGCGGAATGCCACTTCTGCTAAATCAAGTACATCGCTAACTGCCATGCATACATGTATAAGAATAGTCACATTCAGGAATATGCTAATTTAAATCCACGCCAACTTGCTCAAAAACTATTTTTACGCCAAATATCGTACACACCATATATAATACGTTTACAGTATTTCACATTGCTGACTATTTCTGTTTCTATGACTAGCATATAAGCTAATGTAACAGGATCCTTAAATTGTTACGTAAACTAATGTCTTTCCGTATTACAGGGGCGGGATCAACAGGAATACAGACTGGGATTGACTCCCACTGGGATTCTAGTGTTTGAGGGACAACAGAAGATTGGCCTGTTTTTCTGGTACATCTAGAAATCTGTTTAGTTAATGGAAATACTGCTATAGTATCAAAAGTAGCTAGGAATTTAATGTTTTAGTTTTAAAACAAATGGACACTGGCTTACTGAATTGAAGATATTTTAATCATATTCACATTGAACTGTTTGGAGTAGAAAAATTTATCCACAAAATAAAGTCCCCAAATATCTGACATTCTTTAATGAAGCATATAAAGTCATGTATGATATATTTAATTTATTCACATTAAATAGTTTGGTGTTTAAAAAAAAAATTATCTACAAAAGTCCCCAACTATCTGGAAAAATTTTAATGACATGTGAGAATTAGTTCCCCTGAAATATATTATAAATGATCCACATACAGTTTGCTAATGTGAGGAAATATGCTGACATCTTGGAGTCGGATGTTGCAATGTCTTAATAAAGATTAATTTAAAAAAAAAACAACTCTTAATTGCTTTCCTGTATTGCTACATATAAATAAATGTAAAGAAAATATCCTAATATCATGTGTTCTCTGTTGGTCAGGCCCAAGATGACGAAGCTGGACTTCCACGGTAAGAAGCTGAAGCTGGTGGTTGTCGAGGACGACGACCACGGACAGGAGCAGGAACACACGTTCGTGTTTCGTCTACAGAGTGAGAAGGCCGCCAAGCATCTGTGGAAGTGTGCCATAGAGCACCACGCCTTCTTCAGACTAAAGGGGCCGGTGAAGGGGCCCAACGCCAGGCAGAACTTCTTCAGGATGGGATCTCGCTTCAGATACAGGTAAGTGTAAAAGATTTATTTTAAAGTCATTTAAATGTGATTATTGTATTTAAAAAAAAAAAATCTGCATAAAAAAAAATACAGAGCAACCTTCTTTTACTGAAACTGTTTCAATGGCCATTCTAATTGTAGTTTACATTACAAAATATATGATTTAAATAAATCTGACCCTGTAGAATTTAAAAACTTGGTCAATTTGAAACAAATTTCCCTTTCCAAAGCAATCTATAGACAGGTGTAATTGTACTTGACTTATTGAATATACCTTTTAATCCTTTATTGTGTGTTTATTATTTGAAAGAAATATTATTATACAGGCTTTCTAACTTAGTATATATTAACTAACGAGTGGTTCTTTCAGTGGGAGGACCGAGTACCAGACTTCCTCCGTGAGCCGCGCTCGCCGCAGCGTTCGCTTCGAGAGACGTGGCAGTCAGAGATACTCACGGCGACCTACTTTCGAGAAGCGAGAGAGGGAGGAAGCCATGAGACGGGAGACAGAACGACGGAAGAGGCGAGAGGAGGAAAAAGAAAGGTAAGAGGGGTTTGGGTATGAAGGCAAAGAGTATGGTACATGTACTGTAAACGTACTACATTTGGCTGTGTATTCTTTTTAGCGCTTTTGGCGGAATGCGGCTTCCGCTAAATGAAGTACATCGCCAAATGTCATGCATATGTGTATAAGAATAGTCACATATAGGAATACGCCAATTCAAATCCACGCCAACTTGTTCAAAAACTAATTTTCGTCAAATATCGTACACGCCAAATATAATACGTTTACAGTATATCATGTATGTATATTGACTTTAATATGTATGTAGGAGTGTTATTAAGAAATTAAGCATGTAGATAATGATACATGTATGCATATACAAATGTTTGTCTCTTTCTTTCCCTCTTGTAAATGTGTTAACAGGGTTGTACAATCATCCTGTTGCCCCCCGTGAGGGCCACTAATTTGTCAATAAAATGATTTGAATTGATTTAATTTCTATGGAGGATTTGAATGCTTTAAAATGTCAGAGAATGAAAATGGAAATTCAGATGAAAATTTTAAAATAATTCCATTTGTCTTGAACTTGTTTTTTTTTTCTTTCCATAGACAAAGGGTTCAGGTGGAAGCAAGCAAAGCTCAACCCAAGTCCCCTACCACACCGGAGGAATTGCCTGTAACTCCTCCTCCCAGATCTCCCAGGGTCAGTGGTGCGGGATCTCCCTCTGCCTCAGGTAATTTACAGGATATGTTCTTGCCTGTGAAGGTGTTGACCTTGCAGATAATCCTGAGACAATGAATGTGAGGACTACGAGCTACCAATGATCGATTAAACATATTCATTTGATAAAATATATTATAACTTTCTTAAACTTGTGACCTGCAGAGCCTAAAAGTTATCTTCTCAGTGCAAGAAAAAATTACTTCATTCATTGAAATTAGAGCCAGATATATGTGTAATAAGTTATTTTCAAAATTTGAACTTTATTACTTATAAAGGGATGTGTGTCTATTTAACGACAACCAAGTATTTATAGCAATAAAATAAAATTTCAACATGTAATCTGTATTGCCTCTATTAGTGACAGGACTGTCTTTTTCCAGGTGGTGCATCAGCTGTGGATCGTATAGAAGCCCTCATCAAAATAGATGGTGAAAAGAAAGTGGAGCCACCTACATCACCTAAAGCCGGAGGGTCCGCCAAAGCACGGGCCCCACTGCCTCCCCCTCCCCCGGAACCTGAGGTCAGCCTGAGAGGTTAGTATGAAGCAGGGTTAAAGGGGGTGAGAGTAGGGAAGAGTGCACCACCTCTGTGTCTACAGACATTTCTAAGCTTTGGTTTCTTAACTTTACTCCGTGAAAAATATGTACATTTAGAAATCTCCTCATAAACCACCTTAAAATCTCCTTTTTCTCAATCCAAAATATTTACCCTCTGAAAAACTTGATTTAAGAGTGAACATCCATATATGAACTATTATTTTTTTTTTCTCAAACTACAAGAATGTACCCTCAGGGAAACTATTGCTGTGAGAGTTAACATTTACGGAATATTGCTAGTAAATGCTTGTAATTTTGCAAGAAGTTTGAAATTTCACTTCCTTTGTTCATAAATGCTAATGTCTCCTTTTCCCTTGCATTCTGCTAGATAATGAAGGTGAGTTAAACCTTGAGATGTCTTCCCTGCATGGTTGTGATTTTCACAGTTTAAAAGATCCTTTTAAAAGTGTGTGTGTGTTCTGCATGATAGAATTGACCAAGCTGTCAGTTTTGTTTTGCAATTTTTCCTCTACAGTTTTTTTTTTTTTTACTGCTTTTGTGCTTTAAACCTCCCCTTCAGTATTTTAACCAGATGCCATGAATCCAAAGCAGCATGCTGATCACAGAATTCAAAAATAATTATACAAGTTTTTGTTGTGTATAATGAAAGTGACAAAATATTGCTGTTGACAACTTTTTTTAGTTAATATCTATATCATGCTGTATGTTTCTGTGATGTCTTGTATAAAAAACATACTTTAAAAAATTTATGGATTCATCATGCCTAAAAATAGATTTTCATTCACTGAAATTGCTTATAATTTTCACACAACAGAGGCCTCAGAGATTGCCCAGGCTAAACTGAAGGGTCTGGACGAATCAGCGCCCAAACACAACACGGTGCCACTGCGCCCCAAACCAGACATTAACAGCTTCAAGAATAACCAGGTCAAGTTCGCAGGTGGCGCCACCACGATCCCTCCGGACCAGATGAAGTGCAACATCTTCAAGGCCAAAATCGAGGAGGAACTAAAGAAAGGTTCATATAAAGAATAATTTTCATTGTTTACTAGCTTAGATATTCATTCTAACTTGTTTTCTGCTTTTCTTTATTGTAGTCATGTAGTGTAAACCAAATTTTATTCGTAAGGACTTAATTTCACACTTGATCAGTGATAAACTGGTTCCTGGCGACTTATTTATGTCAAGAAGCTCATGAAGGATGCATATATAATTGTAGTTGACAAAAATTAAGGTGGTTTGGGACATCTGTCGATATTACATGTAATGTGAATTAAAGTACATTATAATTAAAATTTCCTTTACTGGTTTAGAATTTTTAAACATTTAGCCAAAAAATATGTTTTGATTTTTTTGGAAAGGTAAAAGTTTTAAAAACCCCAGCGGGATTCGAACTCATGACTTACAGTTTCGAAGCGAAGCCTCTAACCCACTGTGCTACGCTGTTAGTGTTATATTTTGGGAAAGAAACTGTTTATAAAATTACACTTGATTTTATTGTTTTTTTTCGTCACAATATGGAAGTGTCCCATACCACCTTAAACAGATCACAGATAAGAATTTACCGATTTATGATAAATTTTGATTATAATATGCATTTGGTTAATTTCGACACATGCATTGATACACATACATGTATGTATTCATTTTATAGATATGGACAGTTTGTAACGTTATTTTGATATTTAGTATCTGTGATAATCATGATTGCTCTTTTATTGCTAGCTCCTGTTGTGCTGAATGATGTCAACATCAGAGACGAGAGCTTTCATGAGAGTGATAGTAGAAGGTAAGCAGAATTCGCTGGTCATTGTCATTGTCACACCACTTTTAAGATAAAGCCCAACTCTCTCGTCCAAAAACCTTTTTAGATGTTTTTTTCCTTGTTGTAAAATAGTGTGTTGAAATAGGGTATTGTTTAATAATTTATCATACCTTAGAGATATGGCAGTTTCAAGAGAGAAACTTTGATAAATCCTGTAGAATCTTTAGAAAAAAAGACAAATGCTGTAGATTCCCTATTATAAGCAAGTACTTATAACTCCTTGATTCCTTAATTTTGTATCAAATCATTAGATTATGAAATCGCAAATGCTGAAACTTTATATTTTAATTTCACTTTATTCACAACTGTAAAAAAATAATGGCAAGAGGTTAAAATTCGCAAGGAGTGCTTCTCAAGATTTTATGCTGATATTAATTCCTCACATATAATTAGGAATCTACAGGAGACATTCACAAAGCCATTGATGGTTTTGATGAGCAGATTTGATATTTTTAAAGCAATTTTGTATAGTTGAAATTGTGTTCTTGCTTTATGTCTGGTGCAAGTTCCCTCAGTTGATATGTGTGATGTTTGTGCTTTTGTGGGTATTTTGTAAACAAGTGCTTGCTTTCATTGTATTCAGATGCCAAATTAATAAGAGAAAAACACACATATACATGTACTTAATTAAATCCATAACTAAATCTATGCATAAAAACTTAACAGAATAATTAATTTTCATGTTATAAGCTACGTTTCAGATATTTTAAGATTTTTTTCAGTACTGTAACTGCACCAACAAAAACATTTTGATGATAAAGTTTATCTAAATAACAAAGGTTATATTCTTGATGCACATTTGCATATGAATATAATTTGAAAAACTGACAGAAGCTATGCTACAGGGGCAAATAATGGTAGATGTTATAGGCTAATAGCATGAAAAAGACCCCCCGAAAAATAACATGAGTGTTGTTGAGATCTAGTGGTATGAATAGTGTGAGCTAGTTGCTCTGTTGTCTGTCTCTTACACATCCCTTTCTCTCTCTCTCTCTCTCACTCTTCCTCTCTCTCTCTGAGACTCTCTCTCTCTCTCTCTCTCTCTCTCTCTCTCTCTCTCTCTCTTGCACCTTGCTTAACCCTGTACACACATTGGTTACAGCACAGATACTGGCAGCGATGCAGAGATCTCGGGCGAGGAACAGGAGAAGGACCCTATCAAGGAGGAGAAGGCTCAGCTCACCGTCGACCTACCCCCTGTTGATATTGTCGATGCCCCCCACAGGTATCTTGTTTGGTTGTGTGACCAGCACTGGTTGATGATGATGTAGCTTAGTTTGTTGTTTCTTTGGGGGTTTTTTGTTGTTGTAGTTTTCTCCAAATTTATTTAGAGGTTGTTTTACAAATGTAAACTTGTTTTGTACTTGTCCAGTGTTGTAATTGATAATGAAATTGTTGTGTGGTATTAGTTATTTATTAGTATATATATATTAATGTAATTCAAATAAAAAAAAATGCTTGATATTATATAGACAGTAGAACTAACATTCTGAAGATATTGAATGATCACATGTTTGTTTGTCATCATTGAAACTATCATCAATTTTGTCACATTACACTAAAACATTGTGAGATATAGAAAAGTCTGTAAAACATATGTACATATATCATACGTAATACAATAAGTGCCTTTCTGCTTCAGTCTGTAGAAATTTTCACAGCTTCAGACTTGTGCTGTTTTACATATAACTTGATTAATGTAATCTGCTTAAGAGGAAAATACATTGTATTATCAGTTAGTTGCTGTTTATAGACTTGTGCTTGCATACAAACTACCGTTACTTTACTATTACACCAAATAGACGATGTGAAAGGTAAAGCTTTTAAATGGGGTTGTATTAGAAGTTAGTACATGTATATGTTTTAAACATGAAATGATATGAGTCCATTGTGTAATTGTAGCCCAAGAAGAAGAGGACATTTCTCCAAATCAAGTTCTTCATCAAGTCAGAAAGGGTAAGGCAATTTTTGTAAATTAGCAATTAAGGTTAGAATTTACACTGGTGGATGTACTGTAATTAGTACTACACATGGTTAGTGTAATGTTTACATTACAAACACACTACAATACACAACCAAGATTGAACACATGGTAAATGCTGTGCTGGCAATCTTTTTAAACAGAATGCTCTATATACCTGGTACATATTTTTAACCGGATAAACAAAATTTTTAGTAAACTTTATAGACATTTTCTATTGAGAAACTTTGGAGAACTTTTGATTTAATGGTGTTGGAAATTGAGATTTGGTGATCCCTAATCTATTGAATTGTCTATCTACATTTGTCTGAATTTTATAAAGAAGTAAGCAATAAATAAAACTGACAATTATAGAGTTCTAGGTAAGAGTTAGAAATTTTGGTTGTTGGTTTTCAGATCTGAGCAAACTGTGCCCCCGAGCCAGCTGGACAATGAGGTGTTTGATTCAGGCACTGCCCCACCCAGGTTAAAATCACCCTCCCAGGTAAGTAGGCTGACCACCTCAGATTGACCACTCTGAGTCACTCTTCCTTCATGAGATCTATGTTCTTTCGTTGATTTGACTTTTAGTTGCGCTTCAGGTCTGGTTATGCAGGACTACTTTTTGTTTTTCTACATGTTCCTTGCTTAAATTCTCATGCTTGAATGGTTTGGGTATAATTTTAACAATAAGAATAGACTCTTAAAAATTTAAATTCTTTTAAAGACATGTAAAGAAGAAAAATAAGTCTTATACAATCAGAGAAATTATTATATAAAATTTTTAAATTTTAGACTACATTCAAATTTATTTAATTTCAAAATATAGATACATGTTAGACATGTATGAAAGTCTTTTTTGAAAACAGATAATAAATACAAACTGTTCAATATATCTATTTAAAGTCAGAAAAAATTAAGTAAGCTCTACTTATCAGCATAGAACTGCTCTGATAATCTGTACACGTATACTAACTCTAAAATTTATTGGATATTGCATCTATCATCTGAAATATGATGAATAATGCTGTATCAGTAAATACCTATCAAGTTACAGTATTGCTCAAACCCCATTAAATTGTTAAATTCAGTAAACATATCGTGTATTGCACACATATCTGTATAGTTCATTGTACATCTCATTTATGGAAAGAAAGAATTCAAAATAATGGGAAAAAAAAGGAACTCATGGTTATGCCATTCAATACATGAACACACATGTAAAAGTAATCTACATAAGATACATACTCTAAATGCTCAGACTAATCTCTTAATCTAATGTTAAAGTAGTTTGTGTGCATGTAGATTGCCAAAAAAAAATTCTAACAAACTTTTATCTAGTATGTTAGTTAGGACTAATATATCCATTTTTTAGTAAAATACTGTAGAAAAAAATTCTTTCTGTGAAGACGCGACCTGTTAAGTCATAAGTAGATTTGATTTTGAAAATCATTTAGTAGGCAGGAAAAGTCCATTGAAATCTGACCTTTTTTTAGGAATTTAAAACACTATATAAACTCCTTTTGAAAATCACTAGCAGTTTAAATCTTGATTGTTTAATTTCAATAAGAAGGTTAAGATTGCACAACATAGGTCTAGGCTGTAAGCATGTGACCTGGGAATTAAATTTGGACTTATTCAGCTGTTAGTATCTTTGCTTCTTTTTGCAACACAGAGCTCTGAAGGGTCAAGCTGTGCCTCACCAGTAGAGAATGAGCAAACCTTGCCCATATCACAGCCAACAGAGGACTTGTCTCATCCCCAGTCACTGCCCAAATCACCCCCTGCCGCTGCTTCTAAAATCCCTCGCTTCAACACTGCTGCACCCGCCAGTCGCATCCCTCCGCCTAAGGTAGTCCCTCGAATGACTCCCAGTGCAGACTCCACTCCCGACGCAGATGATGAGGTGACAGAGAAGAGTAACGATGAAGTGCAGGAGAATTTCTCCAATACTGGCACCGCAGAAAGACCCAAGCCCGCACCCAGGCCGAAATCTAAGATCCCTAACCCTTTTCACTCTGCCCGGGATGAAACCAAGGTAGCTCGCTCTACCAATCCATTCTTAAGGTCACCAGATGGGGAAACTGGCTCATTGAATAGTCATTCATTTGGGAAGCAAAAAGCAACAGAACCTGAAATACATTCCAGAACTGCTTCCCCACCTCCACTTCCGAATAAGGTGGACAATGTAGAGAAAGAAGCAGTTGATAAAAACCCCAAAAACCAGGACCTCCAAAGCAAATTGTCCAACAATGAAGTAGCAAAACCCTCCAACATTCCTCGCCTAGGCAGCAGTATCCCTACCCCCTCCAGTAGAAAACCCACTACCCAATCTGCCTCGGTCCTCCAGGGGGGTGGATCCAGCATTCCCTCCCCCTCCTCCGCAGCTCTCCCTGTCCTTAAGTCCACCTCAGCCCTGCCAGTGTCCAGTGGAGCCACCACAGGGTCAGGCATCCCACTGCCCTCCAAAAAGGACCACCAGCACCACCATGCTACCACTTCCTCTGTTGTAAGTCCGTGTATTTTCTCACTCTCTGTAATTGAATGTTGGTCTGAATTAGTTACTGCTGGCTATGCCTGTACTGGAAGGTGGTAGTGAGAGAAACACTACGAAATGCTTTTCTTTCTCTAAAAACAACTTGTTGCACAGACGCTTTACATTTATAGTTCATTCATTATTACTGGTAAAATAAATCTGGAATTAGAAACTTTTAAGGTAAAAACTAAAGAGATTTTGAATATACAGACATGAGATAAAGTGAATTTTATTTGATTGGCTACAATGTTTACATATTTGGCAATTCAAAAAACCCACAAAGCTTTGTAATTGGTATCTGAAATAGATGACAACGGAAACTTAAGACAATACAGAGTTCTTTTTTGGAGTGATAACAAAGTAGTAATAGAATTTTTAAAAATATTTTTCTTGAACTGTTGAATAGCTCCTTGTAGAGAAGAAAAGCATTAACCTCCATACATGTATAGTCACCAGTGATTGTCAGATTGTCAGAAGGCGTAGTTGCCTAGTAGCTGAGTAGAATTTAGTTTGTACCATGTAGGGTATGCTATGGAGTGTGTAGATTTTTAACCTTTTAGATGTGCCGTGAATGTGTTCAAAAGTATACAATTCATATATCTTTATATTTTTGAGAGCATGGAGATATATTTCAAAAACTCTAAATTTGTCCCATTGTGCATTTTGTGTGTATGCAAGCTTTGAGATTCGTTATTTTTTTTTTCTTTGTGGTGGAATTCAGTGATTTGTTTTTATGCATGTTCTTTAACTCTGTGTGTGTGCGCATGATCTATTTTCTGTGAGAATAATTAACTTTCTATTGAATTTTAGGGCTGTAGACATCTTATTTTGATAACTGATATTTTTTAAATGGTAAAGTATCACATGCTGATCATCAGCAATTGACTGATTTGAGGAAAAAAAATATATATGTATCTAGATAGCATCCTTAATCAGTTGTGTATTTATTCATTTGATATACAGCTGGTTTAAGGAGGTATGAAGAGAAAAAAAGGGTGAAATATAATAATCCTTTTATACTTTAATAGAATATATATTGATCTCTCTTTTTTTTTTTGCTATTATATTAGAAAAGTTGGTTTTCCTATGCTGTTTTTGAAACCCAAGCCAGTTTCAGATACGCTTACTGACCTTAGATGAACTCTTCAGTTTATTTTTCGGTTTCACTTTAACACCCGGGAAAAGCACCATTTTTCCATACGCGCGGGGGTAATTTACACAGTTTTAAGCTTACCGCTAACTAGTGTAGATTTCCCCCCACAGGTTAATAACCACTTTTACAGTATACATTACAAAGAAAAAAACAACAGGTTGGTCATGTCAGAAAGCTTATGTGAGACAGGCCTTGGGTTTTTTACAGTGAATTTTCCCCCATTCAGAATTTTACTTCTAGAAACAATATACATATTGTGATCCGGAGTTTACTCATTCAACTAACAACATTGTTTAAATGGAACAAATATTATTAAAACATGTATGGTATATTTAGCAACATGCAGTGGAAATATAGAAGCATGGTTTAAAGGGAAAGCAACAACTAAAAAGCAATAGTTTATTAATTTTTATGCATCTGGATTTGATTGAAAATCACAGTAATAGTCACATGATGCTTGATTATGTATCCCAGTACTTAGTGTTACATGTATGTTTTACTAATGGCATGCGACAGCAATCCATTTATATAGGTCAAATTCTTTGATTTTTATTTACAAAGTCTTTGGCATAGTGATTACATTTAACACAATCTGATTAAAATCAGATCCTCGATCCACTCCTTGTTTTTCTATTGTCCAGAAACAAGGAGCTGATTGGAGATCTGATATTAATTAGATTGACATTTAACAAAAATTATTTTCAAAAATGCAAATTTTCCCCAACATCAAAATTTTCTAACTTGAACACATAGAGACTTTTAATTAGGAGTTTGTCATAGTGCAGTATATCTTTTTAAACGGAAAATAAAACTCAGATTTACCCAGGTAACAGTATTATAGTAACGAATCAGATGTGTTAAAAATACATGTACAAAACACAAACATAATTAATTTTTTTTTGTTGAAGAAAATATCCTTTGACTTAACTTAAGTACAGTAATAATTGTTGGATCTGGGAAATCTCTTTTCTAGGATACCAATACAGCCGGCTCGAAAGGATCCAAAACGAAATCATCTTCAACTAGTCTACCCATTCCCAAGGCTAACGGTAGGGGGACTTCCAGGAATAAGTCGGACTCCTCCCACAGCAGGTCTGCACTGAACGGAAGTGACGAACTCTCACCCTGGATTGTGACCGCCCCCGAGAAACCTCCCAAAATGGAGAAAAAGATCAGTATAATCACAGATATATAGCGAGCGATGGATTTTATCATTCCACTGTTAGTTGGGTTTTTTTTGTGTATAAAATGTGTTTTAAAGACTGGACTCGATCAGAAATGGGATTTATTAATAACCAGATATTCCAGTGCAGATTTTTTTCTGTACTTAAAATGATTGTAATTTCTTATCTTTTTTTTTTTTTACAAAAAACAAAATATTTTTATATATTTTGCATGAACAAATATTAATTCTGGTTTAATGTATGTGTCTTTTGTAAACATTTATTCTTGGCAGAAATGATTTTAAAAGAATGCTATGAGCATATATTTCAATTTTTGCACCTTAATCATGTTTTAATATTTATAATCTCCATGGGTTTATGTTTTAGGAGGTTGGAAATCTTGTACTTTACAACATTAACGCATGCTATTAGTTTGACTCGCACAGGGCATTTGAAGATCATCTCATTTCAGACCTTTTAGCATTCCATTTTCGAAATTCATTTTTGTAAAGCTTTACCCAGCTATTGTAGCATTCCATTACTGATGTTTCAACCCCATTTTGTCTGGCTTTACAGTTTTTCCATCATCATTTCATATCTACTGTGAAATGATATAACCTCTTACTGGATGTCTGCATATCAGAATATGCTGCAGGAACAGGCAATTGCTTTCAATCCAATTCCAGTCCATGATGGACATGTCATCCAACAAAAGAGTAAAAATAAATGTTGGATTTTTTTTTTAACAGCAAGACGTGTTTTGTTTATTGTGCTTGGTTTATTGTTGTTTAAGCTAGAAGCTTATCAAAGACCTGATGTATAATTGGTTAGAAGTGCTTTTTGTGATATTATATGTATTGTGTATGTATCCAAGCCACATTGTTTAAATTTGATGTTAGTATGGGTTTTATTGGCAATTATTTTGTTTTAATTAAAGCACATTGGTAATGTTATGAAAAACTCTTGTGCATGAATACATTAACTACTCCATTTTATACCATTCCATGCTTGATTTATTTTTAAACAAATCTTAACTGATAATTTTAACAACTTTTTAAAAAAAGTTTTAATAATGGCTGTTCAAAACGGTTGTTTTTAAGAAATTTTATTAATATTATTATATTTATTGATTGAATAAGTAATTTCTTGCACTGAATCCCAAAGTGTGTTTTAGGTTGTGTTAATTTGGTTGTTGACATTTTTAGTCCAAATGAATAATTTTAACTAGTGAACTATACTTTTCTTAACCGGTTGTCACATTTTCAGATGTTTGCATTAAATTTACATGTTTATTGTAATTATTGTATGAATTTTCTAATATATTTTTCCGTAATATTTTCCGTATTTGGATATATGAAATTATAAAAGGTTTATGCGGGATATTTTCAGGGCACCTAGGTGGGATTTTCAATAGCAAAAATTACATCTACCAGTTTTGATTAAAATTTTTTTTTTTTTGGGGGGGGGGGGGTAAAAAAACCCTTTTCTTTGTAGACCATTCCAATGTTTCCTGAAAAAGACCATTCCAAGTTCCCATCTTTATATTGTTAATATGTAAATCTGTGATGTAAATTGCACCATTTTTCATTTGAGGATTCTGGAGAAGGAAGAAGCATTGCCATACATTTATTAAGTGTTGAAGTCTAGTCACCAGGCATGTTTAGTCTACTATTAATCGGAACAAAGATAATCAGAGACTCGAGAACAAACCGTGGAATCACAATGTCATTGTTGCATCTGGATCTTTAAAGTTTTGGGTAAATAAAGAAAGAGGTGGTTTGTTAGGTTGATTTGGTTTATAAATATCATCTAGAATCCAGAATTTAAATTAACAGTATATGTATGTATACGTGTAAGATTTTGTTTTATCATCATTCATGATAACTAAGTATTTTATAAAAGAACGTTTAAAATCAGCTGTTGACTCCTTGATAATATTATCATTTAGAAATACACACAGAAATTAACAGATTTCTTTGAGATTGTGGGCTTTCTTTGCAGATCAGTTTGGTATCAGTCATCCTCTGCTAGTAGATGCATCTCATTTTTTAAATGTTAGATTAAATATTGATCATATTTTGAAACACATTCCTGAATTTCTGAATGTTGCCTTTTTACTCCGTTCAGCTAAAATTAGAACAGCGCCAAATCTTCTATTGGGCTCTAATTTTGACGTTTTGAAAGTTTTTATTTGTAGGCGTTGTGATGCTTTGTTTTTATATTCAGAAGACGTGTGCAATAATATGTACATATAGTAATGGTATGTGTTAGCTGCTTTCTCAAAATTGTTTGTTTGTAACCAATTGCATCAAACTCTGCTACAATTAAAGAGCAGAATTTACTTTTTATTTTGTTTTTAGCTTGCACGCATTTAGATACATTATTAAACCATATACTTTTCATATGATCTTGCAAGATCTCCAACTCTTGGATACTAGGAAGAGAAATAAAAATTTTACAGATTTTTTTTTTACGATCCTAGAAAAATAAAGACTTCGATCTGTTTTCATTGCCCCTATTACAAGTGTCTCTTGTATATAATTTCAATTTTTAACACAAATTGAATATACAGTGAAACCGTTCTTAAAAGATATATTGAAATATTTTCATTGCATTATTTAGATTTTTTAAAATCATATCTTTGCGGTTTTAAGTAAAATTTTTGACAATTTATGTGTAATATATCTATTTAAGACAGGTTTCACTAGTTTCTTCATTCCAGTGAATAAGTTAACCATTAATTGCTTAAAAACTGTAGATTAATATTCATGTATACACATACTTACCGAGTTGTATGTTCATTGACCAAGCCTGCCCCATTCCTGTACAGTATCCTCTCTATAATTGTGTACAGATAATGTAAGAGATGTAGACCTTTATGTTAATCTGTGGACTTAAGTTTCATTGTATTAATTTTGTTTTCTGATCAATGTCGATGATTTGTTAATATTATGTTATAAAATATACGTCACAATAGATGGGTTTTCTGTTTTTTCCTTTTTCTAAAGATACCGTATAACCGGTAATTTTCGCGATCTCGTACAAATCGCAAAAGATTGAATACACAAAAATATAGCCTGTGTTATTTTCTATAAGAAATTTTTAAAATCGCAAAAATTGACTGACGCAAATTAAAAATGCTACATAATTTCCCCATTTTCGCAAATTTTGTGACACGCAAAAAAAACCCTGGATAATTTATACGGTAGGTTTTTTTTTTTACTACGATGAAGCTTTCTTTTGAATTTTAGTGGCATTACTCTATCAAATGCACATGTACCAATGGTCGTCATACGGTGGCGTGTATTTCATTTAATCACCATCAAATCTCCGTAAAATCAAATTTTTTTTATATTGACAATGTATAGATTGACAAGTTGTCATTGAAACTACGAAATATGGGGAAAAATTGGTATTGTTTAATGCTGTATACATGTATTAATATTCAAATTATACAGATACAAAGGTTGGCAAGTTAATATATAAAGAACTAGATGATATCCCGCGCAAGCGCGGAAATTAACAATTATTCACATTAGTATAATACAATGCTTAATTAATATGTTGAACCAGGTTTTTTGTTCATTTTTCTATGTACTGTGTCCGAATTTTTTCTTAATTGCTTTTCTTAAAATATTTTATAAAATTGAAATAAAAAAGCAAGTGCGTGGCTGGAAATTTAGAGGAGAGGACAGGGATGAAAATCTAAACTGAAATGGAGTATATACACATGAACATGTACATGGCCTTAATTTTTTTTGTTGCAGCTGACTGGAAAAAATTAGACTATTATCTTATTTCAAACCAGAGTGCGTGGTATTTCTTTTGAGAACTTTGTTCTCTATGACAAATTTCACTTATTATTGCCCAAAATAAGAATTTTAGATAAAACACTGTCAACAAATTAATTTGTAAGGATTATTACTAATCTGTCGTGGTATAAAAAATGTATATCTTATTTAAAAACGTGTACGCACTTTTCGCCATAGTGTTAATTAGTCAACACTATTTTTTTGGCATCCCGTTCTGTAAAGTTCTTTCCATTAAAAATTAAATCGCGTCTATTGGCCCATTTTATTTATTAACTCTTTTGTATTAACCAGATGTCCGATCCAAGGTATCTGACGCAAAGCATGGTGACACATCCTACATTCTCCACCATGACGTTAATTAGTCAAACCGCGTTCTTGTTACCCCGTTCTGGAAAGTTCTATTCATCAAAACAAAACTCGCGCATTCAAGAAACGAATTGGTTCATTTTATTTATTCAACATTTGTCAAATCTCAATTCTTATGTATACCCGAAATAGGTTAACAGGATATATATTCACTCTTTACATAATCATTCAATATCATTTCATTGTAAGTATATTTTTTTATGCAAACTCCCACTGACTTGGATCCGCCAAAGCGTGTCCACCACCTTACTCACATATTTGCTATTTCGGGCTGGTTTATCGAAAACGAAAGTAGGTTTTTAATTTATCTTACAATAATTACTTATCAGGTAAAATTCAGTTATAGCTTACGGACACCAACTCACACGTGTTGAAATGCCAAATGTGTGAGCAGTTACTCGGGTGCAGGCATTTCGAAGTTTATTGGCAAAATGTCTTAATTTATAAGTATAGATGTTACTTTAGTTTAAACGTTATGATTGACTATTTAATTTTAAATATTCAAAGCACATTAAAACTAATATGGAAAATTGTATATCCATTCCGACTTTCTCAAAACATACATATCACATCTGAAAACTGACAGCCGTTACAATGGTAACAAGGTTTTGGAGAAATATTAATAGGGAAATTTGGAATATTGATTTTCAATTTGATCGGTTTATGTTATAACATAAACAGACTTTCCTGTCTACATTCAGTCGTCTAAATGGTAGATTTTCCATGGTACAAATTATATCCATCAATGTTAACATTTTCATGTAGAAGCAACAACACGAAAATTGAATTTTGTTATCATAATTTTCACGTTCGTATTCTGAACATTGCTTTTATTTCTTTGTTCAAATCCTTGATCTGTGTGCAGTAAATCACGGGGTTAATGGCGGAGTGAAAAGCAGAAAATCCGACGAGTATACACATATCCAAGCGAGACGACACACCCTTCAATCCAAGCACGACAGCTGGAAGAACTGAAATCATGAACGTTATCAGAATGAGACTCACTACCTTCATTGATTTCATCATTCGTTTTCTCATCCGGGTATGTTGACGCTCGTTTTCATCGATGTGTTCCATGTTGGAGGTCGTCTTAGTTTGTATTTTGTAAATCTTCCACAGAGTGAGAAAGTACAGGACGAACGTCAGAGTGAGAGTTAGGGCTTGAAATGAACCGTACATAACTGCATACACGATGTTGCCAAATATAGAGTTTATATCACATCCTTGAACAACAAATGTCAAGATGGAGGAATTCAGAAAAAAGCTCACCATCCACACCACACAGAAAACTATGTATTTCCTTCTCCCATTCCAAAGAATAAGATGCAACTTGCTTTCAGTGACGACCAAGTAGCGATTCAAACTGATAGAAAATGTCTGTAATAAAGACAACTGATAAGTCGCAGAACTTATACGATAGTACACTCCACACACTAAGTTAATCTTATTATTACTCGAGTCGTTGTTGGGCGCGATCATATTTCCATACAATAGGAGGTTGAGTCCAACAATGAAATCACAAACCGATAACGATATAACCAGATTATAATGTGTGTTCTCTCGGAGGCTTTTATTCCGAATGGATGCTAAAATAACTACAAGGTTCTCCAAAACAATCACAATTCCCAAGATGGTCAAGACGATTTGTTCTACAACTGCCATTTCCATTTCTCAAATGTTATAATATTGTCATTTCAAGACGCGATGTTATGGTTTCCATGGATCGCCTATATTTTATCTAAAAAAAATTCTTTTAATATTGAATTAAAATTCAATTTATTTACTGATTAATCTTTAATTCAAATGATTTAATTTATTTACTGAATAATCTTTAATTAAAATGATTTCATTTCGAGATGTTGAAAGGTTTTACCTTTGTGTGATGTCTCGTACCTTAATTATGTATAATTATCAGGTACTCACAGTATATGATGATCCGCTCCTTTAAAAAGTGTCCTTTCAAAATGTCCCGACCAGAGAAACATAGCAAAAAAATATATAGCCGTTTTGTTTTGTTACACATCCTCTAATTTCAATATATTCTGTAAAACACACGATGAATGGAGAAGAATTTCATAAATGAAATCAGCGTGATGTCTGAAAGGAAAAAAAAAATCCAAGTGGCTTCTGGATTTTATCCCAATCTGCATGCTTAAGTTAATCTTTATTGACATGTTTCTCAATAAACTATTGCTAAGTCAAATTGAAAAAAAGCCCCCAAAAATATCAGAGTAATACATTTAATAAGAAAAGTGTAACACTATTTATAAACCATCATATCTTTTGTCTTTTTATATGAAAATAACATTATCGTGAAAAAAAAATTCGACATGAAAATGCAGCTCATTGCTTTAAGCTTGGGTTTATTGGTTAGTTAATGAAACCTAATACTCTGTATTCAATTTAGTAAGTAATTTGAGATAAAATAAATTTAAATTTGTGTCCATATTTGAATGGATTAAAATTGGTATGCAAAGTCGTTTTCACCAGGGAATGACCTGTGGTAAAACATGGATAGAGTAATTGAACATTGATGTTTTTTTAATAATGCGACGGAAGAAGCTGGTTGGGATTTTTACTGAAGCTTAAAATCAATCAAGATTAAGACAAATCCCGGAAGCTGAAAGGAAAAAAGTTTCTTTACATATTTTTTGCGTTAAGTATTTGATCTGTCAAATCAGCATAAATAATTCTATTGAAATTTAAGGCAATAAAAAAACACAGGATGAAATAATGCGAATTCCTTGCATTATTGTAGCGTTAAAGAAATCATGGAACAATAAAAACAAAAAGTTTGATATGATAATTTTAAAATTTCACGTGTCTTCTAGTTTATCCATACGGCGAGGAATGATATAAGGAAAAGGGCCTTTTTAAAACTCTGTATAACCTATGTAATTTATAATTACTGTGAAATCTATTCTGACAACAATAAAAAGGTAAAAAAAAAAAAAAAAAAAAACCCCGGAACATCGAATTCTAAAAACAGTACAGTGGGGGTCCCAACATGAAACTGATAGAACAGAGCTGTTTAAACATTCTGGGATTTTTGGTTACCTTGGAGAACTTTGTTGTTGTCTTGGCGGCCATTCGAACTAAAAGTCTCCTAGAAAACACACATTACAATCTTGTCATTTCGCTTTCAGTCTGTGATTTTATATTAGGAATCGACGTCATCCTGTATGGAAATGTGATTGTGCCGAATAACGACGCAAACAACGAAGACATTTATACAGTATGTGCTGTTTACTTTTACGTGAACTCTGCAACCTATCACATGACCCTATCACATGACATTGGTGCAAACCTTTTTCACCAGCTTAAATCGTTACCTAGTTGTCACTGAAAGTAAGCTGAATGATCTTCTTTGGAATGGAAAAAGGAAATACATTGTCTTCTGTGTAGTGTGGGTGGTCCTCTTTATTTTAAATTCATCCATATTGTCTTTCGTACTTCATGGCTGCAATATAAACTCTATACTTGGCAACGCAATATATGCAGTTATGTTTGGTTCAGTTCAAGCCTTAACTCTAAGTCTGACGACTATCCTTTACGCTGTAACTTTGTGGAAGATATACAAGGTACACAAAAAGACGGGCTGCAACATGGAGGAGACAGATGACAATACACGAAAACATATTCGCATGAAAAAAAGAATGGTGAAATCTATGAAGGTGGTTAGCTTCATTCTTATCACGCTGATGATTTCCATTATACCCTCAGTCGTAATAGGATTAAAAGGGGTAACATCTCGCTTAGATATTTTATTAATAATCTGCTTTTCTGTGTCAAACTCCGTCATCAACCCCATCATATACTGTGCACAGATCGACGATTTAAAGAAAGAAATTAAAACAATGTTCAGAATACAAACTTAAACATTATGACTTAATCATGCACGTATCATTTGTTTTGTTTTTTTTTTGTATAAAGTTTTGGTAAATAAAAATAAAGTTTTTTAGTACGTAATTTCTTATGACAGTGATATTATTTTATTTTAAACTGTACTTAAGATTATTTTTTGCTGTCTTTCGAGGATGTTCACAAATTCCGGAAACAAAAGAGGTTTGCGTTGATTTTCAGAAGTCAAGCTAAATTGATTGATTTTTTGTGCGTGATGAATTTATATTGATAGAAATTTCATGAAGCAAAAGATTACTATAAGATAATTCTATATTACATTGCAATGTTGTTTGAACCCTTCGAGGAAAGGCGAAGCACACAGTCCAGTGATAATTTTTTTTTAGAAATATGAGGTGAGTACATACAGTATCTGAATATAATATATTTAATGTAGCAAATTTCCATTCATTACTTTCTATTTTAGTTTAATTCTTTTAGTGTGTGTATATCTGTTTGTCCGTCAAAATTCAGGAGTTCTGAAAACATAGTATTTAGAATTTTTTCCTTAAGGAAGGAGTCTTCTCGTTATCAGACATCCTTCTTATATTAAGAAATTCATAACATTTTGACACAGTCAAACAGATCATATAAACAAATGATTCTATCAGTTTAATCAAATTTGATGCCTTCTTGTTTTTGCGTTAAGGTCAGGTAAAGGTCATTATCTTTTTCCTTAACTTAAAGGATGATAAAAATAAATGTAGTTATCTGCCGTTATGTAGACATCGGTAAAAGATATGAAGTTTCTATTCGTCATCGAAATGATAGAATATCAGAATGTCTATTAGCTTATACTACTAAATTGGAGTTACTATTTAAACTAAAATTGATATTGCTTAGCCCGAATTTCCTCTAATTTTCTTAAATTTTGAATATATTTAATTATTCTTTTATGCTTCCAATATTAAAATATTTTTGATTTTTACATATTATGAAGAACTTACATAAAGATATGAATTGACTGAAAAGCTAATATATTGACCATTTAATAAGAGAGAAAATCCGACTTTAGAGTTTTTTTCACACAAATCTATTTTTGGAATGAGCCCATAAAAAGCTAATGAAAATGTAAATTGATAGGCAAATCATATTTTAAAAACATATTCTGAAATCCAAGTACCTTATCATTAGTTAACATTACCTGAAAAAATCCGACATTATTGTAATTGTTTTAAATATGCTAAATAGACTCATGAATCTACAGCAATTCTGAATTGCAAAAACATGTGATATTTTTCTACGCCAATGTTCTGCCAAAAATATAGCCCTTGTTACATTCTAAACTTTGATTACTATGATTACTTTGATTACTATTTCTATGCCAAGTTGCATGATTGTAAAAAAGAAAGAAAGAAAATATGATATTTTAATTTCCTTTCATCTTGATTTAAAGACGGCGGACCCGATTTACTTCTACAATAGTTATTTTTATAAAAATTTATACGGGTTAGAGTTACTAAAGATAAATCAAAATCAATAAAAAACAACATGAAATTTGAATTAGATTTTTTGTAGAGACCATAACAAAATTTTGTGTATTACTTTTCTTTTTCAATTGAACATAATGGGGAAAAGCGTTCTTGTAAGAGACAAAAAAAAAAAAAAAAAAAAAAATCTGCAATAGATGTGAAATATGATACTTATATGATGATTTGAATTAATATCATTTTAAAAAAGACCATGTCTATGGGGGCACATGTCAAAGTGCGATGTGACGTTATTTTTCTTCAACTGTTCATGAAAAGTACTGCACAAACTCCAAGAAAAAGGCTTTGTACATCATTTCGAAGTTGATTTATGAAAGCAAAGAACTATAAGAGTTTGCTATACATATTTTGAAATAAAATATTTTAACACTTAAGCACAGGGACGGTTTTACTATATTTTTTCGATACGAGTATTGATGCGGAGTTGAATGTATATGATTTGTTCACTGGCTTAAACTCTCCTAACAAAATTTGTGCATGTTATATAATGTTGAAAAGCGTATTTCAGCATGTATAATAATAGCAAGGTCGCCCACTACTTGCAATATCAAGGTGTATATTGATGACGTTGAACAGCTATATATTGCGTCATAAGTAATTTTTCATTGAGTTTTAGTGATTGTGACGTAATATTGAGAATTCGATGTACGTAACAATTACTCCTTTTTAGGTGCGCAATATATATGCGCAAAGCGAATTAGGTCCGTCGTCCTAATGGCCATTTAATCAAATTTACTTTTGACAAGTCGAAAACCAGAAAAGACTCCTTCCTAAATGTTACTCAATACTCGTAAAATTCTCTGATAAAAGTTGAAAAGCAGAACTGATTTAAACTTAAAAAGACTTAAATTTCATCAATAATTAAATAAAATGTACATGTCATCACAGTTTTTAAGATGTCAGATAAACATGAACTGAAACACATTTTTGCATTAGAAAATCGTTCTTTCTTGTTTAAATGTTAACTCGAAGGAGGCAGAAATTATCCAGATTAATTTATTGTCAATTCAAATGTGTCAGTAAGCTAAAATTCGAACATCTGTTAAATTTAAGGAGATTGAATTACCAAAAAATCAAAAATCATGTTTCTAAAATTTTAAAGTATAAATTGTTAAGCTATAAACTATAAATTAAGAAATAAAAAAATCCATATAAACTACCTTTTAAATTCGGGTATTTTTTCCATATTTCTTACATGTATATGGAGCTCTTCTTTAAAGGAGATCAATGCAGTTTAAAATTTATAACGACCATCGAGCCCTTTTTATCGTTGACAAACGTACAACTGAGAGAAAAATCAGGAAAAGAGTTATTTCCCCTTGGAATATATTTAAATATTTGAAATTTAGGAAATAGTTAAGCTTCGAAAATATCTTAAACTTAACAATAATTCTAATAACCTCCGTTTGGTAATATTTACATAAGATACAAAAACTATCCAGATTAATTTATTGTCAATTCAAATGTGTCAGTAAGCTAAAATTCGAACATCTGTTAAATTTAAGGAGATTGAATTACCAAAAAATCAAAAATCATGTTTCTAAAATTTTAAAGTATAAATTGTTAAGCTATAAACTATAAATTAAGAAATAAAAAAATCCATATAAACTACCTTTTAAATTCGGGTATTTTTTCCATATTTCTTACATGTATATGGAGCTCTTCTTTAAAGGAGATCAATGCAGTTTAAAATTTATAACGACCATCGAGCCCTTTTTATCGTTGACAAACGTACAACTGAGAGAAAAATCAGGAAAAGAGTTATTTCCCCTTGGAATATATTTAAATATTTGAAATTTAGGAAATAGTTAAGCTTCGAAAATATCTTAAACTTAACAATAATTCTAATAACCTCCGTTTGGTAATATTTACATAAGATACAAAAACTATCTAGCACAAATTTTAAAGAATTAAAAGTTTTACAAAAAAAGTATGTCATCATAGGAGATCAAGAGTCTACTTTAAATAAGCCCCCTTTCCTTTCGTCTATTAAATTTAAAATTTGAAAGGAAAAAACCCTACTATTTTTCAAAAGGTAGCCAATTATTTGGTAAAACAAACATAATGTAGTTGAAGTGTTTTTCATAAAATGGTTTTAGTGTTTATGGGTAGATGTTTAATGCGGATTTGAGAAAAAATCATAGTTCATTACTTTTTTATCTGATTCTGATCTGATCTAAATAGCGAACTTAATAAAGTCGCGTTAATATGAGAGAAATAATTACAATACTGCTAACTATTACACTGGGGATCACATACATGTATTACCTATTGAAAAGCATTATACTTAGAAACGATCATGCAAATTTAGGGTTTTTTTTTATTACTGATTACATTTGCTTTATTTGCTAATTTAAAAAAAAATTAACAAGAGCAAATAATAAATGCTGTTCAACTAATTGGGTAACCTTGAAATATTTTAAAATTTGCTTTTTGTAGTTTTTTTTTCGGTGAAAACAATTTGTGTATATTAAAAATTTGTATACTAATTTATTTCTCCTAATTTAGGTTTTGTGAAAACATTTTACATCAATTCGATGCTTCCTGAAAAGAAAAGATTTCAAAGCAACAAAAGAAAACATTACATATTTAAATGAATGTCGCATGTGAAAATGATACAACAGATAGTTCTAACCACCTTCGGAGTTCTGGTTACCCTGGAGAACCTCATAGTTGTTTTGGCAGCTTTTCGAAATAAATTTCTCCGAGAGAACACGCATTGCAATCTGGTAGTCTCATTGTCCGTCTATGATTTTGTCGTGGGACTTACTATTATTTTGTATGGAAATATGATAATGCCTAATTACGACTCTAATGACGAGAACCTATATAAAGTGTGTGCTGTTTACTTTTGCGTGACGTCATGGGTCTATCTTACATCATTAGTGCAGACATTTTTCATCAGTCTTAATCGTTACCTAGTGATCACCGAAAGCAAGCTGAATGCCATTCTATGGAATGGAAAACGAAAATACATAATTTTCTGTGTAACGGGGATGGCGATCTTTATTTTGAATACACCCATCTTGACTTCTATTATGCAAGGTTGTGATATGGACTCTATCCTTGGCAACGCCGTGTATGCAGTCATGTTCGGTTCATTTCAAGCCCTAACTCTCTGTCTGACGTTCGTCTTTTACTTTCTCACATTATGGAAAATATATAAGTTACACCAAAAGACAGACTGTAATCAAGAACACATTGATAACAATAGGCGACGAATAAATCGGATGAGAAAACGAATGGTTAAATCTATGAAGGTTGTCAGTCTCATTCTTATCACTTTTATGATAGCAATGGTACCTGCCATAGTGATTGGATTAAAAGGAGTCACATCTCGCTTGGATATATTTATTCTAGTCTGCTTTTCTGTTTCGAACTCCGGTCTGAACCCGATTATATACTGTACACAGATCGATTATCTGAAAAAAGAAATAAAAACAATGTTTAGAATCGGAACATAACATTTTAATTATATTTCAATATCATATATCGAAATCTTCAATTTTTTCAATCTTCTCATTTCATCATTATATTCAATGACAAGTTGATAAAAGACTCCTACGTTTATATCTATGTTTGAAAACATTTGGGTTTTGTTTTTGCTCTTTTTTAAACGTCAAAATTAAAATTGACATCTTTGTAAAGCGGACAAAATGTTGCAATTTTTAGAAGAGTTGTTTATCATTAATAAGCTTAGATTAAGATTACATCCATCATCGTTTGAAACGTTGTTAAATATTACAATGTCAAATGTATTTTTTAAAATACAGTTTTATTAACTCATGTTTGATGTTCACGCCTTAGCCGTTGTCTGTATAGCGGTAGTTCACGTAGTCAATGTATAAGATAAGCTAGGTGGTAAGATCATTTGCCTCTTTAACTATTTTGATGCGGCAATTTTAAGGCTGAACACGACTCATAAATAGGCACCACCACACAGGTGCCTATATAAATGCTACGATTTTGTTAAACCCTTAAAACTTCTGGCCGACTTATAATATTACCTAGTACGTTGTCGTGAATTTTGTGAGTTAATTTTTGTTTTATTCATATTCGGTTTGTGAATAATGCATTGATCTCTGTATTTGATGCTACTCTCCTCCTGACTTGGAAAAAGTGCGGAAAATTTCTCGTCCACACAGGTGAAACCTCTACAGCATAATACGTTGAACTGTTTAGAGCTCTGCAGCATACATGTAAATAGGTGTTGTAGAGATGATAGAGAAATATGTAGAACAATGTATTTTACAATTCATGTTCAGCTTTCATATTGTGCATCTTTTTAAACTGTATATATATATATATATATATATATATATATATATATATATATATATATAGAGAGAGAGAGAGAGAGAGAGAGAGAGAGAGAGAGAGAGAGAGAGAGAGAGAGAGAGAGAGAGAGAGAGAGAGAGAGATGGCATTAGTATTTCTATTCAACATTTATCTAGATGTATATGAAATCAGCCGGTCAACGAGTTTTATTTATAGCATCACAAATAGTTCCCGAAAACGCTTCATGTTTCCTGTTGGACATTCCTGATGTTAAGAAATCATTGGAGCCAGCTCAATTAACAATCATTAATAATCAATAGCATTAACTAGTTGTAAGCTGTTGTTGTATTTCATTATGTGGAATGTTGTTCACTTGAAGTGAAATAAATATCGACCGAACAAGTATTGCACTATATATAACGCATGTTAAGATGATATATCATTTAGAACTTCAACGACAAATGGGGATTGCATACTTGTGCTATGTATAGACGAAACACTAGCTAATGATTACTCGTACCATTTCGTAACTGTTGATTGCGCTAAACTTTGAATACGTAAACATTTGAAAGCATATAATATCGATTTGCATGGCACAACTATGACGTCCATGGAGCCAATGCTTACCTGAATAACACTTCTCAGGTTAGGTCTTATATCCATTTCCAAATTGTCCTCTGTTGTAAAATATGTGATCTGAAGAAGAGAAGGCACAATAAAAAAAAGGAAGATACATTATATATATGCTCATGAGGATGCCGATTTGATATCATATTGTAGAATTGTAGTTCCTGGGAGTTGTTTTTAATAATCTTCCTCTAGATATTCATTAAATCATTGCATCCTGTCCAAGTACCAGCCATTTGTTAGAAAGTCCTGGTTAGAAATCTTTAAAGTCCATATGATGCTTGTTTAACGACTTCGTTTCCAAAAACATAGAAATTATTTTCCAAATCAAATATACCTAGTATTTGATATTATATGCTTTTAAAATGTGTTAACCTTTAAAACATAAAAGAAAAAGCAAAGCAGAAAACAAAAACAAAAGCAACAACCAAACATAAGTTCAATTTTGCATTCTGTGAAACGCTACTTTATGGCCAACAATGATCTCTCTTGTGTATTCAACCAAAGCACTACATAAAGAAAACACTAGTTAACTATTCAAAACGAGGCATTGGAAAAAAGAGAGAAATAAGTAATGAAGAAAATACCAAAGGAAATAAAATAAAGGAATTTCATATAAAAGATCCAATGCACGGAGTATCAACTATTCAGAACGAACTGGCCAATTTCTTATTTCAAATAGATTGAGAGGACCGTCGCATGGAGGAAGTAACAAATTACGGTACATATCAAATGGAAACATGGTACTAAAGTATGGCTGGGAAATGTTAAATATCAATCAAACGATACAATATACATCCTTTTTTGAATTTTAAGAAAATCAGTAAAAGATGGAAAAAAGTACTAATTGAAATGAACAACACACCTAATTTGACTTGAAAACAGTGTTAAAGCTACAATGAACAAATTGCTGAGCTCAATCTAAGATAAAAACAAAAGGCACCATTATTGTCAGCGGAATGGAAGAAAAGGCATTAAAGATTCATGAGATAGAAAATCTTGCAAAAGATATAGATAAGATATATTGAATATTTTTCTGTATTTGTTACTCAATACTTTTCGCATCAACGTTTATTAGTTATTTAAACATACGATTAAAATTATGCAATAATTTTTGCAATAATGCAACAATAATTATGCAATAATACTTATGCAAAATATACTATATTTTTCAGACTTTGGTTGTAAAAACAAAACGACATATTAACGGTGAAGTGAAATAAGTGATAATGTTTTCTCAATATTTTCAAACAGTTTAAATAATTGTTCTGAATATTGAATGTTTTCTATAAGTGAAAACTTTACAACTATTTTTATTCTTGCCCATTTAATAATTTCTTGTTACTTTAAAGCAGACAGATTTGTTTATCTGTTCGTTATTTTTTTATGCTTTTAAAGAGTTTTTGATTTAAAGAAAAAGAAAACACGAACAACTGTGAGTGTTTGTATTTTTTTTGTAGGCGAGCTTACTTCTTTCTTAAAAACTTGATGGAACACATTTTAAAATATATATGCATATTAATATCAATTGAATATCTATACTACTATATTAAAATAATAGACTCGAATTTTTGGGCTTTAATACCGAGAAATCGGAAGAGTACTGTCTTTTGTTTTATATATTTTAAACATCATTGGATCTTGAAGATTACCAATTTGTTTTTATTTGTTCTTAATCAAGCTTCGCTAATTAATAATCAACGAAAATTCATTTAAAAAATCATCTGGATTTTTTGGATTTTACAATCTTGCGCATGCGCATTACATTCACGCTAAATCACGGTAGGCTCTTTATTTTATGTTTCCACAATATCACATTTGCATGGATAAACTCGGGAACGATAATACAATTACGTGTAAATTTTCATTGAAAATTTGCTATATTCTGTTCAAAGAAAATACGGGAGATAACTCTAACTCAGTGCATTTCATATGAAAAATACCGAGAGTTCCGAATGTCAACATGGTGTGTAAATTTGAAGCGAGTAAAAAACGTCAGTGAAAAAGTGTTGAATTCTTCATTAATATGAATTAAATTTTTAGATGAAAGGTATTACAGTCTCAAAATGGTTTGTTATGAATAATTTGACTGTTATTTTCAATGCAGCGTCTCCAAAATCGTTTCGGAGCGATTAAATATATTCTGCAATTTGTTTGCTACTTTACGGTACATATGTAAGGCATTTTAACTGTGGTGAAGGCCTGTCCCGAGACACAGTTAGATTATCTAACTAAGCAGAGTTTAGTGAAATTAATAGCATTATTGTAGGCTTAAAGCTTGGTTATGTAAATGTCAACAATGCGGTGTGTCGATGTATCTATTTCGTAAATGTCCGATATCATATGTCAAAGTCTAGTTTAGATGAAAATATAAAAAATAAAATAAAAAATCAATCAAATTAAAATGATTTACATTAATAAAATATGTGAGTGTATTTAGTCGGGGGGGGAGGGGGGGGGAGCTCAATTACAGCCAAGTGGGGAAAAATAACAATGAAAAGAAATAAGCCGTATATGCTGTCTCATGAGTGCGTAAACATTTTAGTGGTAATTAAAAATATTATATCACAAAACGTCTTGGGAACTTTGTGTGGAAAAACTCTTATGTATAAATCCTTAATGACCAATTTCATACTTTATCTTTAAAAAGAATATGACATTGTTTCCTTAAACTTCTTAAACATAGCAAAACTGTATGTTCAAAATTGAAGAAAGTTTTCAAAAGATGTTATTACACCAATGCTATACAAACAAAATACAAGTAGAACTTTATATTTAGGTTTTTACTTATAAAACTAATAATCTATTTATTTCAGGGTTAAGTAATTTATCATTTATCATACAAAAGCACCATTTAAAGGGGCATGGTCACGATTTTGGTCAAAAATTATTTTCCCGATTTTTATGTTTACAGTGCTTCAGTAAGACATTTTAAATAGGCTACCAAACTTTAACTGTCATTCGTTGAGTTATAAGCGAGTTACAGGGCTTACAATTTTTTGCTATGTAAACAAAGCTTTTGTTTACATTTTGAACGTTGAAGTGAAATCTCCAGTTTTAGACCGAAATTGAATGTGGTATATGTTAGGATCTGTTTATCCATGCTTAAAATGAATAATAAGATAGAAAATTCAGCTTCAAAAAGAATTTTTACCGGTATATTGAACTAATGTAAACAAAAACAGGGCACGAGCCTTGTTTACATGACAGAGAATTGTGACCCCCGTATCTTGCTTATAACTTCACTACTGGCTCTCAAATTTTATTTGGTCGTTGAAAATGCATTCCTAAAGCATTGTCAATAATAAAAACAGTAAAATAGAAATTGACCAAAATCGTGACCATGCCCCTTTAAAGATGTAACATTAACATTGATTATCATTATATCTAAAAAAAAGCCCAAAGGGATTCGTTAAGTATTTAAAATTTGTAAAACTGGAATAAATCATTAAAACAAAATTGTAAAACTTCTTTTAAATGTCATGCTTGAGATAAAAATAATGGATCCAGTTTATTCATTTTTCAGTCATTTTAGCTATGTGTTTAGTATTAGGTTCTTTATGTGCATTTAGTTTTCTCTACCTATTGGCGTCAGAAAAAAAAATAAAAAAAGTCAAACATGCCTGTCCATTTCACGTCCAATTTGGATCCACATTGTTAAAATACAAGTCATTTTTATTTGAATCTTTATTTTATATCAGATGTACCAACATTTCCTAACGACCTTAATTTTTATTTTTTTGGGGGGGGGGGGGGTGTCACGTTTTCAATAATGTAATTGTTACGTTTCGTTTGATTCACTTCTTGAAAACGCACGCAAAAGTCAATAAGTCATAATTATGGTTTTACAACCAACATCAAAGAATTATTATATCAAAAGCATATTATTGTAAAGAAATGAAATTACAGGTATATAAAAATAATGTACAGGTAATATTAAATTGATCTTTTTCTTCTGTAAAAGTTTATAATAACATTATGCAGCACCCGCAGAATTCTTATAGCTTAATCGCGATAAAAATGTTTATGTTCTTATTCACCAGTTCAACCGAACATAAATTATTTATAAAATAAAACACAAACACATAATTTATAGGATGAGCTCGCATGCGCGAATGCAACAGACTTTAATAATCATATGTATATACATGTATATAGTACAAAGTACATGGCTCGCAGTCTCTTTACTTTCATAAACATGTACAAGCATACTCATTCTACGAAAGAAGAAACAATCATGTAAAAAACTAATCTGACAGAAATTCAATGTTATCGTTTGGGAGGGGTGGGTGGGGATAGTCTGTTGCAAAGTGGCATCGAACTTCGAATAACTTAAAAAAACCCGAATTCTACTTTATATGTGTACAAGTCATGCGTAGCACGGATTAAATCACCCTATTCACCGTAAACACCCGTGAACATCCAATCGATATGTAATATCGACACGCCCACTTAATTCAAAACAAACACACGTGTTTTCTGTAACTTTTATAAATATATTTATGTTCTTATTCACCAGTTCAACCGAACATAAATTATTTATAAAATAAAACACAAACACATAATTTATAGGATGAGCTCGCATGCGCGAATGCAACAGACTTCGACAATAAAGAAAGCAATGATGATCAGTGACAAAAACAACCCACCCCTATATCCCAATATGTTTAGTTACAATTAAATGTTGCTCTAAATTTTCTTTAACATAGCCATCTTTAGCTGATTCTGAACGCCAGCGACCGTGTTTTTTGAACAGCCTATCACAAATACCAGCATTTGCCGCTGCAGTAGCGCCACCAGCTCTGAGACTATGTAATCCGAACTGACGTTTATCCAGTCCAATAGATTCAAGTGTAGATAAAAGAATTTCTCTAGCTCTTGTATAAGACAAACTTTTGTGACCCTTCAGAATATATGATTGAGAGCTTTTACAAAAAGAAATAGATCTGAATATGAACTCATCTGAACATGCACTAATTTTAGCTTTTTCCAAATACCTCTTAGTGATCATTATGGGACATGTAATCTGACCAGTACCAGAAATGTAAACAGTACTATCTTTCTTGTATCGATCAGTTTTACTTTTTTGAACATAAAGAGTTAAATAATCATCAAAAATTTGAATGTCAGACCTTCTAAGATTTACAAGCTCTGAAAACCTTAAAAATCCGGAAAAACTAAGAACGCACATACAAGCAATTCTAAGATCAAGTAAATTACAGCTGTTGTTACCATACAATATACAAATATTTTTAAGAATGTCTGGAGAAATAGGTTCCTTTTTGTTTCTCCCTCGGTGTCCAATAGATCTGTGGCATCCTTCCCTTGTTGAAATTGGAAGGAATGAAGTACAAGGATCGGGAAATCCACACAATTTATGTGTCCAACTTATAGCATAAAAAGCTTCATCTATTGTAGCTACTGAGTTACAATTATCGCTGAGATGAATCAAATATAAGGAAACGTTATAGTCTGAGGCTGGTAGTGAAGAGATGTTATAACGTGAACACCACTTACAGAATCTATTGAATGCTCCGCTGTACTTCGTGCGTGTATTCTCAGCTTTTGACTTTAAACAAATTTCCGGAAGCCTGTTAGCCAATGTCTCTAATGAAGGTTCTGCGCACATCCAGGAATATGTCCATTTCCCTTGTTTAAAGATATCTGAAAAACTTGAAGATAAAACCAATCAAATAAGATAACTTCAATTATAACCGTAGGGTCTCTATATCCCATTTTTCATTTAAATCACTGAATAAATTAAATCGTTCTAATCCGCTTTTAACTGTTTACATAGTTTTACGTAACATCTATAATAACGATGTAATCAGATATATATAATGATCAAACGTAAAAACTTAACTTCCTTCATAATTTTACGTCGTCTTGCCTACTCCGACAAATATAAATACAACACTTGTAAGGCCAATGCCTTAAACATAACATATCGGACCGTACCGACATCATCTAGACAATAACATATCTTAAATAGTCCATCTGTACATAAACAAAAACAGACCGTGCCAGCTTTATCAAGAATATAAATAATCTTGAAAGGGCCATGTCTGAATACATAGTAGACCATGCCGTCTTCATCAAGATACACGTCTTGAAAAGGCCATGTATAAATACAAAAATACTAGACCATGCCAGCTTCATCAAGACACAAATCTTGAAAGGGCCATGTCAGCAATCACATCGATAAATTAATACAGTTTCTACACAGCATCAAATGTAAAACAATCATGATAGACCGCGCCAGCTTCATCAAGATAAACATCTTGAAAGGGCCTCGTCTACAACTGCTCAGCGCAAAGCCTTATTGCCAAAACTTTAGAATTGAAATGCTCTGAACCGAATAAACTATTTTTATTATTAACTCCATGACAAAACACGTTTTGGAATGGCTTAAGTTCTAATACGTCAATAACATACTCTCTACATTTCATTTTTGCATCGAACAACAGTGTCCAAAAAGGAGCGGAGGGCCACTTCGGCACAATAAGAGTACCAATAGCTCTGCAGTATAATAAATGCTTGATTACTCTGCTAACTAAATTAATTGGAGGAACTAACCAATTATTTTCAAAATGCCAAGACTGTGAAAATGCATCGACAGCTTCAGAATTTGGATACCAAAACAATGAATTAAATCTCTGTAATTTAGCATTTTGAGCGCTAGCAAATCGGTCCACTGTGTGTGGACCCCACATGCCGTCTATAAATTCAAAAAACTCATCAGTAGTTTGCCAATCATCAAAATCAATAATGTTTGATAAATAATCAGCTTTTGTATTGTCCTCTCTTGGAATCCAACCTATGCTTAATGAAATAGCAAACTCGACACACTTGGAGAATATGTTAAAAGCTAAACTCTGTAAATGAGGCTTTGTACTACCTTTTTGAACAATTGTGACACAGTTTTGGTTATCTGTGTGCCACCGTACTGCTTTTCCTGATAAAGAAGCTGCAAAGTAATTCACTGCTAAATCAATCGCTTTTAACTCTCTCCATGTAGAGCTCATCAATGATTCAGATTTTGACCATATATGGTGTACTATTTTTTCGTCTACTTCAACCGTATATGCTCCTGCTGCAACATTGCTAGCATCTGAAAACACTAAGACAGAAGGCAAAGCCTCTGCAATCAAACGTTTATAATTCATTTTTACCAAGTTATTTGTCCAGAATTCTAACTCTGTTTTAACCAAATCTGGAAATGCAAGATTCATTAGATGATCCCAATGACCACGGCTCTCTACAGCTAAATAAATATTTCTCGTCATTAAGCTGCAAACACAACCATAAACAGGAGATAATGAAATAATCTGTCCGGCAAACTTTGCTAGTTCTCGAGCTGTAAAAAGAGGGAAAGAATTAATCAGGAAATTCAAAGTCGACTGAACTTCTTCTACTCTTCTGTTCGGAATGAATAAAGAATAACTCTTTGAGTCCCACAGCAAACCAAGCCACTCAATGGACTGCACGGGCTGAAAATTTGACTTTTCTATATTTATCAATAACCCAGCTTGCATTAGAGAATTGTGAACAAAGTATGAAGCTTTACGTGTGATTTCATAATCTTTACCGAACCCCAGACCATCGTCTAGATATAAAACAATATCTATGCCATGGGTTCTCCAGTGTTTAACCAATGGCCTCAAGCATTTTGTAAAAATATACGGAGCTGAAGTCAAGCCAAAAACTAAAACGTTGAAACAATAATACTGACCCTTCCAATAAAAAGCAAAATAAGTAAGCTGTTTTCTGCAAATATCGATGTGATGGTAACCGGATTTTAAGTCAAATTTGAATAAAAAACAATCTTTGTTGAAAAAATTTAAAGCAACATTCCAGTCCTCAAACTTAACTTTTTTCTTGTCTACAAAATTGTTTAATTCGCTCAAATCTAATATTAGTCTCTTTTTACCTGAACCTTTGTTATGTGCAACACTGAGTGGACTGACAACAAAAGGCTGAAAAGGAACTTTTTCTATACAACCGCTTTCAAAAAGATCTTTAATAGATTGTTCTACAAATTCAACATTGTCAAGAGCAGATTTGTTGTTCTTGAAATTCATAGGAGGAGGAGGTCTCTGAAAAGGAACAACGTATCCATATTTTATAATATCAATAACGAACTCGCTAGCTCCAATCCTCTGCCAATACTGGACATTTTTCGCCAGACTTCCTTTGACGCCTTTGCTGCAAACAGAACTATTTTCAAAATAAGCAACATGCTTCAAAAACAAGTTTACTTGATTATTCAAAAGCGATTGGTTTTGATCAACATACTTCTCTACAGATCTATTTGTTAACGCCAACACTGGAGGCGCTGGACTGGACTGAAGGCGCTGTGCACTGGGATTTCCAGTGTTCGTATTTTCTGCAATTGTAGCAGATATCGTACGGCGAGGGTTGTCTACGTTGCTTTGTGTAGGGACGAAAGGAACGCTGAAAAGACGTAGGAGCAGGACTGCGATCATCAGAAGGAGTAGAAACAGTTGCAGAGGGTTTCTTGTACGGGCGATAGCGCCGTCTCTCTCTAAGTGTGCGGAGTGCACGGTTTTCAGCTTGGCGCATGCGCTTCTCATCGTCCGAGTCAGAGGCGAGGTCGTCACTTTCATATTCCCGCACTGTTGTCCAACCGGCCGGAGATTTGTCCGCAATACGAATTAGTTTGTTTCTCCTAGATAACTTAGTTATGATAGAAGAAACAATACTGGCAGATGATGAATCTTTAACAGACAAACGTTTCTGTAATTTCGTTAAGTCGCTCAATATTTCTGAATTGAAATTGAACTGAATTTTGTTCCCTTCGTGATTAAAGTTAACGGATACTTCTTTCTTTATTTGCTTAGCTAAGGAGTCATAGTCATTACCAGTTGAAAGCTGGTCCTTCAAGTTCTCAAGTTTGGAATCCAAGTAGGATTTGAACAGGTTAAACGTGTCAGCAATATCCGACGTGGCCTCTGGTCTGTTGGGCGCTGTATTTGAAATTCCTGGTGCCGCAAGAGTGGAGGGCTCGTCAAGAATAGAGTCGTCCATAGGCTGGTCTCTAATTTCAGCCAGGAAATCTGTAGTCTGCCTCGACGACATAGAATTAGATACTCGTAGTCTGTTGCAAAGTGGCATCGAACTTCGAATAACTTAAAAAACCCCGAATTCTACTTTATATGTGTACAAGTCATGCGTAGCACGGATTAAATCACCCTATTCACCGTAAACACCCGTGAACATCCAATCGATATGTAATATTGACACGCCCACTTAATTCAAAACAAACACACGTGTTTTCTGTAACTTTTATAAATATATAAGTGTATAGTCGACAAATGTTTTCGCAAGAAGAGGTAACTTTGAACCAGATTTATCTTTATACTTCCGCCGTGTTCCACCATGCATAAGGATATTATATTCGATTTCAGTCTTTAAAGAAATTTCCAATTATCAAATAAATGAACAAAAGAATGTTTATGAATTTTGATAAGAAGAAGGAAGAAATTCCCGGGATTTTGGAAATTTTATTTCCTTTTAGGAATCACGCTTTTGTGTTTGAGCTTTTATTTTAGCCTGATTAATGTTTATCAATGATTTTAGCAACGTGAATACCTTAAAAAAAATCCAGCATTATTTGCCATGGTTAAGAAATGGTTAAGACTCTGGGAACAATAGATAATAGCACGCAATTTGAATAGATTTATCAATAAAAAGCTTCTTTGTCAATGTAGAAAATTCAGTTATGTTCGTTAAATCGGAAAAAGTATGCAAAAGGCAAGGAGCTGTGTTCATTTTCTGTGCATTGACTTACCATTTTGGGGACAAACATAGTGTATGGAATACTTTATTGATTAGACAATACAGTGGAAACATTTAAGTTGGTAGGGGTAAATTTTCCCCGGCTGGTATTTTCATTGTATTTTCATTGGTTCTTAGGAATGTAATTTCCTGGATTCACTTATACGTTTGATGAGGCGAAATCAAGTTTCATTGTTCGTTGATGACTTTTAAAGTCTTGTTGAGAAACATCTTAAAGTACACAAATATCTAGCCGCTGTGAATATTTATGATTCCAAATCATATCGTAGTGGTTAAAATTAAACAGTGCAGTTCTTCCTGTATTTTTTTTTTGTTGGAGATCATATAACAGCATTAATAAATGTAGACAATCGACTGTTGAAGCAAGTGAAAGTTCGATGTTAAAATATTTGGAACATGTTGTTTTTACTGTCTTTGGGATTGCACTAGCCGTTGAGAACTTTTTAGTTGTCTTGGCAGCCATTCGAAATAAAAGTCACTACACACTACAATTTGGTTCTCTCGTTATCAGTCTGTGACTTCGTGTTTGGGCTCAACGTCATTATATATGGTACTGTGATTGTTCTTGTAAATAATGACCCCAATTATAAAGACTTTTATATATTTTGCGCTATACATTATTGTGTTATTTCTTGGAACTATATGATGTCATTAGCCCAAACATTTTTCATCTGTTTCAATCGCTACCTAGTTGTTACTTCAACAAGTTGGATCACCTTATTTGGAATGGAAAAAGGAAGTACATTGTTTTCCTTGTAACAAGCAGCATCACTCTAATTGTGAATTCATCCATATTGACATCTGTAGTGCATGGTTGTGATATTAATTCTATTGTGGGCAACACCATGTATGCAGTCATGTTCGGTTCATTTCAAGCTCTTACTAACATTCTGACGTTTCTCTTCTACTTTCTCACATTATGGAAAACATACAAGTTACATCGAAAGACAGACTGCAACTTGGAACACATGGATGATAACAGGAGACAAAAACTCCGGATGAAGAAACGAATGGTTAAATCTATGAAGGTGGTGAGCCTTATTCTCACAACCTTTTTGATATCCACTGCACCTGCTGCTGTGCTCGGTCTCAAAGGAGTGTCTTCTCACCTGGACATAATATTACTTCTTGGCTTTTCCACTCTAAACTCTGCCCTCAATCCAATTATATATTGTTCTCAAATTAAGATTCTAAGGGAAGAAATAAAAGCAATGTTCAGAATTGGAACATGAAAATATAAATTTATTCTTCAAAATGTGTTTAGATATTTTGATGTTACATTGTATTTTAAATGAATCTATATAAGTCTCTAAGAATGGTTTCGTATCGTCTTATGTTTCCACTTATGAAAAATAAGCTCTTTATCTGCCGAGTATATATATATATATATATATATATATATATATATATATATATATATATATATATATATATATATATATAAAAATGAAAAAAAATTAACAACACTAATCGTAAAACTTTTTTTTTCATTTTAATATATATTGCCGGACACTGTGACTTTTTATTTTATTTGGATATATATATATATATATATATATATATATATATATATATATATATATATATATATATATATATATAATAAAAAATAACAGAAAGCCGATTCAAAACTCTACCGGTTTCATCGGATAACTCCTGAAGATATCGATGAAACCGGTAGAGTTTTGAATCGGCTTTCTGTAATTTTTTATTATTTATTACTTGTGTGGATTAACTTTACTCATTTTGGATTTTATATATATATATATATATATATATATATATATATATATATATATATATATATATATATATATATATATGAAAAAGTCATTTACAAAAGAATTTGATTCTTTAAATACAAGTTACAATGAAGTCTACTTCAAAATTGTGTTCATTGATATTGTCATTGATATTGTTCACCCAAAAATTACAAACGCTTACAATGCTAAAACTCTCGTTCCTAATCTTAATTACATACTTTTCAGTCTTATAAGTGAAAAGATGATTGAAATGATAAACTTTCAATTTCGGGTTTACTTAGCTGAGTTTTTAAATTTATATACCAATGTCAACCCCGTTTCATTAATGCTGACATCACGTTACACATTTATATGCAATTTTACTTTCATCCGTACCGCCATATTAGTTCTCGGTTTTTATTGTGACGCTTATTGCCACACAAATACCCCTTGTAGTCCAAACCTCAACCCTAAAGAACGTGTGTTGGGCGAGAGTTCAGGAGAGTGTATTCTCGGATCTAGAAATATTTAGGATGGGGGGATCTGAGTGATGATTTTGTTTTCGAAGGTTGGGGTGTGGGAGGGGCAGGGGTGGAGATTGGGTTATAATTCTGCATCTATCTTTGGTAACTATGAACTGTACATTTTAAAGGGGTAGCCCGGACTCCCTCCTCCGAATCCTCCTTGTTTCGCGCTTTGGGTGAAACACTTTCCCCATCTATAGAAGTTATTTGTCTTGAAGACTTCGTCAATGCATGAAGTAAAAGAAATAACCTTCCACACATGCAGGTTTTTGGGGGAGACACGTAAAATTAAATGCTGTGATAAAGTTTTTAATGTAACAGTTTCCAATTTACAAATTATAATATAATTATTCCTTATTTTACTTACTACTTAGGTTTCCTTCCTACAAGTCAAGAAAATATCACCAAGCTACAACTGCAAATATAAAACGCAGTTATTTTAAGATTTTTTTAAAAGGCTTACCTTGGCTATTAGATCATAGAAACACAAAGAATCAAAAGATAAACTCAATATCTAACACATTGACTGCAGACTGTGTGATTAAACAAAGAATTCTGCCACCATTGTACAAAAACAGCCAACTTTCAAGTCACCAAGGCACAAAGTCATCGGGACATCTGTAAGACCCCCCCCTTCATTGTTTACATTATAAGTAATAGTGATAAATGTATCATACTATGCATTTACTATCATACTTGCATAGATTATAATATGTATAATTCTTATAATTTATTATTACAGTATTTGTGAACTTTTGAACCATATGTGCGATGTGTCATGTATCACTATGTTTTCTTATTTGGTAACGTAACCCAATTCATCTCCGATGATTACCAGTGTGAATCTACCGTCTTGTTTCTTATTTTTGGAATTTATTAATTATACTACATCTCATTGTATTTAGTACATCAATTTAAAGATGGTGCATTGTTTATTAATTACCGTCTTCCTTGGAAGACGGTATAAAGAGTTGAAATAATTTACAGTCTCCGGGCTGTGCACTTCCTCTCCTTTGTGATTGGTAGAAAATACATGATGTGAAAATTTACATTTATTTCATTGGTTGAAAAACTGGTCGGTGCAAGGGAGATAATTTTCTGATGATCTTTTTTACGTACGATTTAACAATTTTCGTAGATTTTAAATCTTAAAGAGTGAGAAAACGAAAAAAAGCAATAAAATTACATATCGATGAAATTCAGACTTTATTTTTTCAGTACAACTAGTTGAAATCAATATTCTATAATATCTATTGAAATTTTTTGTTCTTTTCTTTTTGGATTGTTTATGCAAGTACAAAAATGTAAAAATTTGATACGGTATGTCTAATATCAGTAAAAAAAGATACGGTATCGGGTAAAACTAGACCCATTTTAACAGGAGCTCGAACTTTGGGTAGTTGTGGCAAACAGCATTGTGACATAGGCCTGTCTATTTCATTGCTGGCAATACAACCATGGCTCTTTGAAATCAACTAGATTTGTCTGGCTTTGGAGCTAAGACTACGCAATCGGTGTATATTTCGCTTGAAACCAGCGTCACTTTTAACTTGTTTTGACGCAAGAATAGATAGTTACGTCCTACTGAAAGTCCAAAGTCTTGTTAAAATGTTTCTAATATCAGTAAAACAAGTGCTGAATGCTGTTGTATTAAGTTTGATTTTATTAAAATAATACGACCCTTCCTAAGATCTCCTTTTTCCCTACTATAGTCGATCTCAACTCACAAGCACGTGGTACGCATTTCTCAACTGATTTTAGGCACGCACGCTTAAGGTACATAAAAAAGTTTCAAAAGCCATTGCATGTAGAGGAAGGCGGCCTTATATATAAAAAAAGAATTGAATTTTCTTTGATAACTTAATGCTGTTTAAAGTTTGCTCTAAAGACGGTAAGCTTTTTTAAAAAGCTAAACTTGTAGCGTAAATACCTGTTGTTTTTAGCAGAAGACAAACCATGCGGTTTTCCTTTTTGGTAATGGAGTAATGGAAGAATCTATTTATATAGGGGGGTTAAGGTTATTTTTAGTATTGTCCTCGAACCTGTTCTATTAATAATGGAAATATTATCATTGTTGTTTTACCATATTTAAAATGTCTTACCTTTGTTTTTATTATTATACATGTTTGTATTTCGTTGGACCTCACGACAATCATAGTATTTATCTTTTTATTCCTTAGCGGCACTCGGTTGTATCGTCCGCCATAGTTTGTCTCTACTTTCCTTTTTGGTTAGGTAAAGCCGAGTGCGCATGTCGGTTGTTAGAGTCTATAAATACCGTCGCTAGCGACGCGCTAGTTTCAGTTCGACTTTGCAGAATGCTGGCTACGGTTGAAGATAGCAACAGTACGTAAATACTCTGAATTAGACCCATATTTATATTTAATACGATAATTCTATAACCAAATAAGCAAATTAAGGAATTCACTTTTATTGGATACATACTTTTCATACAACTTTCTTTGTGACGTACCTTACCGACTGTACAGATTTGTTGGTATTATTTATTTCGAAGTTGGTGCATATTGTTCAATGAATATTTAAACCTAAATAAATTATTGTAACCCTGGAATATTTCTTGTTGTACTCTCACTGCCTCTGACTATGTAGAAGTCTACTGACCAACCAGGCCCCGCCGCCACCAAAAAATTACCGTACTCAGCCTCAATTCTCAACTCAAGTGTTAAGGACGTCCTCAACTGAGAAAATTCTCAAATCACCGCCACCAACGTCGTTGAGTATGTACTCAGATGTTGAGTACAAATTTTACGTTCGCAACTCTACTGAGTACATACTCAGCTGATATTTTTTCATTGATTTAAGCGGTTTTGTGAAATGCAAATGTAAACAAAATATACAGATTAGTAATTATGGAATCTGTAACAGAACGGCAACATCTTCGGGTTGTTGTTTCTGATACTCCAATGCTGTCCCCTACCAGTCTGTGGTATGCCCCCGTTGCCAGAAACCTAAGGCAGGTAAGTAGCTGTAGAATGGGTGGTAAGCATGGTAAGGCACAGTTCTTGGCTGTGTTGTGTACAATTGATGGGGCGATAGAGTCTAAAATGTACTAAATGGTTGCGGGACGGAACCTATATCTATCAAAAATTTCATCATCTGAATACTCCTCTAGCGGATTTAACCTGTCTCGGATGACTCTTCTTGGAATTTCAACCTCGTCTAACATTTGCCGACGTCGGCGCCGCATATGTCGTCTGTGGGCGGCCATACTTGTGTCAGACTAGAACATAAGATCACAGACTTTTTCCCAATAAAAATGGGTGTTAAACAAGGCGACAATCTTAGTCACAATTCATTAAAAATTTTTATCAATGGTCTCCCTAAATATATACACTCATCTGCTGATCCTGTGTTTTTAAACTCAAACCCAATCAATTGCTTGATGTATGCGGACGATATAATTTTATTATCTTCATCAGCAGATGGTTTGCAACAAAAGCTTAATATCTTGCAAAAATACTGCAATGATTGGTGTCTCAATATTAATACATCCAAAACTAAGATAATAGTTTCCAACAACGCAGGCAGGCTATCTAAATCTAAATTTAACTTTGCTGATGTTGAACGTGAATGTGTCTCTGAAAACAAATACTTAGGTGTTTCATTTTGTTCCTCAGGCTTATTCTCCTTTGCTCAAAAGCAGCTTTATCAAAAAGCTTTAAAATCTTTTTTCAAACTCAAAAAGGATTTCATTTCTCTGAATCCGGATATCAAAACCACAATTCACATTTTTGATCATACCATTAAACCTATTTTATTGTATGGAGCAGAAATTTGGGGGTATTTTAATCCATTTGCAAAAAAAAAAAAAAAATAAAAAATCATATCGCTGGTTGTGCAATTGACAAAATTTATTCGAATACACTATGTGATAAATTGCATTTTAAGTTTTGCAAATCAATACTTGGTGTGCATAAATCTGCAACAAACTTTGCTGTTCTATCTGAACTTTGGAAGATTTCCCTTACATTTTGATATCATAAGATCTATGTTAAGATATTGGTACAGACTTGAGAATCATAGTCAATCCTTTCCACTTTTATATAATGCTTATTGTTCGAACAGAATATTCCCTCCTGGTATGGATCAATTCAATTTGTAACTAACAGCATTGATGGCATTAAAACTTTACTGTCAGTAACAATACAAAAATTAAAAAGAGCACTTAGAGACTGTATATTTAAATACTATAATAAAGAATGGAATTCTCAACTCATTGTACATGCTGACAAAAAACTATGTTGCTACAGCACTTTTAAGCAAAATTTTGGCCTAGAGAACTACCTTAGATTACTTAAAAATTTTGAGCAGTGGAGAAGTTTAACACGTTTTCACATTTCCGCTGATAGACTTAACATTGAAAGAGGACGATATCAAGGCATTCGATACTGTAGTAGATGTAATGTCAAATCAGTTGATCATGAAAAACACATTTTATTCTCATGTCATCCTAAAACACTTTTTATTCTCATGTTATCATAATAAGGCATTAAGAGATACTCTGTACAATCTAACTAATGACTCTTGTAAAAATTTTAAATACATGGACAATGACCAAAAATTAAACTGGCTTATGACGAATGAAGATATACAATTACATGTACTTGTACAACTCAGTGAAATGATTCTTAAAATTAAAGTGGAGTATAATTTTTATATTTATAGATATATATAATGTACAGTGTATCTATTTTAAGGGGGGGGTGTTATGTTATGTAACGTATAAGCATACTGGCTTGAACACTTTGAGTACAACTAGGCCAGTCTGATTGACTGTGCAGGCACCGTCCCTTGTACTCTCTGTATTTGGGTCACCTTGTTTCTGTAAAGCTACATTGTTCATGCATTATCTCATACAGTTAAATGTGTTTATTATACCTCTGTGAATATTTTCTATGTAAAATTACAACTAATAAACATGCTATTCTATCTAACCGTGAAATAGTTTCCGTGCTATCTGCCCATGGTGAATAGTCATCGAAACTTTTCACCGGCGGCATTCGATTTCCCTCCTTTTTAAACTCGGAACATCTCTGACGTAATCCAATCGCTGCATTAAATTCAAAGTGCGATAACTCTAATTTGTTTATCATCAAGAAATTCTGCAACGCCGACAAATAAAGTTTTCTTCGGTATAATAAAATACCTATTTACTGACTATTCGAACGATAGCAAGTTAATTGTCCCCCTCGACAGCAACTATTTCCCTCGGCTTCGCCTCGTGAAATAGTTGCTGTCTTGGGGACAATAAACTTGCTATCGTCCTCATAGCCAGTAAATATGTATATAATATCTTACACATATATTTCATTGTATTGATGATTCATTTTTGCATATGGTTGTTTGTAATGTGAACCTGGACATTCTATTATTTCATTTATTATTTGTTATAATCATGATACTGTTTTTTATGCATATGCCCCCTGAGGGCCCTTGATTGGTGAATAAACTATATATTGCTTGAGTATTTACTTGAGATAGGTATCTAGCTATCTCAAATATTTTGAGTACGTACTCAAAATTTTTATTTGAGTACGTACTCAAACTTTTTATTTGAGTACGTACTCAAATATTTGGTAGCGGTGATTTGAGGCTGAGAATATGGAGTTGAGTATTTTCTCAGAGTTGAGGCTGAGTTTTATACTCAACTATGTTTGGCGGCGGCGGGGCCAGATCTGGTAGTCTCATTGTCCGTCTATGATTTTGTCGTGGGACTTACTATTATTTTGTATGGAAATATGATAATGCCTAATTACGACTCTAATGACGAGAACCTATATAAAGTGTGTGCTGTTTACTTTTGCGTGACGTCATGGGTCTATCTTACATCATTAGTGCAGACATTTTTCATCAGTGTTAATCGTTACCTAGTGATCACCGAAAGCAAGCTCAATGCCATTCTATGGAATGGAAAACGAAAATACATAATTTTCTGTGTAACGGGGATGGCGATCTTTATTTTGAATACACCCATCTTGACTTCTATTATGCAAGGTTGTGATATGGACTCTATCCTTGGCAACGCCGTGTATGCAGTCATGTTCGGTTCATTTCAAGCCCTAACTCTCTGTCTGACGTTCGTCTTTTACTTTCTCACATTATGGAAAATATATAAGTTACACCAAAAGACAGACTGTAATCAGGAACACATTGATAACAATAGGCGACGAATAAATCGGATGAGAAAACGAATGGTTAAATCGATGAAGGTTGTCAGTCTCATTCTTATCACTTTTATGATAGCAATGGTACCTGCCATAGTGATTGGATTAAAAGGAGTCACATCTCGCATGGACATATTTATTCTCGTCTGCTTTTCTGTTTCGAACTCCGGTCTGAACCCGATTATATACTGTACACAGATCGATTATCTGAAAAAAGAAATAAAAACAATGTTTAGAATCGGAACATAACATTTTAATTATATTTCAATATCATATATCGAAATCTTCAATTTTTTCAATCTTCTCATTTTATCATTATATTCAATGATAAGTTGATAAAACTCCTACGTTTATGTCTATGTTTGAAAACATTTGGGTTTTATTTTTGCTCTTTTTTAAAACGTCAAAATTAAAATTGACATCTTTGTAAAGCGGACAAAATGTTGCAATTTTTAGAAGAGTTGTTTATCATTAATAAGCTTAGATTAAGATTACATCCATCATCGTTTGAAACGTTGTTAAATATTACAATGTCAAATCTATTTTTTAAAATACAGTTTTATTAACTCATGTTTGATGTTCACGCCTTAGCCGTTGTCTGTATAGCGGTAGTTCACGTTGTCAATGTATAAGATAAGCTAGGTGGTGTTAAGATCATTTGCCTCTTTAACTATTTTGATGCGGCAATTTTAATGCTGAACACGACTCATAAATAGGCACCACCACACAGGAGCCTATATAAATGCTACGATTTTGTTAAACCCTTAAAACTTCTGGCCGTCTTATAATATTACCTAGTACGTTGTCGTGAATTTTGTGAGTTAATTTTTGTTTTATTCATATTCGGTTTGTGAATAATGCATTGATCTCTGTATTTGATGCTACTCTCCTCCTGACTTGGAAAAAGTGCGGAAAATTTCTCGTCCACACAGGTGAAACCTCTACAGCATAATACGTTGAACTGTTTAGAGCTCTGCAGCATACATGTAAATAGGTGTTGTAGAGATGATAGAGAAATATGTAGAACAATGTATTTTACAATTCATGTTCAGCTTTCATATTGTGCATCTTTTTAAACTGTATATATATATATATATATATATATATATATATATATATATATATATATATATACATATATATATATATATATATATATATATATATATATATATATATATATATATATATATATATATATATAGAGAGAGAGAGAGAGAGAGAGAGAGAGAGATGGCATTAGTATTTCTATTCAACATTTATCTAGATGTATATGAAATCAGCCGGTCAACGAGTTTTTTTTATAGCATCACAAATAGTTCCCGAAAACGCTTCATGTTTCCTGTTGGACATTCCTGATGTTAAGAAACCATTGGAGCCAGCTCAATTAACAATCATTAATAATCAATAGCATTAACTAGTTGTAAGCTGTTGTTGTATTTCATTATGTGGAATGTTGTTCACTTGAAGTGAAATAAATATCGACCGAACTAGTACTGCACTATATATAACGCATGTTAAGATGATATATCATTTAGAACTTCAACGACAAATGGGGATTGTATACTTGTGCTATGTATAGACGAAACACTAGCTAATGATTACTCGTACCATTTCGTAACTGTTGATTGCGCTAAACTTTGAATACCGAAACATTTGAAAGCATATAATATCGATTTGCATGGGACAACTATGACGTCCATGGAGCCAATGCTTACCTGAATAACACTTCTCAGGTTAGGTCTTATATCCATTTCCAAATTGTCCTCTGTTGTAAAATATGTGATCTGAGGAAGAGAAGGCACAATAAAAAAAGGAAGATACATTATATATATGCTCATGAGGATGCCGATTTGATATCATATTGTAGAATTGTAGTTCCTGGGAGTTGTTTTTAATAATCTTCCTAGGCCTCTAGATATTCATTAAATCATTGCATCCTGTCCAAGTACCAGCCATTTGTTAGAAAGTCCTGGTTAGAAATCTTTAAAGTCCATATGATGCTTGTTTAACGACTTCGTTTCCAAAAACATAGAAATTTTTTTCCAAATCAAATATACATAGTATTTGATATTATATGCTTTTAAAATGTGTTAACCTTTAAAACATAAAAGAAAAAGCAAAGCAGAAAACAAAAACAAAAGCAACAACCAAACATAAGTTCAATTTTGCATTCTGTGAAACGCTACTTTATGGCCAACAATGATCTCTCTTGTGTATTCAACCAAAGCACTACATAAAGAAAACACTAGTTAACTATTCAAAACGAGGCATTGGAAAAAAAGAGAGAAATAAGTAATGAAGAAAATACCAAAGGAAATAAAATAAAGGAATTTCATATAAAAGATCCAATGCACGGAGTATTAATTATTCAGAACGAACTGGCCAATTTCTTATTTCAAATAGATTGAGAGGACCGTCGCCTGGAGGAAGTAACAAATTACGGTAAATATCAAATGGAAACATGGTATTAAAAGTATGGCTGGGAAATGTTAAATATCAATCAAACGATACAATATACATCCTTTTTTGAATTTTAAGAAAATCAGTAAAAGATGGAAAAAAGTACTAATTGAAATGAACAACACACCTAATTTGACTTGAAAACAGTGTTAAAGCTACAATGAACAAATTGCTGAGCTCAATCTAAGATAAAAACAAAAGGCACCATTATTGTCAGCGGAATGGAGGAAAAGGCATTAAAGATTCATGAGATAGAAAATCTTGCAAAAGATATAGATAAGATATATTGAATATTTTTCTGTATTTGTTACGCAATACTTTTCGCATCAACGTTTATTAGTTACTTAAACATACGATTAAAATTATGCAATAATTTTTGCAATAATGCAACAATAATTATGCAATAATAATTATGCAAAATATACTATATTTTTCAGACTTTGGTTGTAAAAACAAAACGACATATTAACGGTGAAGTGAAATAAGTGATAATGTTTTTTCAATATTTTCAAACAGTTTAAATAATTGTTCTGAATATTGAATGTTTTCTATAAGTGAAAACTTTACAACTATTTTTATTCTTGCCCATTTAATAATTTCTTGTTACTTTAAAGCAGACAGATTTGTTTATCTGTTCGTTATTTTTTTATGCTTTTAAAGAGTTTTTGATTTAAAGAAAAAGAAAACACGAAAAACTGTGAGTGTTTATATTTTTTTTGTAGGCGAGCTTACTTCTTTCTTAAAAACTTGATGGAACACATTTTAAAATATATATGCATATTAATATCAATTGAATATCTATACTACTATATTAAAATAATAGACTCGAATTTTTGGGCTTTAATACCGAGAAATCGGAAGAGTACTGTCTTTTGTTTTATATATTTTAAACATCATTGGAACTTGAAGATTACCAATTTGTTTTTATTTGTTCTTAATCAAGCTTCGCTAATTAATAATCAACGAAAATTCATTTAAAAAATCCGGAAATCATCTGGATTTTTTGGATTTTACAATCTTGCGCATGCGCATTACATTCACGCTAAATCACGGTAGGCTCTTTATTTTATGTTTCCACAATATCACATTTGCATGGAAAAACTCGGGAACGATAATACAATTACGTGTAAATTTTCATTGAAAATTTGCTATATATTCTGTTCAAAGAAAATACGGGAGATAACTCTAACTCAGTGCATTTCATATGAAAAATACCGAGAGTTACGAATGTCAACATGGTGTGTAAATTTGAAGCGAGTAAAAAACGTTAGTGAAAAAGTGTTGAATTCTTCATTAATATGGATTAAATTTTTAGATGAAAGGTATTACAGTCTCAAAATGGTTTGTTATGAATAATTTGACTGTAATTTTCATTGCAGCTTCATTAATTTCTCCAAAATCGTTTCGGAGCGATTAAATATATTCTGCAATTTGTTTGCTACTTTACGGGTACATATGTAAGGCATTTTAACTGTGGTGAAGGCCTGTCCCGAGACACAGTTAGATTATCTAACTAAGCAGAGTTTAGTGAAATTAATAGCATTATTGTAGGCTTAAAGCTTGGTTATGTAAATGTCAACAATGCGGTGTGTCGATGTATCTATTTCGTAAATGTCCGATATCATATGTCAAAGTCTAGTTTAGATGAAAATATAAAAAATAAAATAAAAAATCAATCAAATTAAAATGATTTACATTAATAAAATATGTGAGTGTATTTAGTCGGGGGGGGGGGGGCTCAATTACAGCCAAGTGGGGAAAAATAACAATGAAAAGAAATAAGCCTTATATGCTGTCTCATGAGTGCGTAAACATTTTAGTGGTAATTAAAAATATTATATCACAAAACGTCTTGGGAACTTTGTGTGGAAAAACTCTTATGTATAAATCCTTAATGACCAATTTCATACTTTATCTTTAAAAAGAATATGACATTGTTTCCTTAAACTTCTTAAACATAGCAAAACTGTATGCTCAAAATTGAAGAAAGTTTTCAAAAGATGTTATTACACCAATGCTATACAAACAAAATACAAGTAGAACTTTATATTTAGGTTTTTACTTATAAAACTAATAATCTATTTATTTCAGGGTTAAGTAATTTATCATTTATCATACAAAAGCACCATTTAAAGATGTAACATTAACATTGATTATCATTATATCTAAAGAAAAGCCCAAAGGGATTCGTTAAGTATTTAAAATTTGTAAAACTGGAATAAATCATTAAAACAAAATTGTAAAACTTCTTTTAAATGTCATGCTTGAGATAAAAATAATGGATCCAGTTTATTCATTTTTCAGTCATTTTTAGCTATGTGTTTAGTATTAGGTTCTTTATGTGCATTTAGTTTTCTTTACCTATTGGCGTCAGAAAAAAAAATAAAAAAAGTCAAACATGCCTGTCCATTTCACGTCCAATTTGGATCCACATTGTTAAAATACAAGTCATTTTTATTTGAATGTTTATTTTATATCAGATGAACCAACATTTCCTAACGACCTTAATTTTTATTTTTTTTTTGGGGGGGGGGGTGTCACGTTTTCATTAATGTAATTGTTACGTTTCGTTTGATTCACTTCTTGAAAACGCACGCAAAAGTCAATAAGTCATAATTATGGTTTAACAACCAACATCAAAGAATTATTATATCAAAAGCATATTATTGTAAAGAAATGAAATTACAGGTATATAAAAATAATGTACAGGTAATATTAAATTGATCTTTTTCTTCTGTAAAAGTTTATAATAACATTATGCAGCACCCGCAGAATTCTTATAGCTTAATCGCGATAAAAATGTAAGTGTATAGTCGACAAATGTTTTCGCAAGAAGAGGTAACTTTGAACCAGATTTATCTTTATACTTCCGCCGTGTTCCACCATGCATAAGGATATTATATTCGATTTCAGTCTTTAAAGAAATTTCCAATTATCAAATAAATGAACAAAAGAATGTTTATGAATTTTGATAAGAAGATTGGAAGAAATTCCCGGGATTTTGGAAATTTTATTTCCTTTTAGGAATCACGCTTTTGTGTTTGAGCTTTTATTTTAGCCTGATTAATGTTTATCAATGATTTAACAACGTGAATACCTTAAAAAAATCCAGCATTATTTGCCATGATTTAGAAATGGTTAAGACTCTGGGAACAATAGATAATAGCACGCAATTTGAATAGATTTATCAATAAAAAGCTTCTTTGTCAATGTAGAAAATTCAGTTATGTTCGTTAAATCGGAAAAAGTATGCAAAAGGCAAGGAGCTGTGTTCATTTTCTGTGCATTGACTTACCATTTTGCGGACAAACATAGTGTATGGAATACTTTATTGATTAGACAATACAGTGGAAACATTTAAGTTGATAGGGGTAAATTTTCCCCGGCTGGTATTTTCATTGTATTTTCATTGGTTCTTAGGAATGTAATTTCCTGGATTCACTTATACGTTTGATGAGGCGAAATCAAGTTTCATAGTTCGTTGATGACTTTTAAAGTCTTGTTGAGAAACATCTTAAAGTACACAAATATCTAGCCGCTGTGAATTTTTATGATTCCAAATCATATCGTAGTGGTTAAAATTAAACAGTGCAGTTCTTCCTGGTTTTTTTTTTGTTGGAGATCATATAACAGCATTAATAAATGTAGACAATCGACTGTTGAAGCAAGTGAAAGTTCGATGTTAAAATATTTGGAACATGTTGTTTTTACTGTCTTTGGGATTGCACTAGCCGTTGAGAACTTTTTAGCTGTCTTGGCAGCCATTCGAAATAAAAGTCTACGGGAAAACACACACTACAATTTGGTTCTCTCGTTATCAGTCTGTGACTTCGTGTTTGGGCTCAACGTTATTATATATGGTACTGTGATTGTTCTTGTAAATAATGACCCCAATTATAAAGACTTTTATATATTTTGCGCTATACATTATTGTGTTATTTCTTGGAACTATATGATGTCATTAGCCCAAACATTTTTCATCTGTTTCAATCGCTACCTAGTTGTTACTGAAAACAAGTTGGATCACCTTATTTGGAATGGAAAAAGGAAGTACATTGTTTTCCTGGTAACAAGCAGCATCACTCTAATTGTGAATTCATCCATATTGACATCTGTAGTGCATGGTTGTGATATTAATTCTATTGTGGGCAACACCATGTATGCAGTCATGTTCGGTTCATTTCAAGCTCTTACTAGCATTCTGACGTTTCTCTTCTACTTTCTCACATTATGGAAAACATACAAGTTACATCGAAAGACAGACTGCAACTTGGAACACATGGATGATAACAGGAGACAAAAACTCCGGATGAAGAAACGAATGGTTAAATCTATGAAGGTGGTGAGCCTTATTCTCACAACGTTTTTGATATCCACTGCACTTGCTGCTGTGCTCGGTCTCAAAGGAGTGTCTTCTCACCTGGACATAATATTACTTCTTGGCTTTTCCACTCTAAACTCTGCCCTCAATCCAATTATATATTGTTCTCAAATTAAGATTCTAAGGGAAGAAATAAAAGCAATGTTCAGAATTGGAACATGAAAATATAAATTTATTCTTCGAAATGTGTTTAGATATTACATTGATACATTGTCTTTTAAATGAATCTATATAACTCTCTAAGAATGGATTCGTATCGTCTTATGTTTCCACTTATAAAAATAAGCCCTTTCTCTGCCGAGTATATATATATATATATATATATATATATATATATATATATATATATATATATATATATGTCATTTACCAAAGAATTGATTCTTTAAATACAAGTTACAATGAAGTATCTACTTCAAAATTGTGTTCATTGATATTTTTCACCCCAAACTTACAAACGCTTACAATGCTAAAACTCTCGTTCCTAATCTTAATTACATACTTTTCAGTCTTATCAGTGAAAAGATGATTGAAATGATAAACTTTCAATTTCGGATTTACTTAGCTGAGTTTTTAAATTTATATACCTTTGCCAACCCCGTTTCATTAATGCTGACATCAAGTTACACATTTATACGCAATTTTACTTTCATCCGTACGGCCATATTAGTTCTCGGTTTTTATTGTGACGCTTATTGCTACACAAATACCCCTTGTAGTCCAAACCTCAACCCTAAAGAACGTGTGTTGGGCGAGAGTCCCGGAGAGTGTATTCTCGGATCTAGAAATATTTAAGGGGGGATCTGAGTGATGATTTTGTTTTCGAAGGTTGGGGTGTGGAAGGGGCAGAGTTGGGGGTGGGTTACAATTCTGCATGTTTCTTTGGTAACTATGAACTGTACATTTTAAAGGGGTATCCCGGACTCCCTCCTCCGGATCCTCCTTGTTTCGCGCTTTGGGCGAAACAATTTCCCCATCTATAGAAGTTACTTGACTTGAAGACTTCGTCAATGCATGAATTAAAAGAAATAACCTTCCACACATGCAGGTTTTTGGGGGAGACACGTAAAATTAAATGCAGTGATAAAGTTTTTAATGTAACAGTTTCCAAATTACAAATTATAATATGATTATTCCTTATTTTACTTACTACTTAGGTTTCCTTCCTACAAGTCAAGAAAATATCAACAAGCTACAACTGCAAATATAAAACGCAGTTATTTTAAGATTTTTTTAAAGGCTTACCTTGGCTATTAGATCATAGAAACACAAAGAATCAAAAGACAAACTCAATATCTAACACATTGACTGCAGACTGTGTGATTAAACAAAGAATTCTGCCACCATTGTACAAAAACAGCCAACTTTCAAGTCACCAAGGCACAAAGTCATCGGGACATCTGTAAGACCCCCCCCCCCTCATTGTTTACATTATAAGAATAGTGAAAAATGTATCATAATATGCATTTACTATCATACTTGCATAGATTATATGTATAATTCTTATAAATTATCTTATTATTACAGTATTTGTGAACTTTTGAACCATATGTGCGATGTGTCATGTATCACTATGTTTTCTTATTTGGTAACGTAACCCAATTCATCTCCGATGATTACCAGTGTGAATCTACCGTCTTGTTTCTTATCTTTGGAATTTATTAATTATACTACATCTCATTGTATTTAGTACATCAATTTAAAGATGGTGCATTGTTTATTAATAGCGTAAATACCTGTTGTTTTTAGCAGAAGACAAACCATGCGGTTTTCCTTTTTGGTAATGGAGTATTGGAAGAATCTATTTATATAGGGGGGTTAAGGTTATTTTTAGTATTGTCCTCGAACCTGTTCTATTAATAATGGAAATATTATCATTGTTGTTTAACCATATTTAAAATGTCTTACCTTTGTTTTTATTATTATACATGTTTGTATTTCGTTGGACCTCACGACAATTATAGTATTTATCTTTTTATTCCTTAGCGGCACTCGGTTGTATCGTCCGCCATAGTTTGTCTCTACTTTCCTTTTTGGTTAGGTAAAGCCGAGTGCGCATGTCGGTTGTTAGAGTCCATAAATACCGTCGCTAGCGACGCGCTAGTTTCAGTTCGACTTTGCAGAATGCTGGCTACGGTTGAAGATAGCAACAGTACGTAAATACTCTGAATTAGACCCATATTTATATTTAATACGATAATTCTATAACCAAATAAGCAAATTAAGGAATTCACTTTTATTGGATACATACTTTTCATACAACTTTCTTTGTGACGTCTGACGTACCTTACCGACTGTACAGATTTGTTGGTATTATTTATTTCGAAGTTGGTGCATATTGTTCAATGAATATTTAAACCTAAATAAATTATTGTAACCCTGAAATATTTCTTGTTGTACTCTCACTGCCTCTGACTATGTAGAAGTCTACTGACCAACGACCCGCCGTCACCAAAAAATTACCGTACTCAGCCTCAATTCTCAACTCAAGTGTTAAGGACGTCCTCAACTGAGAAAATTCTCAAATCACCGCCACCAACGTCGTTGAGTATGTACTCAGATGTTGAGTACAAATTTTACGTTCGCAACTCTACTGAGTACATACTCAGCTGATATTTTTTCATTGATTTAAGCGGTTTTGTGAAATGCAAATGTAAACAAAATATACAGATTAGTAATTATGGAATCTGTAACAGAACGGCAACATCTTCCGGTTGTTGTCTCTGATACTCCAATGCTGTCCCCTACCAGTCCATGGTATGCCCCCGTTGCCAGAAACCTAAGGCAGGTAAGTAGCTGTAGAATGGGTGGTAAGCATGGTAAGGCACAGTTCTTGGCTGTGTTGTGTACAATTGATGAGGTGATAGAGTCTAAAATGTACTAAATGGTTGCGGGACGGAACCTATATCTATCAAAAATTTCATCATCTGAATACTCCTCTAGCGGATTTAACCTGTCTCGGATGACTCTTCTTGGAATTTCAACCTCGTCTAACATTTGCCGACGTCGGCGCCGCATATGTCGTCTGTGGGCGGCCATACTTGTGTCAGACTAGAACATAAGATCACAGACTTTTTCCCAATAAAAATGGGTGTTAAACAAGGCGACAATCTTAGTCCCAATTCATTTAAAATTTTTATCAATGATCTCCCTAAATATATACACTCATCTGCTGATCCTGTGTTTTTAAACTCAAACCCAATCAATTGCTTGATGTATGTGGAAGATATAATTTTATTATCTTCATCAGCAGATGGTTTGCAACAAAAGCTCAATATCTTGCAAAAATACTGCAATGATTGGTGTCTCAATATTAATACATCCAAAACTAAGATAATAGTTTCCAACAACGCAGGCAGGCTATCTAAATCTAAATTTAACTTTGCTGATGTTGAACGTGAATGTGTCTCTGAAAACAAATACTTAGGTGTTTCATTTTGTTCCTCAGGCTTATTCTCCTTTGCTCAAAAGCAGCTTTATCAAAAAGCTTTAAAATCTTTTTTCAAACTCAAAAAGGATTTCATTTCTCTGAATCCGGATATCAAAACCACAATTCACATTTTTGATCATACCATTAAACCTATTTTATTGTATGGAGCAGAAATTTGGGGGTATTTTAATCCATTTGCAAAAAAAAAAATAAAAAATAAAAAATCATATCCCTGGTTGTGCAATTGACAAAATTTATTCCAATACACTATGTGATAAATTGCATTTTAAGTTTTGCAAATCAATACTTGGTGTGCATAAATCTGCAACAAACTTTGCTGTTCTATCTGAACTTTGGAAGATTTCCCTTACATTTTGATATCATAAGATCTATGTTAAGATATTGGTACAGACTTGAAAATCATAGTCAATCCTTTTCACTTTTATATAATGCTTATTGTGAATCTAAACAGTTGTTCGAACAGAATATTCCCTCCTGGTATGGATCAATTCAATTTGTAACTAACAGCATTGATGGCATTAAAACTTTACTGTCAGTAACAATACAAAAATTAAAAAGAGCACTTAGAGACTGTATATTTAAATACTATAATAAAGAATGGAATTTTCAACTCATTGTACATGCTGACAAAAAACTAAGTTGCTACAGCACTTTTAAGCAAAATTTTGGCCTGAAAACTACCTTAGATTATACTTAAAAATTTTGAGCAGTGGAGAAGTTTAACACGTTTTCACATTTCCGCTCATAGACTTATCATTGAAAGAGGACGATATCAAGGCATTCGATACTGTAGTAGATGTAATGTCAAATCAGTTGATGATGAAAACACATTTTATTCTCATGTCATCCTAAAACACTTTTTATTCTCATGTTATCATAATAAGGCATTAAGAGATACTCTGTACAATCTAGCTAATGACTCTTGTAAAAATTTTCAATACATGGACAATGACCAAAAATTAAACTGGCTTATGACAAATGAAGATATACAATTACTTGTACAACTCAGTGAAATGATTCTTAAAAGTGGAGTATAATTTTTATATTTATAGATATATATAATGTACAGTGTATCTATTTTAAGGGGGCGGGTGGGTGTTATGTTATGTAACGTATAAGCATACTGGCTTGAACACTTTGAGTACAAGTAGGCCAGTCTGATTGATTGTGCAGGCACCGTCCCTTGTACTCTCTGTTTTTGGGCCACCTTGTTTCTGTAAAGCTACATTGTTCATGCATTATCTCACACAGTTAAATGTGTATATCTTACACATATATTTCATTGTATTGATGATTCATTTTTGCATATGGTTGTTTGTAATGTGAACCTGGACATTCTAGGCTATTATTTCATTTATTATTTGTTATAATCATGATATTGTTTTTATGCATATGTCCCCTGAGGGCCCTTGATTGGTGAATAAACTATATATTGCTTGAGTATTTACTTGAGATAGGTATCTAGCTATCTCAAATATTTTGAGTACGTACTCAAAATTTTTATTTGAGTACGTACTCAAATATTTGGTAGCGGTGATTTGAGGCTGAGAATATGGAGTTGAGTATTTTCTCAGAGTTGAGGCTGAGTTTTATACTCAACTATGTTTGGCGGCGGCGGGGCCTGGAATTTGACCTTCATTGGTTAAACTATTATATATATTTCCTTCATTGGAATATTACCAACTCATCAAGTTATAGCCTATACCTCGGCACGTTACAACATCTATCAATTAGTAAGTCACTAAAATACAAGTTAAGATCTGAGTGGTCTAGCTAACAATTCTGTTGCTTTCCAACACAACTAAAACCCTATTCAGTAGAACTCTAACTGAAGAGGTTCACCAGAAGACAGTTCGAGTCGTTCGCAGATTAAAGACTGATCAAGAATGACAGGGAGCTCACTAAACAATTTACAGCAACATGTTTAAGAATTGAGTGGTCTAGCTAACAATTCTGTTGCTTTCCGACACAACTGAAACCCTATTCAGTAGAACTCTAACCTAAGAGGTTCACCAAAAGACAGTTCGAGTCATTTGAAGATTAAAGACTGATCAAGAATGACAGGGAGCTCACTAAAATACAATTTAAAGCAACATGTTTAAGAACTGAGTGGTCTAGCTTTCCGACACAGCTAGAACCATTTTAACAACTTTCAGTAGGACGTAGCTATCTATTTTTTGCGTCAAAACAAGTTAAAAATGACGCGGTTTCAAGCGAAATATACACCGATTGCGTAGTCAAAGCGCAAAAGCTAGACGAATCTTGTTAATTTCAAAGAGCCATGGCTGAGTGGCTAGCAATGAAATAGACAGGCCTACGTCACATTGTTGTTTGACACAACTGCCCAAAGTCCAAGCTCTTGTTAAAATGGTTCTAAAATTTTATTCTGTAGAACTCTAATCGAAGAGGTTCACCAGAAGACAGTTCGAGTCAATCGTTCGCAGATTGAAGACTGATCCAGAATGACAGGGAGCTTGTACATGTATATATACTAGCGGAAAAAGAAACTATGCGTTATAAAATTAGTATAATTTTTCTATATCTATTGTTTGTATTTATAAAATTTAAACAATCGATAATGGTATTGTTTTTGACAATATCGGATGGTAATTAACCGTCCGGGTGCACGGACTTTTTCATGGTTAGTTAGCACCTGTTGTTTATTGAAGAATTTGTACGCACGAGTTTTACGGGGCAATACTGTTTGAAATAAGAACTGTAAAGGATTTGTTTAAACTTTTTTTGTTAAGGAAATCACTTTAGTTTCAACAAAATTTACCCCTATGTCATGCCACGACTCAACGAAAACCAACGTAATCGCGCTGTTGGGATGCTGCAAGCTGGAATGGCACAAAATACTGTAGCAAGACACTTTGGAGTTCATCGGAACACCATCCAGTCATTATGGAGACGTTTTCAACAATCTGGCAACACCCAGGATCGACCGCGCTCTGGGCGACCTCGTGTGACGTCACGTCAACAGGACAACCACATTAGACTTGTGCATCTGAGAAATCGTTTCCAGACAGCAAGTTTGACTGCCCGTAGCATTCCAGGGCTTCGACCAATTAGTCCAAGAACTGTGCATAATCGTCTGTGCGAGCAAAACATCAGACCAAGACGTCCAGCGGTGCGCCCAGTACTGCTTCAACGTCATCGAATCGCCAGACTTGCGTGGTGCACACGACATCTGCGATTCAGAATACAGGACTGGGCCAATATTCTGTTCACTGATGAATCCAGATTTCATTTGGATAGCAGTGATGGCCGTTGTAGGGTGTATCGTCGCGTTGGGGAGCGTTACCAGGACGCTTGTGTTGTGCAACGTCGACAATTTGGTGGAGGTAGCGTTATGGTGTGGGGTGGAATATCAGCACGTGGAAGGACCCCTCTACAAATTGTCAATGGAAATCTCACCGGCGTACGCTATCGAGATGAAATTATTCAGCGTCATGTGATACCCTTCATACAGAGACATCAAAATCACATTAATCTGCAGCAAGACAACGCAAGGCCACACGTTGCACGTGTAGTCAGGGACTTGTTTGTTCAACAGAATGTCGATGTCTTGCCTTGGCCAGCTGTTTCCCCCGATTTGTCGCTGATCGAGCACGTCTGGGATGAAATGGAAAGACGTTTACGCCGTTTACCAAATCAGCCAGTGACATTGGCTGATTTAGGCCAGGCTTTAACCAACATCTGGAAACAACATCCCTCAAGCATTTCTGAACACTTTAGTGGCATCAATGAGGCGTCGCTGTCAAGTGCGTGAACGCAAATGGTGGTCACACGCGTTATTAATTTTGTTAATTCAATTTCAAATAACAGTGACTTTCGAGTGTGCTGAAATTGACCTTATTCGACGTTGACATTAATGTGTTATGAGATGTTGTTACGAATACATGTGTTAACAGTATTACAAAAAATAAAATTTGTTCATTGTAATTTTTAAATGTTTTTTCATATATTAAATAATGCACAGTTTCTTTTTTCCGCTAGTATATATACCCAACAAGTTAGGGATCAAGATACGATATGATAAGATAAAATTATAAAGGCACTTTTTTGCCATTGTGTATGTAGGTTATAAAACTTATAGATTTATGTATAAATATTTATAGTACGCATACTAGTAGTAGAATTACAGATACACGTGTATTTTTTCTTGTAGATATATCGATAAACGGATAAATAGCAGCAGTATACATATTATTATACCTCAATATGATTATTCTATATAACGCGACATCTGATTGGTTCTAGATAAAACTTCATATTTCCCTGTCATCGTCATATTTTTCATTATATCTCATCCCCTCGAGTTATCATTCCATTCTTATGAAAAATCCCAAAGATGAGCATACGATGTAATCAAATGATTAATTTCAATAAGAATCGTTTTAAATTCTTTTTATATCAGAAAACTGTATAAGAAAGAAATCGGTAAATAATAACTACGTTATTGCTTTACTAGAATTGAAAAACGATTAGAAACCAATGTGTTTTAAATTATAACCTGTCGTTCGGTATAATAAACAATTTATTGCATGATTGTGAGTGAAATATATGAAGATTTATTTCCCTAGAAAAATCATATTTCCCCTCGGGAAATATAATTTTTCTGGGGTGAATAAATCTTCATATTTCCCTCACAATCATGCAATAAATGGATAATATTAAATAGTGTTCAGTATTGACCACATACGTATATTTACCATCTGGATTAATGCATGTATAATTTAAGACTTTTAAAAGACATTAATGGGATAAATCTGGATGACTTGCAAGTATTTAAAAAAAATTTTTAATTTAATTTAAATTTTCACATTTAGGGAACTTAGATGTGAATCACAATGTCGTGATATTATGACAGTGTCTTTCACCAGCTTACATTCTTTAATTGTCAACGAGCCCATGATTAATCATCTTCGCTAGCCAAGGGTTTTCGGTCCACTCTGCTCCCCATAGTTTATGGGGAGCAGAGTGGACCGAAAACCCTTGGCTAGCGAAGATGATGATTAATTAAATCAGTCATGGATTCATTGGCAATTAATAACTGTAAATTAGTAAAACACAACAGTTAATTACATGTATATTTAATGTTATACAATACAGTGGCCTCCGGGTATAACGAGCTCGGATATTACGAGGTACCGCTTACAACGAGATGATTTTTTGGTCCCAAATTATTTCTTAATTATTTCCTTTTAAAAAATTCCGGATACAACGAGATCGCTTATAACGAGACTCCGTATATTACTAGGTAAAAATTTGTGCCCGGTAGTTGTAAGCGATATCGGATATAACGAGGTACTCGCAGCACGCTTTATTGCACACGCTAGTCCCAGGTAACTAACGGTATGGCCATGTAATTTTCACAGGTATGTAATACACATGTCAATAGATTAAAAGTATTCAGAAATAATGATGAGTTGTTTTTATTGCAATGTTCACAGTCATGGCTTCGAATTCAATGAAGAGGAAAGCAATTTCACTAGAAACAAAAGTACTTATTTAGAAATAATTAACGAAGTTTACAATAAATCATAAAAAAAAGTGAAATTGCAAAGGACTATGAATAAGCTTCAAGTACATTTAGTACGATTAAAAAAAAAACATAGAAGCTTGGAAGAGTTAGCCGACTTGTTAAGAAAAGCGCGTGACTCTAAAAATAGCCATACATACATTAAGCTTTCCCATTATGTCGGTGTTGATTCACTGGTTACGGTAATACGACAGAGATACTAAGTTAGTAAAATTCGGAGTTAAATTAAAAATGATTACGAGACAGAAATCGAAAAAGGTGGTGATGATATCGGTGTGTCGGCAGTTACTCCAGAATTTTCTACAAAAGATGCGTTAAACGCGGTAACGATTTTACAAATCTTCTTCTTGCAGAAAATGCAGAAAACAGACATCGAATATTCAAATTTAGTGTTTTACAAAAGCTGATTGACATTATTGAAGCTTACCAAGGAATAAAATAATAAAAAAATTAAGAAAAATAACAACCGTCCATCACACAGTTTTTGTCTCTCGTGAAGTGAAAGTAACACGTCTTTACGATTGTACATGTAATTATTTCATGGCAATTTACATGAATATGCTGTAAGTAATGTTACTTTTGAACAAAGTTTGAATAAATTATATTTATTTCATTATTACTTGTTTATAATATTTCATTATTACTTGTTATTTGAATTGTAAAGAAAAAACGAGCCTGTGTCACCTTGGGAAATGCCAACCTCGGATATAACGAGTATCGGTTATAACGAGAAATAAAATTATGTCCCCAGCATCTCGTTATACCCGGAGTCCACTGTACATCTAGTCGTTAATTTTAAATGGATGTCTACATCATACACTGTATTATGTTATTTATTACGTGTTTTTTTTATATAACAAGGAACAGTTTATAAAAATTATAAAACCTTTAATATTAAACCTGTTTATAAATTTGTGTGCATATGTTTACCTGACATTAGAGTGATCTGACTTAGGTCAACTACTTGTTATGCATTATGTGCGTCATTAGAATACATTGTCCTTTTTGTATGGCAGCAAGCTGAATGTAAATAAAGGAGAGAAAAAAACATTGGTTTAACCAGTACAGAGAAACTTCTGAGAATTATACCTGTACGTATAAAGATCGCATTACAGCTAGTTATTTCAATCCAACAGGACAGTTGAACAACAGCATGACCCCTTTCACCGGAATTCTTCTTTGCTTGGCCATTTTCTCCGGTACGTTTACTAGCAGTTTTTTTTTTCTCGTGTGAATCAAGTAACAGCTGTCAACGTAATATATTTCGTTTCATTTAAATTCACAGATGTTAACAATCATAAGGCATAGCATTGAATGTAAATGTATTAAATTCAAATTTTGAAAGACGCACCTCTTGTAATGAGTAAAATATATGTGGCTTCATTATAAGTACCAGGGTGTTCAAAAGCTTATGTTTCAGATTTTCTGTATTCTGGTTGTGTTTTCTGTAATTAAGTTAAAGAACCAGTCGAACAAACGTATTTTCCTTTTATAAATTGACTTCATTAAAACATAATAACTGACTTTATTTTTTTGAAAAATATTAATTTAATTATGCGTATGTTTTTTTTCTATGATTATCTTAAATTGTGAATCTAATTATACGTAGTAGTTAAATTCTATAGATAAAGAAAAAATATCCTATGAGTTTTTTCACGAGTTAAAAATAATTTTTTGTATTATACTTAACATAATGTCCACATCAAAAGCGGTGAGACACATTTCAAACCAAACATGAGATAAATATTTTTCTCTCTGACACACAGTTGCGGAGCTTGGTCACTGTAACAGTTACAAACGCTACCGCCCCAGCCAATGTTTCCCTCCCCCATGCGCCCGACCCCCGGAGAACTGTCGCCAGGAGTTCGTTTATGACTACGTCAATGGCGAGTGGTGCCCCGTGGCCTGTAGGCTAGTTTGTGAGTGCCCCACGCCGACCCCGGAGTCTCTGGAGTTCTGTAAGAACACAGACCCTCTCTGCTTCGCGACAAAAGATTTCATTACGCTGGAAGACGGAAAGAGATGTTTTAATGGATGTCTGCTAGCTTGTCAATCACCTGCCGCGTGAAGAAAAAAGTTTCTATCACAACAATAAACAGTGTATTTACAATTGTTAATTTTCTTAATATGTGTTAAACGGTCAAGGATTCTTTTCAGTCTCAATAAACAAATTAGAAGAAAAACAAACTTTGATAAAATGTATACATGGAAATGTGTATAAACACATTTGATGAATGAAAATGAAAAGATTTTGGGGTACACATGATACTAGGAAAATTTTAATACATTGTTCAAATAAAACTTAACTCTTTGACATTAACACCAACAAATCGTTCTAAATGTAAACGGTTTTATTATGACAATGTAGATGATATTTAAATTAATTAATAAAATCATTTAAACTATCCAATAACTTTACATAAACATGTTTTAAATTTTATAGGTCTGTAGTTGGTTCAATAATCTTCCTTGTTGGGAGGTGTAAAATTGTTGTTAATGAGGCCAGTGACTGACATCAATCGTACGGTTTAGTTAGAACCACAAAAATAAACACAACATTTCATGTAATGATACAATGCTTCCCGTCCTATATATGTTTCATTCGGGACGACAAGGGACATTCCCTGACATTTGCAAGGTTTCCTGATTTGAAGTGAGGGTTTCCGAGGTTAATTGAACAAGAAGTAATGCAATATATTTAATTTTTTTTATATCTTAATTGTAATCAGTCTGATAGGTGAATAATAAATACACCAATACCTGTTTTGAATGTTTAGTTGTGATTTATTCCTAAGATCAGTCTGTTTGACATATTTAAATTCCTGAATCTTCAGTAGTGTTAAAAACATGATTCACGATAGTTCACACAAAAATTACTTTCAAAACCGAACAGCAAACAGGAGGATGAGTGATCAACAAATTAGCCATCGAATCTACCTTAAATTTCTAGATATGATTTTAAGCTATAATTAAACTATTGCTTAGAAAAATGTCATATACATGTCTTTTAGTTTAAAATTTAAATGTTTTCCTTTATCTTTATACCGAGCTCATTTTCTAAGGCAATCGGATTTTGGAACACAATTCGCAGTTCGTTTTTCGAAATTTGAAAGCGAACTGCATTCTAGAACGCAGTTCGCATTTCAAAATTTATTATTCATATTTGGGGTTTGAAATTTTCAGGGTCATTTGCTAGTGGTAAACCACTACCACTGAGAAGAAAATGGTGATGTGGTCATCTCTAGTTTTAGAGATGTGGGGCCCTAAAAAATAAGTTCACTATTCATTAAAGAGGATTTTTAACATCGGGTTCGGAAACATCGAGGGTCACTATCCTGAAGGCTTAATTTTTCAGCGTCATCTACTAGTGGTAAATCACTAACACTGTGAAAAAATAATGATGTGGACATCTCTAATTAATGAGATCGTGGACCCAAAAGAAAATACACTACTAGTATTCATTATAATCGGATTTTACACATCGGGGTCGGAAACATCGAAACATTTTTAACATTGGCAGTGGTTAACCACTACAAGTAAATAGCTTTCCAAAAAGCTTGCCTGACTAAACATATTTATTTCATTGCAAGAACTTGGTTCTATGAATTTTAACAAGTTATAAATTTAAATTTTAATATTTAGGTTTAGGGTCTATAGTTGAATGTGAACGTATTATACAACATCTAGACATAATGATTTAAAATGGTGGCGTATGGAACGCTTCAACTTCTTATGTGGATGATCTTCATTATATGACGATGCTTCAACATTAAGTGATACTTCAACATTACATATTGACACTTTCACATTACGTGCTGATACTTTAACGTTACATGGCCAGACTTCTTCACTATATGCCGATACTGTGTCTTAATATGATCATAATTTTTCACTAAAATATTTTGCGTACATGTAATTTTCTCTTAAAACTTTATTTGCTGTCAACAAAAAAAAAATATAGCAATTAAAACTTAATTACGAACACAATACAATTGTTAGAATAATCATCATGGATTATTCCACTATAGTGGCGCGTAAAATTAAAAAACCGATTAGGCAACCACGCGTACGACCGAAATAAACTCTCACCTCCATGCATTGTTTTAATCCACGAAGGATATCTTAAAACTACATTTAAGCCAAATTAATAAGAGCCATTTCAGCAATTTATCTATTTAGAATAATAAAAGCCTTATTAGATGAACAGTGATTTTTTTTTTCTTTTTGACATATGGATTTACTACGCAAATGGAAATAACTAAACCAAATTTTAGCAAATCGTGGATTGGTCTATAATTTTCACTACAGTACACTTATCGACTTCGTAGCTAAACAAAACCTGTCAACATAACAGTACACTTAACGACATCGGAACAAAACAAAACGCTTTTCTTTTCAACATATATTTTATAAACCAATCAAAAACGCGGGATATTTGTTTACAAAAAAAAAAAAAAATTCAACTAGACAATTGATAACAAGAAACAACGAGAAAAACCTTAAGAAACATTACGAATATAAAGAAATTTAGTTTTACATATTGAAACAATCCATTGGTTTATTTTTTATAAAGAACAGTTTACTTAATTTGCACAACAATATACCAATTATTTCAATCTCATTTCAATTCCATGTGTATATTCTCAATGAACACACCAACAGTTTTACATTTCTGAGCTTGCTTTGAAAAATAGACGGAAACAAATTCTTTAAATTGTTTTTTTTTTCAAATTTGCATGATGAATAACAAGAATATTCAAACCAAGATATCTGACGTATTTATTTTAAGAAATCTTCTTGACTCGAACTGCATAGTCAGTTTTAAAGTCAAATGATCTATATTTTAATAATATAAATATTCTTATAAAGATAGTTTGCACCAGGAAGAGCAAAGGACGTTCAAACTAAAATCTACATGTGTATGTTTATCCAATATAAAAACTAGAATAGCACACAGTCGAGATATTTCCGGATGAACAGAGATTGCTCACTTTCCACAGGAAACAAACACTAGAGTACATGACGGCTTAATATCGGTCAGTTTCAGTAAGTGGTTAGATTTATTATTAATAAATATAATAGTCCTCAGAATGTTGAATCCATATTCAATTGATTATAAAAAAAATTCTATTTATTTTCACAGAAAAAAAACCCCAATTACGCATACATCAACTTTAAGAATAGATAGTTATTTAAATCAAAGTAAGAAACACGCAATATTGTCAATGCATCATCGGAGATATTTCAATTATTTCTTCTTTGCTCATATTTGCAAAACTATATAAATCTAGAAACGCATCCATTTGAAAAATCGAAGCAGATGATTATTAAATTTCCTGAATCGACTCCTCCAGATTTCCTTTAGCTTTACCTTCAAAGTTTACAAACATGTAGCAATATTACGAAATTAGCAGAATTTGGTCTTCTAAATTCTTTCTAATGGAATAATTATAAAAATCAGTTAAATTACTTATTTAAAATCTAAAATGTCAATAAAACCATTTCCTATCGTTTATTACTTAAAGCAAGCATTAATAAAAAAAAATCAATTTTTGTCGAGTCTTAAGACTTCTTAAGATCAATTCTATGTAAGAATCAAAGATTTATGAAAGGGTCTGGCCACGCATAGTCACCAATTTTCCTTATATTTCATACATAGACACACCTAGGTGTGAAACGCAAAAAACCACTAAAAGTTGGTTGCTGGGGGTAACCGTTGTCATGGTAACCGAGGCTAAAGATGGAAAAATAGCAAAACTTACCTACATTGAAGCCATATTAGAAGGTTTTGCCCACTAATGTAAACTATCAAAGACATAAAACAGCCTTTGTCCTATTTTTAATTCTTAAATTATATCAGAAAATTGATGGAGAAACCAATAATTTTAAAATGTTACCATGGAAACCATAAAAATGATCTAATATTCACTTTTACATCAGAAATATATAGTGGAAAAGTGAGACTGTGATCAAAAGTTTTATTGCCCCTAGTCCCAAATTACAGAAAAAAAAAAAATAAAAGGGGAAAGTCTGTAGATTTTGTTAACTCTATGAAATATAAATGTTGTAACTGTTATAATAAGTAGGCCTAATTCTTAGGCTAACATTTCGATAAAACATAGATTACACTGTAAGAATAATAAATACATTTAATAATTATCGGGTATTCTAATAATGCATTAAAACTTTTCATTTCATCAAATGTAATGCCTTGTACAAAGAGGGATGATAATCCATTTATAATCCTACTTGAACACTAAATTACATACTGATTTAAGTATACTCTGAACTATCCTCTTGATACCAACAACAAATGACAATTGTCTGTTGAATATGAAATAAATGGATTTAGAAGTTCAGAAGGACAATGTGTCGGTTTATTTCATTTCTGAAATTCAAAACATCTCTCGGAGGTAGATAGTGTGATGATTTATAAACCTGCCGAAAGAACTTTCATCAAATCAAAACTTGTATTGTTTATTTTAATTATAAAGAAAATAAACCCGAGTGCAAAAATAAAAACAAAAACAAAAATCAGCCTGCACTTATTATTGAACAAAAGTATCATTTCTGAACTACTTTTTATGGAAAGCCACAGGGGACCCCCCAAGTCATGTTCTATATATTCATAGTAAATCAATCTTGGGCGGTCATGTTTACAATCCCGGCCAAGTCATGATCGGCCACACGGGACCCCCAAGTCATGTTCTATATATTCCTAGTAATTCAATCTTGGGCGGTCATGTTCTATATGTTCATAGTAATTCAATCTTGAGCGGTCATGTTCTATATATTCATAGTAATTCAATCTTGGGCGGTCATGTTCTATATATTCATATTAATTCAATCTTGGGCAGTCATGTTTACAATCCCGACCAAGTCATGATCGGCCACACGGGACCCCCAAGTCATGTTCTATATATTCATAGTAATTCAATCCCGGCCAAAGTCATGATCGGCCATACGGGACCCCCAAGTCATGTTCTATATCAATCGGTCATGTTATGATTGCAACTCTGACCAAGTCAGGTTTGGTTTGATAGCATAACATGGCCTTCTTATCTTTGCCGGTCACGATTGACAACCCTGGCCTAGTCAAGATATATCCCTTGTTTTACATCTTGACTAGGCCATGATTTTCTATCCCAAGATTGCATTGGCCAAGATACATTACTTCCAAACGCAGTCAAGATTTACTTCCCAAGATTTTATAGGACCGAGATTCGGCCAAGATAGCATTGCGCCAAGATACTTTACTTCCAAACGCAGTCAAGATTCACTTCCCAAGATTTCAAAAGATAAAGACTTATTTCCCAAGATTTCAAAAGATCAAGACTAACTTCCCAAGATTTGTAGTGATCGAGACTCGGCCAAGAATTTTTAGTATGCAGATGCGCGACATTATGAACATCAGCCAGCTCGAAAGTGCGGTGTGATCAGCTGGACTTGGCTATAGACATAATTAGTCAGGAGTCATTGTTGTTCGATGTAAGTACACAATACGTTATTTTAATTTCTTTCTTTTCTCTTATAATATGAAGGCATGTCTTTTATCATCGAGGAAATTCGAGTAAGATCTTCACCAAACAATAAATGTTATTTTATGATATCGATTTCTCTTAAATTTCTTAATTTTATCTATACATTTATTAACATATAGCTATAATTGATAAATTTATTTTAATTGCTTTAATTTCCCTTCTGTTATAAAAATGAAGCAAGTAGAATAATCGAGGAAACTCGAGTGAAATGTGCACTATAAGTAATGGGTGTCATTTATAATCTTGGTTTCTTTTTAATTTCATTCTTTGGCATCATTATTGGATGGTGGCTGACATATGTCACCAATTTCTGAGGATCTTGATACAATGTATTAAAAGTGTTGGTGTGGAAAAATATGTATGTAAAATTGTAACATTAGTTCATTAAGAATCAATTTGTTTCCCTGAAACATTCAATTAAGATATTATGTATTATATTATATGTAGGTCACAGCAATGTACTGCACTGACTATGCTGCAGATACTTGGATTAGGCATGAATTTACAGGCAAGTGCATTTAAATTTGTTATTCCAGCAAGCAGTTTATTATGCATTGCTTGGAGGTGCAACCCCCCCTCTCTCTCTCTTTCTCTCTCTCTTTCTCTCTCTTTCTCTCTCTCTCTCTCTCTGTTTTCTCAAAGTAGATGAACAATTACAGACTACTCATAAAAAAATTTGAATGTTAATAGTGCTTTTACTCACTAGCAAATAAAATTTAATTTGTATGTTCTGTATATTACATGTTTAAATAAAAAGCATCCTTAACTTTAATCATCAAGAGTTTTCATGAAGATTTCTTGAAGGTACATGTATGTTTCTTTTGTATGTTTTGTTTTTCGTGTATTTTTTAATATTAAACTGTCATTATTTCAGCATCCTGTTTTGTGTGGAGTGTAAGGCCAAGGGGTTTGATTGAGGTGATGAGGTCAGTTCTACATCTGCGATACCCAGCTTAAAAAAGAAATGTATGTAAAACAATGGTGTCATTTATCTCAAAATTATGAGATGTTGTGCAGGTATTCTGTTTTGACATGTTCATCAGTCACTGACAATTCAGTCAGTCCTGTGCTTTTGTCCCAGAATTTCACAAAACTATATTTCTAAACTACATGTGTATATGTATAAGAACAGAATTTGTAGATGAGCATACTGTAAATTCCTTATATTACGTGAGTACTTAATTTCGCGATTCCGCTGTTTTGCATCAAAATGCGAGAATATAAAATCGCGAGCACCAATTTGTTGTTATGATTTCAAATAGCTCAAAACTGTCTGAAAAATAAAAGCGAGATTGTAAAATCCGCGAGGACAGCTTCTCGCGATTTTATGCGGAAATTAATTCCTCGTGTTTAATAAGGAATTTACAGTATTTACAGAAAATTCAGATTCAGTTTTTTCAGGAATTTTGCTTCAGAATCTTTTAAACTTGGTCATTACTAAATTATACTTTTGAAACAGTTTGTCAGTGCAAATTCTTTAAAACCATGATTTACCGGTAATTGTAGTTGATGAAGACAAAAGTATAGCTGCATACATGTATGCCTGTTTGCAAGAGATTTTTGTTTGCAATGTCCAATATTTTTTATTATTTTGTGTACTTATACAATTAACAAAGGAAAAATACTTTTATCACTCTATTGTTATATTTGTTAATATATTTGTTAATATATTTGTTAAATGCCGAGTTTTTACCAATATATTATATTATACATGAAATTTCATTTATTTCAGGATTATGCTTTCAATGTTTTGTGTACAACAAGAGGGCTGCACAAGATTATCCAGCAAATGGACATCAATGGCTATTTTCCTCCTGCATATCATACGGGCCTACTATTTATCCATATCAAAGTTTCACTTGCATTGATTCTCTGATGCAAAAGCTGTTGATCTCGAACCAGATTTTCTGTACATTTGTTATGGGGTACGTTAATCCTTTAAACTTTTTAAGTCACCTGAGTCATTCAGTTGACCTATATTGCTATCATTCTTTGTCTGTCGTCATCTGTCAACGATTTTACATTCTTGAAAACTACTAGACCAATTGTACCATTTTTGGTTAGAAGCATCTCAGGATAGGAGTAATCTAAATTATGGCAAGGCAAAATATGCAATATACCCCCCACCCCCCCCCCACCCCCACACATTTTCAAAAATTTATTCTCTACTCCCACAAGTGGGAAAAAAAGGCCTTTACCAAAAATTGTGAAATTCATTACCCCTGGATCAGGGTGGGTCAGGGATTTAGGCCCTACGGCGGGGCCAACTTGACACATACAATTTAATCTTAGAAAATATTCCTCTGCAATTCCATATATAATTTAGAAAACTTAATGAATGATTATAATGTCTCATAAAGCTCTTTACCTAAATTGGGAAATTCATGACTGCTGGGTCAGAGGTTCAGGCTCTAGGGTGGGGCAAATATGGCCAAATAGTGAAAATATATTACATTTTATAATTTCATCTGTATTTCACAACAGGGGAGATAAACTACAGTAAATGCATTGTTATTTTGTACATAATGCCCTCTTCTTAAATTTTGAAATTCATTGCCTAAAGATTTTTATTGGACGGAGTGGCCATATTAAGGTGAACATTTTTTTTGTACATATAATTGGATTGCGTCACTCTCATGAAACCTATCACAATTGGTCAAGCATCTTCCAGTTACAATTTAACATGTCTAAATTCATCTTAAAAACTACAATGTAAATTTTGGCTTGTTAATACATGTACTAAATAAATATGTATGCTATTGTTGGAAATCTACTTTAATTTTCTATGTATTTCATGCTTGTACATAGAAAATGTTTGCATGTGGTGTGCATTTTAATGAAACTGAGAATATAATTACATATATGAAAGATTGACCTTGATGGGCTTGCAGGTCTTACTTGACAAACATAACCAGTACAACTTTTGGCTCATGCAGTTAAGGTATAGATAATCTGAGATTACAAATCTTCACACACCCCCATCAATTTAATGAATTGATGTTTGCAAAAATTAAATAATTTAAGCAGAGATAACAGAGGAGCCTCAGATTGAGGTTTAGTCTGAAAAATGAAGCTTAAAATGCAAACATGAGTCTCCCTGACAGGTTCATCTTAGGGCTATAGTACTCAAGTGGCCGTCAAGGCCTGTGGGGTTCTTGTTACGAAAACATAAAAACAATTTTAACGGTGAACAAATTATTTGGAAATTATTTTCTATCATTACAGTCAAGAAAGAGTTAAAGTATCAAGATCTGGCAGACGACATTGGCAGCAAAGGATGGAGTGCATGAGTTTTCCCAGTGGAGATTGGCTGCAGAGGATTCCCAGCCCAGTCAACGTGGAGAGCAATGACAGCCCTGGGAATTAAGGGAAAAGAAAGAAAAGCTGGAATACAGAGACTGTCAACAACAGCGGAGAAGTCATCATGCTGGTTATGGTGGAGAAGAGCAGTGCAGAGCTGGAAGCCAATCTACAGACGGGCAATGATTTGGCCAATTATTGCTGACTCACCACCTTGAGGACATTCCAATGGTAGGAGTCGAAACGACCAACGATGGGTGGACCTGGCTGACGACGTCTTTAGCTTTAGCAGAGAACTCACTGTTTTAGGTATTTTTGTCATTACAGTCTCCTCCTTTTCAATAAATCTGGTTGTGCACTCTTCATTATAATCTTCAAGTTTTTCACCAAAATTTTAGATTTTGTCCTCGTTGCAAGATATCAGGTAGGGGAGGGGATCAATTGTTCTTTTCCAGTATAATATGTTTATGGATCCTTGACACCCAGCAACGTCTACTTTTTCATGACAGTTCGTCACAACATGGCAATTCAAACACATTGTGAAACAGTTTATATTGCCAAAATTTGGTCTCTATCACTGTGACGCATTGGATGTTGCCTTGAACTACTGACATGCAGGTCCTGAGTTCGAATACTGTAGGGATTTTTATTTTGATGAATAGCGGTAAAATTTAAAAAACTTATTTTTTTCAACCCAAATTGATTTTTTTCTGTCATACTGAAGGCAAACACATGCCAGAAATCCATATCTTTAAGTAATTTAGAATAATGGGCTTGTATGCAGAACTTTTCCCAGGTGTGTGGAGGACTCTTAAGACTGGGAATATGCATTTAGTGATTTGAAATTGCAAAAATATTTATACATGTTTGTTCATACACCTTATTAGATAATACCTGCAAATTTAATATTAAAAAGTTACTCTTTGCCATCAATTTTTTAGTATAAAATTCTCTTTTCAGTGCTTTGCTGTAGATGATACCTTGGTGATGATTTGAAAAGTAGACCTGCCTACTCGAGTACAATACAGTGTATTGAAAGTATTAGATCTAGCTGTCACAAATATAAAAATAAAAAATAAAATTATATACTGTATGTTGATTTTTAGCTCACCAGGACGAAATCGTGGTAACTTGCATGTTGTATGCATGTTATAACCCCGGTTGGTGTTTGCGGACCTTATAAAGTTTTTGGACCAGGTCCTGTATCTAAGTTATTACTTGTCCTATCTTCACCAAACTTGCATGGATGGTGCATTTAGACCTACTTATGGACTTAAAAGACTTGGATGCTGAATCTGGGCTGTGAATATCACATGCTAGAGGAGGTTAAGGCTTTTGGAGCAGGTTAAAGTTTTTGGACCAGGTGCCTTTTGATGACTTTATTTAATTTATTACTGGTTTTAACTTCACCAGATTTGGATAGATGATGCATATTTGATGCTTGATGACTCCACAGCCTTGGATGATGAATCGGAGCTATAAGTTTCAGATGCTGGAGGACGTTAAGGTTTTGGGAGCAGGTCACATGTTTATGTAAATAATAGTACTTGCTCAAACTTGCATGGTTGACTTAACTATGTAAATGAATTACAGGGGTAGCTTCAGATACCATGAGTGAGCTTGATTATCTAGTTGCTTGGGCAGGTGTAAGATTTTAAAACAAATTATTTTGGGTCTTGGAGCTGGTTATAAAAGAAAGTAAATTCTGTTCATACCTTGTCAGACTTATGTAAATACAAGTAGCTCGAGATACAGAGCTTGATCTTGATTATCTTGATGCTGGAGCAGGTGTAAGTTTATTGAGTAGTTAAATGCAGGTTTAAAAGTTCGAGAAAAATGCTGTCCTGACCAACTTTTATGGTTCATTTCTTATAAAAACAAGTTTTAGACCAAAATTTATCTCCTAATGGGTTAATTCTTGTTTAGATTAATTAAACCCAAAATTTGCCTGTTGGAAAGGGGTAATTTAAGTTTAAACCTAAAGTTCTGTGGCAACTAAAAAATATCTTGGTCAAGGTCAAAGCAAAGTACAGTCAAACTTTGTTATCCCGAACTAGATCGGACTGTTTAAAAACTTTGAGATATCTGAGTATTCAAGGTATCGAGGGTAAAATACTTAAAAATCATGGGGTTTGGACTTACAAATCACTTTGACATATCCATTCTATTCGAAATATAAGTATTTGAGATATCGAAGTTTAACTGTACTCTGAAATGCTTTTCATCCTGTTTTCCATTATTAAAGTGGGGCCCTCTAAGATGGTCGCCATCTCAATAATGTTTAGTTTAAATACCAGTACATAGCTTTGTCAAAAGCTGTTCACAATGAGTTATTAAAAATGTTGATTTTTTCACCGACAGGAAAATTACTTGTACAGCTATATATTGGTTATTTTCGCGATTCATTTCTGCAATTACTTTGGTATTGTTTGCTATTGGAAACATTTGATATTTTTAAAATGATTGATGCAGATGATAATTGTTTTATACACATTAATTGCAAACTTTGTGACATGCAAAAAAACACCCAATGAAAATACAGTACATGTATTTGTCAGATATGACAAAAATGTGTTCAAACTAACACGAACACGTTGTACCCCTTCCTAGAAAATAATTTCAACAACTACCTCAGAATGTTTTCACCAAGCTTTCTTGCCCACATGATTACATAAGCCCATCATTTAGCACCAAATGTAGAAGTGATCAATATTGCTCAGCTTTGGTTTGAACAGCTGGAAATATATTCAGCTTAACACCACTACACAGAAAATATGATGACAACAGAGGTCCTTAGATTTGTTCTTTGTCAAATTGCTTGACTTGTGTACAAAAAATAACCATAATACTTAACATGCACAAAGAATATTTATTAAATTAAATGTTGATGGTTCCATGATCATTCCTCAAAAATCAATGTATTTATTTGATTCTTGTAAAGAATTTGGTTCAAAGTTGTTTCAAGCATCTTATCCTCTTCTGATTTTCTTGTCCAGACCATTGCCCAAAGATGCGCAGTCTTTCAAAATCATTAACTTTCGCCATTTTCATATATTGGATGACTGTAGTTATCAGTAAAACATTCATTTCTAATGCTGAATAACCTGCAAATATAAATTTGTACATATACAGAACTATGTTTCAGCACAGTCGTACCCTGTACATTATTTATGCGATCCAGAGTTTAACTTCCTTGGATATGCAAAAGCTACTACAACTACATTTACACATAGCAGAATCTGATAAAAATAGGCAACATTCCACAGTTTCTAATTAAACCAACAGATGCTTATGTTTTTTGTGGTATTATTTTCATATGTCAAACTAAAAAAGGTAGCAGAAGAAAAGGACATTTTATATTTACTAGATTTATCATAAATAATTGACTAGTGGTCAACTAAATCAAAATACCTACTATTCAATACTAAATGCTTAAATCTGGTAATACTTGATTCAGTTATTTAGATGTTCTAGTGTCTTTGTCTCTGATAAACTACCAGTCAAATGTTGGTTTTCTTTTTTTAATAAATCCATTACTGGCAAATTGCCTAAAATGGGTGTGTTAAACAGCATTGCCTTGTTACTTTACATTGCGTGGTAATACATGAGGTCATACTCTGCATTACTTGAAAATTAATATAATAATGTAAAATGATGTACACTGTCATCTTTATGAAAAACGAGACCATTGTTTTACATACATTTCTTTTTTAAGCTGGGTGTCGAAGATGTAGAACTGGCCTCAATCAAACCCCTTGGCCTTACACTGCACACAAAACAGGATGCTGAAATAATGAAAGTTTAATATTAAAAAATACACGAAAAACAAAACATACAAAAGAAACATACATGTACCTTCAAGAAAACTCTTGATGATTAAAGTTCAGAATGCTTTTTTATTTAAACATGTAATATACAGAACATACAAATTAAATTTTATTTGCTAGTGAGTAAAAATTAAGCACTATGAACATTCAAATTATTTTTATGAGTATTCTGTTGTTCATCTAGTTTGGGAAAACGGAGAGAGAGAGAAAAAAAGAGAGAGAGAAAGAGAGGGGGGTTGCACCTCGAAGCAATGCATAATAAACTGCTTCCTGGAATAACAAATTTAAATGCACTTGCCTGTAAATTCATGCCTAATCCAAGCTAATATCTGCAGCATCATAGTCAGTACAGTACATCGCTGTGACCTACATATAATATAATACATAATATCTTAATTGAATGTTTCAGGGAAACAAATTGATTCTTAATGAACTAATGTTACAATTTTACATACATATTTTTCCACACCAACACTTTTAATACATTGTATCAAGATCCTCAGAAATTGGTGACATATGTCAGCCACCATCCAATAATGATGCCAAAGAATGAAATTAAAAAGAAACCAAGATTATAAATGACACCCATTACTTATAGTGCACATTTCACTCGAGTTTCCTCGATTATTCTACTTGCTTCATTTTTATAACAGAAGGGAAATTAAAGCAATTAAAATAAATTTATCAATTATAGCTATATGTTAATAAATGTATAGATAAAATTAAGAAATTTAAGAGAAATCGATATCATAAAATAACATTTATTGTTTGGTGAAGATCTTACTCGAATTTCCTCGATGATAAAAGACATGCCTTCATATTATAAGAGAAAAGAAAGAAATTAAAATAACGTATTGTGTACTTACATCGAACAACAATGACTCCTGACTAATTATGTCTATAGCCAAGTCCAGCTGATCACACCGCACTTTCGAGCTGGCTGATGTTCATAATGTCGCGCATCTGCATACTAAAAATTCTTGGCCGAGTCTCGATCACTACAAATCTTGGGAAGTTAGTCTTGATCTTTTGAAATCTTGGGAAATAAGTCTTTATCTTTTGAAATCTTGGGAAGTGAATCTTGACTGCGTTTGGAAGTAAAGTATCTTGGCGCAATGCTATCTTGGCCGAATCTCGGTCCTATAAAATCTTGGGAAGTAAATCTTGACTGCGTTTGGAAGTAATGTATCTTGGCCAATGCAATCTTGGGATAGAAAATCATGGCCTAGTCAAGATGTAAAACAAGGGATATATCTTGACTAGGCCAGGGTTGTCAATCGTGACCGGCAAAGATAAGAAGGCCATGTTATGCTATCAAACCAAACCTGACTTGGTCAGAGTTGCAATCATAACATGACCGATTGAATTACTATGAATATATAGAACATGACTTGGGGGTCCCGTATGGCCGATCATGACTTTGGCCGGGATTGAATTACTATGAATATATAGAACATGACTTGGGGGTCCCGTGTGGCCGATCATGACTTGGTCGGGATTGTAAACATGACTGCCCAAGATTGAATTAATATGAATATATAGAACATGACCGCCCAAGATTGAATTACTATGAATATATAGAACATGACCGCTCAAGATTGAATTACTATGAACATATAGAACATGACCGCCCAAGATTGAATTACTAGGAATATATAGAACATGACTTGGGGGTCCCGTGTGGCCGATCATGACTTGGCCGGGATTGTAAACATGACCGCCAAAGATTGATTTACTATGAATATATAGAACATGACTTGGGGGTCCCCTGTGGCTTTCCATAACTTTTAATTTGTACGTCACCGAGACTTGATCAATAAGGGCTGTGTACATGTGAACTCAAATCTTGATGCGAAATTATTATCCCTTTGACCGATTTCAATTTCAAGCGAGTTATCAAACAGATTTCGGGCCGGCTTTCTATGGATTTTTTTCTTTCTTTTTTTGAATGACTTCTTGCATTGATAATGCATCAATAGTTTTGGGGTTGGGTCTCTAAAATGTAACAAGCAAAATATTTTTTTCACTGAACGCTCTTCATAAAGACAAGTTAAAGGTAAATATGCCGTTTTAAATGAAAATGTTAAAAGAAAGAAATGTTTTCATTTTTCCATTAAACTACAAGAGTTATGAACTTTCTGCAAATTATACAGTTTAAATCAAACGTATTTAAAAGTATTTGATATAAATTCGAATTTATTTTTTTTTGACCGGGCCGGTCAATAAACTCCCAACTTTGAAATATTCGTAAGCACGTGATGTGACCAGCTAATTTTAGAACGTACACAAGAGGTCGACGCGGAAACGTGGTCGGTCCGTTAGCAGTGGAATAACGCGTTCGAAGAGAAAAGAAAGAAAGAAACAGTTTGACAGAAAATGTTGTAAAATGAGAATCCATATTGAAGACCACTTTGAGGGTGGACACGTGTTAGAAACTTCATGTTGAACTATGGGCTTGCCTGTTTCATGCTATAGACAGGTTGGTCACACAGCGCGGTGTGTTTTCTTTTGTGTAATAAGATATTTACTCATAAAGGAAAAGAAGCTTATGTGAATGGTACGATATTCATTGTCTGAATATGATAAAACTTGTATAGCTATCACTCGAATACTTAAAATCTATAAATTGTATATGTTTTGAGTCCAGCGGCCCCAGAAGGGATAATTTTGACGTTCTATTATGATAATACATGTTGTCAATGTATGAAAATAATGGTCAATTGCAAAAAGAGCTCTCATCGATTGTCTACGCAACCATCCTAATAATATGCAGATGACAATATCTGATATTTTTTCTGTTTACAGCATATGAATTCAAACAAATGTAAACAAACATGTCGTATTACCTCATTCTGCATGTTGCTTTTCTAAATTACTATTCCTGCGCACATGCGCAAATCCATCTAAAACGTTAATCGTTTATGAACATGCATAGGTCAATCGCCGTTATTCATTTTCAAATTATGGCTAGTACCTCTTTAATATTTATCAAAAAATTGCAAAATTTTCTATAAACTTCATTTTCATATATCTAGTCATGCTGACAAAATTTGGGTCTGGTTTTCAACATTGCAAAAATGCCGTTAAAAACGGCAAATATACCTTTAAACAGACCTAATATTTAACTAACTACAAATTAATTCTAACCTTACAATTTAAGATATGATTTTATAACAATATACTATATTATGAAGTTTAAAAAAATACAATATTTCAGGTTTAAAATTTTGATATTTTCCTTCATATCTATATGCGTCTTAGAGGGGTAATATATAAATAGTCTAAAATGGCCACGAGTCGCATATCTTAATATGTTCTGCGTTGGTCATTACTTCTAGAATACAGTCATGTGACACGTATAATCCAATGAAAGCACGGTATTTCAGTCAAATAAGAAAAAAACAGTAAACAATAATGATGCATTACAAGTACAAGGTCAATAATACAAATAATCAAACGCAGTTCAACTTCTCATATGATATTTATTTCAACACACTCATCACGATGGACAATCAAGCATAGAATAAGATATCATATAGTAATGCTATAAAATTCAAAGATAAAGTTTAATGGTGTTTCAACATTTCAAAATATGTTTTATAATGTTGATATTAGAAAATTATGTTTTAACAAAAAAATATCAGTTTTCGACAACAGGTACTTGTAAAATCTTAACTTCCACAAAGTTTCTTCTTTAAGACAATACGGAACTCTCGATCAAAATATCCATAGATCATAGGATTTATAACCCCATTTAATATATACAAATTCTCGAAAAAACCCTTCAGAACAATTTTTGTATCTGAAAAGTTGGCTGCAAAGTTTTTGTCCATTGCTTCCATGGATTCGATAGCTAGCCGTGGCGAGATGGTGATTAACAGAATAAGAGTAATCACAAAAAACATTATCGAAAACCGATGGGACGCAATGGTATTTCTGGTCCTGCTATTTGTGGATGCATCGGAGTCTCTCTGCTCTCTATTTCCAGAGACATTTTCGGAACTCTTTGGACTCGATTGTTGAGCACCTGCGTTGCTATTAGTGTTGGAATATTCACGCAATATTTGAACAGTTTTATTATGAGTTTGGGATAGCTTTCTGTTTCGAATGTAAATGGCTCTGACCACAAAGAAGTACAGTACGATTAAAGAGATGTAGCATAACCCACCCACTAGTCTCAGTATTACATCGTACACTAGTAAACTTGTAGTATTGGAGTATTCGTCCAGAATACCACATACTGTTCCAGTGAATCTTGCGTCCCGCGTCTTGACTTCGGTGATTCCAGTGAAAATAAACTTCGGAGACGAAACAGTCAATGCAAACAAAAGCGCCACGGAAACGATGATATTTTTAGTTTTTTTCGAGGAAGGATGGCGTAATGGCCGACAGACCAGCATAAACCTTTGCAAAGCAATAACTACCAGTAGCAATCCCGAGCTGATTACTAAAGCGTTACCTAGGAAACGTATCCATTTACATCCAATGTTATCGTTGTAAGTTAAAGGTTGCATATCAAACATAATTTCCCATGAACTGTTCATCAGGCAGGACAAGAGATCAACGAGAGCAAGAAATGGAATATAGTATCTGTTGTGTCGCCGCTTAACACACAGACAGTAAACTAGCAACACACACGAATTTCCACTGACTCCGAAAAGAAAATAGAACACGCTGATAAAGATATTCGGTATGTTTATCCTGATGTATTCCTCGTTTAAAAGAAGGAAGTCGTGTTTGTTTGAAACGTTCATGATATCCCTTTCTGATAATCTAGAACGGTAGTTTTGAAGTCTTGCAGCTATGGAACAACCTGTATCGTTTCCTTAGCGACTTTCCTTTATCTTATGGCATAGCAATAGAAAATAGAGACGAAATAGGTGACGGTGTGGTTTACCAAATAACATTTCTTCTTACAACTTTTAAAGTCCATCAAAAGATCATAAATGGTAATAAAGCTATTTCTTTTTCACGGCAATTAGTATTTAGCTTAGAATCAATGCCCTTTAACGCACTCGATTTAAGTTATAGTTCGCAAATTGTATGGCCTCTGAAGAAGAAGAGTCTCTGTGCGTTTCGTTTTCTTATTCGTACACCAATAAATACAACGGATGTAAGGATTATTTAAATCCACCGAATGTTTCCGCTGTGGACAAGAGACCAATTGTTTTATATCCGTTCAATGTCAAGAAGGAAGGAAAGAAAGTTTGCTGATTAATAACATGTACACAACCATCTTTGCGAGTCTAAAGGTTTAGGTTTATAGTCCAGTTTGCCTGCTATAACCCATCGTCTCTCATAACACTTTGAAGCATTGCATGGTAAAAGTAACTTTAAACCTAATAAATGAGCGGTAGTAACTGACAATGAAAACAAAAAACATTTATTGGTGACTATGATGAATCTGGAAAAAAAAAACATTTAGGAACACGTCATTAGAAAATTAAGGAAAATAAAATCAATATTGCCTATTGCCGTTTATTCCATTTTTATTTTTATTTTTTGTTTGCATTTTTATGCACGTATAAATATATATATATATACATATATATATATATATATATATATATATATATATATATATATATATATATATATATATATATATATATAAACGGACAAACGGAGTTTACATTCAATTAAGTATTACATGTACATCAGGTAAAAAAAATATGGTCCAATAAGTGTTCCATGAGAGTGTCTGTCGAGTGTAGCCAATTAACCTCCATCTCCTTTTTCCTAATTTCAAGCTTTATGAGATGTTGATTTGTTTTTTCTCCAAACGTCTTCGTTTCGTTTTGGACCTAAGCACAAATCATCACCGCTGTCGAAACATAGTACTTGAAATTCGGTGTTATATGTTTAAAAGCATTGTTTTTCAAGGAAATGTACATATGAATACTTAAAAACAAGTCAGATTTTTAATAGTACGAACAATTTAGATATTTTTTGTAGTCGTATGTATTCCAACGCCAGAGTTCGATTACAGCGGTAGCCACAGACTATCCAATCTAAAGATAGAACCAGTACTTGCGTACACTACACCTCATTATCATTTGTGTGTAAAAAAAAAATTGCTTTGATACACGTTTCCAGAAATATTTCGATTACTGATACATCATACATCGTAGAGGTTGATGGCGTCAATTCTATCTTTAAAGTTTGAATATTACACAACGTGATTCACATGGGGTTTTCCGTCTATAACTCAGAATTCTTGTCGGAAAAGTCCGATAATTCATGTTAGAAAACAATGTTCGTAATTATTTAAATACAGCTAAAAAAACTACTTGCCATGCAAAATAACATATGTTGATATCAAAATAAATAATAATCAATAAAATCAACTCCCGTCAGTACTTCAGTACATTGATATTGGAATTGAAGAGTCTTATCATTGTACTTAGCATAGTACTGTTTTGATTTCTATATCATTGCTTATCATATTAAGGAGGCTTAATGGTCAACAAATCATGATCAACCATCAGATATACTTAAAATTTTTAATATTCTACTATGATTTATTTAGCTATAAACTTTATTTTGTAGAGAAAAAATACAAATATTTTACTTTTTAAATTTTGGGTATTTTCCTATATTTTTATATAGACCTCGTCTTCTAAAATAGATTAGAATAAAAGTCTAAAAATGGCCACAGCCCTCTTAATTGATGCACTGTGTTTTCCTATTCTTACTTTGATGTTTATGCCACATCCTTCGATTCTGTTTACCTAACTGCCTATACTCTGTCCCGAGTTTTTGCTTCCACCACTTTTTGCTTGATATTTCGATAATCATAAATACCTTTGTGCTCAAACTATGTTCATCCACTAATATGAAAAATGTCCAGAATTTCTGTTTTGAAACGCCCCCTCTACCGCTTCAGGTTTCAATACACATCCAAAAATAGAAAGTCTACGGAGATTTAGCATTGCATCAGCCATTATTAAGCCCGGATGATAACGTTGAAAAATTGTGCGAGGTGTCCCGAGAACTTCCGAATGGAGAAAAGATGTAAACATTTCCCATTATAAATCTCCGTAAGAAATTTGTTTTCGTTCCTGTGAACTTTTATGAGTGAAAAATGATAATTTGTCAATGAAGATATCTTGGATATTTTCCCTTTTATCAATTTCAACAGCATTTCTTTCACAGGTAAGTGTATCTTTATTAAAAATCATCAAAACGTGATGGAAGCAATAACTTGGGACAGACTTTAAGTATGAACATGATGATACTTCCTCTATTTCTTTATATTTCAGGTTGTTGCATGTACCTTGTCCAACTGCTAAGTGGTACACTTTGTTGTTATTACGGATAACCATTGCTTAATTCAAGTGAAAATCCAATCTAAAAGATTTAGAAGAGTTGTTGCTCTTTGTTATTCACCTTTAAAGATATTTTTAAAGATGCAAATAAATGTGCACACGAATAAAAAACATAACTTTAATGGTGAATGTGGAAATATGCCAAAGAATTTTTTTGATTTTTCAAGTGCCATACAAGTACTTGTATGGACTGTTTATTCTCAGATAGAGAGCATGTTAAATGAATATTTAGTAAATTCAATATTATCGAAGCTTTCAGATCAAGCAACTTTACTACAGAATGACAATCAGCCGCAACTCTACGTTAAAAAGACTATATGTGGTATGGTCAAATATCTGCCCCCAATTTTAACCAATTTCTAAATAGTGTCGTATGAAAATCAACTCTTCATAAATCATCGTACAGAGGATGCATATCACTTTTATCTTGATTTTAGGCATCATTGCTCATTCTCTGTTTATCTATGACGTCACCTACATGACCAAATTCCCGCAATTTTGCAAACATATGAAAATATTGTATTTAGCTTGCGGGTTTGCTGACGTCACAATAGAATTCGGCGTTAAAAGAGCATTATGTATACAAAGAAGAACTGTAGATACCGATATTTATATTTATATATATATATTTAGGCCTAGTATATCAAAATAAAATAATAGTTGTTATATATACAATTTAATCCTTATTGTTTTATGGAGATCAAAATTCAAATATCACTTCTAAGTACAATGTAAAACATTAGTTCTATTTTATGTGTTATCATTCAACGGCGGCTTTAAAATCTAAATATTTACATTTTCCAGTTTCTCTGTCTGTGATAACACTACGAATCGATTTTGTACTATACAGCCCAATAAATTCAAATGACGTATTGTTGGGGACGCAAGCGCGTTTGCATAATTAATATCATAATATTTAACCGTATAACTGCTGAAAATTATATTTAAAAAAAAGTAATAAGGAATCATTCTTTGAATATTATGAGATGATAATTTCGGTCGGGGCGTGATCAAATCGATCATCATATCATCTATCATAATTTATTTGATCACACCCCGACCAAAATAATCACCTCAGAATACTCAAAGAATGATTCCTTAATCCTTAAATAAAACCAACATATTAGAATTTGATAAATGCATGGATTACTTTAATTTTTTTTTTGTCGAACAATGGCCGTCCTTTTTTCGGCACAAAGATGCACGAAACGGATAACGTCGCGCTAACATGGTGTAATTAACGTCGCGGTGAAAATATAACGTTAAGTGAAAATTTAAAATCTTTAAAAGTTTTTTTTGCGAAAAATTGGCTGAGAACACATATTGATTTTTTTGTATCGATTAGTTCTAAATCATCTTCGCAATCATTGTGCCGAGTAAAATAAAATTCGTCTGATTTGTTTAAAAGTTATGAGTATGGTTTTGGAATGCGGTTACTGTCGAAAATGTAAATAATGCTATAGATTTCATTGAAATGACGTTCACTGTGTTTATCAACATTGTTGCGTTTAAGATAAGATAACATAATAATTAGGCTGACAAATTCGATAAAAATTTCAGGAATAAACCTTTGAAACCAAGTGTTTCGACAGACAAAGTTTTTAGGGTAGGTTGTCTCACAAGCAGTAAACCCGCGAGCTACCTTAAGTTGGCAATACGTTTCATTTTAATGTCATTATTATATATCGGATACGGGTGCTCCAAAACACACCATTAAGAATTCTTTCGAATTGGAATTTTGAATAAAAAATAGATGTTATATGCATTGAATTTTGTTTTAGGTGTTAAGTAATAATTAGAATAATTCTATGATATGAATAGGTTTTGAGTGTTTTTAAACGATATAGTCTTGAAATTTCTCGCCAACCGTACCAAAAAAAATTTAAAGTGTCAGTAGACACTAAATTGCTTTCCGTATCTTTAAAAAGTGTTAATTATTGTAAAAGAAAATGTGGCCTAAGCCCTTTAAAACAATGCAATCACCTGTTATTTGGTACTGGTGATTTGATTAAAATTCATTATCGGCATTGGGCACAATACCCACGTTAACCCATAATATTTCGAGCTTTATGTAATATGTTACAGTTATGAACACCATGTTTTATATAAAAATGCATAACTTTTTATACAAAATTTTTCGATTAACACCTTTTTTACGATAATTTGTGCTGCTTTTTATTAACATTATTTTAGGCTTCGTTTTCTGTATGCAATATTTCAGGAATATTTTTTTATCAATTTGCATTGATCTGTAATTTGATAATTACCCAAAACCAATGATTTGAATATAATTTATAAAAAGTATAACTGTCGAGTTACTTGAAATACTACAGTAAATATATGTAATAAATCCCGATTCAAATATGATTCTTTACTTGTATTTTCATATCAATCGATATATTTTTAACACTTTTTCCCAGGCTTAGTTCTTTTCAGTCATTTCAGTACTTTGATTTTCTTTATTTTTTGCATTAGGAAGTATAGAGCTAAGGTCTGCTCAAGTACGATTTTAACATATGTTTTTCTTCATATAATTATACACATCTTACTTAAAATGGTACTTGAGCAAGCCTGCGCTCGATGTTTCCCAGTCGAAAAACCCTCGGAAATACTCATATTTTGCTGCAAGACATCAATTTATAACATAAACATTTTATACAGCTTTCTAAATCATCTGATATTTTCATAAAATTTTGACTTGACAACTGCCTAGTCTGGAGCACTTGGTTTAAAGAAATATAGAGTGTGTTTAAGCCGTCGTTTACAATTGTACTAGACAGAGAGAAATATAACGACAGCACTTGATATTATTTCTCAATAGAACCCTTCAAAGCTAACAAATCATATGTCTGTTCTGTCGTCACTTCATACAGTAAGTGATTGAACTCTTTAATACATATCTCATGATATGGGCTATTTAAAGTACAGTAAAGTGTATTCACCATTGCTACTAAATATTTGGGAATATAAGTTGCGCATGCAAGGAAAAGGATTTAGAAAGCAATATTCCATGTTGCGCTTCTCACTCTGCAATTATAGCTTGATTTTTGTTATCAGCAGCAATTGTATGTGAAAGGGTATGATGGTCGCCCGGTAAGACTCATGGGTTTTCTAAAAAAAAAAAACTCCCGCTTTTTCTCACGTCATTTGCTCTTTTACGCTACTATCCGTCGAAAAATATTAACATAATTTGTAGAATATTTTATCAACGTATTCAAAATAAAGTAGAGTTGTTAAACCGTATTTCATATAGATTTTTTTTTCACATAAATCTGATCTGCAAACCAGACTCAATGGCTTGATTGAAGTACTAGTATGTAAAAGCACAAAAATCATACATATATTTGATCAATATATTTTAGTAAAATCTATGAACATAATCTCATATGTGTAATGGACAGACAAACCTCTCGCTTGACATGGTCAATGCTTGTAAACAAATATTTTGGGATCTTTTAGTCGATAACTATATAAATATATAATACTAGTTTATAACCCATCATCTTTGTATTGTTTTTTAACATCCTGTTTGGGTAGTTTATAGTGTAATATGCTGATGAGAAAAGTAATAACTCATGTGATAAAACCTCACAAAAGTTGCCTAGTGTTTACATGCACATCCGCTGAAAAATTTTCCCTCACTTCCTTCTGAGGCTAACTGTCAATTTGAACGCTGTTGTGTGTCGCCTGTACCAATGGATAACGCCACGTTCCAATCGATGAAACACGACATCGTCAATCGAAACTTATACAATGCGGTGGTCTTAATTTTCTACATTTTGATCGGAACACTGGGTAATGTTTCTGTTATCATAGTGTACCTACGGGACATGAAGAATGTGTTTACCTCTGGAAGGCTGTTCATCCCGTTTCTAGCTTTCAGTGATCTTATAACACTCCTCTATAACGGTGGAGTTGAATTAAATAACGAGATCAGTCAACCTCTCTATGTCTCCGACAGGAACGAACTTAGTTGCAAAGTCAACAAATTCGTCGGTCTCCTTTTAGTCATTGTGTCCGGTGTCCTGTATTTTGCAATCGCTGTCCATCGGTACTTTTTGATCTGCAAACCGCACACTAAACGTCTGACAACAAGGCAAAAACTGGCTATTCTTATACCAACAGCATTGTTTGTGATGGCGACATCAGTTCCTAAATACTTTTTGGTTGGACTCGCTGAGGTTAGGCTTGACATGGGTTCAAACCAGACAGTGGTTGGCTATGTGTGTGGAACAGACGAACAATTTGAAGATGCTCTCGGGTCAAATATTTACCTTAACATGCTTACTGTTAATTCGTTCATTTGGAGTTCCATTATTGCAGTTTTGTATATTATTGTTGGAAGGCAAATACACCAGCGAACCAAAGAGGCGATGTCTAAGCCGTATGTCAAAGACGAAGAGAGTGTTTCGCTAAGCTCCGATTCGATGCGCGGCGACCAGATCGTAAAAAATAAAAGACCAAGGCCAAAATTGACCAAACAGTTGACGGCTCGATCCATAACCACCTTTATCACAAACAATAGGCTGTCGTGGATGTTCATTTTGATGAGTGTCCTCAATATTCTCTGCTTCACACCCAAATTGATATTGGATATCCACTTCAACAAGGACAGATATCTCTTTCTCAAACAAGAAGAACGAGTTTGTGTAGTTCTGTTGTTTTTCGACAATTTTTATCTTTTCAACAATGTTGTCAACCCCTTTATTTATGGATTTTTCGACAAAGAATTCAGAAACCGGTTTAAAAAAAGATTCTGCTTTTGTTTGAAATAATTTGATTTTTATTTTCTTATTTTCAGCACAGACCTCGAGCACTTTGACTAAATGATAATTTGTGCAAGCAAAAAAAAAAAGAAAAGACGATTGCCATCGAATAACTATTTTATTTAACAATAAGCCCTTCTTGTCAAAATTATGCTGATGCTTTTGTTCAATATTTGATATTAAAACCTTCTTATGGTGGTAATAACTGGCATTGTTTTTAAAACACTGATTCATACCACATGATCTAACGTTCTAGTTTTGATCACCCTATAAAGTTGCAATGATAACTTACAAGAATGATACAAAGTTCAATCATATCAATATTCCATGTCATTTTGTAATCAACGAAACAAAACAAAAATAATAAAATAAATGAAGACCTGCCGGTTGTGCTTATATTTAAATGGACGTTATTTACGGAGTTGCTTCAAATATTAACTGTATACATGTTTATTTTCGCCCCGTGTAATTTTCGCCCTTCTACACTTGCAAAAAGTTTCGCCCCATCTTGAATTCGCTTAGAAACAGTTGTGTTTAAAGAAAGATAATATGAGACATTGGCATTCGCCCAGTCTTAAATTCGCCCGCTTGCAACGAGGGCGAGGGGGGGGGGGGGCGAAAATAAAACGGGGCAAATATTTCCCTGTATACAGTATTGCAGGAAAGCATAAGGCTCCTGAAGATATTACATTGCGAATACCCATCCATTTATCCATCCAGTAGTTGATCTGTGTGAAAGAATGATGAAAACCTCTCATAAACATTCCTTTTTTATATCTTCATTAACTTTCATCTAAAATTAATACATGCTTTCTTCGCCACAGTCTTGATGTTTTCAATCTTTTGCAACTACGGACCCTGCTAGTCATCAATAATTTATTTAAGAATTAAAAGAATTTTAATGTTATAGTGTATTATGCAAAGGTTCAGAACGTTAGTTATTGTATTTCCCCCTTTTTGATTTTTTAGCCGGGCTCTCCTGGCTGTAGGCAGGCAAATCGCCAAAGTTACTATAAATAGCACAGCCTCAAAAGTAAACAAAAAACCGAACAGCGTCAAAGTAAAAGCTTCCGCTATACCAAATAGTTACACAGAGAACTATGTTTTGTAAAATGTATTGTGGGGGGGTTTTTTTGGGGGGGAGGGGGTTGCGAATAAATTTAGCGAAGAGTGGTTATTTTCTTATTAATTACGTGTTTTAAAAAGAAGACGTAACTATGCATTTTTGACACATACAATGCGCATGAATTTCCATGAACTACTTTACAAAGCATTGGTATTTGGCTGCATATCGAATAAATAGTGAATTGAGTTTATCACGCTTGTTTTAAAGTGCAATGCACCGTTGATTTTTTTCTACTAGACAGACATACTTTTGCTAATAGCCGCTTTTAAAATTGATCTGAGAGAGAGAGAGAGAGAGAGAGAGAGAGAGAGAGAGAGAGAGAGAGAGAGATTTTGTCAGTCTTTACTGCACAATGTGCATTTAACACATCAAAAGAGCCCGGCTTTCAGTACTTCAGTACTTTGATTTATTATTATGTTCATCATTTTTCCCCGAACGGATTGTTCATATTTGTAATACACAAGTGCTTGAAAATTAAGCATGCAATTTAAGGGTTGCTACAAACGATCTTCCAAAAAAACAACATACAATCTAAGTGAATTTGTGATGGTTTTCCATATGAATAAAGATCATACATTCGTTGGCTTGCTCGGAATTTGCCTTTCTTTCATAGGGTTTTTCTCTTGGATTAAAGACTATACATTTCTTGGCTTGCAAGGATTTCGCATTCCCTTCATTGATGTTTAAACTCCATAAACACAACATTTGTTGAAAAATCTTTCATCATCACCCGTTGAGCACTAATTTTCTTGAATTATTTTGTTGAAAGGAAATCAACTATTTAATATAAGTTATCCCTTGTTTTGCCGACTTTGTGCCCCTCCCCAATTTAATATCGGGGAATAATAACTTTAAGGTCGAATATCCCTCTGATAATGATAGATAAATGACCTTTCGATATGTACTTTGAAATCATAAACATAAGACGGACCGTTTGTTACAACGCACTTTGAAAAATTACGCACTTTGAAAAAATTTTTCAAAGTGCGTTAATTTTTGGACCAAGTCAACGCACTTTGAAAAAAAATTTTTTTTTTCAAAGTGCGTTGATATAGTCGATATTAACGCACTTTGAAAAAAAAATTGTTCAGGGTTTAGTCGAAATAATATTTAATTTCAGATACAATAAGTAATTGTTTTAACCTTGTGTAGCTTAATGGGATATACTTTAGAAAGAACCCACTGCATTCTCAGCTAACTTGATTAACAGTTTTTAGATTAGAATTTTTTTCCTTTTTTCATAAGCTTACGCCGTTCGACAATTTACATAAAGAACAACTCGGGAGATCTGAATTATCCAAATATGACATAAACTGCATCGCTTAGCAACTGCATTTTCCTTTTTTGTGTATGCAGCAAACTTACTAATTATCTGGTACATTGTGATGTGCCAGAAACGAAAATTATTTAATTTATTTATTGATAATGGAGATAATGTATAACATATTTCAACTGTCTTCAATTGCATGTGCTTATAAACAAACATGATTTAAAAAAGGATACGTTAGTTATGGTTATCAAAAACAACATGATCTTTTAGAGGATCAGTTTTTAAGTTTATAATAATTTAATGTTTGTCAATGTACATGGAGTTTTTTTTTTAAATGAAGTGATTTATTTAATTAGAATTTGAAAAGAGGGTTTATGTTGAAACGCTTATAGATTCTTTGACATACCATTGGAGAAATAATTGTTTGACAACCTGGTTTTTTTAAATATCACTGTATTTAATTTACAACAAAGCGTATTCCTTTTTTTGATTTTATACATTTACTCTAAGTTGCTGAATATCAAACACGTTTTGGAAGGAAAAAAGAGGGGTAGGGGACCTTCCTGTACGTAATCAATGAAATGAAGCACTGGTAATTGACCTGTATCTTTGGCTAACCCTCACTCCCACCCCTATCCCCGATTTTTAAGACGGTAAATTAGATTCAATAGTGTAACAAATCATCATACTATCAACAAATTAAGAATTTAATTTCACAATTTGTGATTTATACATATTTTTTTCAAAGTGCGTTAAGTGTCTCGATACTAAGAAATGTTGATGTACCTTCATAACGCACTTTGAAAAAATTTTTCAAAGTGGGTTAACTTGGTCCAAAATTTAACGCACTTTGAAAAATTTTTTCAAAGTGCGTTGATTTTGTCCAAAATTTAACGCACTTTGAAAAAATTTTTCAAAGTGCGTAATTTTTTCAAAGTGCGTTGCCACAACCGTTTCTTATCGGTAAAAAACCTAAATGGGGATATGTATTAAAAGAAGCGTTATCTTTGTTAAGATTACAATTCAGTTACGACTAAGGAAAAATGTGTAACATGTACTGAACTCATGTACAGGCGCTGTCTGGCTATAAAACCGACGTTAGGTTTTCCTTCGATTAATACTTTCGATTTATAATTAATCAAGATAAGCTTAGATGTTGTATTACTTGGTTAAAAAGATATGTCCATGTGAGGTATCGAAAACCTCTCCAGGCCCAAAGTGAAAAAAAAAATTCAAATGAAGAAACACAGTCGTTAATATAGCTTTAAAGACGATGCTGTTTTCCCAGGAAGACCTGGAGCATGTTATACTTATTTGAAAAAAATGAATTAATCTTAAATAGAAAAAATACTGATGTAAAGTACAAGTGCATCTTGTGACGAGGTAAAGAACGAAAGTTCTACCTGTCATGATTTTACAAAATGTTCCATTTGCCTTGAGGATTTTAAATCGCCAAGATGTCTTCCGTGTTCCCATTCGTTTTGTTACGAATGCCTATCAACCCACATCCAGTCTTCTTGTAAATCCAAGACGGCACCGGTTGGATTTCGCTGCCCCCTCTGTCGAGATTTCATTCCGTCCGAAAACATTTCAGCTACGCCAAACAATTGGGCAAATGATTTCCCGACCAATGATAAAGTGAGTAAAACTTCAAAAATTACAGGGGACAAACTATGTGATGCCTGTAAAAGAGAGGGGGAAGAAGAAGATGCAAAACAGTATTGCTGGATGTGCGAGGACAAACTCTGTGATATGTGTGTAAAGTACCATAGACGGTTAAATTTTACGAAAGATCACGAACTGTTGTTATTAGAAGAGTTAAAGAAAACCCCCATTGTGACGGAAACAGTAAGGTCATTTTGTTTTGACCATTCTGAAGAAAACATAAAATATTACTGTAAATCCCATTTGCTTCCATGTTGCGCAACTTGTATCTGCACTGCACATAGAGAATGTAACGATATTAAAAATGTTTCGGTAACAGCTGAGGAGTTGCGAACGAAGGAGTTCAATAACGTATGCGGTGAAATAGGAGAATTTGAAACGGAATTGACAGTTATTAAAGTAAAAGTGGAGAAGAATATCTCAGATATTGAAGAAAAATCTGTTGAATTATCCGAACGTGCCGAAAAATTGTATGCAAAAATTATTCAACATCTTGAAAAGCAGAAAACTGAATATCTCAATCAACTGTCAGTGAAGAGCAAAGAATGCTTACAAAGTTTACAAGAAAATGCAGAATCGGTATGTGACAACATTTCCTACCTAGAGCATTGCAGAACATCATTGAATCGTCTAAAAGAGGAAGAGGAAGATGCCCGTTACGTTCAAAAATTTCATGAGAATAGAAAGAAAATTATCATGCTGAGAGATATTTATTTTGGAAAGAAGGATAATTTAAATACAGTTAAATTGATACCTGATCTCGAAGAATATAATCCGGAAAATATGAAATGTTTTGTAAGTGTTGGCGTTAGAACCGAACAAAATACGTCAAAACCAATGCATGAATTTCTCTCGTTCACTTAAGTATTATACTCTTACAAACTCTAAAAAAAAACCGCATGATAGAATTTTTTTTTATTTACTTCATTATTATAACTTTTCCGTGTTGATAGGCCGGATATCTACATATAGTTTATTTGTCCGTGTTGATACATTGGATATCTGGTTTATTTGTCCGTGATGATATGTCGAATATCTAGTTTTTTTTCCGTGTTGATACATGTTCGTCGGATATCTAGTTAATTTGTCCGTAATAATATGTCGGATATCTAGTTCTTTTGTCCTTATCTAGTTTATTTATCTGTGACTATGTGTCAAATATCTCGTTTATTTGTCCGTAATGACATGTCGGATATCTAGTTATTTGTCCGTTATAATATGTCGGATATCTGGTTAATTTGTCGGTGATGATGTCGGATATCTAGTTTTTTGTCCGTGATGATATGCCAGATATCAAGTTTATTTGTCCTTGATGATATGTCGGATATATAGTTTATATGTCCGTTATAATATGTCAAATATCTGGTTTATTTGTTAGTGATGATGTTGGATATCTAGTTTATTTGTCCATGATGGTATGCCGGGTATCTAGATTTTTTGGCTGTGATATGTCGGATATCTAGTGTATTTGTCCGTGATGATATGCCGGATATCTAGTTAATTTGTCTATGATGACATGTCGGATAAATAGTTCATTTGTCCGTGTTGATACGTCGGATATCTAGTTTATTTTTCCGTGATAATATGTCGGATATCTTGTTTATTTGTCAGTGATAATGTCGGATATCTAGTTTATTTGTCCATAATGTTATGCCGGGTATCTAGATTATTTGGCCGTGATATGTAGGATATCTAGTGTATTTGTCCGTGATGAAATGCCGGATATCTACTTTATTTGTCCGTGATGAAATGCCAAATATCTAGTTTGTCCGGGATGATATGCTGGATATCTGTTTGTTTGTCCGTTATGGTATGTCGGATATCTTAAAAGTACAAGTTTCACTTACTGAGAAAATTTGTTATTTTATTATCTTGGAAGTGACTAATATTTAGTTCAATAATTTTTTCATACGTACTTTCTATAAACAATAGAATGCAGTTTAATTATACTGAGTAATTTAAAGGATGCTTGCTCCTATTTTGAATATCTTGCATTCCTTCACTTTCCTCAATTATGTACTTCTCGGAAATGCTTGTTGTTTATTGCTTATCGTGTTACTAGATGTACAAATGATAAACAAAAATATGTGCATAATATCGTTTAAATACTAGTAATAGATTATATACGTAATAACCGGTTGTAAATGTAAGTGTTTGAAATATATAACGATTTATAGACGTCTAATTTAATCCACATTTGCATGTATAACAAATTAAATTTCTGAATTTTTTTATATTCTTAATGAGATATTTGCTTTCTTAGTAAAATATGAGTTTTATTTATACATTTTTGTTACTCTGATTGGGGTTGAATCTTAGATACATGTATCTGATCATCATGCAACTTTCACTTTCGCTATACTTTTGTTTCCTGAACAAATAATGAGTAAGTTTTTCTTTTTATAGATGATAAATTATGATTCGGTGTATATATAATGCAGTGCGTGGAAAACGGGAAAGTTTCTTTTTTTATTTGAAAAAGTATAAACACAGATGACACCTTAGGAATGAAATTTCAAAATTTGAAATACACTGTAGTTAGAAAAACCAACTCAGTTGGAGGGAGTGACAGAAAACCTCAATCTTATTTACTAGGATCTTCGCAACACGAACCGTCTGGTTTTGTAACAATATTTAAATTCAGCACAAAAATTATTATATCAAAGTTACAATCATTTGGAGAAACGCAATTTCGTATGAGCGAACTTCATGAGGTTTTCGTGTTTGTATTTTCCTGAACAATTAAATAATAAAAGATGAAAGCAAGTCTGTTTACAATATATTTACATACACATGTACTTAAAAATCAAACTGACTGTATATAGGGCTTTACCACACGATCTTCCGGAAATGTAACACATTTGCTATCTTAGTGACCTCGCATGTTTACAAAAGTAAAGTAATTTTGTCGTTTTCCGGTTACTGAAAATACAGTCAGTCCGTAGAAACAGATATATACGCCCGTAGGTCATACGTGAACACTTTAATGATACATGCATTGTTGAATTGGGACACGTCAATTTTACAAGGATGGTATATATAAGACTTTTGGCTCCACCGTCACCAAAATTTTCAAATCACTCAACTCATTCCTCAACTCAAATCCTTTAAAGAAAAGTGCATAAAAAAGTCAATACTCAGACTTGCGGCTGAGTATTGACTTGAGGAAAGTTGGTGACGGTGGGGTCAGTAAACATACATGTAAATATATAGCCGACGGACTAAATATGATATCTCTATGGGGAACAGGACGTTGCAGTGTAAAACTATTTGTCAATAAAAAAAAATTCTTTTCTTAGCACGTTTAGATTTAGATGTCCACTACAACATGCATCGTTTTCATGACTACTTTCTTACCTTGCAAGGGAGATATTTTGATAGGAATTATCTCCCTAGTCTGTCATTATGAATTTTTTTAACAATTTCAATTTTCTGCAATAATTATTTTATTTGATGGAATTTATTTGCAAATTATATTCATTAATTTTAATAATGGAAACAAGTTTCAAAATCAATTACAACATTGGGCTTTTTACATAGCAATATCATAATTTTATCAAAATATTGCTCAAATCCGCGCTTCAAATTTTGAAGTTTTTGATTCTAAATTTGAACAAAATGTGATGGCACAAAAAAACCTGTCAATTAATTTTTGAACAAAATTTCATATATCAACCGTAGCATGTGCTTAATTACTTATAAAATTTTCATGGCCACTTTCTTGCCATTTAAGAGAGATACTACAATAGGAATCACCCATACCCCTTAGTTCTGGAATTATGACCTTTTGTGACAATTTCTGTTTTAAACTATCAAAAAAGTAATGCATTATTTAGATTTATCAATTAACATGAACGGATCATTATCAGAATATATACCTGATTATATTAACCGCTTATGATTTTATACATTTACATTCCTAAAATTAAAATTTTAAATTTCCCCCATCTCATGTTGTGAAAATGACTACTTTAGAGCCGTTGAGTACGGGAAAAAGATCTATCAAATCCTGTATGACGTCATGATGGATAAATCACATCATAGCATCATACAATCAAATCAATTATGACGTCATAATAGAGTTAGCACATCAAAGTATCATTGCAATGAAAGTCACGTGATACCTGTCCTGTCTCCCCTTAAATACACTTAAGTTTAATCGGGGGGGGGGGGGGGGGGGGTGGTCCGAGGCATAATTTTGGTAATTTTATAAATAAATTTTAAGAAATTTGAATTTGCAGGGAGGGGGGGGGGGTCACCCTAGCCCCCTTCTCTAGATCTGCGCATGATACAGATACACATTGATATCGATCTAATGTTCTTCTTTTACATATATATAATCGCCATCATTTGGACAAACTTTTTTTTGTCGCACAGATCGTTTGCTGAAAAGGAGAAGTCTGAGTTTTCCAGGGTTTTTCTTCAGTATACTGGGGATACCACGTTAGTCAGCGTCTAATTGTGTCTTTACATCATTTATTGTTCCTCGTCCTCGTTTGTTCCTAAATAATTCTGAGGGGGTGGAGCGGGGTTCTGCTTCATTATGTTTATTGCTCAACAGCTCTTTTTTTCAGTTCCCCAAATTGTAGCCCCTGCAAATGTACATGAACATAATGAATTCGTGACACTTTCTTGGCACGTTTTGGACATACGTCAGTGATATTGGTACTATAAAATTATATTGTGTAACCCGGATAATAACAATGCCATCCTTAAAATATAGTAAATATCACACGCAGAAGGATAAAACGTAGGCTCAACTAGGACCTGGGTTCACCCGAAAATAGTTCTCCAAAATGAGTGTATTAATGAGTCCATATGGAACTCTTTTACAAGTGAAGATAAGAATGTAAATCTACTTTCTTTATCACACAGGATGTGACGTCACTCACTTGATTTGTAAAGGAACAGCGGAGTACACCATGATACAGAAGGCCGTGTCACTGCCGCCCGGTTTCTCGTTGTACAGAATGCCACAGTACCGGCCCGGCTCCACTAGAAACGTCGGGGCGAGGTAATCCCACTCCCACCCCTCAATAGATCCGTCCCTGCACCTCACCGTGTGCTCCCAGTTATTATACAGCCATTGTGTCTCTTTGGGAACCGCATCTTCCGGTCCTATCTGAATAGTGACAAAAGTATGGGGACCCAAATGTTATTCTCGACAGAAAAGCAGTTTGAAATTTTCAACAAATTAGAAAAAAATTCTTTGGATAATACTATTATAGTTACAGCAGATGCACGGTTAGATTACCCTAAAAAGTCTAAACCCGAGGCAAGCATCGTCTGAATTCCAGTCTTTGAGTACCTTGAATCGAATCACTTGTTTTAGTTCATCTGAAAGTAAATTAAATGTTAACATACTTGTACATGTATACCTTTAAAACGACAGATTACTTAATGGTCTGGATCGGAATCGAAGCATTCATGATAAATCACCACAAGTATAGAACATAAAATCTTGAGATACGGAATGTTGATAGAACAAACACAAACAAGGCATATTGAACAATACTGTACCTCCCCCCTCGGGCACCGAAATGTCGATCTGGGGGTTCAGGTGGAAGTCCCTGTCGTATATGTAGCCTCCCTGGAGCCCCTCCGACCATCTCCCCCACACCTCCTCACAGCAGTCTGAATCAGAGGAACAAACAGCGTCGCAGTGAAATCATGCAAATGTGCTATTTATAATACTCTTTTAAATCGCAAAATATTGAATACGCAGAAATCATATCCCGTATTATTTTCTATAAGAAACTTTAAAAATCGCTAAATATCACTGACGCAAATTTAAAATGCTACATATTTTCCCCATTTTTGCAAAATTTTTGAAACGCGAAAAAAAAAAAAAACGAAAATACGGTACTTCCTATAAAAAATACCGCTCCCTTGAACCTGATTTTTATTTTTCAGTGGGGAAATAATTATAATTATTTTATGACTTAAAAAATTGATAAAATTTATTGTATATATTGTTTGCTGGACTATGAAATTATATTAAAGCGGCAAATAACTAAAATGTATTTCAGAATCAAAATGTTTGGGATTTTTTAACAGAACTTGACCTTTATTCGACGGTACCGAGGTCAAAGAAAATAATGTAGCACAGGGACACACCAAACCATCTTGAAATGTGGCATAGTCGCATTCCCAAAGAATCAGTTTAGAATGTTATTCCAAATTTCCTTTTTACCTAATGTACATTTTAGATCCCTCAGAGTCAAGGGTTTATCTTCTTTAAGTAACAGCAGAGGTTCAGTAGAGGGTATCCACCTAAAAGTTAAAAAAAAACCCGGATTAATAGCTTAAAATATCTAAGCCTAGTCATAAGCCATATATATAGATTTATCCGTTCAAAATAAACCTCACGCAAGTTCATGAAATAGGAAGTGGTACAAGTAATTACTGAGTTAATGATCTCCAAGAAAAAAAAGTCAGATATACTCATTTAATTCCATTGACCAAACCCAAACCCATTCAGACAATTCTTTTCTACACTGAATGTTTCATGTAGCATAAAAATTATCTAAACGTACAAAATACATGTTTAATAGTTCTAAGTTTCATTTTCAAATAATGGGTATCAACTTAGTATCATGGATTTAGTAACAGTAATATGTTCGATGATATGTAAATTTTATACTAATAATGATTCTTCTTCACGTTTCTTATTTCGATAAACATTTTATTTTTTTATAACCTTAACAATAGAATCTATGAAAATTGTTTTGTTTTTTTTTGTGACAAATTCACCGTATGACTTCGTTATATTAATGTGAGACCCCTTATTGTCCTTAAAAAGCATGGCATTTTCATTATGTTTCATATTAAAGCTCTGCTTCAGGACATGGAATTATACACACATACTGAATGGTCCTGAGTGGTAATGCAGTGTACAGGCGGATCAGGAAGTGACGTTCGGTGTTCATCTTGGCGGTGTGGGGGAGGATCATGTACTTCCCCGGCCTCAGTTTCATCGTCCTCAAGACCTGCTGAAAGTTCTGTTCAAACGTCTCCCCGATCTCCTCGATCAGCATCCCTTGTTTCTGCTGTCTAGCCTACGAGAACAAAAATACTCATTTTTTCACAAAATGACCGCCTCTTCACTGATGACTTCTGTTTTTTTTACTTAAAATTTAATAAGAAAATTTTACATCCTGGGTGCTCACATTGGTGTTCCTAACTAGAGTGTTCTCACCGTTTTCCAAACTTGAACATCCTGATTGTTCACGCTGTTTTTCTACATTGAACATCTTGATTGTTCACGCTGTTTTCCTACCTTGAATATTCTGATTGTTCACGCTATTTTTCTACCTTGAACATCCTGATTGTTCGCGCTGTTTTCCTACTTCGAACAACCCGATTTTTCACGCTGTTTTCCTACTTTGTACATCCTGATTTTCACGCTGTTTTCCTACCTTGAACATCCTGAGCGTTATGGGGGCCCTGCCATCCAGTCGGTCCTTACAGAACTGTAGCAGGGAGATCCCGACATTGACCGGGCTCTGGTCCTTACTGAATCCTGCCAATAAGTATAAAAGAGGTGGTCTTTGAAACACATTATCATACTAGAATGTGTATTCGCGATTTATTATTTTTCAGGAGAAACAATTAGAATTACATGTAGTTTGCAAGACATCTACATGTAAAAGCTACAGTTTTATTTTATTTTTTGCGCGGAAAACTCTAAGAGTATCCCAACAGTATCTTTATTCAAAAATACATGTTTATACAAAAAAATGAGGACTTTTTATTTTACCGCTCACTTTGAAAGCAATTTTTCAGCTCCAAAATCTTTCATATTATTCATTGTAATACACAAATCCAACACTTTGTCATCTTTGTCATATTTCCAAAGAATTGAAAAACCTGTATAAAAGATATTCGCATGTGAAAAATTCCGTAATGTAGCTAGTGCAAACATTGTGACGTACCACTCTTTGGAATGGTAAAGGAAAATTTGGGGTTGTCCAAGAGCTTCTTGCTACCAGCAGCGGTTTGTCCTCGCCATTCCCCAAAAATTTGTGTACAAAACCCTTCAACAACCAAATGATATTTCCAACATAATGCTATTTTGAATATACACTTATTAGGTTTGTTACTGACTGACTTCAGAAATATATCGGGTTGATCAATCTCATCGATGGCGAGGCGAACATGTACATCTTTTTTTCGTTTGATGGTCATAATACGCAATATCAGTTAAATTTTCACTGTGGCAAAAATCAAATGTTCACTCTTTTAAAATAAAACTTACTTAAGTGTACAGGTTTGTTGTTGTTGTCTTGGTCGACCCCGGCGTCAGGGAGCACACACAGACATACTCCATGTAGGCAATGAAGTCTCGGAACGCCATGATGAATTCCTAGTCGATAACAGAGCTCAGTATATAGGCGTGTTCCGGCGGCAAAGAAGTATAAGAATGACACGTACGCCTAACTATCAAGAATATTTAAGAAATATTAAAAATTAAAGAAGTTTCCTTCAATATTTGCCCTAAAATTCAAAAGTTGTTTAAATCTCATAAAAATACACATATGCCATCTTGAACATGTGTGTATATTATGTACCAAATTATAGACTTTTATCTTGTTTCAAAAAATAATTATGACTTCAATACTTCGGCATATTTCTAAGATTTGCTAAATTGTTGAAAAATGACACATTTTCTTCATAGTTTTTGAAGAGGAAAATGTGTCCGCAGCCGTCGCCCACAACGAAATTAATATATTTTATGTGATATCACATGATAGTTATAATGTGAGTTTCATCGTGGGCGACAGCTGCGGACATATTTTTCTATTCAAAAAACTACTAAGGAGTTGGTGTCTTCTGCTCATTTTTATGAAAAATACGGGAAAATGCATTGTTTGTGACGTCACAATTAACCTTGTGAAAGTCTAATCAGGTAACTATAATTATATAGATTCTAAATTTATTGGTATTCTTGTGTAAATAAACTTCACATTTCAATTTCCTGTAATATTTTAAAAAATCACCATAAAACAGGGCCAAATATGACTGAAACTGTACCTCATTCTTTTCGTGATAATTTTATAAGAAATAAACCAACTTCCGATAAATAGGTATGGCACTGACAAAAAAAAATTGAATAAGAGTGAATACTTGGTAAGTGTCTTCAATACTGAAAGTGTCGCCGGCCGTCAGACCGTAAACTCCGTCATGCTGAACAAAAAAATTGCACATATCCTATACCACGTGATTCATTGATTAACTGTCTAGTTGGTGAACTGATTGTTGGTTTAAAATCAAAGTACCGAGAGTTCAGAAATACACAAAACACCGGCATGCTTCCTCTGAAAACAAAAAACAATATTGCACACATCCTATTCCACGTGATTCATTGATTATTTGTTGGTGAACTGATCGTCGGTTAAAATCAAAGTACCGAGAGTTCAGAAATACACAAAACACAGTTTTTTTATACACTAGTAAAAGTATAAGATGATATAAGTTAAGCGTAACTAAATAGATTGGTTCTAAATGGCTATGGCAATTACATTAATATTTATAAGAGGGGGCGGGGTTAAGCGCATATCAATGCAAAGGTGGACTTGCGCAAATGTCATATTTTAAATCAAAAAGGAGTCTTAAATGTTTACAGTATTGTCTTGGACTGTATTTACATATGACAAAGCATGAGAGTTCATCAGTCATTTCTATTTGATACGAAAATGAGGAATTTAATATTCATTAGATAATTACAAATACAAAGATTATGTTTATATGTACTTTTGAGCACTTATTTTCTTGAATTATGTTGTTGAAAGGAAATCAACTATTTAATATCAGTTATCCCTTGTTTTGCCGACTTTGTGCCCCTCCCCAATTTAATATCGGGGAATAATAACTTTAAGGTCGAATATCCCTCTGATAATGATAGATAAATGACCTTTCGATATGTACTTTGAAATCATAAACATAAGACGGACCGTTTCTTATCGGTAAAAAACCTGAATGGGGATATGTATCAAAAGGAGCGTCATCTTTGTTAAGATTACAATTCAGTTACCACTAAGGAAAAATGTGTAACATGTACTGAACTCGTGCACAGGCGCTGTCTGGCTATAAAACCGACGTTAGGTTTTCCTTCGATTAATACTTTCGATTTATAATTAATCAAGATAAGCTTAGATGTTGTATTACTTGGTTAAAAAGATATGTCCATGTGAGGTATCGAAAACCTCTCCAGGCCCAAAGTGAAAAAATTCAAATGAAGAAACACAGTCGTTAATATAGCTTTAAAGACGATGCTGTTTTCCCAGAAGACCTGGAGCATGTTATACTTATTTGAAAAAAATGAATTAATCTTAAATAGAAAAAATACTGATGTAAAGTACAATGGCATCTTGTGACGAGGTAAAGAACGAAAGTTCTACCTGTCATGATTTTACAAAATGTTCCATTTGCCTTGAAGATTTTAAATCGCCAAGATGTCTTCCGTGTTCCCATTCGTTTTGTTACGAATGCCTATCAACCCACATCCAGTCTTCTTGTAAATCCAAGACGGCACCGGTTGGATTTCGCTGCCCCCTCTGTCGAGATTTCATTCCGTCCGAAAACATTTCAGCTACGCCAAACAATTGGGCAAATGATTTCCCGACCAATGATAAAGTGAGTAAAATTTCAAAAATTACAGGGGACAAACTATGTGATGCCTGTAAAAGAGAGGGGGAAGAAGAAGATGCAAAACAGTATTGCTGGATGTGCGAGGACAAACTCTGTGATATGTGTGTAAAGTACCATAGACGGTTAAATTTTACGAAAGATCACGAACTGTTGTTATTAGAAGAGTTAAAGAAAACCCCCATTGTGACGGAAACAGTAAGGTCATTTTGTTTTGACCATTCTGAAGAAAACATAAAATATTACTGTAAATCCCATTCGCTTCCATGTTGCGCAACTTGTATCTGCACTGCACATAGAGAATGTAACGATATTAAAAATGTTTCGGTAACAGCTGAGGAGTTGCGAACGAAGGAGTTCAATAACGTATGCGGTGAAATAGGAGAATTTGAAACGGAATTGACAGTTATTAAAGTAAAAGTGGAGAAGAATATCTCAGATATTGAAGAAAAATCTGTTGAATTATCCGAACGTGCCGAAAAATTGTATGCAAAAATTATTCAACATCTTGAAAAGCAGAAAACTGAATATCTCAATCAACTGTCAATGAAGAGCAAAGAATGCTTACAAAGTTTACAAGAAAATGCAGAATCGGTATGTGACAACATTTCCTACCTAGAGCATTGCAGAGCATCATTGAATCGTCTAAAAGATGTAGAGGAAGATGCCCGTTACGTTCAAAAATTTCATGAGAATAGAAAGAAAATTATCATGCTGAGAGATATTTATTTTGGAAAGAAGGATAATTTAAATACAGTTAAATTGATACCTGATCTCGAAGAATATAATCCGGAAAATATGAAATGTTTTGTCAGTGTTGGCGTTAGAACCGAACAAAATACGTCAAAACCAATGCATAAATTTGAATTTTTTATGAAATGATTTAATGAATAATTCTCCTAAATAAGTTAATATTATATTCTTTAATTCTATCGCCATCAATGAGGTTGTCCTACGCCTCTCTCGTACACTTAAGTATTATACTCTTACAAACTCTAAAAAAAAAAACGCATGATAGAATTTTTTTTTATTTACTTCATTATTATAACTTTTCCGTGTTGATAGGCCGGATATCTACATGTAGTTTATTTGTCCGTGTTGATACATTGGATATCTGGTTTATTTGTCCGTGATGATATGTCGAATATCTAGTTTTTTTCCGTGTTGATACATGTACGTCGGATATCTAGTTAATTTGTCCGTAATAATATGTCGGATATCTAGTTCTTTTGTCCTTATCTAGTTTTATTTATCTGTGACTATGTGTCAAATATCTCGTTTATTTGTCCGTAATGAAATGTCGGATATCTAGTTATTTTTCCGTTATAATATGTCGGATATCTGGTTAATTTGACGGTGATGATGTTGGATATCTAGTTTTTTGTCCGTGATGATATGCCAGATATCAAGTTTATTTGTCCTTGATGATACCTCGGATATATAGTTTATATGTCCGTTATAATATGTCAAATATCTGGTTTATTTGTTAGTGATGATGTTGGATATCTAGTTTATTTGTCCATGATGGTATGCCGGGTATCTAGATTATTTGGCTGTGATATGTCGGATATCTAGTGTATTTGTCCGTGATGGTATGCCGGATATCTAGTTAATTTGTCTATGATGACATGTCGGATAAATAGTTTATTTGTCGGTGTTGATACGTCGGATATCTAGTTTATTTTTCCGTGATAATATGTCGGATATCTTGTTTATTTGTCAGTGATGATGTCGGATATCTAGTTTATTTGTCCATAATGTTATGCCGGGTATCTAGATTATTTGGCCGTGATATGTAGGATATCTAGTGTATTTGTCCGTGATGAAATGCCGGATATCTAGTTTATTTGTCCCTGATGAAATGCCAAATATCTAGTTTGTCCGGGATGATATGCTGGATATCTGTTTGTTTGTCCGTTATGGTATGTCAGATATCTTAAAAGTACAAGCTTCGCTTTCTGAAGAAAATTTGCTATTTTATGATATTTGAAGTGTGTAAAATTTAGTTAAATATTTTTATCATACGTACTTTCTATAAACAATAGAATGCAGTTTAATTATACTGAGTAATTTAAAGGATGCTTGCTCCTATTTTGAATATCTTGCATTCCTTCACTTTCCTAAATTATGTATTTTTCAGAAATGCTTGTTGTTTATGGCTCATCTTGTTACTAGACCTACATATGATAAACAAAAATATGCGCATAATATCGTTTAAATACTAGTAATAGATCAAATACGTGATAACCGGTTGTAAATGTAAGTGTTTGAAATATATAACGATTTATAGACGTCTAATTTAATTCACATTTGCATGTATAACAAATTAAATTTCTGAATTTTTTTATATTCTTAATGAGATATTGTTTTTCTTAGTAAAATATGAGTTTTATTTATACATTTTTGTTACTCTGATTGGGGTTGAATCTTAGATACATGTATCTGATCATCATGCAACTTTCACTTTCGCTATACTTTTGTTTCCTGAACAAATAATGAGTAAGTTTTTCTTTTTATAGATTATAAATTATGATTCGGTGTATATATAATGCAGTGCGATGAAAACGGGAAAGTTTCTTTTTTTATTTGAAAAAGTATAAACACAGATGACACCTTAGGAATGAAATTTCAAAATTTGAAATACACTGTAGTTAGAAAAACCAACTCAGTTGGAGGGAGTGACAGAAAACCTCAATCTTATTTACTAGGATCTTCGCAACACGAACCGTTTGGTTTTGTAACAATATTTACATTCAACACAAAAATTATTATATCAAAGTTACAATCATTTGGAGAAACGCAATTTCGTATGAGCGAACTTCATGAAGTTTTTGTGTTTGTATTTTCCTGAACAATTAAATAATAAAAGATGAAAGCAAGTCTGTTTACAATATATTTACATACACATGTACTTAAAAATCAAACTGACTGTATATAGGGCTTTACCACACGATCTTCCGGAAATGTAACACATTTGCTATCTTAGTGACCTCGCATGTTTACAAAAGTAAAGTAATTTTGTCGTTTTCCGGTTACTGAAAATACAGTCAGTCCGTAGAAACAGATATATACGCTCGTAGGTCATACGTGAACACTTTAATGATACATGCATTGTTGGGACACGTCAATTTTACAAGGATGGTATATATAAGACTTTTGGCTCCACCGTCACCAAAATTTTCAAATCACTCAACTCATTCCTCAACTCAAATCCTTCAAAGAAAAGTGCATAAAAAAGTCAATACTCAGACTTGCGGCTGAGTATTGACTTGAGGAAAGTTGGTGACGCGGTGGGGTCAGTAAACATACATGTACATATATAGCCGACGGACTAAATATGATATCTCTATGTTTAAATACACATAAGTTTAAGTTTAAATCTGTACAGTTTAAACTGTGTATAACAAATGTATAACAAATATGTAACAAATGTATTTATGTATTCAGTTGTTGTTCACACGTGTATAGCGGGCCGTCTGAATGCGACATAATTATGTTCATTATAATAATACACATGCGCGATCCACAAAATTTTTCCAAGGGTGGGGGGAGGTCCGACGGTTAATTGAGTTTTTCGGTGGGGGGGGGTCCGAGGCATAATTTTGGTAATTTTATAGATAAATTTTAAGAAATTTGAATTTGCAGGGGGGGGGGCGGATCACCCTAGCCCCCCCTCTCTAGATCCGCGCATGATACAGATACACATGGGCATCGATCTAATGTTCTTCTTTTCCATATATATAATCGCCATCATTTGGACAAACTTTTTTTTTGTCGCACAGATCATTTGCTGAAAAGGAGAAGTCTGAGTTTTCCAGGGTTTTTCTTCAGTATACTGGGGATACCACGTTAGTCAGCGTCTAATTGTGTCTTTACATCATTTATTGTTCCTCGTCCTCGTTTGTTCCTAAATAATTTTGAGGGGGTGGAGCGGGGTTCTGCTTCATTATGTTTATTGCTCAACAGCTCTTTTCTCAGTTTCCCAAATTGTAGCCCCTGCAAATGTACAGGAACATAATGAATTCGTGACACTTTCTTGGCACATTTTGGACATACGTCAGTGATATTGGTACTATAAAATTATATTGTGTAACCCGGATAATAACAACGCCATCTTTAAAATATAGTAGATATTACACAGGATGTGACGTCACTCACTTGATTTGTAAAGGAACAGCGGAGTACACCATGATACAGAAGGCCGTGTCACTGCCGCCCGGTTTCTCGTTGTACAGAATGCCACAGTACCGGCCCGGCTCCACTAGAAACGTCGGGGCGAGGTAATCCCACTCCCACCCCTCAATAGATCCGTCCCTGCATCTCACCGTGTGCTCCCAGTTATTATATAGCCATTGGGTCTCTTTGGGAACCGCATCTTCCGGTCCTATCTGAGTAGTGACAAAAGTATGGGGACCCAAATTTATTCTCGACAGTGAAAGCAGTTTGAAATTTTAATCACATCACACTTTAGAAAACTCTTTAGATAATATTATTATAGTTACAGCACTGTACACGGTAAGATTACCCTGAAAAGTCTGAACCCGAGGCAAGCATCGTCTGAATTCCAGTCTTTGAGTACCTTGAATCGAATCACTTGTTTTAGTTCATCTGAAAGTAAATTTAAATGTTAACATACATGTACATGTATACCTTTAAAACGACAGATTACCTAATGGTCTAGATCGAAAGCATTCATAATAAATCACCACTAGTATAAAACATATATTCTTTGGATACGGAATGTTGATAGAACAAACACAAACAAGGCATATTGAACAATACTGTACCTCCCCCCTCGGGCACCGAAATATCGATCTGGGGGTTCAGGTGGAAGTCCCTGTCGTATATGTAGCCTCCCTGGAGCCCCTCCGACCATCTCCCCCACACCTCCTCACAGCAGTCTGAATCAGAGGATCAAACAGCGTCGCAGTGAAATCATGCAAATGTGCTATTTATAATACTCTTTTAAATCGCAAAATATTGAATACGCAGAAATTATATCCCGTATTATTTTCTATAAGAAACTTTAAAAATCGCTAAATATCACTGACGCAAATAAAAAATGCTACATATTTCCCCCATTTTTCAGTGGGAAATAATTATAATTTTTTTAATGACTTAAAAAAATTAATTAAATTTATTTTACTAATGTTATAATAAAGCGGCAAATAACTAAAATGTATAAGTCAAGAAGAACGTAGTCTTTCAGAATCAAAATGGTGGTTTTTTTTTCGGAAGAGTATCAAGATCAAAATAAATAATGTAGCACAAGGACAAAAATTAAACCAAAACATCTTGAAATGTGGCATAGTCGCATTCCAAGAGAATCAGTTTAGATTCAATGTTGTTTAAAAGTTCCCTATTTACCTAATGTACATTTTAGATCCCTCAGAGTCAATGGTTTGTCTTCTTTAAGTAATAGCAGAGGCTCGGTAGAGGGTATCCACCTAAAAGTTAAAAAAAAGGATTAATAGCTTAAAATATCTAAGCCTAGTCATAAGCCATATAAATAGACGTATCCGTTCAAAATAAACCTCACGCAAGTTTCACGAAATAGGAAGTGGTACAAGCAATTACTCAGTTAATGATCTCCAAGAAAAAAAGTAAGATATATACAATACCGGTATACTATTTCAATTCCATTGACCCAACCCAAACCCATTCACACAATATTTTTCTACACTGAGTGTTTCATGTAGCATAAAAATTATCTAAACGTACAAAATACATGTTTAATAATTCTAAGTTTCATTTTCATATAGTGGGTATCAACTTAGTATCATGGATTTAGTAACAATAATATGTTCGATGATATGTAAATTTTATACTAATAATGATTCTTCTTCACGTTTCTTATTTTGATAAACATTTTATTTTTTTATAACCTTAACAATAGAATCTACGAAAATTGGGGTTTTTTTGTGACAAATTCACCGTATGACTTCGTTATATTCATGTGAGACCCCTTATTGTCCTTTTAAAAAGCATGGCATTTTCATTATGCTTCATATTAAAGCTCTGCTTCAGGACATGGAATTATACACACATACTGAATGGTCCTGAGTGGTAATGCAGTGTACAGGCGGATCAGGAAGTGACGTTCGGTGTTCATCTTGGCGGTGTGGGGGAGGATCATGTACTTCCCTGGCCTCAGTTTCATCGTCCTCAAGACCTGCTGAAAGTTCTGTTCAAACGTCTCCCCGATCTCCTCGATCAGCATCCCTTGTTTCTGCTGTCTAGCCTACGAGAACAAAAATACTCATTTTTTCACAAAATGACCGCCTCTTCACTGATGACTTCTGTTTTTTTTACTTAAAATTTAATAAGAAAATTTTACATCCTGGGTGCTCACATTGGTGTTCCTAACTAGAGTGTTCTCACCGTTTACCAAACTTGAACATCCTGATTGTTCACGCTGTTTTCCTACCTTGAACATCCTGATTGTTCACGCTATTTTCCTACCTTGTATATTCTGATTGTTCACGCTGTTTTTCTAACTTGAACATCCTGATTGTTCACGCTGTTTTCCTACCTTGAACATCCTGATTATTCGCGCTGTTTTCCTACTTTGAACAACCCAATTATTCACGCTGTTTTCCTACTTTGTACATCCTTATTTTCACGCTGTTTTCCTACCTTGAACATCCTGATTTTCACGCTGTTTTCCTACCTTGAACATCCTGAGCGTTATAGGGGCTCTGCCATCCAGTCGGTCCTTACAGAACTGTAGCAGGGAGATCCCGACATTGACCGGGCTCTGGTCTTTACTGAATCCTGCCAATAAGTATAAAAGAGGTGGTCTTTGAAACACATTATTATACTAGTATGTATAGTCGCGATTTATTATTTTTCAGGAGAAACAATTAAAATTACAGTTTGCAAGACATCTACATGTAAAAGCTACAGTTTTATTTTATTTTTGCGCGGAAAACTCTAAGAGTATCCCAACAGTATCTTTAATCAAAAATACAGGTTTATACAAAAAAATGAGGACTTTTTATTTTACCGCTCACTTTGAAAGCAATTTTTCAGCTCCAAAATCTTTCATATTATTCATTGTAATACACAAATCCAACACTTTGTCATCTTTCCAAAGAATTGAAAAACCCCTAAAAAAGATATTCGCATGTGAAAAATTCCGTAATGTAGCTAGTGCAAACATTGTGACGTACCACTCTTTGGAATGGTAAAGGAAAATTTGGGGTTGTCCAAGAGCTTCTTGCTGCCAGCAGCGGTTTGTCCTCGCCATTCCCCAAAAATGTGTGTACAAAACCCTTCAACAACCAAATGATATTTCAATCATAATGCTATTTTGAATATACACTTATTAGGTTTGTTACTGACTGACTACAGAAATATATCGGGTTGATCAATCACATCGATGGCGAGGCGAACATGCAGATTTTTTGTTTTTCGTTTGATGGTCTTATATAATACGCAATATCAGTTAAATTTTCACTGTGGCAAAAATCAAATGGTTACTCTTTCTGAATAAAACATACTTAAGTGTACAGGTTTGTTGTTGTTGTCTTGGTCGACCACCGGCGTCAGGGAGCACACACAGACATACTCCATGTAGGCAATGAAGTCTCGGAACGCCATGATGAATTCCTGGTCGCTCACGGAGCTCAGTATATAGGCGTGTTCCGGCGGCAAAGACGCCCACTCGTTGCCGCTGTAACGTCACCAATAAATAAATAAATAAATAAATAAATAAATAACACCATGATTCCAATATGTAACAACTCACTTAAATCAACTTTGCTTGCAAACACACCACGCAATTGTTTTTAAAATGTCAGCTTTTTAAAATTATTAATTTAGTTAAAGTAACGTTTAACTAAATTTTTGAATGCTTTTAAAAAAACCCAGAGAGAATTTGTTCGTGTAAAACACGTTAACAACAAAAGCTTAAAGTTACAAAACACGCCGCCACCTTTTTATGATGTGGAATGCAGGTGGTTTTACGAGTAATTTTTAAAAAGATACAATTTTGGTAAGCGAAAAGAATTATTAAGTTTAAAGATGACCGTACGTACGAATCACTCTTTGGCCACTCAAAACCTCAATTTTAATAATAGTAACTTAAGAAACTTCGCAAAATAGCTTTTGAGGTTTAAAACAACCCACTTTTGGTTCCAAGGTCCTTTCCAAATCGTGTATCCCAAAGGATCGCGCATGCGTAGAAGATGAATTTCTTTCCCTCTTTGCGTATGAACCTTCAAAGTATAAGAAAATATTAAATATTAAATTTTCGTGAGAATTTATAAGAAATAAACCAACTTCCGATAAATATGTATGGTACTGACGAAAAAATTGAATAAGAGTGAATACTTGGTAAGTATCTTCAATCGTGAAAGTGTCGCCGGCCGTCAGACCGTAAACTCCGTCATGCTTCCTCTGAAAAAATAAAAAAAAATTGCACATATCCTATACCACGTGATTCATTGATTTACTATATAGTTGGTGAACTGATTGTTGGTTTAAAATCAAAGTACCGAGAGTTCAGAAATACACAAAACACCGTCATGCTTCCTCTGAAAACAAAAAAAACAACAATATTGCGCACATCCTATTCCGATTATTTGTTGGTGAACTGATCGTCGGTTAAAATCAAAGTACCGAGAGTTCAGAAATACACAAAACACAGTTTTTTTCTACTAGTAAAAGTATAAGATGATATTAAGTTAAGCGTAGCTAAATAGATTGGTTCTAAATGGCTAAGGCAATTACAGGAATATTTATAAGAGGGGGCGGGGCTAAGCGCACATCAATGCAAAGGTGGACTTGCGCAAATGCCATATTTTAAATCAAAAAGGATTCTAAAACGTGTACAGTATTGTCTTGGACTGTATTTACATATGACAAACATGAGAGTTGATTAGTCATTTCTATTTGATATGAAAATGAGGAATTTAAAATTCATTAGATAATTACATATACAAAGGTTATGTTTATATGTACTATGAGCTCGCATTTGAAACCAGAAAAGTTAATAAAAAATTGTAAAAATTATCTCTTTAATATACGAGAGTCGATCAAAAAATACGAAGACAATGTTGCTGTCTTTCATATATTTTTCATTAAAGTCATAATTAACAGATTAATTTATGCAACAATACTTATTTATTGATATACGAAGTTTCATTACATTTGATGAAAAGGTATTTTTGTTACCCGATTTTAAAATCAACACATTTTGTCATCACGGCGCAGGGTAACGTTGAAAATATGACGTCAAGATGACGCAAGCACAGTTAATAAAAAAATCCAATCTTTATATCACCCTGAGTCTTTTGTGCTTTTCATCATACAATTTAAATCGGCACTATGTCCCTTGAACATCTAATTTGTTCACAATTGTTTGAAAATTATAAGTTTGTTCCTCTAAGTTTTCTTATTTTTTACCGCATGTTTCTTCGTTTACAGTGAGACAATCCCTGAATGTCAGATGACGTTGTTTATTTTTTGATCAAATATTTACAGATTTTATATTCTCTTTCGTTCTGTTTGATGTTCAAAATACATTTACCACTACCCCCACAAAATGTGGTAGAGTTAAACACAAATGTGCAAATAATTTTTGACTTATTTTTTCCACCATTGAGCATTTTCACAGGTTTTTACCGGCTTTTTCCCAAGTTAGATCCATACTGTTTATACTTTTCGTTGCGCCGTGACGTCCGGCGACGTCAATGTTTTTAGTCAATTTTATACATCCCGTCATTATTTGGTACATAGAATATCAAAACAATTTTTAATCTTAGGTTTCAATATTAGTTGGTTTTAGCCCAATTTATGGAGAATTTACTTTCAACATAATATGGTTTTATTGTTTACAAAATACAAAGTTTGACCTTGCGCCGTGACCTCTTTTTGCAGGATAAGATTCTAAATAATTCTTAGAAATAAAGTAATATATGAATTTTTTTATTTCAAATTGTTTGACACAGTTGCTGAATTATGTCTACTAAATTTAGTAATAATATGACGTTAAATACCATAGCTATGGCAAAGGTCTTCGTATTTTTTGATTGACCCTGGTAGTATCCATGCCAATTGATCACGGTACTTGGCAATTCTCTATGATTCGTATGTTCGCAATGTTTCCTTATCACGGATAATAACTCTTTAGTAACGTATCGACATCTTATTGTCATGATACTAAATGACTATCACTCTGAAGACTCACAGATACGGCGCAGCCGACAATTGCACCCTGGGAGATCGCACGCCGGATCCGGAAGTAGATGTCACCGGGCTTTAGTCGCGTCTTTTCCAGATTGATGGCGTCATAGATTCCCCCGGTCAGACTGGAGTAGGTGTCATGGATATATCCATACTCTATGTTGGAGTACCCTCCCCAAAATCTACATGCCAAAATAATATGAAAACTGACTGAATGAACATCCAAAGATAAGCTTTTAACAGAACTTGTTCTTTTACTGTACTTTTAGTCAATATGCAGGATTATATATGTACCCTCTCTTAAGCTAGTACATTTTGATGAATCATCATACACATAGTAAAATTTATAGTAAAAATCAATTCTCTTTCCAAGTGTCTGAATAAAAAAAAAGTAAACCAATCGAACACTTGGCTTAACCGAAACATAGAGGCAAGTATACTCATCTAGTGTGATTAGTATATTTCCACGCGGGTCAATCCCGCCACCCTATACCTGGCCCAGGCTTTCTCAATAAACGTTAACCAGAGTTCGTCCTTGTCGTGGCAGTAGGAGAGAAGACGTATGCCCCCGCTGTTAGCGACGGAGGGCACGGAGTCGTCCACGTAGATGTCGACCCAGCGCCCCGCCCTCCACACCCGGCAGTGGACCACCCCCACGTAAACCTCTTCCTTCTTGTGGACGGTCCGTAGTGTGTCATTGGGTATCAGCTGAAAGCAGGAAATGGTTGTAAAACAAAAGGTTTATAAAATACATTTATTGGACAGTTCGATACCAAGTAGTTGCTTTTCAATTTACATGTACTCGTATATGAGTGTATGAGAAAAAGGGTCTTTAAATAATGGCTTAAAACATATTAAATAATGTTTTGAATGAGTCTTACAAGGGAATTAATAAAGTAATAACCCCAGAATATATCAAAATAATTATTCTGTTTTTATGAAAAATCTGCATTTTGACGCTAAAAGATAACCTATTTTGTCGACGTCAAAACTCTCTAGGTTTTTAAAGTAACACTTAAAAATCTGCGACGTCAGATAAGAGTTTTAATATATCATGATTTTATATATCCTGAATATCCTTTTGCAAGCCTATATTTTGGGCCACTCTAAACTTTTGGATTGCGAAGATCGTCATCGCCTAGCTTACGTGTTTGATGATGTCAGTGCTTGACGTCAGTTTTTCGATGACGGTGAGGAAATAGCTGGTGTCCAGTTCACCCTGGTTAAAGTCTGGGTTCTCCGGGTCCTTGCAGAGCAGCAGAGAGTGAACGCCCTCTATCTACAACATGCAACTTTCATATTTTGTACTTATATAAAATATATTCCTGGTAGCCCCCAGTAGATATAATATGAAAAACGATATGATCACTCGAATTTCTTCACAACAACGTTATAATCAATATACATGTACTAGTAATATAGTTGATTTCATGTTTTCCTTTTATGAACACATATGAATATATAATTTCATGCACGGATCCAGAAAATTTTTCCAGTGGCGGGGGAGAGGGTGTCCTAGAGCTGATTGAGTTTGCGGGGATGGGGGTTCGAGACATATTTTGAATAATTTTACGTGAGTTTGATAACCCCCCTCCCCGACCCCCCCCCCCCCCCCACCTCTTCTAGATCGGGATCCGCGCATGCATTTATGAAACATGTGGGGCTGAAACCTGCATCCAAGAATATTGATAACTTTACAGCTTAAATTAAATAATGATTATCATTAATGTAATCCATAACTGATGAGTAAAAAAAAAAAACTAGAGGACCCTTGGATCTGTGTCTAATGCAACCCTGCGAAAGCTAAACGACATTTAACTAAAGGCGATGATTTTTGCATTGAGTTTTGTTAACTGAAGAAGTTAAGGTGAAGTAACACACCTGAAAAAAGTCACTCAAATTAACTGTAAATTATTTGATTATGAAAAATATAATAATAAATAAACTGTACATATGTCAAATAAGCGAAAATTTGCAGTTTGGGGATAAAAAATGAATATTTAAAAAAATTCATTCGAACTCGGGATGTACGGATCAAAAGCCCGACACTTTATCCACTCGGGTATGGAGCTAGTTACATTTGGCTGTCGATAAAATCCTTTTAATAAAACGAAATGTCGTTTCGATCAGGTCGAAAATTTTGTGATGATGTGTTATTCCACTTATATATATAGAAGTTAATTAAGATACTTTGATCACTTTAGGAAGGAGTTGCATTTGGATTCAGCCAAATGTGCCATCCAATGCTTTATTGCAACAGCAAAATGAAAAATGCTTAGCTGGTTTATTCTTATCTCAATTTTCCATTTTTTTTTTTTTAGATATTCAACCTTTTTTTATTGAATTGTTGTTGTTAAATGGATGCCTTTTTGGTTTATCGTTATTGGTCAGATTCAAGTCACAAAAAAGTGGGATGAAGCTTTAAGGTGAAATAAATTAACAGCAGGAAACCAATAGCCACAATTCTACACAGTCACAGTTCATTTACAATTCTGCGTGTATACTTAATACCTTTGCCCGAAAGGACTGGCAGTCTTTGGGAGTACAGAGAACGGGGTCATCCCATAGCTGGATGCATTTAGGCGGCACCTGAGCCTGAAATACGTCTTGTGTCTCTCGGAAATCCCAGACACGTTCGTAAACTCCAAAGAGGTTCAGGGTGTACGTGTCGGAGGACCGCACAGGGTGTGCGCTCTCATCCTTGCTGGGGCCGCATCCCATTCTTCATAATCTCTAATGCAGAATGAATAATTCATGATTACTGAGACAGAGAGAGAGAGAGAGAGAGAGAGAGAGAGAGAGAGAGACGGACGGAAGGAAGGAAGGAAGGACGACCAGACGGACAATCGACAATCGAGACAGAGACATTGAGATAAAGAGAGACTGGAAAAAAGAAAATGACATTTATCTTTAAAATTAATTAAGGTATTATAGTAACTAGTATATCTTAAAAATATTCAACAGGTACAACGGTGCTCATATATATATATATATATAGAGAGAGAGAGAGAGAGAGAGAGAGAGAGAGAGAGAGAGAGAGAGAGAGAGAGAGTTTAAATGGAGTGAAAATGCATTTCGTGCTGATTATTTTTTTCAAACATCTCACCTAAAATTTCATATCTTCCTTGGGTTAAATATAAATACACAATCATACGAAAAACATTTCCACAGGGTGCCTAAAGAATTAAGATCAAGAAGGCGGATTAATCGTGATCTGTACAAAGGACTTAGTATTAAAAATCAAAACCTGGGCAAATCAACTTCAAGGTAAATCGAAGGGGGGCTTGATATATAGCACACCAACGGTATTCATTGCGCAAGTGGTGTAGATCGATCTGCTTTACTTTTAAATAAAATCAAGTCGCATATACAAAGGTGCACTTGTGTGGTTTATCGACCAAGCTATTGTTAGAATGGGCGGTCCTCTTGAGGGTTTCTAAGGAAGTGAGTTGGTAAAATTATGGACGATCTGTGCAAATATTTCAGACTTCAAAAATTAAATATTTGAAATAAAATAATGATTGTAATTGTTACGGTTGGTTTTTAATTTTCGTTTAAATTTTATTTTTTTTTTTCAATTTATTTGTTCAATTGATATATGATTATATATCAAAACACGTAAAGAATACTCGTAGCAAAAGCATTATAAATAAATGGGAGTTATAAATCTTTTGCAGCAATGATTGTGAAACTATTTTGAATTATATTTTCTACATAGAATAATATGTCGGGACTCAAAGAACTATGATAACCTTAACAATCCTTTTATTTTTCGGTGTTAGATCTCCGACCCATTTACTAGTACGTGCATATGGCATGATATGCACGAGCATCGTCGGAAACCCACGGCCAGTCTCGCATATATGATGATGCACGAGAGTTGTCCCAAAATACCATACACAAGCAGCGTTATTTATTCATCTAGGGTAACAGAAAAATGAAAATTTTAAAATAAAAACAACAGATAATTAAATTATGTGAACAGCGAAATTATCAAATACTGTGCGCGATTATAGAAGAAATACAGAAATTTTAGATAATATATGATATCGTTTGTTTAAAAAAATTCTACAGTAAACGATAGAAAATTGGAATAAACAGAGCAGATTTATAAAGCACGTCTATTTTTATTTCTATAACCAGAACATGTAAGACAATGCGCTACAGCGTATCAGAACAGCTGCTTTTAATCAGATTGACAATTTTTGACTCACAGTAAAACAAAATGCATGAGAAATTTAAAAATGTCAACAAAAAAAAAAACTATAATTTTAAGTGAACTGAATATAGTGAACATTGTCAACAACTGCAGTTGTAGAACGTCTTCTTGAACATTACTAATTTTAAATAACATGTTAAATAAACCATTTCGAATATTAATGAGTTTTATAGTACAGTTCATACATGCACAGACATATTAAATATACGCTTGCAAAGGAACATAACTGCAGTTCATGATTAATAACATGTTTACTGAAAATTCTTGTTTACCAGCCTACAGTTTTGCATCATGATATTTTTCATGCATCAGTAATTTTTCTTCACAAACTTTCATAAATCATGAGAGTAATGCATTTATGAGGTGACATGAAACATTTGAGTAGAGAAGAATTATCTCAAAGCATCGATCTGTCATCAAACAAAGATCACATGAAATTCTTTCTAGTATATATTACATCACTTCATTAAGGAGGCTGCATGGTCAAAAAAGTAGCCACCAGATTTACCAAACATTTTAAAATATGTCTTGTTAAGCAATACACAATTATTTAGTAAAGAAAAATCTACATTATTATTTTACCTTTTAAATCTGGGTATTTTTCTACATTTGTATATAGACCTCTTCTTGTAAGGAGATCCAATACTGTCTTAAAATGGCCACGCACGTTAAGCCATTAAGCCCTCTTAATAATTGTTGTTTTAACATTAAGTTCTGCATTATGGCGACCCATGCAGATGAGTACTGTCACACACATATAACATGAGTGATGTCCACTGAATGTTCAGGCACACATGTAATAAAAATACTGTTGTCTCATTTAAAATGCCATTTCCATTATTCCTGAAACTTTCTGCTTTCCCATACCAAAAGAGCACTAAAACGTTATACCTATGAATTGTTCACCATGTTCATGATGTAAACTTTTTTTTAAAAATTCAACCTTATTCAGAACTCTCAAAAACACACATTCTTTAAAAAAAAAAAGACCCAAAACAAAACAATTATCACTAAGAAAGATAAAAAAATAATATTATGTAAAATTTATCAACCAGCTACATATAAAAAATCAATATTAATAAATATATAATAAATTAAAAATCTAATATCTAAAAAAATTCACTATTTATAATCAAATACGGGAAAGAAACTTGACTACTTTTAGCAAATCTTCAAAATAAGTAAAATATACAAATACATGTAATAATTGATAAAAAATATAAACTTTACATGTAGGACAAGTCTAAAAAAAATGCTTAATCTCATCACATCCACCCCCTATTCCACACATGAATTAAATCTATAACCTAATAGTAAATAGTAAATAGTAATAGTAAATTTTAGTCATACATAGTACATGGATGTATACATGATTGTATTATAATGCTTAATAAATGCTGCCTTGAATATAACTACACCTATCATTGCTCGTCTGGTTTTTTTTTTATCTGAATTGGGATTAAAACAAAAATTTCAAGTTTACAATTACACACAGATATTCTGAAATTATCATAATGTCTAAGTACATGATATATCATGATACACATTCATGATATATCGGTATTCACATTCATACTGTATCATGATACACATTTGATATATCGGGATTCACATTAATACAATATCATGATACACATTCATGATATATCTAATATATCATTATAGACATTCATAATACATGTATATCTAATATATCATGATACACAATTATGATAAAGCAGGATTCACATTCATACTACTGATATTTATGATATACATGTATCATGATATGCATTCATGATGTATCATGTAAGGATGATGTAAGGATGTATCAAGAAACCATAATGTATCACAAAGTATCCTTTATATAATTTATAGGGATACTTAACAATAACTACAAAATAACAAAGATATTCTTAACCACAAAGCTTTGACACGGTGAAAATGCAAGTTCACCAAAAAAAAAATCCCATTCAAATTTTCTTTTTAGATTATCAAATTCAACAGCCTGTTTGAGATATTTATTTTACAAACAATACTTTTTTGGCCACAATCTATCACAATAAACATACAATTTCATCAGCTAGTGACTATTGCTGATTTACATATGTAATTACCCTGTAGAGCTTAGTTTACAAGTAAAATTAATCTACTTTGTGAGCACTCTGACACACATATACATGTATTTATGCGCTGGGATAGTAATGATCTGGGTCCTGTAGCTTCTTATTGATGATTGATTCATAAAGGAACTCTTCTGAGACAATCGGTATCTGTAAATTCATACAAAGAGGTGTTTTTTTAGAATGACAATTCAAAGTGGTAGTGTATACATGTATTTAAGTAATAAGGAATCATTCTTTTAGTATTATGAGGTAATAATTTTGGTCGGGGCATGGTCAAATCCAATAAAGCCTAAAGGGCTTAATGATAGCTTTGACCATGCTCCGGCCGAAATTATCACCTCATAATATTCAAAGAATGATTCCTTATTACTTATATTAATATATTATTTCTAATTTCTACTCTTTAAGCAACATTTTAAAACCACTATTTTTTCATGTAGCACATGCTATGTATTACTAGGCAGCGCAGCCAATAATGTTGTTCGATTATGCTATAAGACACGCCCATTTTGTGTCACTCATCTTTTATAAAATTATTGGGCTATAGGCTTTAAAATTGATTCGTAATGTTATCACAGACAAAGACAGTTAAAAATGTAAATATTACGTAATAACTTATTGATCTGATGTGTTTTGATATACATGTTACTGTAAAAGTGGTTTTTACGCTGGTGGTTAAGTACGCGTTTTCTGTAGTCAAACAATACGCTTGGGTATAAAATACGCGTTTGTGTGATTTACCACTCTTAAGTTTTTAAATTTGTAACCATATGCGTGGGGGTAAATTACGCGGTTATAAGCTCACCGCGTAACTAGTGTAAATTTCCCCACGCATAAATAACCACTTTTACAGTATCATATTTTCTTACAATGGTTCATATAATCATTGAAAATTTTAAATTTCAAAAGCTGCAATTCCAAAATATTATAGTTATCATATCTAGAACATTGATTTCAAATTTAAATTAGTACTTCGGATATAGATTCTTTGGAATTTATATAAATGGTTTAATATGATATCTCTCTCCTCTCTCTCTCTCTCTATAGTATGACACAACAACAGTATGACTTTTTGTAAGTATAAATCTTTTGACACAATGAAATCTGATCACTCATAATATGATTTACAGAGTAAACAGCGTAAAAAAAAAGAAAAAGAAGAAACTAACATTTTTCTCCTCAGCCTTCCTGAATTTGGCAGTTGGTTCATCTACAGTTCCTAACGATGCCACACACAGATTGAAATTACCAGGAGTTCCTGCAAAATGCACAAAGCTCAATCATATTTCACTTGGTAGTGGAGTTTATGGTTCAACAATTGTAATTGTATTGTAATAAGGCTGTCCAAACTTAATTCAATGTTTAACATCACTTCAAAATACCAAACCTACGAGGGAGGGCAATAAAATAAAAACAAACAAAATTTTCACACAACTGATTTTTACCATTTACATTATTACAAATACATTGAGTATTCAAGCTACCTTTTTAATAATGATTTTTCCTGACAATCCCATTGAGTATCTAATATATTTTGTCCATAATGTACTCTAAACATTTCAAATTTATACAGATTGCAATAATTTAGTAAAATCAAATTGAAAACGATCATATTAAAATAGGAGGTTATTTGTTTTTTCCTAAACACAATTTCTCCTAAACCTATGAGCGTGGGTTACGTTAAACATATACATGTAATCAACTTTGGACAGCCTAATGATGTCTTTAAATACTTTTTAAGATATTGTGACAGTCAGACCAGTCCAATCACCGAAGCCAGATAGGTAGCTCAGTTGGTAGCTAGAGCACTTGACAAGAGATTCAGGATACCAGGGTAAAAATCCTGGTCTGATCCATCATTATTTCTCCCATCCAATTACAATATCATACATGTAGATTCTATACAGTGTACCAGCACTACAAATTTACCTATGGTGGCTCCATGCTTGACTACAAGGTCTGTCATTTCTTTCTGGGTGAGACAGAATGATCCAGTAAAAAGGATCTTCTTGGTATTGAAGACTCTGATTTAAACAAAACAGATTAATAAAGGTTCTGTGTATATAACATTTAAGTTGCATGAATCAAATAACACATACCGGTACTTTAAGTATATCAAAATCAAAAGTGCAAGATATCAAAGACGAGAACAATTTGGACCCATACAGTAAACCAAGTTTCATTTGTGACAACTTTAAAAAAATCATGTTATTCTATAGCCAATTTTAAAGATAACATTGTTCAGTTAATATGTTGTATTATAAGTTCTGTGTTATCATGCTCTTACTTGGATTTGGCAGCTGCAGTAGCTTTGTCACATTTATCTTGGACACTGGGCCCATCATCATCATCATCATCATCATCATCGTCAACATCATCATCATCATCGTCATCATCATCATCTTTACTGTTCTTTCCTTTTTCTTTCTGATTTTGGTAAAACATGCATTATTATTACATGTATAAAGTGATCTCTGTTGACAACGCCAATAAAAAGATTTGCATCACAATACAATCATACACTTATTTCTTTTAATTCTTTTAATTTTGTGCAACATAAGCAAAATAAATTTTAAATAAGGGTAAAAATATACAGTATAAAAAAACTATAATTCAAAGTTTAGATACTGTAAATTCCTAATTATTAAAACGCGAGGAATTTATATCCGCGTAAAATTGCGAGAAGCACCTCTCGCAGATTTTAAAATCTCGCTTTTATTTTTTGAAGAGTTGAAAACTTTAATTAAGAAATTGGGATAAAAGTTCTGTATTGGCCATTTGATATTCTTGCGTTTTAATACAAAACAGCGGGATTCCGGAATTAAGTACTCGTGTAAAATAAGGAATCTACAATAGATGTTTTAGTCTTCAAAAGCATCTTTTACATGTAACATTAAAAACAAGAGGCCCATGGGGCCACATCGCTCACCTGAGCAACAATGGGCGTTCAAAAGATATTGTGCCATATGGCCCCTCAGTAGAATAACAAAAAATAAATATTGTAAAGTATTCGAATTTTACACTTATTTTTGCATACACGTAATCTTTGACATTGTATCTTTATGGAATACTATTTTTACCCAGAATAAGAAAATCCTACGCAAGATATAAAACTAACATTTGGTAGGGGTACACTGTTAACTTCCAATTCCCTATATTTTCGTTCTGCCCCCACCCCTTCCCCCACTTTATAAAGCGATCAAAATATATGAGAACATATAGGGACATTTTCTTCCTCAACTACTTACTAGTTATTGTATTTTTTAAAAAATATCATATAATAGTTATTGCATTTTATTAAATATCCTATAGATGTGAAGAAGAAAATTGTACTCCAATCCGCTCAATTCCTCAAATTAAAAACATTCAAAAATTTAATTTGTCTTCTCCGTTATAATTAAATTACTGTTGTTTACCTGGCGTAAACTCGTGTGACTTTTATAACTTTACTCACATTTGAGTGATGAATACACTGGAATGAAAATTGTTGTCACGTGACATGCTAAAGAACTATAAAAATCAATGTTACAGTATTGACAGGCACATCACTCTATTTTACTGAGGCACACCCATTATTTTCATCTTTATTCAAAAATAAAAATGGCTACAGACCAGGATAATTTTCCGCTGTAATATTTTCTTTGGAATAGAGATAATTCCTTTATCCCCGCAATAGAAATGTGTCAGAACTATGGAAATTGTTTAACGGTGTCAGAACTATGGAAATTGTTTAACGGTGTCGTTTTTATTTACTCATGTCTGAAAAACTATCAAAATTGATGTAGATTTCACATTATTCATTGTAAAAAGAGGGGGCCACAGAGAGTAGTTATATACAGCATATCAACCGTTAATTTTTTTTTACAAGTATTTAACATTTAGCAAGACATTTCTAATGATCAACCAAAATTTCAGTGTCAATCGTAGAATTATATCCAAGATACAGAGCTTACAATTCTGCTAGGTTTGAGTCATATTTTGTTCACATGAGTTAAAAATTATTACATTCAGCTTAAGATTTTTAACTTGGTATTTCCTATTCAGCATTTTAAGTGGAAAAAAAGATCTGTGTACATAGAATTGTGAGCAAATCTCTGTATCTTGCTTATAATTCGAAGCTTAACACTCAAATATGGTTAGTAAATAGAAATTGTAAACAATTAAACATAAGAAACATGCACTATAACAAATAAAGTGCACAATTTATTTTTCAAAATGAATCATATACATGTATATACCTACATATTTCCGTCAGCGATATTAAACTCTATTTAAATTTATGAATAAACTCGAGAAAATGCTAAGCATCTCAACAAAACACATTGCATTAATCTAATATTACGCAAAAGATCATACCGAATTACCGATAGAATGAATAGTATTTTAGTACTCTTTTAATACATCAGATTTTGCTTAATTTGCGCAGGTAAACAGTTAACTGGCTGATTTACCGAAGTCTCTGTTTGATTTGATACGTAAAAATTTACAAAATACAGGCGATAGTTCCCAGGTTACAAAGCATATATAATGAAAACGAAACGAAAATCGAAACAAGCTAACACCACCGTCATATGTGAACACTGTCAACGCATTGAAATATTTCACCTCAATTTACTTCACAAAATCGGCACCAATGTATTCTACATGTTTCAAAGATCCCCTTCGTACGCGAACTGTTGCACAACATTGTCAGATCGACCCGTTTATCTTAAACACGAGTCTTGGTAAAATGGGTGTGCAAACCCGGGCCGGGGCAAAATAAAAGCCGGGGCAGATCGGCAATCGTCAATTCCAAAATACGCATTGTTTTGCAGCAATATTTACAGCGAATACAAATATACTGGTCCGTAACATATCCTCAAAATTTTAATGAGATTGGCATATTAATAACTGCCAATCTTTTGTGTTTGCCTACCCATTTTACCAATCTCATCATGCTCATGGAATACCGAACCCGAAGCTATAAACTGATTGAAACACGCCTTTCCTTTATTATTATTTTCGTAATAACTCAGATTTGAAACAGAATTAGCCAATAATTTTTGCAATTTATATTTTCCTTTCCATAAGGATTATTTATGCTAAATTACATTGAATTTGACTCGGTAGTTCTTGAGAAGAAGATTTAAAAAAATGCACCCCCCTTTTTCTACAGTTTCGAGGTTTTCTCCGCTTTGAATAAAGATTGGTCTTTCATTTTTGCAATTTATATTAACCTTCCCATAAGAATGCTTTGTGCCAAATTTGGTTGAAATTGGCCGAGCGGTTTTAGAGAAGAAGTTCAAAATGTTAAAAGTTTACAGACGGACAGACAGACAGACGGACAGACGGACAGACGGACGGACGGACAGACGGACGACGGACAAAAGGTGATCAGAATAGCTCACTTGAGCTTTCAGCTCAGGTGAGCTAAAAACTGCTGTATTAATCTTTAAACAGTATTGAATATACACGCATAACTTACACTAGTACCATACTTAAATTCTCCAATGCCCATTTTGTAGTGGACTACATAACATGGCAGAATATGATGGGCGTTGAATATGACGAGCTCTTTTTTGTCGGGAGATGTGTGGGAGTCGCATCCCTTGGACAGGGGAGCTCCGTGAATCAGCTTCTTGCAGTGGAACACTTTCCCGGGAAGAACCTGACACAGCAAGAGTTTTTCTGCTCCTTGGATGTACCCCATGCAGTATTCCGGGAACTCACTGAAGTACACACCCTTCCCGTACCAGCCCGTATCTGTGGCGTGCTCAAACCCTTTTTCTCCTGGTGAAAGAAAAGTGGCAGGACATTGCATCAAATAATATAATGAAATATAAATCATATATTTTTGAATTTTCAAATCTCTACTGATAATATAGATTTTAGCCCCCTTCTCTACCAACCACCCCCTACCCCCCCCCCCTCCCACCCCCTCCAAACTTATTTACAGAAAGAAAACCTTGAGCAATATAATACAAAATTTCATTTAAAGTTAAACAGCTAGCCAGGCACATGCAAAATTAAAACTCACATATTGCAACTTTTTCAAAAGTTTTTTTGCCTGTTTTGCCAGTTCTATGATGACATTGATCTCATTCTATGATCTCTCAGATGAATGAAATGGGGATGAACTGATTGACCTAAGACAATAAGCTCACAATATTATATTTCAATAAGTTTACCAGGCACTCGGAATCCAGTTTCACAAATATTGGTGATATTTTTTACTTTGGTTCCATGGAAAGCAAGGACGGGATAAGATAACTCCTCTCCTCTCATTTTCTTGAGGTCTTCCTTCCCCTGTCTGAAAATATTTGTTGATTTTCAATCTTTACACAAAACTTTATTGCAGAACGTACATATACCGGTACTTTGCCCATTGTGGATAATCATGAGTGATTGGTGAAGCTGGGATTGGGGTAACTGTTTTGTCAATCAAGAAAAAAATTATCAAACCTCACATCTTAATACTGTATATTGTGTTACATGTACCATTTATACATTTTCCAGTGTCTTTGTCTGTAATAAAACTACGAATCAATTTTGTAATGCATAGTCCGATACATTTCATCAATGACAATTATCAAAATATTCAATCGTACAATTGCTGTAAATTATATACCGTAAATATCAGTAATAAGGAATCATTCTTTGAATATCATGAGGTGATCAAATACGGTCGGGCGTGATCAAATCTATCATCATAATTTAACCCTTCAACCTTTTTTGGATTTGATCACCTTAATTGTATTTCACCAACTCATAATACTCAAAGAATGATTCCTTAAATAAAACACATGATATTTACTTACTTGAACTGGGCCATTAATTCTGGATTAACAACATATTCCACTGCTTTTATGGTGTAACTGAAAGAAAATCAGATTTGCTGATGCAATACAGACTGAGACTATATAGATATAAAAAATATGAAATACATTGGTCTAGAATATATGAAAGCATGGAAGGCTAAATAATAATGGCATATATGGCAAATTTGACAGATAGATACTAGCTGTTAGTTCCACTCAGAAGACGGTAAAACTGTGACTCAGCCAATCGGAAATGAGTCTGCTCGGCCGATCCCTCTTTGTGGTTCCTCTCCGCCATCAGTTTGAAATACACTGTCTTGGTCCCCTCAAGGGCCTCCTTCTCTCCATCAACCAATAACAGGCCAGAGGAAACCTACAATATGATTGGTTATAACATATCATATCAGCTCAGTGAATACCTGCAATGCACAATATCAGTTGTCGTAATGTCAAAATAAAACTTCAAAGGACATCTAAAATATACATTGTAGTATAATGATTGTCATTATAATGTCATAACTGTAAAGACAATACTTCTAAGATATCAAATGCACACATCTAACATATCATGTTGTCTTTGAAAAGGGGAAACTCTGTCAATTTATGACCTAATTATTTCACTTATAGTCTTTCCATATAAAAAAAATATTAGCTGTAAATCATAAATTGAAAGTAACAAGTGTGTTTCAAACAAAAAAATGAAACTATATTCCAGGAGAGGGCATTGTGTCTAATGAAACATGTGAAACAAAAGATAATATTTACATTCTACTGTTTTTTTTCATTAAATTCTGTGATCTTTAAATGCAAGTAATCACTGGGTACTCAAAGGTTAAACTGACGAGTTTTATTATGACGTCACAAACGTTGAACGCTGTAAATTGCAACGTCACAAGCGAAAATCAAAGTTCACACTTGCGGCTGTTACTGTGGCTCTTCCATTAATATTAACTTACCCTTAGGATAAAATAGGAATTTTAAGGTATGAATCACATTTGCAGACAAGACAAGAAGTTAAAAAAATGTAAATATAAGCATTAAATCATGATTTTTTGAAGTATACACTCTCATAACTGCAGCGATGTGTGCATACAAATTTTCATAACGCGCTAATGCGCGTTACTCAATTTGTATGCACACACCGCTGCATTTTATGAGAGTGTATACTTCAAAAAATCATGATTCAATGCTATAGTGATGGAGAGGAAATAGTTACTTGATGCTGCATCTTCTCTAACTCCTTCTCCTTCTCTTTCACTTTCTCCTGAGTTTCTTTGAGTTCCTCCTGTAACTTTTGTTTGGCTTCAAATGCTTGTTTGATCAACTTTTTTCTCTCTGCCTCGGACATCTGTGAGTATTTTTTCACCAATGACATTCCTCTTTTCAAAATGTCCTCAGTTTTTCCTTTAGGTTTCTTCTGTAATATTGATAAATTCTTTTAAATATTTTAAAATAACATTTCACAAGTTACATGCATGTGTGAATAACAGAGAATTCAACAAACATATGTGATTGTATTTCTGCCAAATGATTGCAAAAATATTCCACACATATAAATATATTCATGCATGCATGGACATCATCGGATTTGCATCATAGTTTTAGCATGTCTAGCATTTGCAAATATTTTAATTTTTATGATTTGCATTAATAAGATATACGTTTATCAAAGTACAATTTGCAAAGTGTCCCATTGCACCTTAACTATCATTCTAATACAAAAAAGTTCAAGCTACCTCATCCTTCTCATCATCAGAGTCTATGGGGTCTGTATCACTCCCACTGCCAGATGACACCTTCTTTACCACAGCTGTGGGATGAGAAAATTCGGCAAAATGCAGCAGATTTTTACGGAAACAACTTGCTCCATATTTACAAGGTGGAAGATTCTTGTCATCTGGCAGACTAGGTTTGGTGGTTTTAGTGTTTGTCTTTTTCGAGTCATTGTCTTGGTCTTTACTGTCTGATGTTGATGCAGTGTCAGTAGTCTGTTTTGGAGGATGTAGAAATTCTTTGAAATGTTCGGGGTTTTTCCTGTAGCAGCGAGCTCCATAAGGACATGTAGGCAACGTGGAAGCTTTGGCTTTCTTTGCTGGACTTGCCATTTCTTCTGTTTTGTGTATGCAGTAAAATTTTCCTAGTTTCTGTTTTGTTAAAATTATTTTATGTAGGCGTACGTAAAATGATTCGTTTGGGGGAATGAAGAGAATGAACTCAAATTATATGTTTCGATTCAAAGACAAAACCTAAGCTCATTTGATATTTTTATTTTGAATATAAATTTTAGTAATAAACAGAACTGAGACACATAATTTTGTGACATTGACTATATTTAAGAAACTAGACTAATTCAATGCACAAATTGTTTAGAATCTCTATGAAAAAAGTCGCGAAATTTTGAATAAAGAAAGTAGACGTTCATGATGTGAGTTTTGTTAAGTAAAAGTTCTGTGAAGCTATCATTAATTTCTATCCCACTTTTATTTATATTTCAAATAAAATGTATGACAAACGTTCTGTAAGTTGTTTCAAGTGCTGTATTGTACAGTATATCAAACATGCATGCAAAATTGTATACAGCTGTTGTACAGTAAGATTAAGAACATTTGGAATATCTATGTCCTTGTTATGAAGTATATGTTTATAATTCAAAAACTTAATCAAGAGTAATCATAGATATTGGTTTTTGTTCTTTTCTTTCATATTTTAGGGCCTAGATATGTTTCTGCCTTGATTTGATGTTGTAAGAAACTATAGGACATGATCTTCCTGTTTGTCTATGTTTGTTATGATTTGGAGTCAAATAACAGATAAAGACAATGTCAGCTTTAACTGAAGAACAAAAAAGAAGGATTGAAGAGAATAAGAAAAAAGCTCTCGCAAAACGGGCACAGAAATTAAGTCCAGTGAAGAGCAGCTGTGAAGTACAGAAAAGACAAATCGAAGAAAATCGACTGAAAGCACTCGCTCTCAGAGCAGAAAAACCAACAAAAGTCTCAGAACCATCACAGGCACATTATAGCAAGCCACAAACAGATAGCAGGGGTTTGATAAACCAGATCAACAAAACTTCCAATGCTATTGTTGCAGGCAAAAACACATTTAGTAATAATGGCGCCGGCCCAAGTAAAAGTTCTTTTAAAGCAAGCACTACAGGGGACAGTAACAACAACAAAAGAAATGGAGTAAGTTCTGGTTCCAGTTATAAAACACAAACTTTGAATAAACCTGCACCTCAGCAACCAGTGAATGGGGCAGAGTCTCATGTAGCTAAGATTGCAGAGTCTATAGCAACCTCTGGTCCATCCCAGAGCACCTTGGGGGGAGGGACTACAGCGAAATGTCTACTGATCTCCAGGGAGAGGTTTGAAGTCACATCTGGATACTTCCCGCCACTTGTTGACTTGTTTAAAACCATGGAAACTAAAAAGTATGGTATGTATCTGGAGTTACAAACACACCGACACACACAGACTGGCTAATTGTGCCTGAGTATGATATTTCTTCCTGTAACATTATATTTGAAGACCATAATGTAAATTTCTAATATGCTAAACAAAAAAACCCCTGGCCAGGCAATTAGTTGCATTATAATCAGTCATTTTAAGTTATACAGTAAAAATGTATTTATTTTTCGTATTGTGTAAACTTCTTTCAAACTTTGTGTCAAACCTTGCTTACTATTTCTACACAATTATAGATTATAGATCATCCAAAACACATTACATGTATATCATATATATGGCTGATGAGAGGAAATTTAAGAAAATGTCAACAAAATCCAGTCTACATAATGTTTAAATCAGTTAAATGTTGTGCACTTTGTATATAATTATATAATATTGTATTATGAAGTTAGATCTTATGATATGTGGTAATTCTAGTTTACATTTAATCTTACAGATGCAGTCACCAAAAAGTGGTCTTTTAAATTAGAAGAGTATCAGAAATTGGGTAAGAATTGCTTTTCTCTCTCTTCTACATGTACTAGATATTTGTTACAATTTTCATAATTTTTACTTCTATGTGATTAATAGGCTTGAATATCGCCAGCTAACTTGCGATACGATGCGTATCATGATATATTAATGTGATACATCATGTATCACAATATAATTGTCAACTATAAATAAACTGGTGTATATGTTGCCTCCTCTATCCTCTATAAGCATGATAAGAAATAGTATTGCAGGAAGAAATTATGTCATTGACAACTTTTTACAAAATCAATCAACACACTGTAGAAATATAAAATTCAATTAATTAAAAAAATAAAAGGAACAATTTATTTTTAACTTTATTTGATATTTCTTTATGTCTTAATGTTATATGTATACTATGTAACTACTCTTGAAGGTCAATGAAAATTAACTCATAAAGTATATCATAATACACAGGTGGTTATACGAAGCACGTATCGTGGGCCCTCACGATCAATACGATGGATATATCGCTGTATCGTTACACCTCTAGTTACATGTATAAACTGCATTGTGTAGCATTGATTTTTAGGACACAAAATGACTAATTTCTAGTATCTTAAGAACTGTTGCATATAGTGGAAGCCTAACTATCAGTAAAACCAGGCAATTGATATTTTGATAACCCCATTTTCTACCAACTGCTGGTTCAATTTATTTGTAAAAATTTTAATTATAATTTACACTTTGAAAAGGGGAATAATTCAATTTTAAATACAGTTTCAGCAATGAGAGCCATGAGTCCACAGGTCCGACTGGTGCCCCTCCCACAAGCTGTTCTCTCGACCTTCCAACAGCAGCTAAAGGGGGTGTACCCCGACAAGGAAATCCCCACCGCTGACCTTAGTCACCTGGATGCCAGTCTGGTCAACTCTCTGCTGCCGTTCCAGAGGGTCGGAGTCAAGTAAGCAGTTGGGGCAAAGAATATGAGTGTGTGTATTAGATATTGTGGGAGGTTGGGTGGGAATACAGTTAAACACGCTTATAACGAAGTCCCAGGAATGGGTATAATTTTACTTCGTTATAAGCCTAAATGTTATATCCGTCAAGTTTACAACATGAAATAAAGTCACGGGGAATGAAAAGCGTCAATTCATTATAACCGTGTTTTACTGTACATGAAAATATAAGAGAAAAAAAGTGACATAAAGAGATGGATGTGTGTATCTATGTCACTGAACCATTATTGTAAATGTAATCACAAAAAAATCCTTTTTGATCTTAACAGTATAAATAGTCTGAATGAGTGCAAATTTTGCATCTTCTACAAAGTCTTATGAATTAGAATATGATTAAAGTAGAAATAATTATAAATATAGTGGTTATATTTCTTGGACAGATACCCAGTAATTTCCAAGCTAAATAAGCCTTTATATTTTACACATCTCTTCATGAACAACAGCAGAATAGAAATGTGAGAAATAATGTTCATTGATGAATATAAGATTGATTGACTTGCACTAATAGTTCTTAATGGAATATTAACAAAGAAAAATTACTTTTAACCTGTAGTTTTGGAGTACACAAGAATGGTCGCATTTTGTTGGCAGATGACATGGGTCTTGGTAAAACAATACAGGCAATATGTCTGGCCTGTTACTATAGAAACGAGTGGCCCCTCCTCATTGTCGTTCCATCCTCTGTCAGATTTGATTGGGCACAGGTACCGTAACTACTTAATATTATCATACTTTGTTGGAGAGGGGTGGAGGGTGGATTAGATAAACATTACTTGAAAATGTATCATTTCCCCACAAATTATATCCCCACAGATATTGCAACACAGTTCGATATTTGTGGTAAAGCTTATCAGGGGAAACAACAATCAAAGTTTGATTCATTGTACCATAGACTTTGTAATTTCATTGGTTTGATGCCTTCAGCAACTCCAAAGATGGGTGCCAAGTCTGGACCCACAGGAAGTTTATGTTGCCTTGTCGGGAAAGTGTAGCTTGTCTGGTCACATGGTCTGTATCCTTAGTTATGACTTGATGGCCAAGAAGTCAAAAGACCTATTGGAAAGGAACTTCAATGTTGTCATCATGGTATGGAAATGTATTCAGTAGACTGAGATAATAATTGCAAGTACTGTACAGTTCATGTAAATGTACATGAACTTGTGAATTAAATACTAAATGTGATAGCTTGAGTAATGAAACAGTTAAATGTTTCTAATGTCAAGCAAGTTTGCACTTGCAAAATTCAGTTAAACTTTTGATATCAAATCCACTTGGTTTTTCAGCTTGATTTCTAAATGGTCATGTTCATGTTATACAGTCATGTCTTTTCTAAGAGTTAATGTTGTACGTATTATTATAAATTCTCATTTTAATCATTCAATTCTTGTTTAATGTTATTTTCTTGTAGGATGAATGTCATTTGTTGAAAAATTTCAAAACTGCTCGATGTAAAGCCGCAATGCCAATTCTAAAGGTAGGAGGACATACCGGTAGTAAAAGTACCCTGATGAATAGCTATTATGTTAATGCGTTCATCTGCTAAGAAAGCTAACTCCAAATGATTATTTCTTTAGATATATTCTAAAGAATAGTTTCTAACTTATTTTTTTATGACAACTCCATGGTTATGCTAGAAAACCATGCATTTTTATCAAAGCAAATTCTTTAAGAGTGTAAAGAAGGATGTTGCACTTTATTGCAACATTTAGATGAATTTTAATTCAATTTCTAAAACTAATGGTCGGTGTTGTTGTAGGCCGCCAAGCGTGTGATTCTGTTGAGTGGGACCCCGGCCCTGTCCCGCCCCCAGGAGCTTTACACCCAGATCTGTGCTGTCAAACCCTACATGTTTCAGTACCAGGACTTCGGGGTCCGCTACTGTGACGGTAAGAAGGTGAGTTTTCTACAAATTACTATACTAGAAACACATGATTTTACCTTGAGGGTTTTCTGCTGGATAGGTCATTCTAATGCTGAATGTTTTGTTTTTCACCTATTGAACAGAATCCCTGGGGCTGGGATTTTTCGGGTTCATCCAATATGGAGGAGCTTCAGATCCTTCTAGAGGAAAGCATCATGATAAGGTCTGTTACAACCAATAGATTTACCAGTGATTCATCAGGTTTTCTCAAGGGATCAGAATTCATAGACTTTCTGATTCATAGACTTTCTGAGTACCCTTATCTACATATTTTCATTGTAGCAAAAACAATACATTTTCGTACCTTCGCTAAAAATGGGGGGATATTTGCTCCTGTTGGTTGGGGGTTGCTACATGTACATTGGTCAGTAGATCAAGTGTTGCCCACTCGATATGATATTTTAATAGTCCTTTGCTGTGGCCTCAACAATTAAAAAAATTTAATATTATCCAATGTATGTTCACAGTTATTTGCAGTGTTAAAGATACAAATATAGATAACACTTTGCATATTCAAATACATCTGGTATCTTATATTTTCTTGTAGGATATTTGTAATAAATTGAGAAAAATGCATTTGAATTATTTAAAGGAAGTTTTGACGTTTTCTTCAAAAAGTACATAATTATGTTTGAAATATGATGCATATTTATAGGAAACGGTGATTTATGTGTATTGTAAATGTGTTTTGATAGGAGACTGAAGAAAGAAGTGATAACGCAGCTCCCAGATAAGGTCCGACAGATGGTGCTGTTAGACCCAGGGCTGATCAAGACCACTAAGGAGATGGAGTTGCAGAGCAAGACAATGGAGCTCAAGTCCCTCAAGGTCAAATATTATCTGTAATGCTTATAAAAAAAATAAGAAAGAAGCAATTTACCGTAAAGTATCGTGTATAATACGCACTTGTGTATAATACGCACCCCCCAAAGTTGACCAAAAACTGACGAAAAAACAGCAGGTCCTATGTATAATACGCACCCAAAAAATGGCGCAATCAACGGCCCCCCTTTCCCCCAAAACTATCGATGTTTCATGATAATTTTATATTCCATACGCAATTTCTTTAATCTTTAATTTTGTGATCGGAACATAGCTCAGACGATGAAAATCGACGGCCGCCATTTTTCCAAATAACTATCGATGTTTAATGATAATTTTTTAACCCAAGCGCAGTTATTTTAATTTCGTGGTCGGAACATGGCCCAAGTGATATTGGAGTCAAAGTTCTTACAATTTCATTTTTAAAAACGATAGGTATCAAATGGGGCCTATCATTTGACACTTCGTACAGAAAGAGTTTCTTATACAAGAGCGGAGAAGTTGAAGATCATCATATGCAGAGAAGAACGGCAACCGAGCTTAGTGCTTAAAAGTAATAATGTTTGCAGATATAAACCAAAACAACATCAAGAGAAATGATTTAATTGATTATTTATAGTCAAACTGTTTGATTGTTGTGAAATAAACATTGTGAAGAAACGTATGTATGTCGTATATCGTCATTATCAAGTCGTACCAATGATCGATGTATTTTTAGCAGTGTCTATGTAAAGCAATAACGTTTAACTGCATAACTGGACATTAGGTAATCAAATTAAATAAAATCATAATTATTGCTAATCTACATGCACTTGAAAACACCCTGTGAAGTCCGACACGAGACAGGTGCATGCTTCTGACATCGGAAATTGTTAAACAAACATTGACCACGCGCCGAGTCAACAGGTGGCTGCTTACGTAATGGCGAATACACTGGCGATATTTAAACTTGTTCATATTGTTTGATGCAAGGAATAGTTTTGAGAGAGGACAGAGACATAAATAATTTTGTTACTTATGTTTCTGGAGAGGATAAATATTTCAATACATGGAAAAAAACTAAGAATAAGGTATTTCTGACGCAGTAAATTTAGTATACACTCATACAACTTGCACAACACACTATATCGGCTGTCACTACTCCCGTGGTATCAAGAATCACAGCTTGATAAAAATGGGGTAAAATTTTGGTCCTATGTACAATACGCACCCCCCACTTTTGATCAAATTTTGGCTGAAAAAAAGTGCGTGTTATACACGCGACTTTACGGTAATAAAAGAGACTGTATAAGCTACCTAGATATAGTCAGGAAAGCCAGTGTCTCAAATGTCAAGGCTCATCAAAAGCATCATCATAGACGTAAAGAATAATAAGTTTGATGGAGATCTAAAATTCTATGAATATCAGGGTATTCTCCTTACTAGAAGATAAAGAGAATAAATGCCAATGTATAAGAAGTACAATGTAGATGTAAAACTTATTTTATTTATTAACGTGATAACACAGGGAATGGAGAGAAGAGGGGCCCTTTTGGAATACTTTCACCACACTGGGGCAGCAAAAATCAAAGCCATCAAGTAAGCAAAGCTCAGTTAATTAAGTATGTATAGTATTAAAACTCATACATTGTGTGCATAAGGGGGTGGGGAGGGAGGGGGTAAAAAAGCTAGTACAAACTTGTAACATAAAAATACATTCTGGTACAATAAAATCATAAGCAGTTCTTACCAGACATTAATAGTGTTTAAAAATTAATATGTGCTTGTTTGTAGAGAGTATAATTTATGACAGTTTTGTCTTGTAGGAAATTTGTTATGAACTTGCTGTTTTGTTTTGTAAGGAGTATGTTTTTGACTTGCTGGTTTTTCATAAGAAGTGAGTTTTGGACTAACTGGTTATTTTAAGGAGTATGTTTTTGACTTGTAAGGAGTATGTTTTGTTTTGGAAGGAGTACATGTATGTTTTTTTGACTTGTAAAGAGTATGTTTTGTTTTTAGGGAGTATGTTTTTTGACTTGTAAGGAGTATGTTTTGTTTTGTTTTGTAGGGAGTATGTTTTTTGACTAGGAAGGAGTATGTTTTGTTTTGTAGGGAGTATGTTTTCTGACTTGGAAGGAGTATGTTTTGTTTTGTAGAGAGTATGTTTTCTGACTTGTAAGGAGTATGTTTTGTTTTGTAGGGAGTATGTTTTTTGACTTGTAAGGAGTATGTTTTGTTTTGTAGGGAGTATGTTTTTTTGTTTTGTAGGGAGTATGTTTTTTGACTTGTAAGGAGTATGTTTTGTTTTGTAGGGAGTATGTTTTTTGACTTGTAAGGAGTATGTTTTGTTTTGTAGGGAGTATGTTTTTTGACTTGTAAGGAGTGTGTTTTGTTTTGTTGGGAGTATGTTTTTTGACTTGTAAGGAGTATGTTTTGTTTTGTAGGGAGTATGTTTTTTTGTTTTGTAGGAAGTATGTTTTTTGACTTGTAAGGAGTATGTTTTGTTTTGTAGGGAGTATGTTTTTTGACTTGTAAGGAGTGTGTTTTGTTTTGTTGGGAGTATGTTTTTTGACTTGTAAGGAGTATGTTTTGATTTGGAAGGAGTATGTTTTCTGACTTGTAAGGAGTATGTTTTGTTTTGTAGGGAGTATGTTTTGGACTTGTTGGACTTGGACAGGAAGTTCCTGATCTTTGCTCACCATCAGGAAGTCCTGGATGCTATAGAGGCGGCTGTACAGTCAAAGGTCAGATAAAATGACAAATTGAACTGTGCAGGAAGATAACTTATAAGCAAACTGTGCAGGAAGATAACTTATAAGCGCATTGTCTTTATATAAACTGCCATAAAGAATTGATGTCCAGTTTCTCTGCATAATGTTGATGTTTAGAGGAGTCAGTCAGACATTATATTTTGTTTAAAAAACAGATTGAGAAAGGATACATCAGGATTGATGGGAAAACAACTCCAGAACAAAGGAATTATTTCTGCAACAAATTCCAGTCCAACGATTCCCTGCGAGTGGCCATTTTGTCAATCTGTGCAGCCAATGCCGGCCTCAATCTGTCAGCTGCCAGTCTGGTGGTATTTGGGGAACTATTCTGGAATCCTGGGGTATGTCATGATTTTAATTTTCTTCATTTTATATGTAATACCCTCTTGTCTAGGAAAGATGTATGTATATTTTGTCATCTTGTGCAGGTTTTGGTTCAGGCGGAGGATCGCGCCCACAGAATGGGACAGAGGGACATGGTCAATGTCCACTACCTGGTGGCCAGGGGCACCGCGGATGATCATGTGTGGTAAGAGGATAAAGGACAATACAGGCTAATAAAATAAGGGCAGGGGGGTAGGGGACACACTAACACTTTATAGTGGATAGAGGCATTTCAGGTGACCATTTATGTTAAGGGGATACAGGCCAACTGTATATTGTATATACGGAGGGGTAAACACACATGCTTATTAGGGGCTAGAGGCACTGCTGATGACCATATGTGGTTAGGGGATACATATACATAGTACAAAACAATATACAAGGGGTACACATTTACACTAGCTAGTGGCTAGGGTCATAGCTGATGACCATTTATAGTAACAATATTCATAATACAGGGCAATATAAGAGAAAAGTGCTTACTTCCACAACTTAGTGGCCAGGGATATTGCTGACCACATATGTGTGTAGTGCATTCTATGATATTTTTATCTGTCTGATATATTTATGTCAACTATTAAGCACAACTTTTGCCATATGCTCAACATGAGAAGTGAATGTCACAGGTCTTTTTTTCAGGCCTCTAGTTCAGAAGAAGCTGGAGGTACTCAGTAAAGCAGGACTCAGTAAAGAGGATTTCTCAGCAGCCGACACCAAAACCATGAAAGTAAGCCATCATCTCTGTAATAATGCTTCATGTAAATGGTGGTGCTGACTTAGTAAGCTATACATGATTCTAATACATGTACATGTTCTTCATCATTTGTTTGACCAGAGTAAAATGTCAACATATTTATGAAATGAAATTATACATACATGTATCGGTGTATAAAAAACTACATTTATTATTAGAGCAGAGAACTTTTGCATGCATCTTACACATATGATCCAATATGATTATCTAAAATTGATTATATACATCATCTTTATTGAAGATTCAGTTAGAATTGTATGTGTAATGCATTCACAATACTCACTTTTAACAAATAACATGATGTGCTGTTTTAGTTTTTTTATAAACCATAAAAAAGCAGAATACATGAAACTTCATAACTGTATTAGAAATTAATTTGTGTTCAGTGCATACATGTGATCACTGATATGTACCGGCGGTACGCAAAATGTACAGTTTTTTTTTCGACCCCTTTGTACCTTTTTTGATGGGCAGTGTACAGTTTTTTCACCCAAATTCCATTTTTTTTTTTATGGCCCTTGTACAGTTTTGTGGTCTTCAACTTATCACATGTACAGTATGTCAGTGTGTTATTTCAACTAATTTGAATGAAATGAAGCAGAGCAACATATTTTGATAAACTATTACATGTTAGACATTCATCATAACATACACACCGTAAAATCCTTAATTTATCATTGTTGATTTCAGTCTGTTATGTGTACATGTAATGTATGAGCTATATGGTACTGTAACATTTATAAATATTGGCAGTGGGGTTTTTCTCGTCTGTAGGACTCTACACAGACTGATTTGATGCAATACTTTGAGGAAAGCTTCATGGAAGAGAGCTTTGAGGAATCTTCAGGGACACAAAATGACCAGACGCAATCCACAGTTCCAGCGACTTCAAATTCGAACTCAACGGGACAGAAACTGACCAATCAGAAGGATGAAGCTTCTAAATTATGTAAGTTTAATTTTCCAATTTAAAAAACTCTCTTTTTTTTGGCCAGTTACCACACCCGAATTCCTACTTCCACAATCATACTTGATGCCAAATTGACATAGACCAGTTCAAAACTGCTGACATTTTATAACAAAGTTATAATATCCTAACAATTTTACAGCTCAGGATAAACAGCTTGATATGATGTGGTGAGAAGTTAACTAACAAAAAGTATTTTCTAGACTAAAAAATTACAAAATTCCTTCAGAAATTTGTCGCTTCTGTAGTTGTTAATTCTACGAGGGCCATAGGGCAACAGGGTCTAAAGAAAGGGTTAACCTTGTTACTAAACTTGAAAATGAATCTGCAGTTGGTTTTTCTCAGAAAATTAAATTTCATTCTATATTTGTGATTTTAAATTGACCAATTATCAATGGTTATTAAAGTAAATAACGAGACTGTTTGTTCACTTCAGTGTCTGTAAAACCTGTGAAACCAAAAACGGAACAGAGTCTATTCAACTACTTTGGTGCCAAGAAGAACATGCCCAAGTCAGAACAGAGTAGTGCTAGTGATTCTAAAGACAAGGTGGTGCCCCAGACCCTCCCTGAGGGGGTTGAGGCGGGACTGTTCGATGACGATGATTGGCTGGACGAAATGGAGGAACCTCAGTATAAGAAATCAAAGCGTTAACTGTTGATTAAATTGAATTAAAAAAACAAAACAAAACCTTTGCTTCTGTGTATGTTGAAGAGAGTCATCAAGAGTTATGTTGCAGGTAACTTGTAAGTTCTTATTTGTGTATTAAATACACTTTAAAATACAGGATGAGTGCTATGAAAAGAATATGGCATTTTATTAAAATATCATATTTTTCCCAAACACATGATTGGTCGATTGCTGTCACGTGACCGTGCTAAAAATTCTGTTATAGACATAACTATACTAAAACTAGAAAATTTATTGACCTCACTATACTAAAATAAGATTTTCATGACAAAATACTGGTTTTGGCATTGTGACGTCATAATAGCGAAATCAACACCTATACATTATGAACAAAATATTTTACTATTATAAGCTTGAAGAGAATGAAGAGAATTGGTTTTTGATTTATTATAATAAAACAGTTATAGCCTTTTTATATCGGTCAATACATGGTTTTAAAGACCTGATGAGAGTATATCAACCTCGGACTTCGTCCTCGGTTGATATACTCTCATCAGGTCTATAAAACCATGTATTGACCTCATCAAAAGGTTCTAATTGTATAATAGCGTAGTAATGTACATATCAAATTCAAATATCATGTATTTGAAGGGCTTTCTCTTGATCATCTTCTATAATTGAAACATCATGACATTGAGAGTAAAGTCATATACATGTACACCATTTTGTGCATCCTCAGCAAAAGGCCCACAACAAATATCATTGAGTGACCTAATGTCATTGGTCTTTGTCCGTCATCCTTCAGCATGAGACGTGCATCGTTCATTAACAATTTTACATTTTAAACTTCTTAAAAACTAGAAGGCCAATTGTTACCATTTTTGGTTTGAAGCATATCTAGGAAAAGAGAAACCTAAATTGTGAAAGTCATAACCTTACCACCTCCAGGGCCTCATGGGTAGGGTAAAATTGGCCAAAGTTTCCTGTACCCACACATGTGGAAAAAAGCTAATTGCATGGTTATGATGACAATTGTGGAATTCATAGCCCCTTGGTTAGGGGTTCAAGCCCTAGGACAGGGCCAATATGGCAATACAGTTAAAATGTTTTAAATCTTAGAAAATCTTCTTCTCTCCTTCCACAGCAGAGGGAGATAAGCTGAATGCATGGTTATGATGTTAATGAAGCGTTCTATCAAAATTGTGAAGTTCCTGGCCCCTGAGTCAGGGGTTTAGGCTCTTGGGTGGGGCCAATATGGCCATATAGTGAAAGTGTTAGTGTATTTATTCTTCTCTACTTCCACAGCTGCGGAAGATAAACTGAATGCATGGTTACCGGGTATTTAAACAATAAAATGCTTTCTTTGGTGATTCATGCGAGGTATGAACGAAGCGACATTGCAGAAAAAATACATATTAATCCGCGCTAGTCGGGTATCAAATTTTTTTTTCTGCGAAGATCGCTACTTTCATAGTCCGCACGAATCATCAAAGATAACATTTTATTGTTTATATTTACATCTTTCTAGTAATAAATTATTTAATTAACCATAAATAGTAGGTAAAAGTAAGTAAGTTCAAATAATAGAAATTTGGGTATACCTTGCGAGTCTTAAATCCTCTTTAGAAATTAACAAATAAATATAAATAATCTATCTGGCCACGAAAGTTATCCCTTTATTTTGAGAATCAAAGTCGTGTTGACAATAATACATAGATGGATGTAATCTTATATATACATAAGAGATATATTAAAAAATGATAAAATTTACTTTTCTCATTGAGTTTCATGTTTATATCCTGATATATTTACATTTTCCAGTGTCTTGCCTGTGATAACACTACGTATCGATTTTGTACTATATAACCCATAACAAATTGAGGCGCCAGTGGGGTTTGCTTATTTATATTTAGATATTTAATCGTACGGTGGCTTAAATTATGTAAATATAAGTAATTAGGAATCATTCTTTGAATATTATGAGGTAATAATTTCGGTCGGGGCGTGATCAAATCTATCATAAAGCCCTTCGGGCTTTATTGGATTTGATCACGCCCCGACCGAAATTATCACCTCATAATACTCGAAGAATGATTCCTTATTCCCTAAAGACCGACGTTGAAAGGGGCGTGTTTAAAAACGGGAAGTCACGTGATTTCGGAATTCAACAAATAACCGACGTACATGTGTACACACGGTGGCCAGTTGGGGTACAATCGAGGGTTTGATAGACAAAAATGAAACTCACTTAAAAACAACAATATTTGAATCATATACATTAAATGCGAAACTACCCGACTGGTAACGTAAATATAATCAACTTTTTGGGGACACCACATGGTTACAATCGAAATATTTACATCATAAACCCCAAAAATAGATTATTGCTTAAGTAAACATCATGTATATTATTGCGGGAAATGTACCTTTTTAACAGTTTGATAAAGCCTTTTTTTTTCTCATTCCCGGGAACATACACATTGTATCACAACTATAACCATACATACACTGTACAATATTATTCCTTAACTTTATGTTCCATAACGAATTATCGATCATGATTTGGATATTGCACGAGCAAGCCATTAACTTTTAAGGCTCCCCATCTTTAAAAAAGGTTTGTGTGTACTACATGTAGTTACCATATCGTAATTTTTAACAAACAGCCAAATAACATTTAAATACTATAATTATGTAGATGTGTAGAAATGACAAAATATCTGAAATATATTTATTTATTTTTCAACACAAAGATTATAGAATAGATCAAAGAAACAGAACAAGTATTTTTACATCTTTGGAAACCCACTGCAGATCTCGCATACGCTAGTTATAATACAGAACTGGGCAAAAACAATGTAATTTCCTCTGTTTCATGAATAATTCATGTCCAATTCCGATTGGACATGAATTATTCATTGTACATGTAAATCTTGTATTGGTAATCTCACCAATTGCATAATCGAATACAATGCATTACACATTTTTAAAAAAAAAAACCTAGCACATTTTTGATAGCATGATTCCTGTTTTGTTACCTCGAAAAGAACTAAAGAAGTTCGATTGAAAATATTTAATATTAATGAAGAAATTTTAGCGAGTTCTTCCGTTAAGGAAGGAGTCTTCTCGTTATCAGACATACTAGTAGTTCTTATATTAAGACATTCATTAAAGGACAGGGGCGTACAAGGCGTTACATATCCCCCACTCGAAGAAAAGAACTCGTTTGAATGTTATTGAAATATGTATTCTTGGATTGTATACATTGTTGATACTATAAATGTCACGATCGATGCATGTCAATAACGCGCTTTCAGTCCTAAAACACAAGAGTAATAGGTTTCCAAATTAAGCCACACGGCGTTTTGTGCCTAAATATTGACAATTTACTGTGATAAATTGCAATTTTTTGGTATAAATGGGTCTAGATTCCATCCCAAATTTATTTAAAGAATAAGTTTTCATTCTTTTAAATTATTAATTTATTAAAGTGGATTCTAGACCCATTATGGGTCAACATTCGTGGTTTTCACAAAAACTTTAAAAAAAATATTTATACTGTATACAGGGTTATTTTCGCCCTTTTTTACTTGCAAACGGTTTCGCCCCGTCTTGAACTCGCCCAGACAAAGTTGTGAATAAAGAATATAGTTTGAAAACATAGGAATTCGCCCAGTCTTAATTTCGCCCACTGTCAACGAGGGCGAAAGGGGCGAAAAAAAAAGAGGGCGAATATTTCCCTGTATACAGTAATTATCCAACTATAAAAGTTATTCACGACTATTGGTATGTGTCAACGTTGCTCAGTTAGTCTAGTCAATCTATCAATATTTTGGCCAAACCTCAAGAAAATTGCTACAAAGCTTTTTACCATTGAAAACAAAAGTTTTTATATGTACAAATTATATATTAAAAATATACATTTCTAAAATTTGCGAAAAATAGGTTTTTTTGGGTTAAAAACTGGGTTTTCATTGAAAAATCGCTGAAATATGGAAAAAGTTAATAACTACATGAAATAAATAGGTGTCAATTTATGCTGATCTTAAATGAAAGGATTTAAAATGTACAACTGATTTAAAAACGATGACAACAGATATTGAAGGATTTTTGGAGTAAAAAATGGGATTTTTAAAGAAAAATGGCGGAAATCTGGAAAAATTTCATGACTAAAGTAAATGAAATGGGTATCAATTTATGTTGGACTAAAAGAAAGGATTGAATGGGTACAACCGATTAAAAAACTTTGACAATAAACATTCAAGGATTTTTTGGGGTAAAAAATAAGGTTTTCATTAAAAAAAAATTGCGGAAATCTGGAAAAATTTCATAACTGAATTAATTTAAATGGTTGTCAATTTATTATGAACTTACGTGAAAGGATTGAATATGTACAACTGATTTGAAAACTTTGATAACAAATATTGAAGAAATTTTGGGGTGAAAAATAGGGTTTTTATTTAAAAAATCGCGGAAATCTGGAAAAAATACATAAATGAACTAAATCAAACGGTTGTCAATTTATTATGAACTTACGTGAAAGGATTTAATATGTACAACTGATTTAAACACTTGACAACAATTATTGAAGGAATTTTGGGATAAAATATAGGGTTTTCATTGAAAAATCGCGGATGTCTGGAAACATGTAAAGGGGCATGGTCACGATTTGGGCTAAATTTTTATTTTACAATTTTAATGGATAATAGTAATATGCATAACAAAGCTATTCTAAATTGTGAAAAGCAGTTGAAATTGCATAATTATATGTGCAAAGTTAAGAAGCAAATATTATTTTAATTTAAAAAATCTTATTTAAATGAAGTTTTCACAACTATGCAACAGATGTACTAGTAAACAAAAACATGGCACGAGCTTAGTTTTCAAAACTAAGAATTGCGAAGCCTGTATCTCATTTATAAGTGGACAGCCGACATTCAAATATCGGATGCCCATTAGTATACCTTTACAAAGCATTATTAACACTAAACAATAAAAAGTACATTATAGTTCCAGTCGTGACCATGTCTTTTAAATAAATTGGTACTAATATATTCTAGACTCGAATTTCATAATTTATTGAGAATTGTCCGAGTTATATAACAATTTCATAAAAAATATTAAAGAAACTTTTGGGTCAAATATTTCTTTTTAATCAATATTGTCATTAAAACTTCTTGAAATGCTGAAAAATGTAACGATATCAAATCATTTAATTTACTAAGCGCTTTTTCTAACTTTATAATTTGCCGTTTTGAAATAATTACTTTCAAAATTGAAATATTCAATAACCTTATCGAATCAGTAATTGGTATAACTTATTTTGTAAGCAAATGATGTAAATAGTTTACAACATAAACATGATCAAAAGGTAATAGATATGGAATTATGGAGTATTACAAATTTTCAAATCTAGGTTAAAGTTTTGTTTCCAATGTCATCATCATATTCTAGTGTATTACTTGAATTACATCAGTTGATTTCTCCATATCCACCAGAATACGCTATGTCATTCTTCTGACAGCTACATTTCTTATTGTCGCAGTAAATTTTGTGGATGGTTTTCAACAAAAATAAGGTTGTTTAGACATTTCAGTAGGTAAGATTTGCAAGTTTCAGAGTCCACCCTATTCCGCTAGAGCGCGATCTGCAACTGTTGCGCTTTTCCAGTAGTGAGACTGTGAGTAAGTGCGCATTGAATATACACATTACAGCATCAAAAGTTGATGGAAGTGACTGCACTTGGACCACAACATGCCTGTTTTGGTCGTAAACTATATCCACCTGAGAATTTCTATACCCTCTTCAGGTGCCCCATCATACACACTGACTAATGCTCTCTCTCCACAATCGTATTGATTATATTTTTGCAGGCATTTTCTTGTAGAAATGCAAATCCTGGCGATTGTAGATGAATTCCAAAAAAGATTTCAGGGCAGCAGGTTTTCCATTGCCATATATAATAACGAGTAGTTGTGTCTCACCATGTTAAAACATAAATATAAAGGAATTGAAGAGAACAATCAATGCCAAGAACTGACTGTGTTTTAGATATACAGTGTATCAGAAATTGTGCTGAATTTTGTTTGTTAGAAGTGAAAAAAATGCTGCGTCAGCCTTCTTTTGCATAATCGCACAGTAGAACCAGCAAATCAGTGTCTTCTCCACTAATACCACTGTGTTATCGTCTGCCTTATCAACGGTTTTTAAAAATCAGCATCACCACCCGAACTCTGTGAGCTTCAATATTGCTTTCGTGTAATTTCGTACAAGAAGTTTAATAAAGCGTTGCTTGTTTGATCCATTAAAAGAAACGTTTCCTTTTTGAAACCAAATGGCATGTTTTAAGTAACTTCTGATTCCTTAATTATAGAAACTATGCAACATGTTTGCAGCATTCTGACGAAATATAACCACATTTTCTTTGCCGTTTAGTTTAGTTATTATGATGGACATACCATATGCCTCGTCTCCAGAGAATTCAGCAGACAAAAATTTGCCCTTTTTTTGATTCAGAATCTGTACTTTGATTCTTTAAAAATTATATTTCAAATTTAGAATATCATCTAAAATAATGTTTAAATTCTCCTCTGAGAAATCATAATTTTTTTATTTAAAAAAAATGAAATCAAAACCAGATTTTAAAAATCGCCTGGAAAGTTGTTTTACCTTTAATGCGTATAGAATGCAAAAAAAAAAAAAAAAAAAAATCCCGTTATGGCTCACCATAGATTACTTTTCTAAGCGAATGAAGGCGACTGCCTCCTAAGTAAAAACATTTGATTTCGGATATTTGCTCTATACATTTTTGATTTAAGATTTTTGAGAATGTATTTCTGCTGGCAAATATCTGAAATCGGGCAATGAACGATTGTTTTGATTTAACGAGTCTCCCTACTTGGCTCGAATTCATGTTATTTAATACTTTCACCTAGCATCAAATAAACATAAAGAAACATTTAGAGACCCCCATATAAATGTATTTATGTGACATATATTGTTATTGCAGTTTTTTAAATGTCTTTCTTAACTAATAATGACTAAATTTTCACATCTTGTGTCATCATGACGTCATATTTTCTGTGTATGGAGGACGAATCGCAGCATAAATAAAAAGTTGATTTTTACGGTTCGTGATTACAAACAGACCCTTTTTTTACGTCTTACGCAAATTTTATTTTTGTATATTTTTAATATGTTGTTTAGACTGTATTATAGTATAACTTAAAGCAATAAAACCTTTTGTAGGAATTTTCTTGAGGTCATTTTGTATATTGACTAGACTAAGTGTGATGGGTGGGGGACTATAGACAGTACCTCTGGGCGGTGTTCGAATCATAGTATTTCTTTTAATTTGTATTTTCTTCGATTTTGCTTCCTTAGAGGTAAAACATTTTTTTTTGAAAAAGAATTAATTTGGAAAACATTTAAAACTCTTCAGATAACGACAAAAAGTACATAATGATCCAAAATAACGTTACAATAGCGCTAGCACAGTCAAAGATTGTTTGAGATCACGTTGTAATGTTCAGGAAAAAAATCATAGAAATGAAAAAAAAGAACAAAAGTATAAATGTATGTTTGTTAATGGTCAGGTAAAATAGTTCTACATTATACCTGTATTGATGCACACCTTTAAATGTAAGATTTCTTATAATTTTGATGAGATTTAAACAAGTCGTTTACATTTCCTGGGCGCGGGAGATTCGACAGGCATTGTATGCTCTTCTCCTTTTGACACAGTCAAACAGATCATATATAAACCAAAAGATTCTATCAGTTTGATAAACAAATGACCATTTTATTTTCGCATCAAGGTCAGGTCAAGGTCACTACCTTTTTCCTCAACCTTAAGGATGATGAAAATAAATGTAGTTATCTGCAGTTACGTAGACATCTGTTTAAGATATGAAGTTTCTATTCTTCAATGAAATGATAGAATATCATAATGTCTATCAGCTTATACTAATAAATTGGAATAGAACCATTTTAACAAGAGCTTGGACTTTGGGTAGTTGTATCAAACAGCAATGTGACGTAGGCCTGTCTATTTCATTGCTGGCCACTCAGCCATGGCTCTTTGAAATCAACACGATTTGTCTGGCTTTTGAGCTAAGACTACACAATCGGTGTATATTTCGCATGAAACTGGTGTCATTTTTTACTTGCTTTGACGCAAGAAATAGAGAGCTAAGTCCTATTGAAAGTCCAAGGTCTTGTTAAAATGGTTCTAAATACATGAAATATGTAAACTTAAATGTATATTGCTTAGCCCGCATTTCCTCTAATTTTCTTAAATTTTGAGAAGAATTTAAAAAACATGTGATATTTTTCCTAGGCTAAAGTTCCACCAAAAATATAGTCCTTGTTAGATTCTAAACTTTGATTACTATTTCTATGCCAAGTTGTATGATAGTAAAAAAGAAAGAAAATATGATATTTTAATTTCCTTTCATCTTGATTTAATGAACATTTGATCAAATTTTACTTTTGACAAGTTGAAAACCAGAAAAGACTCCTTCCTTTAATTGTCATCGAGCGCGTGCAATAACCTTGGGCTTCCACTGTGTTTTTTTTTTTATAACGGTACAGTATGATTTGATTTAGCGAAAAATAACCTTTCCTAAAACAAACCCACTTATTACAAATATTAGCCCAAACTTAAGTTCATTTCGCGTAAAGGTTTGCGTCCATGATGTCCGAGTTTCTTTCGCCATTTCCTGAATGGTTAAAATCACATGCAAAATATCTGGCAACACGAAACCAATGTTTCGCGCTCTCTGAAAAGTCTTCTCTTTCCATAGGATCAACTGCACAAAAAACTGGTCCACTCCTCCCAGTAAAATATGAATGATACTAACGACCACGATACACATGACGGGCCCTGACTCCATTTTGGCGTCTTTTGAGCACAACCGGAAAACATTCCATGTCGAAAACAGTTCCGTTACCGTAAAAAATAACTGATGATAGACTTGCGCATAGAATCCATCGTTTGTGTAGTTAAAATAAGACCAGTATGAATAATAATTGGGATATATATCTAAAAGAAACAATATTAACATCCTCCATCTTAAATTTCCCGTGCTGAAGAGGTTAAGTAAACGTTTGAATGATTCGTATGCGAGAATGATAGTAACAAGCGTTAAAATCCATATGATTGACATTTCAAATGTAGCGTTGAAATACATGTGTTTATAGCCCGTTTTCCCTGGATTTTCATACGATCCTACAAGAAAACAAAAAGTAGTTTAAATCATTTTAATATTGAAATACTAGTAAATTGACGTGCTCGAAATCAAAGTCTGGGTACATATAAATTTCTGTTTTCATGAGATACTATGGAACGCCTCAACTGCCTAATGTGAATAAACTTCATTATGTGATGGTACTTTAACATTACGTGATGGTACTTTAACATTACTTTAACATTATGTGATGGTACTTTAACATTACGTGATGATACTTCGACATAACGTGATGGTACTTTAACATTACGTGATGGTACTTTAACATTACGTGATGGTACTTGAACATTATGTGATGGTACTTTAACATTACGTGATGATACTTCGACATTACGTGATGGTACTTTAACATTACGTGATGGTACTTTAACATTCTTCATTATATGATGCTACTTTACTATGCGGTGGTTCTAAAAATAGGGAAGCGTTGCATCGGAATCGAAATACATGTACGCCAAGCTCTAAACACGTGGATGCCTGTAAACAAATTTTTAACACTGGGCTGATTCTCTGTTTCAGAAATTGATCAGATAGGACTAAGGTCCACTGAGACTAGTTTAGATCAACAAATACTTTTGTTTGATTAAGTGTTGCCTTAAACTTTTAAAAGGGTCATTTTAAATTTTAAAGAATGGCTGCTTGGTGAGACCATTTGGGTTCCCCATCAGCGCATAAAAATCAGGGGGTACGAAAAGTCCCCCAGGGGATTTTTGGTCCAAAAATGTGAACCCAATCATTTGGCGCTTGGTCAGAGTGGACTGCTAAAAAATTTAATAGCACCTAAACAAAGAGTTCTGTAATTTATGTTAGAGATTCGACTTATGGGGATTGACGGGCTCTCCCTGTGTAGGAGTGGGCAATGTAACAGGCACGTAGCATCAGCCTCCCCCATTAGGATCCTTAGGATTTTCATGATTTTGGGAAGTTGTCTTTTTTCTTTTTTTTTTCTTTTTTTGCTTGTAAAGATTTTTAGGATGAGTGTGCCCTCCCCCTTTCTTTCAAAAACGATGCTACGTGCCTGTGTAAGCACTGATTTATTCAACAGTACAGTTACTGTTAAAATCAGATTCAACAGCAATGGGGGCGGATGCTACGTGCCTGTTACATTGCCCACTCCTACACAGGGAGAGCCCGTCAATCCCCATAAGTCCAATCTAACATAAATGACAGAATTCTTTGTTTAGGTGCTATTAAAATTTTTAGCAGTCCGCTCTGACCAAATGATTGGGTTTTGAATGCACATTTTTGAACCAAAAATCCCCTGGGGGACTTTTCGTACCCCCTGATTTTCATGCGCTGATGGGGAGCCCAAATGGTCTCACCAAGCAGCCATTCTTTAAAATTTAAAATGACCCTTTTAAAAGTGTACGGCAACACTCAATCAAACAGTAGTATTTGTTGATCTAAACTAGTCTCAGTGGACCTTAGTTCTATCTGATCAATCTCAGAGAATCAGCCCAGTGTTAAAAAAACTTTATAGGCATCCAGGTGTCTAGAGTTTTAGCGTACATGTATTTCGATCCCGAGGCGACGCTTCCCTATTTTTAGAACCATCGCATAGTAAAGTAGCATCATATAATGAAGAATGTTAAAGTACCATCACGTAATGTTAAAGTACCATCACGTAATGTTAAAGTACCATCACGTAATGTCGAAGTATCATCACATAATGTTAAAGTACCATCACGTAATGTCGAAGTATCATCACATAATGTTAAAGTACCATCACGTAATGTTGAAGTACCATCACGTAACGTTAAAGTACCATCACATAATGTTAAAGTACCATCACATAATGTTAAAGTATAATCATATAATGAAGTTTATTCACATAAGGCAGTTGAGGCGTTCCATAAGATACCAAAGAACACATATTGCTCGGACATTTTCTGCCTTTTGGATAATTACTTGAAAAAAAAAATTATGTGAAAAGATTTTATTTACATGTTTACAGATTGTACCTTCTCTCGTGGTCAAAGCTTTTATGTATACAAATGTACTATTATAATTGTTGGCCTTTTTTCTTATCGCTGCCGTGAATGTGAATGTATTTTAATTAAGACAATAGTCTTGATTTCCATTTACCTGAATATTCACATTATGTATGACATTCATGCGCGGATCAAGAAATTTTTCTTGGGGGTCTGAGGGATACTGAGAAGACCGAATTTTTCAGCAGTCTGGACTCTCCCTCCCCCCCCCCCTCCCCCACTAGATCCGCGCTTGCACATGCGCTTGCACTTGCATCACTATATTCAAATGTATTACCTTTGTAAACTGTGTCAAAACAGTTACAACGACATTCCGTTCTGTTTACAGGGACCTTATTTGGAACCCAAAACATCTTGTTGACTATACCTGTGGAGTAAAACAATTTAATCTATATTACAACGTGTCGAAAATTGGCATTTTCACAACATGACAAATAAAACCATGAAAATATACAAACAAATAGCTTCATTAGAAGATATCAGTAGATAAATGTGTACATTCAAAGTTTTCAAAACTATGATCTACATGTAAAAATGTTGTTTAGTGTTGTCAAGCCGTGCATGGTTATATATTTCCAAATGAAATCATTAATTTTGGCAATGGTTTGCGACTTTTTTACAAAGCGAATGAAGAGCTTTGAATGTTTACATGAGTTACATGTAACTCAATACATGTATATGAATAGTTTATTCACCAATCAAGGGCCCTCGAGGGGGGGGCATATAAATAAAAACAATATCATGATTTTAACAAATAATGAATGAAATAATAGCATAGAATGTCCAGGTTCACATTACAAACAACCTTATGCAAAACGATTCATCAATACAATGAAATATGTGTAAGATACACACATTTAGCTATGTGAGATCATGTATGAACGAAACAAGGTGGCCTAGCTGAAAACAGAGAGTATTAAGGGACGGTGCCTGCACAGTCAATCAGACTGGCCTACTTGTACTCAAAGTGTTCAAGCCAGTATGTTTATACATTACAAAACAATCCCCCCTCCCTTTTAAAATAGATACACTGTACATTATATATATCTATAAATACAAAAATTTTATATTTGGGTGAGAGCAATCGTGCGGTAAACGTACCTGACGTGATTGCATTGACATTGAACAATCAGCATTTAATAATGTCTCAATTTAAACAAGTCAATTTAAACAAGTCTATCGCCATTCGTTAAGGATCGGCGACTTAATGGTTGGAAGGCCATGTGTTGATGTTTGCTTTTTACACAAAATGTGGGAAGTTACATCAAAAATAAAGTATCAAAAACGCAAACAAGGCATCTTTCTATACATATATTGCAAAACAAAACCTTTTTACAGATTCTTTTTATAAATATAGTGTCGACTACAGCGAGTGAAGGACTTTAATTTAAATTAAAGATATTTTTATCTTCTTCCCGTTTCCTTTGCAGGGTGTTTAAAGTCGACAAGACATTATATATAAACAACTTTAAAGCTAAAAATTTTTGTTTTGTTAAAACTTAACATAAAAAATCTGCTATTTCACTATGCCTCGTAAAAATTCTATACACCTTTTGTTACATACTAGGGAATCTCTAATAGCCACGGGGTTCAACACAATTTGATAAAAAAAAACATGTTAACTGTATTATACATGTATTAGATACTGGATTTTGCACAGATCGTGTCAAAACCCGATGCCAAAGTCTGTGTTTGAATGATGGCGCGAACTACCTGTATGTAACACAGTAGGTTGTCATAGTGATTTTAAAAAACGCGATGCCTGAACTACCTTAGTCACTACATCGCGTTATCTATTTCACCAGGATCCGGGAAACATGATACATGGTATATTTATAAAATGTACATAAATGTACATTGTACTTACCAATGTGGATACACGGGATGACGCAAACGAGGAGGCCCGATAACCAAGCGTGGCGTCCACCAAACCCCGGCGGTCTTCTCCATTCAGACAAACTCGCCATATTTACTGGGAGACGATCCAGAGTATCGATCCTTGATCTGCACGGCAGCGTGGGGAAGTGTTATAACGCGGCCATTCTGTACTCAATGAAAACTCATCATGCATGCATCTGCTCCGGGGAAGGATGTCGGCCTGGATATCCGAATACTTGATAAGGAAATATGGATGGATTTCATTATGGAGTTAGACGTCTACAGCATATATCGTATTTATCAGTATAATTACACACGTGTATGTACGTCCGTTCCCCCCAAATGAACAGGGATAATCAAAATGCAACACAATGTGTGTGAACCAATATATAAGTCAATAATGGGAACTACATGTACCCCCCTACGGTAACACAGCAAAATCACGGCGTGGTCGGCACATCTGGAGGCGCGTCCGTGTAATTCTACCACCTGGAGATAGTAGAATCAAATGGTGTTAATTATAACAGTATTGGATTTGTTGGTGAGAGGTTTGAAATGCCGTCAGACACGTTAACAGATTTACAAGAAAAGTGTCGGGTTACATTCTCCCAAGCTCGACGAATTTTTTTTTAAATGCCCCTACACATTAAAACGCCAATTTCAGCGAATTTGTTTCTGTCATGCAAATAATGTTGAATTTAGTCTTTTCTTCTGAAAATGATACTTACAGAGGTACATTTTTAACCCCCCCCCCCCCCCCCCGCTGTCATTGTGTGTGCCATTCACACCATCCATTCATTCATTGGTTTCATTATAAATGTTAATCTATAATTATCTATATTGGAATAAAAAAGACACGATAAACACTATATTAGAGACCGTGTACCTCCCTTCCACCCATGACATCGTTACATAGACTAACATCGTCTTAGAATTCAGTGTTTTCAATAAGTTTTTGAATAGAAGGAAAAAAATTTGGAACAGCAGGAAACCTAATCTCGGCGAGGGGTCTGGGGGCCGCCTCAGGCCCCCAGCGGGTCCAGGGCGGAGCCCTGGTGGGGGGCCCAGGGAGGCAGAGCCCCCCGGCCGAAAACAAAAAAATAATCATTTTTGAAGGTACTTTTCCTGCTTCTAAGGCCATCAAAATATAAGTTTTATCGAATGTCTACCGCTAGCAACTGCTTAATTTTACCTTAAATAGCGCCATTTCAAAGAATATTTTTTCTCTATTCACCAATTTGTAAAACAAATTCTTGAACAATTTTTTTTTACCAATTTACAGCTAATAAAAAATATTAACTGTGCTAATTTTTTATGATGAATATACTGTATATTTAGTCCCTTTCATATGAAGCTACCTTCCAATAAAAACATCAATCAAAATATTCTATTTTTTTAGTACCTACAATTATAAAAATAAAATCAGAAATCAGAAAAGTATGAAGATCGATTTATGCAGTAAAACACTCACTGAAAAATGTTTCTGCAAATTCAAGCTAAAACACAGAGTCTAGGAAAATATTTTAATAAATATATTCAATATATTTACTTTGAGAACAAAAAAGTTAAGGTCTGAAAGAGAAAAAAATTGTACTTCTTGGTAGTCTGTTTCTTAAATGTAGCAAAATAAACTGACTTTCCTTCGAGTTACGTAATAACAATTGCGAGAAATTTCACGCTATGAGGAAACTCTGGTTGATCTTTACCTTGAAAGAATGTCGAATCATGAAGTTAAAAGTTACGTTATGTCAAAAAAGATACACCGGTCTCTAGAAATTATATATAAAAACTATTGCTTTACTTCGTTTGGAGACGGGTAGAAAAAATGTTTTCCTCTTCGACATGGGATATCCGATCGTCGGTGACTCGATCGTTTGACATATGGTGGGAACCAGTTCACGTTGATCTGGGTCATTGACGTGTTACTATTTTGATGTCATATTTTCAAACGCATTAACAATAAGGATTTTGTAATTAACTAAATCAAGCTCCTATATCGGCAGAATTTTTTTAAGACGGAAATCTCAACCGGAAAATTTTATTCTACAGGCGGTTAAAGGGACTTGGACACGATTTTAGATCAAAATTTTATTTTATATTTTTGATATATAAAATGGTTTACTTGCACATTTTGAATGATTGACCAAAATTTGAATGTTAGACTTCAAGTTATATTAGAGATACAATACAGGGGTAAGAATTCATTGCTATGTAAACAAAGCTCGAGTCTTATATTTGTTTACAAATAATGTAAAGTATGGAATTACCATTTCATTGACAAAATGACTCGTGAAAAACAATTAAGGTAACCTTATTTAATGTGTTTATAAATAATATTATCAACATAAGAGAGCAACATTAGATTGAAACTTATACCAATAAAACACATGTAAACAATAACAAGGCTCGACTTTGTTTACAAAACAAAGAATTTCAAACTCTGTATCTTGCTTATTTAACTCAATATTTGCCTTTCAAACTTCGACAAAGCATTACAAATACTCATATTAACTATTCCAAACATTAAAAATGGAAAAATAAAATTCAAAATTTTGAGCTCAAATCGTGTCTATGTCCCTTTAATTAAGAAATGCCATGATTTTTGAATTCGTATTGGGCAAACACTCCAGGTGATTTTTAAAATCAATATTTGAACATAAAGAAATCAAGCACCTACGTTTACTTGCTCACTCAAGCGGATTTGTAAATAGTGATTTAAAATGTGCTGATCTACAATTATATAGGATTAAGAAGTAAATGTATGTTTAACAATCGGAATGAAGGAAAACCTGCATAATTAATTACTTGTTGATTATTGTAATAGTCAGTTTTTATGATTTATTTAGAAATTAGGATATCGTGTAAAAGAAAACAAGTAGCATACCTCAACGAAATCCCTGCAGAATGGCCTGTTTCAGTCTGTTTGGGTTTTTACGGGTAGCCGATTTGCCGATTATTGCTGTCGATAACAAGCAGAAAAAATCAATTTAAAGGGAGTCGTTACAAAGCAGGAACGATAACTCTAACACGAGTTAAGACTTTGGTTGCTTTTAAAATATGCGAACACATGGGTAGACAAATGCACCCACAATCTTTGGGGGGATAATTCCAAATGAATAAAAGAAAAATCTATTAACATTTATTGTCTAAAGTACTAATTTAAAAGCGTTTTATGTTTACTTGGATTCGATTTGGAACATTATAGTTATATTTTGTATTATAAATTGAAACTTTTAAGAATTTGAGAATTCAATATGCTTACACTGAACAGTTAACTCAATTTAAATGAATGATGTTTCCGATTTTCAAATTTTATCATTTCAATTAATATTATATGCATAGTTGGCCAGAATGTTTATTTTTCGCTTATGAAAATTAATCGAGTTGTTCGATTTTTATATGCATTTACATTTACAATTACGTTATTATACTAATACATGCATTGTGGTATCCTAGGTACATGTAATGCACGAAATGAAACGAAAAGAGATATTGTTTACGCAGTCCATTTTTTGTTTCCAATATTAAACCCGTTTGCATGCGCGGATCCAGAAAAATTTTCAAGACGGTTATTTGAATTTGCCGGGGGGGGGGGGGAGGAGGCATAATTATGGTAATTTTATAATGTAATTTAAAGAAATTTGAATTTTGCAGGAGGGGGGGGGGGGGTCCGGTCCAGACCCTCCCCCTCTATATCCGCGCATGAGTTTGGGTAGTTCAACATTCACACAGAGCGCAGACTCTCACTGAATTAAAAACCCATATAGGATACACTAGGTTAAGACGTTATAGATTTAATGAATGCTAAGGATATAAAACCAAGTGCATTGATCAAGTTAAAGTAAAAACAATTGAAGTACAATGTATAAATTTATTTTTGATTTGCACATTCAGATACAAAAATCCATATGATGTCATGCAATAAGCTTAGTAGCAATGTTACGTGTCTGTAAAGATAAAATTTCCCACAACGAATCCTATTAGAATATAGAAAATAATTTCACCGATTTCCTTTCTAGTCAGACAACTTTTCAATGTTGAATTCCGGACTATCGCTAGCTCCTTTAACGGCAACATCACATGCAACACATCGAGAGCAACCAGCAACAAACTTCTAATCTGTTGCGAGAGATCTCCTTGCCAAAGAATCAGCTGTTCGAAGAATTGATCCACACCCCCTATAATAATATGCATGCAACCAATAGCAACGATTGTCTTAATCCGCCAAGCTGCAACGTCTGCCTCGGCTAAACACATCCGGACTATATTCCACGTGGAAAATAGTTCCGTCGTTGTGAAAAATATTTGATGCATGAAATACCCGTAAAACTCATCGTTGATATAGTTAAAAAAAGACCATAATGAAAAGTAATTTGGGTATAGGTTAGCAACAAAAAGGATAAACATTCGCCATCGGATCTTTTTCTTCCGGAAGAGACCTAGCAGACGACTCAAAGTTTCGTACGCTACAATTATGCTGGCTAGCAACGTTATCCAGATGACCAAGGTTTGGAAAGTTGCGTTGAAGTACAGGTGCTTGTATCGAACAATACCGCCATTCTCATAAGAACCTAACAAAGTATAATACTCTTCAATTAAGGAGCCTGGATGGTCAACCAATTATCCATCAGATTTTACTCATTTTTTTTAGAGATGATACTTTAAGCCATAAACAATCATTAAGTAAAGAAAAATTAAAAACATTTTAGCTTTAAAATTGAATGTTATTTTTATTTAGAGATCTTCTTAATGAGATTAATATAATCTAAAAATGGCCATTACCATGCATCAGTCAAATAAGAAAATAACATCTTTTACACTGTGAAAAAAAAGGTTATTTTTATAATACGTGTAAAAAGAATCAACCTACGAGGAGAGAGAGAGAGAGAGAGAGAGAGAGAGAGAGAGAGAGAGCAAGTCAATCTGCTCAAATTAAGGTAGTATTGTTCATATGACAATATAATTTTTATAGTTTAAATGATTTTGTCTGTTCAGTGAGATCGCACAGAGTAGTATATATTACACTGTATGTTACCTTTGAAGATGGTGTCAAAGCAGCTACATCGACACACGCGCTTGTTGACGGGCCGCTTCTCGGGGACCCACAGCAGTCTGTAGACCACACCTAGAAATAAGGGGCAGGAATACGATAACAAAATTATTGTAACAATGTCGTAACCGTCGTAATAATTAAGAAAATATAATGACATCGTCATCACATAGTGGGTAGTACATATAAACTTTTATAAATCAATGTATTGAATGGATTTATTGAATTGGAACAGAAAGGGAAAACATCTTGTTGCCTATTAGAAGCATTACGAATCGTAAAAATTCGCTATTGAAGTACTGAAAAAGAATAGCAAGAACAGCGCAACGCTGTAAGATAAGCAACTAAAATACTCAAGGCGACAGATGCGTGTGTTAAAAGAATAGTAACGGATAATGATCGACTCGAATAACGATACACTGTACTAGCAGATAAAATGGTAGATAAAATGAGCCTAAAGAAGAGACGCTATAAAGTCAAAGCTTCTACAACAATGTGTACTTGCATTTGTTAATGTACAGACATATAAGCGCATAAATTATACTTTATGAGAAACTAAGAAACCATATTCAACATTTCATCGAATGATCGCGCATCATCATTCTATGAGACGGATTTTTATCGTATCTATAAAAAATACTATTATTATCATAATAAGCAGCAGAAGCATAGGCATTAATACAACTTGTATATGTAGATCTATGCATACTTTTGTAAATATACCAGATGATATCCCGCGCGAGCGCGGGAATTGACACTTTACAATTGAATGCCACAATGCTAAAATTTCGTAAATACTGTGTCCAAATTTTTTCTTAATAGTTTCTTTAACCTATTCTTTATAATTGAAATAAAAACAAACTGCATAGCTGGATATTTAGAAGAGGGATGAAGACCCTATCTGAAATGGATGATATACATGTACATGTAGCAGCTGAGGGGAAAATGATTACAATGATTTTTTTAAAACAAGTGAGTGGTTATTTAGGACGTCATTTTTTCTATATTGTGTTCTTTAGGTCAAATTTCACAATAATATTTATCACTGTCACAATGTGAATTTCAGATAAAAGACTGTTTTGACCCCACCCCCCCCCCAAAAAAAAATTTTTTTTACTTTCCCGTGTAGTGCATACATCGTAAACTCATATAGGCACCCCGTTCTGGAAAATAAATTCTTTCCATTAAAACTAAGATCGCATCAAAATTTTCCATTTTATTCATTAACCTTTTGTATTCACCAAAGATGTCCCATCCAAGAGATGAATAATCTTCCCGCATTGCATAATGAACTTGTCTTTAAGTTACATTTAATTTTCGCCATGACGTTCATAAGTCAAACCGCGTTCTTGGTTACCTTCCCCAGAGGTCGCGCTTCGCTAGTTTCTATCTATTTATCAAAACTAAAATCGCTCACTTAAGGTATCCCACTCCTCATTGTTCTTGTATCAAGAATTTCTTGAGAAGTATATAATTGAAATCTGTAGACAAAACATACTTAAAAAATACAAAGAAAATGAGGGGGGGGGTCAGTGTTCATCCCTCTGAGTAATGGCCAATTTAATTTTACCTTTTTGCACCTAAAATGCAATTTCAGCCTGATTAGGATTTGTTGTCAGTATTTTTTGATTAAGCAAACTTTTTTCTTCAATTATTGTTTATGATTATGCACAATGGTCACACTGAATAGAGAGATTACGAAAAAAAATTGTACGAAGATGCATTAATTTTGTTTGTGACCTTTTTTCACTTAAAATAGACAATTTCTATAATAGTTACAATTTTATTTGAAATTAAAAACTCTTTGAATATCAAGAATTTTATAAGATTAATCCAGTTGCCTAGATAATGTATTCAGTATCATTTTGACATAATAAAACATGGGGGACAGTGATGTCAAATTTTTTAAACATGGCTTCAAAGGTAAAAATTTCGCAAAATTTGGCTAAAAAATAAGACATTTTCTATATATTTGCATGATTTTTATGCTAAACGTCCATCACTCTCTCAAGATTTAATTTTGTACATGTCACACAGAACCTAGAGAATATGTTACATACTTATCAAATGTTTAAAATGTGAACATTGGATAGAGTATAATAAAAAGAAAAGTATATCGAAAATTCATGAAATTGCCTGTTTCTGTCATTGATTTTCGTCTAAAAAACTTTCCGCATGAAAAAAATAGTTCCCCCGAAAACTTGTTTGTTTATTGAAATAAGTTGGATTTTCTTTATGAATGTTGTGTAATTATGAAATAATAATCTTTCTGTTATGATTAAATAAATAAAATCATATTTATTTAAAATATAATGATCATCTGCGCAATGAAATCAAAACGTGAGGAGTGAGATCATGCCTTAAGAAACGAATTGCCTTAACATTTGTCAAATCTTAATTTCTATGTATAATCTAAGTAAGTTCCTAATAAATATATTCACTGTTTACGTAATCATTCAAAATTATTTCACTGCAAGCATATATTTTGATGCAAACTCCCACTGACTTGGATCCGCTAAAGCGTGTCCACCACTTTACTCTCATTTTTGCTATTTCGAGCTAGTTTATCGAAAATGAAAATAGGTTTTTAATTTACTTTTCAATAATAACTTATCAGGTGAAAATTCAAATATAGCTTACGGACATCATATAACACGGGTTGAAATACCAAAGGTGTAAGCAGTTACTTTGGTGCAGGTTTTTTTAGTTTATTGGCAAAAAGTCTTAATTGATAAGTTTAGATACTATATAAAAAAAAGTCTGTTCCAAGTTATTGCTTCCATCATTTTTTGATGCTTTTGAATAAAAATACACATACCTGTGAAAGAAGTACAGTTGAAATCGATGAAATGGAAAATATCCACGATATCTTCATTGACAAATTATCCCTTTTCACTCATTAAAGTTTACAGGAACGAGAAAAAAATTCTTATGGAGATTTATAATGGGAAATATTTACATCTTTTCTCCATTCGGAAGTACTCGGGACACCTCGCGCAATTTTTCAACGTTATCATCCGGGCTAATTAATGGCTGATGCAATGCAAAATCCCCGTAGACTTTCTATTTTTGGATGTGTTTTGAAACCTGAAGCGGTAGAGGTGGCGTTTCAAAATAGATAATCTGGACATTTTTCATATAAGTGGATGAACGTATTTTGAGCACAACGGTTTTAATTATTATCGAAATATCAAACGAAAAGTGGTGGGAGCAAAAACTCGGGACAGAGTATACTGTAGCTAGCAGGTTCATACCTATCTGAAGTAAAGGCACACAGCCAACAATTCCTGCAGACACTATCTTCGAAAAATGACGCTCGAATAATCGCTTTATCTTTACTGTTGACGTCATCGTACTTGACAATGGAAGGATTTCTTGGTAATCAACTCCTCACATTTTAGATTCGGTAATATTGTTGTACATGCATGGTATCAATTAATTAAATCATAATGAGAGAACCCAACGTTTAATATACATGCAAAGAATAATGCATCTATTTGGATAAGTCTTGCATTAGGTTGACACAATAATCGAGACGGATTAGTAGAGATTACCGGAATGTGTATTACATTGCTCAGTTTTGAAAGCGCATACTGCCCACTACATCGTGGTTTCGGCATAATCTCTGCACTGGATAATCCTTAATCTTCTCTTTTATTAAGTGCATGCAAGAATGATACAGTTAACTTACATTATATAAATAGTGCCTGTTTGGGAGGGTAACCGTTGAAATTGACACCCCGAGAAAACCATTGTCAACCGACGCGAAGTGGAGGTTGACAATGGTTTTCGAGGGGTGTCAATTTCAACGGTTACCCTCCCAAACAGGCACTATTTATTTTATTATACTGAATGTCTTAATTTTAGATAAAATTTTACTGCTTTGATATAGAAATGACGCGAATTTAACGGCGAACCGTACGCACATAATTTACGCGCATGTAACAATTCGTTCTCTCGGCCCGTTGCCAAGCGTGTTGCTAACGCTGAGGGTAAGAGAACGGATTGTCAACTGCGTCTAAACCAATCAGATTTCAGTATTTAACATGAAAGTATAATAATTAAAATTATGTATTTCATATATTTTAAGTCTAGTTAAAAAAAAAAAATCTCAAAGGAAAACGTTTCGTCACGATTGGTACAGGTACAGGGGTGGATCCAAAAGTCACAGGTATGAGAAAATTATGAAAACTAGGTGTAAAGCGACTGAAATTAATAATCTTTTTTGAAATATCTACATATTTTAATTCAGACATGAAAATTTCAATGCAAAAAAATAATTACCTTTGATTTGAAGATAACTTATTATATAGAACATGAGGCAAGGAGAATCTACGCACACCTGTGACGTCTTTTCTTTTTTTTTGTATAGTTTGTAGCTTTTTCAAATTTTCAACTGTGTAATCTACTTTGAAATAAAAACCTCAAACAAGATGTAAACTTATGACGCTGCGATATCCTATATGTGACAAATTCTATCATTTTGATTATTCGACGAAATTTAGTCAAATTTTCTATTTGAATTTTAATAATGTTTAATAAGATTTTAAAATACCATTTTTTAAATACAGCACTCATGGTAGCACAATGCATTGTATGACATTGCTATTGGATCAACCATTGTATTCTTTATGTACAGTATCATTCTATTAAATTATAAAGCTAGGTTTAATTATAAGAATATAAAAAAAACCATATAAAATGATACATTATTTAATCACCCCATTGTAGAAATTGATTTGATTAGACTAGGGAACAAATTCATTTGGTAATAATTTCGTGTATATTAAAACATGCATGGTAAAAAGTTCAACAATCGACTGCAATTTTAAAGAGTGTAAAATAGATCTGTATATCTGTTGATAAACTAATTATTTAATTTGGTAGAAAACATTGCCTCATATCATGCATCGCTTGATTCCTTTGAAGTCAAACAACGAATTGAACATCTGAAGATTTTTGTAATGGATTATCTATTTGAACATACGTTTCAATAAAAAAAGTTAATGCAGGGTTTTTTTTCATTTACTTTGTAGGCTTTAATTTCATTAAGTATAAAACCAAATCTGTTGCAGTTATTGATCTAACAGAAAAACCATGCAAATCGACAATAAGATTGAATATGACAAACATGCCTCTTGATGGATATACAGAGGATATGACGCTGTCATTGAATGTACATGGTCCATGACTCGACTCCTCTCGCGAGAACATGTACACGAATTCTTTACAAAACAGTAAGTGTGATCCATCAACACATGCATCAAGTCACCGACCAGAAAACGGTTACAGGGCAATCACGTGACGGAATAGTTTTGAGTGATTAATTAAAATATTACGAATTATAGAAATACACCTGTCAGTGATTAAACTTTCTCCCATTTCTTTCCTCTCCTCTTTGGTCAACACACGCATCTGATTTCGTTACAGATCTAAAAAGAAAAGAAAGATCATTCTTTTAAAATTCAGCATGATGTTTCGTCTGTGTGTCTCTTTCGCCGTTTTCTGTGTACTGTGCAGTAAATTTTCCGTTTTATCCTACCCGCAAGGTGCTCCAGTCCGGACCGAGTCCTGCATTAATCTACAGCCGATTCACATGGACCCACTGACAAACCAACAGGTGCCGAACCAGCAGGGAACCACCCGTCCGTACCGGATACTGGTCAGTCAGCAGCAGTACCAGACCTGTACCTCCAACCAGCAGTGCGGCCTACAACCACTTCAAGGTAGTCCACTTTATTTCTACTGTATATTAAAGTCAAAGAAGTGGAAGTCTATTTTATCCCGCATCAGAAACAGTTCTATGTCAATGAAAAGCTAGTCTACTTAATTCTTTATTAGTCAGAGAAGTGGTAGTCTATTTTATTTTATTCCGCAGCAGAAAGAGTTTAAGAACCATTTTAACAAGGCCTTGGACTTTCAGTAGGACGTAACTATCTATTTCTGCATCAAAACAAGTTAAAATTGACGCTGGTTTCAAGCAAAATATACATGTACATCGATTGCTTAGTCTTAGCTCAAAAGCCAGGCAAATCTTGTTGATTTCAAAGAGCCATGGCTGAGTGGCCAACAGTGAAATAGATAGGCATACGTCACATTGCCGTTTGACACAACTACTCAAAGTCCAAGCTCTTGTTAAAATGGTTAGAATCAAAGAAAAGGTAGTCGTTTTAATTCTGTATCAGTCAAAGAAGTGAAACTAAGTAGTCTATTTTATTCCACATCAGAAAAGTTTTATATCAAAGAAAAGGTAGTCTCCTTTATTCTGTATCAGAAACAATGGCAATCCACTGAATTCTGTATCATTCAAAGAAGTGGTCTAGTTTATTTCCCATCAAAAGCATTTTTTTTTATCAAATAAATGGTAAAGTCAACACTATTCTAATTCAGAAACAGTGGTTGTCTTCTTCTGTAAAAGATAAATCGTCTTTTATCCTGAATTAAAATTTCTAATAAAAGAAAAGGAGACACTACTTTTAAAAAAAAAAAAAAGATACGCTGTTTTAATCTGTATCAAAAAGTTAAAATATTAGAGAAATGAACTTGTATTTTATTTGTATCAGAAATAGTCTTACATTCAATTGTGTATATAAAAGAGATGTTAGTCTACTTTATTCTGCATCATTAAAGAAACGGTTCCTCTGAAGATACGATATTACGATATCCAGCTGGGTGTGGTCATTTTGCTAGGCTTAAAACTGTCCTCCAACCGTATCGAAAACTTGTTTGTTCAATTACACGGTATACACATTCATGCCCTTAATTATTTCTTAATGCAATCAGTAATTCTGTTCATATTTTTCCTACATAAGATCGGCTAATTTTTTAATTAGTTTAATTTTATCGAAATCCCTCTTTGAATAAATACAGTATCTTCTTTTTTTCTATAAAATTGCTTTAGCTGCGCCGTGTCAATCACAACATTTAGACTAAACACGCGGATACATGTTCAAGGGAAAAGAACTTCTGCACATATTTTTATAAATATAATATTATAAACTTATAATGAATGACATTTTGAGTTTATAAAGACTCGTTTTGTGTAGATGTGTACAATTATCAAATAGTACTTAATTAAAAATTGTGAATTTGTAAACATAAGGAAACTAACAACAAAAATAATCATAAAACTTATATAGTTTTTATCAAAAGAGATAAACAACTTTTTCAAACGATGTTTCAGTGTTTTCGTAAGATGTCCTTTTTATTTGTTTTCAATTAAAAGCAGCGTTTGATAATGACGTCCAAATCCTGTACAAGCTCGGCAATACACGGTTTCTCTCCCCTAGGGCAGTCACAGAACGTCGCAGTAATTGTGTTTTGTCATGTTTTATCAAATTACATCACAACATTAATGTCTTACAGCATGAAAGCGATTCTTCCGGGTCAACTTTGGCCATTTAGAGGTTCTTTTTGGCGCAGATTATTTCCACCTCAGTCCGTTAAACAAGGTCCACTTGATTTTGTATACATGTGTCAGATCCAGATTTTCATTGTGTTTCCGTAAACCTATTGGAAATGTAACAAATAAGATTTTTAAAGTATATGTGATAGTATTTCATAGAGACTCGATTTTTTCCCCCGTCATTTCTCTCATTTGAAGTTTTCTTGGCGTTTCCGTAATTGTGATTAAAAAAAAAAAAAAAAACTATCTTTAAAAGAAGTGTTTCCGGAATTCGAAGGAAAATATGGATACTCAAAGTGTTAAAAACCACCTATATAAGGAACTCTACTTTCTGTTGCTGCTCTCTGTTTCTGTGTCCGCGTTTCCCCAGGGATCCCCCACAACCCCCGACTCCTGCGTGCAGCTAATTCCCCGACATCCTCAGCAGTTCTTTGTCAACAATCCGTCTGCGTATTCTTTGTCCTTGTCCACTTCGTATTACCGATTTTGTGATAATCCCGAGTTTTGTGGTAAAAACTACGTTGCTGGTAAGTAATTTGAACTTTTCAGGTGTTACTTCAGGCTTTGTTATAAAAAAAACCCCATAAAACTTAGTTTGATAAATAGAAATAGCCATTAAGTTAATTGAATAACGGTGTTATTACTAATGAACCAAAGAAAAAAAATCTCGACTTTCGTCATGACAAAAATCTCAAGTTTTGATAGCTACAACTTTAATTTTGTTTTAATATTTTGTAATGATATATAAGTTTAGAACATCATGAATATGAACCAACTTCTCAAATTCTTTTTTATTAAATTTTTCATTTGAAAGGTCGACTTTGGCCATACAGATTTTCTTTAAAAGACGTTTGTACGCATTGCATATCTCTCTCTCTCTCTCTCTCTCTCTCTCTCTCTCTCTCTCTCTCTCTTAATTTTTACATAATATTATGCTCTGTTTACTTATTTTATACTATATCTATAAAGCACATGCAGTCTGTCATGCAGATTATTTCAAAGCAATCTGAGCTGTATTGTTAAAATTTTACTTTACGGCAAGAACCAGCTACTCTGATAATTCTGCATGTAACTTAAAACTTAATGATAATTAAGATTAAAATAATTCATTTAATATTATCTTTAAAATTTCTCTACAAAGAAATATATAGCAAACCAATCTTTTTGTACAGGACGACAGTTATGTAATCAATTGCTTCTATCATGAGCTCTAATAGCTTTTTCAACAAAAATATGACACACAGGGGATTATATACCATTATCTTTATTGTCATTTAAGAGGTAAATTTTAACTCAAAATTTAAAAAAAAATCTATATCAAAATTGAAACTCATATGGCTTTAGGTATTACAGAACTATTTTAAAAATCTTTTTTATTATAAAACCACGAAATAAAATGTTTGGCCGATGATTCTTAAAATTTCTTCATAACATATGTGGTTGCCCTTTGGTGTATCAGAAATATTACTATTTCGATAAGACTGCATGCTAATTCATTACTCTGGCATGTTTACATAAAGTATGAATGACAACTAATAGTTCGGGAAGGCCAACAGGGTTTGATCGATGCGCTGTACACATACCCTTGTATGACATCCCGTGATGTAGACGTTATTGATGACGTAATGTCGCCCTCTAGCGTCAGGCCTCTGATCATATGTGACGTCCTCGAGATTAATAGGTTATGAGGTCATTGGTTTCAGATTAAAAAGAACTGTGTCACTTACTTATCTTTTCATTACAAACCCATGAAGAGTAATATCGGAAAATTATTAATTCGCTCTCGAACGAAATTTACGAGAACACAATAAATTATTTTATAAAATAAACACCCTTAAAAATTACTAAAGTTAAAATTTACTTTTATTAAAATCATTCGTTAGTTTTCGCCTCTAAAAAGGCCGATTTTTTGTGCAATAAAAGGCAAACATTTTTATAATCCTACTCATTTTTATACGGAATTTGACGTTATGCATTTTTAAATTTTGACAGTTTCGATCCAAGGACAAGGGGGTCTTTTCCGGGGATTTATTGTGCAGGCCCGGACACCAAATGGAGGCTCGAGGTCCTGGGGACAGTTTATCCCTCTCCAAACAGGAGATTCCAAGGTCATCCAATGTCAAAACGGTTTGACCTTGACACATACAGCCAACAATGACAAAAATATCGTACGTTTTGCTTGGATCCCTGAGCCTGGGATGCGAGAGCAGGTCCAATTTGTGTATGTATTGATAAATACAAGATAAACAACAATATACCGGTACCATAACAGTAATGCAAACAACTCCACAACATGTATCAACAAACAAGAGCACACATGAATACTAAAACAATTACAAAAACTAAATAACATAAGTGATAAAAATGACCGACAAAGTCAACAGCACATCAACACCAAAACAAAAAACAAAAAACAAAACCCACCAAACATGTCAGCCATCTACAACATGTTTTCTTCTTGTTTACACTGTTTTAAACTGTCGTATTTTGAATATCTTGAAACATTGAAAGAATATAAATTGTAAATCAATTTATATCAATAAAATTGTTTGGAGACAGATGTGAAAATGTTCTTTTGTAATACGTAATAATCTATGTATCACTTAGGGCTACTGTGGTCCAGAACTTGAGAACTATCTACCCTGGGGTGTACTCGGCCCAACTTCGTCCCGTTGGAGGTAAGTACAGTATAATAAATAAATAACAAACAAATTCAAACATGTGTAAGACTGTATCAACATAAAAAGCAATAATCAACTGCTTTATCCTTTTTGCAATTTAATGCACCGTAATGCTTATCACAATCATCTAGTAATCGAGCTTATGGCTTTGCTCTGAAATATTATAAATGAGCTCTCGTTTTGTATCTTTATAATATATATATAAGTTTGTTATTGCTCTCATTCATCGCTTGCTATAAAGTCGTCATTACATCTCGTCTTCAGTGTCTGCGATTCGAGGTGTGTATTAACTTAAAGGTTTTGGCAACAGTTGGTACATTTACTAGTAACAACCTTATTTAACCAAAATGAGACTAAATCGTTGTTACATGTAATAATTGAATTCTCTTTTCTGTGAGTCTCCCTTTGTTAACCATTGAATGTTCTGTGAGTCTCCCTTTGTTAACCATTGAATTTTCTGTGAGTCTCCCTTTGTTAACCATTGAATGTTCTGTGAGTCTCTCTTTGTTAACCATTGAATGTTCTGGGAGTCTCTCTTTGTTAACCATTGAATTTTCTGTGAGTCTCTCTTTGTTAACCATTGAATTTTCTGTGAGTCTCTCTTTGTTAACCATTGAATTTTCTGTTAGTCTCTCTTTGTTAACCATTGAATTTTCTGTGAGTCTCGTACTGTCTTTCTCTTCTCTCTGGCTCTGAGTTAAGATTTCACAAATCTGGATGTCATGGTTTTCAAACCATGTTGAATAATTGTTTTTGAGGCGGCACAAAACACAATTATTATTCTGAATATTATTGCATGTATACGATCTCCATATCCCTTGTATTAAGATGTTGCTGTTGTTCTTTTAAGATGCTTGGTAGGTCTATTTTTAATTTAGCTGATAAATCAAACAAATAACTTTGTCCTAATTAATAGATATGATGGTTGTATATAATAACGTATAAAAATTTAATCAAGTTAGTATATATGTAAATGTAAAATTACCACTCAACGTCATCATGTATACGTCGTCATTATCATAATCATTAGTGTTGTCGTCTTCATTACTGTGCATAAATAGCCATTTCATGCTTGGCTAAATTCTGCCTCTAAATCGATCTTTTATTGCATATTATTCAAACACATCCACATAACTGCTCGTAACAAGTTATATATCCATTAATACTATAGTACTTTGACGCTAATCCGGACTAAAACGCTAACAATCGACACACGCCTTGCGTCACAGACTGTAGATCACGTGACCATGTTCTGAATTGATAGGTGAACTATGAATAAATTGTGGTTTTCAGTGCCCGTTATGCCAACAACAAAATTGGCACCACCTACCACAATGAGCTCCACAACCAGTGAGCCGCCTACCACCACAGGTTTGCCTTGTGCTGATTGACTGTGGGAGAGGCAATTAATAACCAACATCGGCTATCTAATCATTAATAATTCTTGTGTAGTACTCCCATGAGCGGTATTGTTTTAAAAAGAATGACCCTGAAAATAATAATAAATTTTTTATTAATTTTTAAAATCAACAATATATAAAAAGCAACAAAAAATTGATGGAGATATGAAGTTTGTTGGTCATAAATTCTGATTTAATTTCCAAGATTACGTTTAAGGATGTCGAATCCTAACTTAAAAAGTCTTTCTTTACACAATAAAGCATCGGTCAAAGCAGAATCATTATGACGCCATAAATACTACCTAAAAAGGTTCCGAAAGAAATAAAGTATTTTGTTTTAAGTTTATTCATATAAAGAAAAGATAGCTGCAATTGTGAAATTTGAATGATAGAAAAATAAATTGGATATGCGTCAGTTATGTTTAATGAAGATATATCAGAGTAAATAGTTCAAATTCGGAATTAGAAAAAAAATTAGTTTAAAGCTTGTTTAAGTTATAGGGTAGATATTAATGACTTTTAATAATTTTTTTTATTCCACTGAAAGAAGACACAATAACGGTTTAAGTTTTATATACTTTAAAAGTCAGTGTCGTAAGATTAAATTAATCATTCAAAGAAGGAAAACCTTCTCCAGACACCGTGTCTATATTTCAGTACCTCCCACCACCACCCCAAAACCACCATTGACTACTAACACACAACAAACAACTAGCAGCTTTGTAACAACTACTAAAACCACAACCAAACCAACTACTACCACGCCTTCTACTACTACAACATACTCACTTATGACGTCAACAGCAATGCCGATGACGTCATCTACTAAAAGAATAACTACCACTACTACCCAAACCTTGGAGACTGCTTCGAAACCTGGTTTGTTATTGATTTTGAAAGTCATATTTTTCGTAAATAGTATCTCATTGAATGTAAGTAACGTTAATTCAAACCTACAAATAGCTTTTCACTTTACCAGTCTTCTTATTATATATATGAATGCAAATTTAAGTAAAATTTCTCAGTGAGAAACTGTGTTCTTTTACATATGGTAGCGTATCTTATTGACATTTCAAAACAACTTTATTGTAAACTTGTCTTTCCAGTTTTTAACAACGCCCCATTTAAAACCGCTGGCATCATTTCCTTTGTGACCTCTGTGATTGCAATTCTTCTGTAAAAAAAATATCTCGAGCCCGATGAAATCCAAAAAGAAGCCACAATAAAGACTTGGTGTTGTCGTTTGCAAATACAACAGTTCACGTTTGTAAATTGAGGATAAAAATTGCTATCCATAAATGTTTATTTATTTATTGAGCAATTGTCTTTTTATGGAAGACACCAAAGATAAATGCATTTTTCGCGTAGATAGAAGGAGAAAAATGGATGCTCTTTGCGCATTCAACATCGTAAGAAGATTGATAATTACAATGTAATATTGTTTTCTTATTTGTTTTAAGGACAATTCAAGGGTAACATGTATAATATATCTATTTGTAATAAGCATTATTAAAATATTTCAGTTCATTCTACTGTTTCGTGTTTTAAAATAAACTTTTCATTCAAAACAGCATCTTGATAATGAAATAAGATGTCAATCTCAATTGCAGTTCTGGTATAAAAGATATATTTTGTTATACATTATTTTCATTTTATTGCCTTTTTAAATTTTGAAACCCTACTTGAAATTCCCTTTCGTTCGATTGAATTGGATTTGATGTATTACGAATACCCATAGTAAATTTACAATATGAGTATACCTGTAATGCGTCTTTCAGCGCGGCAAATCGATAGCTATTAATTATGTTTAATGTATATTTAATTTGATTTCATACAGGCATTTAAATGTATCTGCCGTATTAATTTTAGTATTTCTATTTCATGTAAATTTTTTCAAAAAACATTTTGATGCATATTATGTATATATGACTTTATGGATGTACGTTTGTATTATGAATGCTAACATTAAATTTTCACCAAATTTGATTTTGTTCCTCGGTCAATATTTTAAATCGAAGCGAATACTCTGCCTTAGAGAGATCTGTAGCATTCATGTTTTGGGTATATGGTGCCTTTAAGTAACTTGAAAACATCAAGTTAAAACTCCAGATTTAAAATTGGCTTTCTGATTGAAGAAATAAAGTTGGTTACAATATTATAGCCATTTATGTTACATGTGAATCAGAAAAAGAACTTTTTTTGTTGGAAAAAAAAAACTTAGCTAAGAAAAAGACTTCTGTAAAACACTTAAGAATAAAAGATAAACAAATATAATATTAAATCTGTATTTTAAAAAAAAGTTTAAAGTTCTAAGCCTCTTAGCTTTCCGTACATGTGTACGTGTCTTATCAGTGACCGACGTCATGCCATCTTTGAACAGAAAGTAGGAATTACCGTATAATTAAAGGAACAAAATGGATGTTACGATATGTCCTATTTGCATGGACACACTGCAAAACCCAAGGTGTATTTCGTGCTCACATACATTTTGTCAAAATTGTTTGCAGGATCATATAGAGACATCGTGTCAGGAAAAGGATTTTCCAGCCGGTTTTCGTTGTCCTCTTTGTTATATATTTGTTCCGGGTTCGATTTCTGACGATCCTTCACATTGGGCAGAAACCTTTCCTAAAAATGCGACTATCGAGTTTATGATTCAGGGTAATGACGAAAACGTTCTTAAGTTTTGCAAACCATGTTTGAATGACAACAAAGAAAAACCAGCCACTACACTGTGTAGATCATGCATGGAATGTTTATGTGAGGAATGCACTGATTATCATAAGAAGCTTACAATTACCAAAGATCATAAAGTGGTACCTTTGGACGAAATAAACAAGTCTTTTTATCTTGAAACAGAAGAAGATTTTTGCGATAAGCACGATTTCAGGTACTTAGATTTGTTTTGTTTTGATCATGACACACCTTGCTGTTCTGTTTGTAGTGTATCAGAACACAAAACCTGCAAAATGGACACAATTGAAAAGGCTTTTGAAAAAATTGAAAAGGAAAATGAAAGTCAACAAATGCTTTCAGAAATCGATCATGTCCAAAGTCATTTAAAAAGATTAAAAGAGATTCAGAATGAAAAGCAAACAAAAATAGAAGATAAGGCCGATGAAATAAGAGAAAAGACAACCAAGATAAGACAGGAAATCAATGAAACATTAGATAGACGTGAGCACGAACTACTCGAAGATCTTGCACAAAATATGAAATCAACTCGAAAAGCGATAGATGGAAATAAGGAAACCTTCTCTGATTTTCTCGACCTTTCTAATCACTGTAAGGAATTTCTGACAAGTCCGAGCAAAAGATCGTGTAACCCTGGCTATGTCGGTGGATTTCATAAAATAAAGAAGCAATTGAAACGTTTAAAAAGTGCAAAGTTATTTTTAAAAGATGCCGATATATCTGCAACTTTCTTCAACGTTTTCCTCAAGAAAACTAATGAGAGCAGTGAACAATTTGCATCTTTATCATTCAAAGAAAAACATACCTCCCTGTTTTGTCCATATATCAAATCCATTCCAAAGGCATGTGCACAATCTCTAGAGACGGAACCTCAAATTTGGTATGATGAGCGAAACATTAATGATATTCTCTCCCTTGAAAATGATGCAAAAATTTTTGTTTGTTTCAACAATAACACTGTCCACGTTGACAACACTGATGAAAGCTATCAGTCAAGGGTACATTTAAAATATACTATTTTTCGTGCTGTTATGCTAGGGAAGAAAATGTATGCTGTTAGCGACAAGGAAATAAGTTATTCCATTGAAATGCATCAAGAGTATTATCCAAAATCTTCTACAAAATTTATCACAACTATACGTTGTTTTGGAATATCTTCCTTTCAAGATAGTTTACTTATTGGTAGCGTTGACGCTATTTTACAAATGGATATAAATGGAAAACTTATCAAAAAAATTCCTGCACAAGGACGTGTTGTTGACATTGTTTCTCTGCCTTCTGGTAATTTAATCTATATAAGTCAAACGATAAATAGTCGTTCCATGGAAGATACGCGAACTGTAAGAGCAGTCGATGAAAATGGAGAATTATGGAAATATGAACATGCCGAGTTAAAATATCCCATGGGTTTGACAACAGACTGCTCCGATCGTATCTACATCGCCGGCTACTTCAGCAACAACATTCACGTGCTCAGCAAAGAAGGTTATGCTTTAAAAATATTTGAACAGATTCCAGATCCAAGTAGAATAATATACAGGAGAGAAAGTAAAGATTTCTTAGTAGTGTCCTGTTTGAATACAATCAAGTTCTTCAAATTTACATTGTGAAAAGAACAAATCGATGACAAAATAGATGTTTGTTATGTTTTTATAAATACTTTGCACAAAACCTCTTAGTTTCACGAACATAAATTGTATGACATTTATTTATCTGTATTTAGTGACTGTACGAGAACAGAAAATTGGGGCGCCAGGAAATATTATCAGTGGCCGTAGGAATATCTCTTCAGTCCTTTTAGATATCGGTTTATTGTATTAAAAAAAACCTTCGATAAAACTTTCGATAAAAGTTCTCGTATCAATAACTTTACTGACTTTATGAACTCAAGCAGGATAACTTTTCTGCTTATAGTTAGTTAAATCAACGTATTGTGATTTCTCTGCTCTCGACTGTTGATTGAATACCGAATTGTCCTCGGATTTTTCTACGTTTTTTCCGATCATGACATTTTCCCCAAATTACGACATTTTTCCCGATAATGACATTTTTACCGATATGACATTGGGCGCACGGCGGGTGTGACCGGTCAACAGAGGATGCTTACTCCTCCATGACACCTGATCCTACCTCTATCTTGGAGGTCCGTGTTGCTCTGCTTTGAATTTGTATTTCGTTTTATGGATTTTTGAGATGGTTGACGGTTTGTTATTGTCATTTTTTCATGGTAAAGCTTTATATTCTGATATTATAGATTGTGACATCCAGCCCTAAGGTACAGTGTGGCACTGGAAAGTTTTTATATTAGTCACTTAAGCGAAATTCCCCTCTGGTAGTGTGTATCTAGGAAACTCTGTCACTAGAATTTCCACGACCCTCATTCAGCACGATTACATTCAATTCACTCCTTATAAATTTTAACGCCTATTTCAGACACTTATCAGACACAGTGTGTAATATTTTCACGTAATGTTCTATTCTGAGATTTTGACTGTTTTTGACTATTGTAATGATCTTGCATGCATGAATTTGACAATTCACTATGTGCATGTCGCAGACATTAACGTACCGGTCTAAAGTTTACTGTGTCCAATCCATCTACTTTTCTTGTTATTTACTTTCCAAGCATTTGTAACTTGCAATTTCACTGAATAAAGTCAAACCCAAAGTTTTAGCCGTCAGTTTCGCATTTTACACCAACATTGTGATCAGGAGAAATACTTTAACTACTGATAATCATTTGATAATTATAATTTTTGATAAAAATATTGAGGATACTTTAACCAAAACAGTTCATTGCTACATCTACTCAGGAACATATTTTGACACTTATATCATTTTTTTTTTGCATTATTTGAGTATTTCAGTCGGTTCCTTAATGAGACAATATTTAATTCTTTCATACACGCCAAATACAACTTTTTTAAAAAGCAGTTTACATTAAAAATTTATTATCAATAAAATAGTTAATTATTGCTAACAGGCTCGTTTTTTTTTTTTGCACAAGGACTCAAAAAAGCGTTCAAAGGTTTCAAAGAATAAAAACTCAAGTATATAATAAATACACATACCACCTTGCATAACAATTAAAAAAAACGACTCCCATTTATACCATGTAATTAGCATAAGAAATATTCCTCATCATATCAATAATTGATACGTTTATTAGCATGTACCGTATAAAATTCACATAATTTATATTTGACGACAATAACGGTTCATTCATACACATTACTGCATTGATAAATAGTAAGCATGCACAATTGCATCCAATGACATCAATATAGCTTACAATACAGTTTTACGTAGCGGACTCTCACTGTGATTTTGAAAAAAATAATAGGTAAAATAATTAACATTGTCGGGAGGTTTAAAGGTACATTTGTATTATGATTATTTATTTGCGAATTGTAAAATTGTAATGACAACTCAAGCATTACATGTGAAATACAACTATTTCTAATGAGTATTTTAAAAACAATTTATTTGTCGTACAGTGACCTAATATAATAAATGCATGTAAATATTATTTAAAATATATACTTGGTAATACGCGGGTAAGCTAAGGAAGCATATAGGCAATTTAGCGTCATGGTTCGACTGCAATTTACAAAATCGGAAGATTAAATTACTGTTTTGAATCGGACAAAAACGCTAAGTATTTTCATTTTAAATAGATGAATATGCAATACAGTGCTACCACTTTGGCGCATTATCACGTGATAGCTATAAGTAGGTTACGTATATTCCTTAACATATAATGACATAGAACATCACTACCTCGCGGTTTCCACAAAACAATGAACAAAAGTATGGGCCAATCTGATTAAAATCAGTCGTTCTGATACGCTACCGCTCTCGAACATCTGAAACAACCCGCTTAGAGGTCACGTTCGAACGACCCGACAATCTAAATATTTAAATATAAGGTCCTCACCTTTTTGACCAATGAGAATCCCCGTCTCTTAAAGACTATCGTGTGAAGTAACAGCAAGGTAAATATAACCGCAAAGATTTATGGGAAATTATCTGCTGGCAGAGTTTTGCATTCGAGAGCGGTAGCGTATTAGAACAGCTGATTTTAATCAGATTGAAGTAAAGGCAACAAACTATTAATCAAACTATTAATACGTGCTAAATGTGAAGTTCAAAACATACGGGGTAGTGTTGTTCCAGTTGGATTTTTATATCGTTAACAATGAGAGAGGAAAGCCTGGCCGAAGAATAAAAGCATAACTACATACCTTTTAGGGGGTATTAATTTTAATACAGTTAACATCTGTTCCAGTATTCTCTCATTCAGTTCGCAACAAATTACACCAACATACTTTATTAGGGTTCTTAGATTTCATTTTTGTGTACAGACTAAGAACTTACGCCCAAATTTAGTCCCGACTAAGTTTCCGCCTCTTTGTGAAACGCAACTTAGTCTGCTGTTGGGGTTTAGTCCCTGATTTAGTCCGGACGAAGCTTACGCCTGGGCGTAGGCCTTTTTAAGAAACGGGCCCCTGGGGCTCGTTTCATTAAGAGGCCTTAATTTTGGGCCTAACTTTAGTCTAGTCCGAGGACTTTTACCGAAACTTAGTCGGGCGTATTTTGCATTTCATAAAACGGCGCAACTAGAGGCGTAAATTTTAGACTAACTAGCTTTGGCATAAGTCCTCGACAACGCAGCACTGCACATGCATAAAATTGTTTCTATTACTCTGATATGTACAGGTGTATGTAGCATGTAAAAATATGATCAATTTTAGAGGAATTAGCAATTGCAATGATTTTACTTATAATATATACATAAGGTTTGATAAATTCTTGTTTCAGTATGTACAAAGACGCATTCATAACTACTACTGGTACAAAGGTTAACATTTTAAAATAATATTTCTTTTCCTTCAACAATTAGCCAAACAAAAAGCACATAATATTAAAATTAAATTATACAAATAGATAAAACATTTAACGGAAACCAATGAATGGTATAGTGTATATGATTTTCTGGAATACCAGCGCAAGGAATATTTAGTGTCAAACACACATGTAAATCTTAAATGAATTATCCATATAATAAATGAATAATGTTTTTAAAATTATTGACCTGAATTGTTTCTATTTATACATAGTCTGCTAAATGTTGCACCATGATAAAATCCTATTTTTTTTCTTTAAAAGCGGGTCCTTACTCGGCATTATTTTGGTTGAAGTAAATGACTTGTGTAATGTGTTCAATAGAATTATCAATATATCATTTTAAGTAATTAGGAAGTTCAAAAAATATGTGTTAATTATTACTTTTATCATATTGAAAATTTTGATTTAGTAGGTCGGTGTAAATTTGCAAGTTGTCATATTGTTTTTATGTTTAAATCCAATTTTCTGACCTTTGTAACACTTTGTCATTGTGCATTTCAATTAAAATGAATTTCATGGGTTCAAAAACAAAAAATTTTTTTCAATCACTTCAGGATGGTTTGCATGCGCGAATCTAGAGGGGTAAATGAAATTTTTTAAAATTTACATTGTAAAATTAACGCAAATATGCCTCGGACCCCCCCCCCCCCCCCCCGCAAACACTATTATCCTTCGGACCCCCACCCCCCTCCCTGGAAAAATAATTTTTCTGGATCCGCGCATGCTTTGTATTTTAGCGCAATATAATACATTATTAGATATGTACATGTATTATAATAAGTTACACTTTCTGTATCCAGTATGAAAAACATATTAAGCGTATTTGTCAAATCAGTGTCATCATTCTTGTAGTTAAGAACCCTGTATCGATAATATATAAATATATATTCAATTTAAAAAGAGAATCACAAATCAAGTTTATGATTGTGTATCAGTAGCAGTGAGTTTAATCGGCTTCGATTTTCAGTATTATTTGCATTTAATATTAATGCATCTACAGGTACATACATCGTAGATTATAAAAAAATATACTGTTCATATATGAATGACAAAAACAACAAATATAAGCAACTTTAATTAATATTTTTTTAAAGGTAAAGTTATTACTAAATGTGATGTAAACTTGTTCATGGTAAATGTTGAAGAAAGAAAAAAATGGTTAAAAAAATATAATTTAAGTTAATAAAATGCAACACATAAAACATCTTACATAAAGGCCTTTGATAACATGTATATAACATGCTTTGTGAAAGATATGTCGAAAAGTATAAAAAAAAAAAAGAAAGAAAGAAAGAAAGGCGCCTTGTTTTTTAAATAAATTTTTAAAAGTAGATGTATTTCTCACCTTAGATGATGTGATATCTCTCTCTCTGTCTCTCTCTCTCTGTCTCTCTCTGTCTCTCTGTCTCTTTCTCTCTCTCTCTCTCTCTCTCTCTCTCTCTCTCTCTCTCTCGTACACATTTATTCGGGAGAAACCCCCGTGTGCACATTAATGCGGGAGAAACTCACGTTGCAATCAAATTCCAGAATTTAAAGTATAAATTGTTCTTTCTCAGTATCCAAATGTGACAATACATGTAACTTAAATCGCATTAGTGATGAAATACAATCGTCGTTTCATAATATATATGCTTACTTATGTTTACGTCCGAACTTACGCCTACCTATGAGTAGACGTAAAATTTTGGCTTATCTTTAGTCGGACGTAAAGATGCGCTCTTTAATGAAACGCAAATATTCGAACTAGTCCCGTATTTACACCGGCGTAGCGCTAAGTCTGGGCGTACGACCTCTTTATGAAACGAGCTCCTGGTACCTGTGTGACGGTGCCTATTTACGAGCGGTGTTCACCTTTAAGTATACATAAACAGTTCCTAACATGTTAGGTCTAAAATTTGAATTTTCACTGACATTCAAATTTTGGTGGCCTATTAAAATGCATTACTGATTCGTTGTAAACATTTAATTCGGGAAAAATACTTTTTGCCAAAAATCGTGACCATGCCCCTTTAAAAGCCAATTACAACTTTTTAGTTCTTCTTGAAAACTACAAGGCCAATTGTTACCATTTTTGGTGTGAGGCATCTCTATGGTAAGAGCAATCTAAATTGTGAAATTCGTGGCTCTACCACCCCCTAGGTGACACAGGCGGGGTCAAATATGCTAAAAATAGCCAAATTTTCAAAAATCTTCTCTACTCCCATTCATGTGAGGAAAAATCTGAATGCATGGTTATGATGTCCATGAAGCCCTCTACCAAATTTGTGAAATTCATGGCCCCTGGATCAGGTGGTCAGGCTCTAGGGAGGGGCCAGTATGGCCATATAGTAAAAATGAATTCAATCTAAGAAAATCTTTTTCTCTACTTCCATATATATTTGTTAAAAACTAAATGCATGGTTATGATTTCCATGAAGTCTTCTACCTAAATTGTGAAATTGATTACCCCTTGGACAGGGGTTTAGGCCCTAGGGTGGGATCAATGTAGCCATAAGGTGAAAATGTATTAAATCTTAGAAAATCTTCTATTTTACTTCCACACATGTGGGAAAAAACTGAATGCATGGTTATGATGTCCACGAACTCCTCTACCTAAATTGTGAAATTCATGGCCCCTGGGTCAGGGGTTCAGGATGTAGGGGGGGGGGGGGCAATATTATGTCAATGCATATAATGTTTAAAAATCTTCTCTACTCTGACACATCTGTAAGAAAGACTGACTTCATAATTATGTTAACCAGGAAGTCCTCTATTAAAATAGTAAATTTTATGTCCCATAGACAATGGGTGTTGACTCTAGGGTGGGGCCAAAATGGATGTATTGTGTTAATATAATGTAATATAATATAATGTTTAAAAATTCTCTTCTCTACTCCCACACACCTGTGGGGAAAACTAAATTCATAATTCTGTAGACCAGGAAGTCCTCTACCAATTTTTTTTAAATTTCAGGTCCCCCGAGGTAGAGGTTCTGAATCTAGGGCGGGGCCAAAACACTCATATAGTGTATAGGGTTGGGATTCTTAATGCAGGGTGTGGCCAAAAGCATGGTCATGTTGCGTTGCGACACAGAATAAAACTGACTGCATTTTTAGAAAAAAATCATTAAGCTGTCATCTTTTATGATATTTCATGCCACCTACATGTAAGGAAAGTGTTATGGCTGGGGGGGGGGGGGTATATTTGTCTTATTATTTTATTCTGCTCATGAATTTCAGTGAAATAAATGAGATAATTCACATACATGTGTATTAAGAAAAGAGAAAGAATGAAGCCGTGTATCAAAGTTAGGATATTGTGAAATAATTGAGTTATCTTCCCTTGCTTCTTCATAATGGAGTTATTATTCATTAAATATAATGTAATTAAGAAGTTGTATGATCAAAAAACTATGCAAGTATTTATTTATTGAAACAAAAACAGTTTTTGAAGTCTTCAAATAAATAAATAGACTCAATAATAGTAAAGTATTAATTGGCTAACCAAAAGCAACCTTGTTTTAGTTTATCTATGAAAACATATACACATAAAACCTATCTTGAAAGTTAACAAATATGGGAAAATTATTTTCGACTATTTTCTTGCACCTTTTCAATATCAGGTCATGCACTCTATTACGATCTTTATAAGTGTTTTGCTAAAATTATAGGTTTTATACTCCTTTTTGACAGATTTCAGGCAGGAAGGTGGTCGTCATTACAAATGCATATACATGTATGAGACTCCTTGACAAGTTTGTGTATGGGCTATGGTACTCAGATGACCGTTAAGGCCTATTGGCCTCTTGTTTTAAAAAAGCAGTTTATATTAAAACTCTATGATCAAGAAATTATATCTAACAGGCTTAAGGGACGTCTTTCAATTTTGGGCGTTCAAATATTTATTTGAAATATAAATAAAAAACAACAAGAATGTATCGTGTGTAATCAATGCATAAATATGTGTTCAACGTTGTATGCATTCATAAACAATATTTTAGCGTAAAAATTTGGTAAAAATTTTGAAAAAACAAGTGAATTAATACACATACCACCTTTTATAAAAATTTTTAAAAAAAAACCCGGTTCCCATTCATAGCATTAAAAAAAACTCAACACCATATCACTAATTGATACGTTTAATAACATGGATCGTATAAATTCCATATAATTCATTTTTGACGAAAATTCATTCATTCTGCATTGAGTAAGAGTGAAAAAATGACAATAACAATTACATTAATCAACATATTGCTTATATATTGTTTTTTCATTTTCAAATTAAATAGTTTTGGCAAACTATATGTTCTTTGGGCAATTTAAAACATGGTCGTAAGATTTATAGGTACATTAATTCTGTATAAAGTATTTTTTATTTGCAAATTGTATGGACAACGCAAGCATTGCACGTGAAATGTAACTATTTTTAATGGGTATTTTAAAAAGAATTTAGTCATCTTATAATATGACTTTATATAATTAAAGCATTTAAATAACATTTGAATATAAACTTGGTTAAAAGATAATAGATTGAATTAAATTTTTGTATTAAAAAAAACAATACAGTATCAGACTCCAAAACTATACCTTTTTAACGAAATTGGCTTTCCATACAAGTGCACCATGTCCTATTTGCATGGAAACATTACAAACACCAAGAGGTATTCCATGCTCACATACATTTTGCCAGAAGTGTTTATATGATCAAATTAACGTATCGTGTCAAGGAAAGGATTCTCCGACGGGTTTTCGTTGCCCTGTTTGTCGAAAATTTGTTCCGGGTTCAATTAGTGATAATCCTTCATTGTGGGCAATATCCTTTCCATGAAACACAACGATCGAGTTTTTAATTAACAGTGCTGACGACGAAAACGTTCTTAAGTTTTGTAAGCCATGTCTCAATGGCAACACAGAGGAACCAGCCAGTTCCCTGTGTAAATCATGCATGGAATGTTTATGTGAGGGATGCACTGATCATCACAAGAAACTGACAATAACCAAAGACCATGAAGTGGTACCTTTAGAGGAAATAAATAAGACTTGTTATCATGAAACAGAAGAACATAATTGCAGTGAACACAATTTCAAATACTTAGATTTGTTTTGTTTTGATCATGACACACCTTGTTGTTCTGCTTGCAGTGTAACAGAACACAAAACTTGTAAAATGAACACAATTGAAAAAGTTTTTGAAAAAATTGAAAAGGAAAATGAAAGTCAACAGATGCTTTCAGAAATCGATCGCGCCGAAAGTCATTTAAAAAAGTTAAAGGAGATTCAAAAGGAAAAGCAAACAAAAATAGAAGATAAAGCAGATGAAATAAGAGATGAGACAAACAATCTAAGACGGGAAATCAACGAGACATTGGATAGACTTGAGCACAAGATTCACGAAGATCTTGCACAAAATATGAAATTAACTCAGAAAGCCATAGATGGAAATATGGAAACCTTTTCTGATCTCCTCGACCTTTCTAATCACTGTAAGGAATTTCTTACCAATCCGAACAAAAGATCGTGTAACCCTGGCTATGTAGGAGGATTTCATAAAATAAAAAGGCAATTGAAACGTTTAAAAAGTGCAAAGTTATGCATAATGGACGCAGAAATATCTGCAACTTTCCCCAATTTTTTAAAGACAATAAAAAGTAGTAAGCAATCTGCATCTTTAACTGTGAAGGAAAATCCAATATTCCTGATTAATCTTGAAAATCAATGCGTTCTAAATGGAGTTGCACAAGTAGAGAAGAAAGTACTGGACATTTTAAAGGATGATGCAGCTATCAATGATATTCTTTTCTTTGAAAATGACAGAGATATTTTGGTTTTTGTTGATGATAAAACCGGCGTAGTTTGCGACACATCTGGATTCTGTCGTAAAAGCGTAGAATTCAGATTTACTATTCTTCGTGTTGTTATGATAAGGACAAAAATATATGCGGTAACCGACAAGGGAAACTTGTACGCTCTTGAAATACTTCAAAATAATATCTCTTGTACGTGTACAAAGATTAACAGTACTAGACGATGTTTTGCAGTATCTGTTTTTCAAGAAAGTTTGGTTGTAGGTTGCGCCAATGCTATAGTACATGGATACAAATGGAAACGAAAGGAAAAATATTCCCGCAGAAGGCTGTATTGTGGACATTATTTCTCTCATTTCTGGCAACCATATTTACATAGGTCAAACATCAATAAATCCTGAGCGAACTGTCAGAGCAGTTGATGATAATGGACGAGAGTAATGGAAATATGAGCATCCCGAGTTAAAATTTCCTTTTGGGTTGACGAAGGACTATGTGGAAAATATCTATATCGCCGGTTGTTCTAGCCACAACATACACCTGCTAAGCAGTGCAGGATATGCTTTGAAAATATTCGATCAAATTGTTTATCCATGTAGAATGATAATTAGAAAAGAAAGTAACAACGAATTTTATGTAGTGTCCGCTTGGAAATCAATCAAACAAGTCAAATTAATCTGGTGAATAATGTATCTCACGAGGATTGAATTACAAAATTGATATTTATCATACATGTTGTTGCAAGATTAAAGAACACAGTCCTTTGATTCAGATTGATAGATAGTTCATATCCTGGTGAACATTGTTGTTTCTTACTTAGATATATACGTTTGAGAAAAGCAAATCGATCAGAATTATAAACATAACCGTACTTTTATGTTTATAATAATACGTCTTTTAAACCATAAACATGCTCGTGCGTTGATCATTGTGACATCAAAACTTGACCGGATAAACAATCACACAGAAATAAACAGTTTTGCTCTTCTGTAGGTTCATTTAAGGAAACATATTTGCATAAATATCAAAAGGTGAAACCAGTCAGAAATAAAACTCAATGTAGATGAAATAATAAACGAGAGCAACAAAATAAGACAAATCAATGAAACATTGGATCGACACGGGAACAAACAAGGTATTCGAAGATTTTGCAAAATCTTTCCAGTCGTCTCGATAAACCATAGCAGGATACATTGAAACCTTCTCTGACGTGCTGCAATAGTCCAATAACTATGATGTACACATGTATTCCTAACTAATTTAAACTAAAAGAGTCTAACTCCATTTTAATACGAGGATTTTATCAAATAAAGAAGCAATATAAACGTTTGAAATATGCAAAAGTATAGCTAAACGATGCAGCGATATGTGCACTTTTTACAGTCACTGAGCCCTGAGCAACCTGCATTCTTAACTAAAAAAGAAATTGTCATTTTTCCAGATTACAAGTCATTTGGAGATAAAATTTGCAAAGTCCTGAAGACAATGAAGAAACTACCAGCTTCATTTGTTTAGAATATTTTTTTGAAGATGATTGGACTTTTTAGATGATAAAATGCCAATGTTTGACGGTGCGGAACGTATCTACGTCACTGGCTACTTTAGTTATCAAGAATATTCACATGCCAATTAGTGCAGGATATATCCTTAAAAATGATACTTGCAAGTTTTAAGTCCGTGTTAAATAGTGTTCAGGATAGGAAGAGTGCCCTTTGCATATTGTATCTAGATTGTATATCCCGATAACGTGTTAAAAATCTGTTTGACTAGGAATTAGTAGCATTAGTATAGAATGGTCCATCAACATTCGTGTTTTCAAGTAGGATATGATATTGTTTATAACATATTGTGCTTAGTGTTTACATACTGTTTGTAAATAAACTTAAGTTTATTAACTAATTTGACTCGCCATTTTTTGTTTTACTATTTGGAACTATGTACATTTAAGCCGAATAAGTTATTACCCGACCGCACAGTATAATTTGATTTTTTGAGACAGGGAAATTACGAGATGTCCATATCAGCAAACGAAGATACTATTTGTATTTCTTGATCTACTGCATTTTTGCGCAATAACACTGAGTTTTGAAATTATTTGACTTGTAGACATATTTTTTAAGGTAGTCCAAAGCAGAAAAATCAATTTTTCTCAATATTAAATAATTTGTTCATTTGGAATTATTTAGAAATTATTTAGAAATTTGTTATTCCAATAAGTTACTTCTAAGATATTACTAATGATTGTGCTGCTGTATATACAAAAGTCCTTTTTCTAACTAATAAAGACACTAAAATATATTCTAACTGGTAACTGTATGCAAATTCTGATGTAAGAATTTGAATTATCTTTTAAGACAAAATTTACAGCAATTCAAGGTCTCTATAAAGTAATTTTATTATTCAAATTTGAATAAAATCAAAAAACTTTGCCCGTTGGTATTAAATAAGTTAAGTCTCGAAAATTTTTAAAAGAGGCGAAAATGATAAGATTATAAATGATAGCATCATATTTGACCTTTGACCTTTTCATGTGACCTTTAAAAAATGTGAGGTGCATAAAGTCTGAATGTGTGTTATGGTTGTATTCAAATTCTAGGTCTTTACTATGAAAGAGAGACAAGTAACATATTCTTAAATTATATAAATAAAGCTAAATTTATTCTACGTAGATCAATAGCACACCATTCTAATGTAGGTTCGAAATTATCAATACATGTATATGCTTTACATCAGTTTTTTCAGACTTGATTAAATGGTAGGTATGATTTGTCTTTTTTTTTTCTTAACAAAACGGATTGAAATCAACTTTTACAAAGAATTTTGCCATTATTTTGTGTACTACTATTACACAAAATTTTTCGAATATTTAATATCACGGGTGTTTTGCATTATTTTACTTGTTTTAATTCTTGCGTCAAAAAATGTTTCTACCACATATTGTAACAATTCAAAATTATTGAATGATTCAGTAATAGAACCATCGATACCAATACGAGGGGTCGTTGATATGTTATTTGTACGATATCTCATCAAAAGCATATTTTTAGTCTCTGAATCCATTTCCGAAATACGTCACGGTGCGCTGATGGCTGAGCCGAGCACTTGTCGGAACTTGTAATGACGACAAGATAAGAACTGTTAATGATTAAAAAAGAAAAAAGTCGCATGGACCTAGATCTGGAGAGTATGGTGGATGTGGCAAGACGGTAACCATCTTCGCCTTTAAAAATTGCTTTCTAAGCTAAGATGTATGTGATGGAACATACAATCATGAAGTAAACGAACATGCCTAAATCCCGACACAGGGCGTTGTTTATGATAATATTTCTGGAGCTTTTTTGTAATATAACATCTCCATAACAATAAAAGTGGTACTGGTAGGTTATTACCATCACATGATAAGATTATGCAATAATGAACCTTCTCTGTTCTTATGGTTCTTTTGTCAACTACAGGCCTTCTACCGTGTTAGTTAGTCTTATCTAGTTTTCAATTTTTCTTACTGGTTCGAAGTAGTGAACCCATGTTTCGTCAACAGTAACAATATTTGCAAATTGTATTTTCACAACAGTGGTCAAGACTGGCTCTATTGAAATGACTATAAGTTTAAAACTGTGTCGAGCTGAATTGTTTTATACTGTTCGAAAGGTATTGAATAGAGCTATTCAAGAGTATCATCATCCGCGAAATCGTGCAAAGCGTTATGACACTGTGCTACAATACGCATTACATATCGATCATAACCCTGCGTTGTGCATGAAACTGTAATAATTTGTGTTATTATAGTAGTATGATTGACATGCAGTTGATGATCGAAAGCAAAGCTACATTAAGGGCACGAATTCTACGGACTTGCACAAACACAGATAAACAATAGGCTGTTACTTCTGTGTTATATTTTGATCGACAAAAATAGTTATGATAAACGTTAACAAAGCCCACTGAATCACCGAAGAAAGCAATTCATTGTTTAAATTAACAGTCATCGACAGAGACGACTGTTACTTAAACTGTAACCAATATTGGCGTTATAAAGCGCTCTTTGCTTATCCATTTATTTTTTGACATATTTGACAGTAAAATGGTTGGTTGCTTATTAAATCAACGTGGTTATATCTCTCAAACAAAAAGGAACCACATTGAATGAAGCATTGTGCTAGGTCCGTTCTCTGTTTTCTTCATCATTTCATCGCGTCTTTTTATCACCTTTTTCATAGCAAAAGGAAACAAAGGATAAAAACTTACCTCCACTAAATCTTGCATACAATCCCAGTTTAACAAAAACATACAGTAGCTGGTTACACTGTGGGTTTAGAAGTAGAGCAAATGAACTTTAATAACCCGGAAATTAATAGAGATGTTCCTGATTGGGATATTTGGTATTGTTCTTAAATGTTAATGATTAATTTATTTAAATTTAAATTTAATATTTACTTTTTATACGGATTCATTATATCTGCATTTTAAAACGCAAATTTTCCATAAGAGACGCAATATAATTTGCCAAAGATATAATACAAATTGTCGTGGAAGAGCTATTATCCTTAACTCTATACAGATGTATATAAAACAACTATAATTATTTGCTTCATTTTTCTGTTGTTTAGAAGTTTTAAGAGCAAAAATGTCGACTTTGAAAATTAAGTAACAGACAGTGAGACTGTGTAATCATGGAGTTAACATGGAGTTATCCCGTGGCTGGAAGGATATGTGTGTGAAAAATAGCTCGATTAAAAAAGAGAATTATATCCATGACGAGAAATGATTCACAAGGTAATCTTTTTTTCAAAGTGAATACTTTATATAGCTAGAGGTGATAAGATAGCAGTAAACACACATATTAAATTTAATTAAAACCTGCAACCCAAGTGGCCGAAACAAGTACTAAGTACATGTATATTTGTGGAAACTGTATTATAGTCTGATGTTTCTTACAACTGTAACAGTACATACATGTTTGTTAGATATATAATTTTGTTCCTGCAAGAACATACTATATACATCATTAATCATCTAGCTTTAATGAAATATATTCATTTAATGATTTTAAAGAACAATTAAAGTATATCGATTTATCAATATACCATGCGCGGATGCAGAAAATGTTTCCAGGGGTGGGGGGGGGGGGTCCGAAGGATAATTGTGTTTGCCGGGGGGGGGGGTCCGAGGCATATTTTCGATAATTTTACTGTGTAAATTTAATAAATTTTCATTTTCCAGGGGGGGGGGGGGGTCGGGACCCCCCCCCCCCCGACCCCCCCTCTAGATCCGCGCATGATATACGCTTGTTTTGATGCACTATAGTTATAGAAATATGATTTATAAATATTGGCATTTATCTAATTATTTTAAATTAAAAAAAATTGAATTTAAAAAAGATAAAATATGAAATAAATTGAGAATACCAACTCTGAAAACCTAAACTTGCAAATTACACATATACGACATTAAAAAAGGGTAAAAGACGGTGATTATCAAAACTAATTAACAATGGTAAATCATATTTGTAATATTTGTCTCACATGTGTAAAACTACATATATATATGTACCTTATATAAAATGTTTTTAAATCTTTGTGAACGTGATAAAAATACAAAGGAAAGTATTTCAGTTTACCCTTTTCACACTATACAATAATCTTCAAACCATAAACACTACCCAGTGTAAAATTTACATCTGAAACTATCTTACAAGTCAATCCAATATTATTAAATTAAAATTACATTGCTTACTAAACTTTTCTGAACTATCGTCTTCTCTTGTCAAACTTAAAACGGCACTGTTTGAAAATTGCAATCTCTATTTAATTTATCAAACTAGTGAAAAAAATCTCTAGATTAAATCAACTTTCTAAAAAAAATGGTTGTTTTATATAAAATATACCTTTCTCATTGATAGATGAATAGATATACAATTAATATATCGTGTATCAACTGAAATGTTGTGTAATTACACTTTATCTAAATGGCCAAGACAACTGCAGAGGTCGATGTTGAATTCCAAGAAAATAAAAAAAAGGAAAGAAATAAGGTAGTTTTACTTGATAAAAATTAATACAGTAACGTTTAATCATAAAATTCATAAACTCACACAATTGTATTGGTTCTAAAACCAGATTAAACCAGATAATACATTAAGGACAATGCATCTTTGAACCTCGAGTGTTTCAGTGGGATGAGGATAGATCCAATATCGTCTGAGGTTCTATTTACATAGGATAAAATCCCACTGTGGTACTTTGAAGCTGTGAACAATGAATTTATACCTTATGTAAATATTAGAGGCTATGATATTGTATTTTGATATATTTAACTCAAATACTTGTTAAAATCAGCTATAGGAAATACTTCTTCATGTTAGAAATTGAGGTGCTATGATTTCACAGCATGGGTGACTGTCTCCCTGCAAACCATTAGTTTTATGTTGCACAGCGCGAACACATCTACAGACACGAAATCAAATTCTTTCAAACGAGATGGTAATCAATTTGAGACAAGTCATATCGTACATTTCTATTTCTTTGCTGTTGTTTCAGCACATTTGGTCAGCACATTGATTCTGATATATCAGTTTCTCTAACACTTTCTCATTTGCATCTTGATATAAAGAACCAAAATTCTTTTAAGAGTCAAACCACAACAGCAAATCCGGCCCAAACTGAAGCAGCATGTCGGGCGATAACGATACAGATTTTGGTCTGAATGATGGCAAGATGGTCATGCAGAAAGATTTTGTCACCATCACTCTCGGAGTTTTTCTGACAACAATCAATGTCTTTGCATTAGGGGTACTTTCCTCTTGCCGGAAGATGATGGTCCAGATCCGACTGATGGCGATCAACTTGTCTTGTACTGATTTGCTGGCCGGGGTACTTTTGATTGCGGACACCTACTTGCCTGTCAACATCTCTCTGATCAGCTGCCGGACCCTGCTCGTGTTCTGGGACATGGCGGTGGTCGTGTCCTACTGCACAACGACTGTCCTGTCGGTCGATCGTTACATCTCCATGACGTTCCCGCTAAGGTACCATGCCCTCATGAACAAGACAAGAATCAAGGTCATGATGGGCCTCACCTGGGTTGTGGGCTTCATCTTTCATTTTGTACGTTATGCTGATGAGTTCCAAACTTACACCGTCTGTATCCCGAACCTATATCATCAAGGTAAATTTTCGCGCAAAATTGATGTCACCGTGTTTGCCGCCAGCATTCTAATCAATGTAATCCTAAACATTGTTATGTTTAGAAGAATTATCAAAATTTCCAGGGTTTCCCGCATCAACCCGCTGGACCAAAACGTTCGAAAGACCATGGAAAACATCCGGATCTTCACACGAGTTCTGGTCATTACCGGTACGTTTCTGTTTTTATACACACCTGTCGTTATTCTGAACCTGATCATAAGTTATTCCAACGATAAGAAATTTGCGCTATCACTCACTGGCTGGGTAAGTCTTGCCGGGATGCTCTGTGTCCTGAATTCTTTCGCCAATCCCTTCCTGTACGCCTGGAGGTTCAGGGAATGCCGTTACCAGTTTCTGATTGCGCTGTGCTACTGTAGCAAGAAACGACGGGAGCATTACAAAAGCATGAAGAAGAAATCGTACATTACTTACAACATCTCTTCCAGGGACGTTCCAGAGGAATCATAGGTCGCAGTCGTTTATGTCTAATTTCGTCGTTTTCGTCGCTGTAAATATTTCAAGAATTTTAACTTTGAAATTTGATATTCATTGATATCATTGAATTGATATGTCACGTGTTACTTTAAATCAAATGTATAGTTATAAATTATATACATTTTTTTTACTAGCAATGAGCCCCCCCTCCCCTTACAGCAACTATTTTCCATGGCAAAATTGAAGATCAATGATATACAATATCGGTATTCAACACCATGCGAAAGACAATGGGTAAAACCTGTTTGCCAATGTGCTTTGTTCTTTATTGATTTCGGCTAAATATGGTATGTTGTCATGTATACTATTACTGTGAATGTACCTGTATAAGAAAAACTAACAACGATCTATGAATCAGAATCTTAACGTCTCATTGTTTTTCTTTTATATTAAGAGTGTCAAAAAATGTTGAATAACCACAATTAGGCTCGAACTCAGGACCCTTACATTTAAAAACAAATGTTCTACTAAGCCAAAGGGTCAACCCACTAGCTTGTATTAGTAGAAGAGTGGTAGTACTGAGCCTATTTTGCACACTATCACAATGGTCTAGTTGACCACATCTAGGCTCGAACTCAGGTCCCCTGAGTTTAAAAACTAGCGTTTTACCAACTAAGCCAATGGATAAATACACTTGGTAGTACACTTAAGAAGTATTTTCACCATGTTATAGTCATAATACAAAGCTTATTTCAGTTTCTTTCAAGAAACTCATTCCACAACAACTGGGTTTTTTTTTAAGGTTTAAAACTGCGAAAAAGAGGTAATTGCGCACGGTCAAATTTTATGTTATGTAAGCAATTAACCTTATAATGTCGAAAGTAACGTTTCTATATCTTGGACAAAAAACCAAATAATATTAACACTTGAAATTGACTGCTGTCATGATAATCTTTGTACCAAATAACGACGTGATATATTGTTTTCTTGAACAGTAATAAGTTATTAAGACATATAGTCATTAAAATTCACTATGAGAGATGACGTTGTTGGGCGGTATGAAGCAACGAGAAGTGATAACAGTACTGATTCAACTCAAGAAAACACAGAAGCAAACTGTAAAAATGCTAGATAATGCAAATAATATGTCAAAAAATTATTCGCACATTTGATATGCTTAAATGTAATACATTTTAAATTCTGTAGGGTGGTGAAAACTGTGTTTTATATATCAAACAGCCCGAGAGAAAATGGAACATCAATACATTTTCAATCGAAAGAATTATTAACGTCATCTGACGTTCAATGTTTTCCCAGAATACAGAAGAATACAGGAGAACTAACTTATAAAAAGTCTTGAACTTTACGAGCAAAGAAGTTGTCACGTGGTATAGTGCTATTCTAAAATGCATGATGAAAGGTACAAGAGGCTCAACATGATATATCTATAGTTTTTGTTGTTGTTGTTTTTTAAAATAAACTATGCATTCGTCATCCTGACGTCTTGTTTTGAACGTTATCGTGCTCCGTTGTGATAAAATATGTTTTTGCTACATTTGTAAACCAATAAAATTCCAGATCAATTGAAAGGTATTTATCTATTGTTTAGAACGAGTATTTAATTCCTCGAACAATCGTGTTTGTGCTTCTTCGCCACCCCTTTTAGCAAGCTAAATGAAGTTGCCTCGGTTTCGATGAAATCGTTAATATTAAGGTAAATCTTTATCTACCTTTGTGCTACTATGTTTACCTTAATTATTATCAGTTTTGATTTTTATTGTCAATCAACTTATATTTGAATATATATATCAAAATTCACAACCCTCCTATGTTTTATTGTCCACGGAAAAAAATATTTATATGATTAAATTATAATATAACTTTATCAGTTTCTTCTGCTTTTGGTATTGTTACTAGCTTTGGTAGGTAAACTAAGACAAACGTATCTTGGTTTATTTTATTTTTTTTTCACAAAATTTAAAAAAAAACAGAAACTAAAGACATAAATAATAGGAGATTTGACGTCAATCTACTTCAATGAATAAATGCAAGTTAAAAAAGAAATCAAAAGCCAGTAACGTTGTTAGGAAAATGGCATAAAAGATACTTTTTTCAGTTTGAATATATATTTAACAGTAAAGATGAAGAAGATGATGCTGTTAATGAAATCTGAAAACCAGAAGATTCGAATTTAAAAAAAAAACAACTTAACCTTACGAATGTGCGTAAGCGATTTATTACTTTTATGGATATTTTGGTTGCAATATTATTAGTACATAAACTATCAAAATTAATTTGTTCAAAATATTCTATTTATCAGAGTGAACACTTAGATGTTTTGATAGGTGTGTGTTCAAATCGCAATTATTGAGATTTTCTTTTAAAGTAAATATGTACGAGTAATGAAAAACTCTCATTTGTGAAATTTACATTTAACTAAATGTACAATTATTGCTTTGAAGCTTAAGGAAGATCGAATAAAAATCTGACGACACAAAATGATTGACGCTAGAAAAAATGCTTTTGTTTTTTATTTTTATTTAAATACATTTTTTATTAATAATTTGTTGATTCGGTGATTAGTGGTGGCTGTAAGATTTGAGGGTGGCGCCTGCACACAAGGTTTGCGCTTCCTTGGAGTAGATACTGAGGTCCGCGACGGTGTCGAATTTGGTGTGTACACTGACAAGATGGCGGAGCTTTGTCTAAAACAGAACCAAAATTCTAGTATTTAAAGTCACAAATTTACAAAAATCCGGTCAGAGAGAGAGAGAGAGAGAGAGAGAGAGAGAGAGAGAGAAAGAGAGAGAGATGTATAATAAACATGACAGTACATGTATAATTGTTAATACGTATACAGTGGGGCCTCAGATATCCGGACGCCAGATAACCGGACGCTTCAGTTTACGGACGATTTTATTTGGGAACAGATTTTTTATACGTTATTTTGTCTCATTTATCCGGAATTCCGCGTTCCGGATCCGGACGGTCTGTTTTTACCACAAAACACTGATTTACTACTAATCTTGCTTCATTTGGTAGAGTCTATAACATAACCCAGTCACGGTTTCCGGAAATATTATTTCCGATTTGTTTTTCTTTATACAACACACATTCGATCTTCGATCCCGATGCACTCATATTATAGACAATTTAAATCTAGACGCTTTGTCAATATCTGTTAGAATTATGCTTTTGCATTCGATATGAACGCCATCTAAAGGCGGAGGTATTTAATGGTTATTAATAATTACTGATTATTAAATTAATAGTAAATAATTACACATTTGTAATTATAAAACTATGTAATAATTTAAAATTATTATAAAGTAGACAGCTGATAGATAGTCTTAAATTATTATACTTCATATCAATTAATATTCTGCGAGCAAAAGTAAGACCTGTTAATAAAAGAGCAAGAGGACTGTATATAAAAAAGTAATTAAAATATATTCAAATTTATTATATCTTTATTTAATCATAACAACTCATTGTTTACAAGTCATAACGACTGCACTAACCTGGTCACTAAACAACATAAATAATTCTTTAATTAACAACATAGCCCAGTCACTGAGAAAAAGAAACACTTAAGGTTTTCGATAAACATAAACAGGTCATTGAACAACATAGCCTGGTAACTAAGAAACAAAACCCAATCACGGAACAACATATGTTGAAATGTATAATTAGGTTCTTTATAAACAATATAACTCATTCCTATAACCCAGTCAATAAGAAATTCAACACAGTCACTCATTAACGTAACCAAAACAACATAAACCCAGTCTTTGAGAAACAAAACCCGGTCACTGTATAACATAACCAAGTCACTGAGAAACATAACCCCGTCACTGAAAAACATAACCCGGTCCTTGTATAACATATCCCAGTCACTAAGAAACATAACTCAGTCCCTGTATAACATAACCTAGTCTTGGAGAAACATAACCCAGTCCTTGTATAACATAACCCAGTCATGGAGAAACATAAACCAGTCCTTGTATAACATAACCCAGTCCTTGTATAACATAACCCAGTCCTTGTATAACGTAACCTAGTCATGGAGAAACATAAACCAGTCCTTGTATAACATAACCCAGTCCTTGTATAACATAACCCAGTCCTTGTATAACGTAACCTAGTCATGGAGAAACATAAACCAGTCCTTGTATAACATAACCCAGTCCTTGTATAACATAACCCAGTCATGGAGAAACATAACCCAGTCCTTGTATAACATAACCCGATCCTTGTATAACATATCCCAGTCACTAAGAAACATAACTCAGTCCCTGTATAACATAACCTAGTCTTCGAGAAACATAACCCAGTCCTTGTATAACATAACCCAGTCATGGAGAAACATAACCCAGTCCTTGTATAACATAACCAAGTCCTTGTATAACATAACCTAGTCCTTGTATAACATAACCCAGTCATGGAGAAACATAACCCAGTCCTTGTATAACATAACCCAGTCCTTTTATAACATAACCTAGTCATGGAGAAACATAACCCAGTCCTTGTATAACATAACCCAGTCATGGAGAAACATAAACCAGTCCTTGTATAACATAACCCAGTCCTTGTATAACGTAACCTAGTCATGGAGAAACATAAACCAGTCCTTGTATAACATAACCTAGTCCTTGTTTAACATAACCCAGTCATGGAGAAACATAACTCAGTCCCTGTATAACATAACCCAGTCCTTGTATAACATAACCCAGTCCTTGTATAAGATAACCCAGTCATGGAGAAACATAACCCAGTCTCTGTATAACATAACCCAGTCATGGAGAAACATAACCCGGTCCCTGTATAACATAACCCAGTCATGGAGAAACATAACCCAGTCCTTGTATAACATAACCCAGTCATGGAGAAACATAACTCAGTCCCTGTATAACATAACCCAGTCTCTGAGAAACATAACTCAGTCCCTGTATAACATAACCCAGTCTCTGAGAAACATAACCTGGTTCCTGTATAACATAACACAGTCATGGAGAAACATAACCCAGTCCCTGAATAACATAACACAGTCCCTGTTTAACATAAAATTACATAGTTCCTGTTTTACATTACCTAGTCACAAATAAACATAACCCAGTCCTTGTATAACATAACCCGGTCTCTGAGAAACATAACCCAGTCACTGTATAACATAACCCAGTCCTTGTATAACATAACCCAGTCCTTGTATAAGATAACCCAGTCATGGAGAAACATAACCCAGTCTCTGTATAACATAACCCAGTCATGGAGAAACATAACCCGGTCCCTGTATAACATAACCCAGTCATGGAGAAACATAACCCAGTCCTTGTATAACATAACCCAGTCATGGAGAAACATAACTCAGTCCCTGTATAACATAACCCAGTCTCTGAGAAACATAACTCAGTCCCTGTATAACATAACCCAGTCTCTGAGAAACATAACCTGGTTCCTGTATAACATAACACAGTCATGGAGAAACATAACCCAGTCCCTGAATAACATAACACAGTCCCTGTTTAACATAAAATTACATAGTTCCTGTTTTACATTACCTAGTCACAAATAAACATAACCCAGTCCTTGTATAACATAACCCGGTCTCTGAGAAACATAACCCAGTCACTGTATAACATAACCCGGTCCCTGTTTTAAATATCTCAGTAACAGAGAAACATAACCCAGTCCTTGTATAACATAACCTAGTCATTGAGAAACATAACCCAGTCCTTAAAAAACATTACCCAGTCCCTGTATAACATAACCCAGTCACAGAGAAACATTACCCGGTCACTGTATAACATAACGCAGTCACTGAACAACATAACCTTAGTCACTTTGAAACATATCCCAGTCACTGGACAACATAACCTGGTCACTGAGAAACATAACCCGGTCACTGTATAACATAACCTAGTCACTGGACAACATAACCCAGTCACTGTATAACATAGCCCGGCTAGTCACTGGACAACATAACCCGGTGATTGTATAACATAGCTCGGCCATTGAAAAACATATCCTGGTTACTCTATAACATAACTCGGTCACTGAACAACATAAAGCAGTCACTGAACAACATACATGTAACCTTAGTCACTTTGAAACATATCCCAGTCACTGGACAACATAACCTGGTCACTGAGAAACATAACCCGGTCACTGTATAACATAACCTAGTCACTGGACAACATAACCCGGTCACTGTATAACATAGCTCGGCCATTGAAGAACATATCCTGGTCACTCTATAACATAACTCGGTCACTGAACAACATAAAGCAGTCACTGAACAACATAACCTGGTCATTGTATTACATAACCCGGTCACTGAACAACATAATAATCCACTCACTGAAGGACATAACCCGGTTGCTGTATAACATATCCCGGTCACTGAACAACATAAACCAGTCACAGTGAATGACATAACCGGGTCACTGTATAATATTACCCTGTTACTAAGAAACATTACTCAGTCACTGTATAACATATAACCCAGTCACTCTATAACATACCCTGGTCAGTGACAACAAAACAGAAAAATATAACTCCGTTGGCGAGATGAATAACCTTGTCCTTTATAAACATAACTTATTCTCTGAAAAACATAACCCAGTAAATGAGAAATTTAACCCAATCACTTATTAATAACATAACCTAGTCCCTGAACAACATAACCGAGACACTGAAAAAAAAACCCCCTTCTTCATGATCAATAAACATAACCAGGTCATTAAACACATAGACACTGAACATAACCCAGTTACTGAGAAACAATATATAACCTGGTCATTTGGAAACATAATCAAGTCACTGAGAAACAAAACACTGTCACTAGCTGAAAACAATAACCCAGTTGCTGAACAACATAGTCGCTAGTGAACAACAGTGCCCAGTCACTGATAAACATAGCCCGGTCACTAAGAAACATTACCCTGCACTGAGAAACATAACCCGGTCACTAATATAGTAAACATAACCCTGCACTGAGAAACATGTCCCAGTCTCTACCAAATTAACATACCGTAATCCAGTCAAGGAACAATGAACATAACCTTACATATATTAACATAACCCTGTCACTAAGAAAAAGAACCCGAAACATTTCTCAGTGACCAGATCATTTTCTTCAGTGACCAGGTAATATTGAACAGTGTCTAGGTTATGTTTTACAGTGATGTCATACAGGTTCTCAGTGACCGGTTATATTATACAGGGATTGGGTTATGTTTCTCAGTGACCGGGTTATGTTATACAGGTACCGGGTTATGTTTCTCAGTGACTGGGTTATGTTATACAGGGACCGGTTTATGTTTCTCAGTGACTGGGTTATGTTATACAGGTACCGGATTATGTTTCTCAGTGACTGGGTTATGTTATACAGGGACCGGTTCATGTTTCTCAGTGACTCGGTTATGTTATACAAGGACCGGGTTATGTTTCTCAGTGACTCGGTTATGTTATACAAGGACCGGGTTATGTTTCTCAGTGACTCGGTTATGTTATACAGGGACCGGTTTATGTTTCTCAGTGACTAGGTTATTTTGTTCGGAGACCGGGTTATGTTTCTCAGTGACCAGGTTATGTTTTTCAGTGACTTGGTTATGTTATACAGGGACCGGGTTATGTTTCTCAGTGACTCGGTTATGTTATACAGGGACCGGTTTATGTTTCTCAGTGACTCGGTTATGTTATACTGGCACCGGGTTATGTTTCTCAGTGACTGGGTTATGTTGTTCAGTGACCGGGTTATGTTTCTCAGTGACTCGGTTATTTTATACAGGGACCGGTTTATGTTTCTCAGTGACTAGGTTATTTTATACGGAGACCGGTTCATGTTTCTCAGTGACTCGGTTATGTTATAGAGGGACCGGTTTATGTTTCTCAGTGACTAGGTTATTTTATACAGAGACCAGGTTATGTTTCTCAGTGACTGGGTTATGTTATATTACGGGGACCAGGTTATGTTTTTCAGTGACTGGGTTATGTTATACAGGGACCGGGTTATGTTTCTCAGTGACCTGGTTATGTTATACAGGGACCGGTTCATGTTTCTCAGTGACTCGGTTATGTTATACTGGGACCGGGTTATGTTTCTCAGTGACTGGGTTATGTTGTTCAGTGACCGGGTTATGTTTCTCAGTGACTCGGTTATGTTATACAGGGACCGGTTTATGTTTCTCAGTGACCGGGTCATGTTATACAGGGACTGGGTTATGTTTTTCAGTGACTCGGTTATGTTATACAAGTACCGGGTTATGTTTCTCAGTGATTCGGTTATGTTATACAGGGACCGGTTCATGTTTCTCAGTGACTCGGTTATGTTATACAGGGACCGGTTCATGTTTCTCAGTGACTCGGTTATTTTATACAGAGACCGGGTTATGTTTCTCAGTGACCGGGTTATGTTATACAGGGACCAGGTTATGTTTTTCAGTGACTGGGTTATGTTATACAGGGACCAAGTTATGTTTTTCAGTGACTGGGTTATGTTATACGGTGACCGGGTTATGTTTCTCAGTGACTCGGTTATGTTATACAGTTCAGTGTATATGATATCTAGTTAATGTATATGTAGTTCAGTTCAGTGGGTTATGTTTCTCAGAGACTGGGTTATGTTATACGGTGACCGGCTTATGTTTCTCAGTGACTGGGTTATGTTATACAGGGACCGAGTTAAGTTTCTCAGTGACTGGGTTATGTTGTTTAGTGACTGGGTCATTGTTCTCAGGATGGTTATGTTATACAGTGACCGGGTTATGTTTCTCAATGACTGGGGTATGTTATACAGGGACCGGGTTATGTTTCTCAGTGACTGGGTTATGTTGTTCAGTGACCGGGTTTCTTAATGACTGGGGTATGTTTCTTAGTGACTGGGTTGTGTTTCTCAGGGACTGGGTTATGGTTTACAGTGACCGGGTTATGTTTCTCAGTGACCGGGTTATGTTTCTAAGTGACTAGGTTATGTTTCTCGGTACTCGGGTGATGTTTCTCAGTGACCGGGTTCTGTTTTTAATGGAATGGCTTGATATATATTTCAGTCATTATGACTAGTAAACAATGAATTGATACATATAAAGATAATTATATTAAATTTTGAGATATTTTGATGATTACTTTTATTTACAATGTTCTCTTGCTCTTTTATTAACATGTCTCACACTTGTTCATGGAATATTTAATTACTTTCAATATTATGAGACTATACGAATTATAGTTCTATCAAGTCTATATATATACATATACATACGTTACCATGGTTACATAGATTAATTATTACATGGTCTTAATCACAAATGTAAATAGGCCTAGTCACTGTACCATAATTTTAAAAATCATGAAGTAACGACCATTTAATACCTCCGCTTTTAAATATCGTTTATAACGGATTCAAAACCATAATTCTATAAGATATCGCAAAAACGTTTATATAAACAAATTTTGACGCACAGTCATCATGGCGTAAGCATGGCAAGAGTTTATAGCATCGGGATCGAAGATCAAATACGTGTTGTATTAAGAAAAACAAATCGGAAATAAAATTTCCGGAAACCGTGACTGGGTTATGTTATAGACTCTACCGCTTCATTTAACCGGACGGTAAAATTTGATGATACCCCGTTCAATACAAAAGATTACGCATGTCAATTGAGTTTCACACCTTTTTTACGTGCTACACCCTCATGAGTAGCTTGTATAAACACTGACTTCCCAAATCACTTTCAAAATTACCGACAGTGCTGGCCAGACATGATTAGTCACGCCTCACAGCACGTGGCTTGTATATCTTAACCTGTGCACCTGTCAAGTGTCATCGCTTTTTTAAACATCTCTGTATTTCGAATAAAAAAAAATGTGCTTATTAATCAAGAAAAACTGGAAAGTTTTACAAAGCTTTGTGTTTTATCTTCCTATTCACATCGTATTTTAAAACGAATTGTCCCATGTATGCTTTGTTAGATTAAGTCAAAACCGAAAGTACAGGAAGAAAACAAAGTGAAAGCATGTCAACTCATCGGAAGTGCATTAGTGGATCTTGCAATTTTCCAACTAGTAAACGTTAATTTTATCAATAAAATTGAATTTATTTTAAGAATAGAAATGATTTAAAAAATAAGGAAATTGGCATTTTAGAAATAGATAGTTGGAAACATTACGTACATGTAAATGCCTGGGCACAAATCACACTTGAAGACAAATAATTAGCTAGATTTGCGGTTATCATTATAGTCTGGTTAATATTTCATGAAAAAATAATAATATAAAGCGGGGTTCTTTATATTTAAAAATGTTTATATCAACGGACAACTCTATTATGTGTTGCTATTTAGTATGAATGGCCAAAAAAAACCAACCCAGTATTATCACTGGGAGCCATTGTATACAAATACATTATCATTCATGACAACAATAGACACATTTCAGATATCCGGACGCTTCGCCTATCCGGACGATTGGACTTAGGAACGAAAGCGTCCGGATAACTGAGGCTCCACTGTATATTATTTGTTATGCTCGAAATCTCATACATCGTCGGAAACCCACTATCATTCTCGTATGTGAATACGTTTACTAACTGTGAGTCAACTTACTAATTTTTTCTCGTTTTCATGAATATAAAATATTTATTTCAGGTGTTGGTCAATATACTTAGGAGAAATCGAGCCTCTACAGTTTTTGAAAGTATGAAAATGACTATCATATGTTATGAAAACATGGCCTTGTTGAATGCATGCAAAGATGCATTTGTTAGCCGTAACCATGATTTTAGAGTTTCCTCCACTGAAAAGTAAAGGAGCCAATCGGAATAAAGCCTGGCTTATTCATGAAAACGAAAAATCTTCATTGAGTTGACCAAAGGTCAGTATGCGAGACTTACGTCGGCTATTCGAATGGAATCATATATATATATATATATATATATATATATATATATATATATATATATATATATATATATATATATATATATATATATATATAACTAGATTGAAGGCTTACCTCGAGTTCATACATTCCAGTAGGACTCTGGACAGACTCAATTTCGTGGCTATTAAGTCTCCAGAAATAGCAAATATCTCCCTGCTTCATGATAGAGGTATCCTGACGGGAAAAACGTCCAATGTTTTACTCATAAATCAGTTCAATTTTATCAATGCTATCATCATCATCAACGAAATTTTAATTCTGTAACTTGTTCGAAGTCGTTAATAGTAATATAGATAACAACAATTGCACCTCAAGTTCATTGTATGCATTCACATGAATCTCACTTTATTTTATTATAATTATTTTTTTTTGCGCTAAACAATGCAAAATCATTTCATATTTTCATTTCAAAATATGATAAATGAGGTAAAACTGTCTGTATTAATTTTTAAAGATCAAAATGATATCTCTCTACATTTTTGGATTTCTATGACAATTTTTACAGATAAATCAGGAAAATCGGTTAATAAACATATGTATATCATGTATATTCAGGTCACGCTGAGATAAAGACTACGCAAGTTTTTTACCTGTGAGAGATCGAGCAGGAATTGGTCAGCTGATACCACAAAGACAAGGGCTGCAAGCTGTGTATAATTAAAAAATGGTGACCGATTAGTTCACTAATTGTTTAAGCTCAAACAATTTGTACGGGTTAGTCGGGTTAATTGTTGTGATCATTTATTATATGTGATAAAAAAAAGTTTCATAATTTGTTGGGGTTGTGAATTTGTGTTTGATTGAAATCTATAAACATCAAGCTACCGCGTAAATGAGTCAACATTATTTGACATCATCAATAAAAAAAGATATATTCCAGTTATTACGGTCACATGGTAAAGTGGAGGACAAGAGCTACATTAAAAATGTAATTTAATAATTATAATAATTGTCATATTTACAGAGAGCGATTACGTACTGAAGAGAAAAGGAGCCAATCGGAATAGAGCCTGGATTATTCGTGAAAACGAAAAAATTTCATTGAGTTGACCTAAGGTAATAACTAAGAGAACATAAAAAAACACATTATTTTTTTTAAATAACTTAAATAATAACTTGTAGGGAGGGGCGAATGTCAGTTCGAGGGACACTTATATTTTCTGGGGTGGGGTGGGATCCGAGGGATATTTCTGGTAATTTTGATTGAATAAGTTGAAAAATTTTATCTTTCCGGGGAGGGGGTTTCAAAACCCCTTTCCGTGCGAATGTCCTATGCTTTAAAATACCATAATAATTTAATCCTGGTTGTAACGAGGCATTTGATTGTTTAGAAATTTTTTGTTAAATTTGCATTACCTGGTTTGCACGTCACTAGACACCACACAATGCACCAACGTCAAAAACGTATTGATATGCTTGACGTTACGTTTGAATTTTGAACAGATTAATATCATATTTGAAAGTAAAACGCACTCAATTTGTACAGTAAATTACAGAAAATTAAATTATAAGGAATGAACTCAATATCTACCCAAGTTCTACTCGTATAACCTGGGTTGATGCAATTTAGGGTTTTTTATAATTCGCTTCGCGGATTATAAAGCGTAATTTGCCCCAATCCAGGTTATACAAGTATAATTTGGGTAGACATTGAGTTCATATCTTTAATAATCATATAAAGGTTGTCGAAAATAACTTGTTACGAGTCCCTGTGAGTTGAATGAGGATTTCATGTTTTCACTTCAGCAAATGAATGGTAAGATCATGCATTCGACCTTGTGTGACCTCAAAATATCGACCAAAAATGTACCTTAGTACATGTACTTACTGCACTAGTGTCGGTCTTATCTACTCGTGATTCCCTTTTATGCTTTGGGATGAGAATGTTCTAAATTATATAAAGTGTGTTTAAGGAGGCTGTTTGGGCAACAACTTTATACCCGTCAGATCTACCTTAAAGTTTAAATATGATATTTTATGCGTAAACTTTTTTTTCAGTAAAAAAAAAATTCCGAATATTTTAGCTTTAAAATTTCAGTATTTTCCAATATAAAGCTCTTATTCAATATGATATTCTATGCGTAAACTTTTTTTTCGTAAATAAAAAATCCGAATATTTTAGCTTTAAAATTTCAGTATTTTCCTAAATCTTTATAAATATAAAGCTCTTATTTAATATGATATTCTATGCGTAAACTATTTTTCCGTAAATAAAAAATCCGAATATTTTAGCTTTAAAATTTCAGTATTTTTCTAAATCTTTATACAAAGCTCTTATTTTCAAGGATATTAATATAATTATAAATATGACAATGGCCCTCTAGCTCTCTTAATAATGCAATTTACATATGATTTCCCGCGGTTCGAATTTTCGTATATGGATTTGCTATTATAAATATATTTTTTTTTAAACAAAGCTCCACATACCGGTATTTGATCGTAACAGATGTTTATGAAATGTGAAATAATTAGCTTTTATATCTGTAGAAAAAAAACATGACTTTTGTGTAATTCAGCTAAACTAAAATACATGAATATTTGTACTATAAAAGTACATTTATTCATTTTATTTTTAGAAAGAAGTAAAATTATCTAAAATTTCTAAATGAATATTTTTTCATAGCAAGGAGTAAACGTGATCTTGTAATGACTTTTTTCTTAAAGTAAAAAAAAAAAATCAAAATAAGTAAGTAAATGAGAGTATATTTACACAGATTATGGACTTCATTGTTGTTCGGCTTAGTTCTTTGGACTGAGTGACTGAACTGTTGATCCTTATCAAGAGAGAGCTAAGGTCGGAAGGTTATCCTGACGTTATTACGTATCTTGCCTATGCGCATTCTGGCATTATCGCCAGGTATCGTGACTTTTGCATTGATCTAAGGGGGAACAAAGCCTGTATAGGGAAAATAACGTATAGAGTCAATTTTTTTGTAATTTAACTCGCATTGCATTAATAATATTGTATTACGATATACCAGTATCATATTACCTTACAGATATGTTGAATCATGACGCAAACAAGGATTTAACATATACCCATCCCATGCAACCCCTCCAAGAACCCCCCCCCCCCCAAAAATACAAAAAATGAAACACGCAAGATAACTCGTGGGTAATAGGGGAGAGAAATGTGTGTGATCCAGGGGATTGGCTATATAGTACTCTAGTAGGATATTCAATAGATCATTATCAGATATAGCCTTTCCAGCTCTTTGGAAAATGACTCATGTTATTTCCTCTTTTTAGTATCTAATTATAGGCCGCTATCTCTGTTATTTTCGTTTAGAGGGACCTGGACACGATTTCAGATGAAAATTTTATTTTTGATTTCTATGTATAAAATAGTTAACTTTTGTATTGTGAGTGATTCACCAAATTTTGAATGTTAGAATTAAGGCATGATACAGAGGAAAGAAGTCGTTGTTATGTAAACAAAGCTCGAGTATTATATTTGTTTACAAATACTGTAAAGTAAAGAAATTGTCATTTCTTTATCAAAATAACTTGTGGAAACAAGATAGACTGATTCAATGGGTTCATAAATAATTTCATCACAACAAACAGCAACATCAGATTGAAACTTATACCAATACAACAAATATGTAAACAATAACAGGATTCGAGCTTTGTATACAAATCAAAGAATTCTAACCTCTGTAACTCGCTTGTAACTCGATATTTGACTTTCAAATTTTGTCAAAGCATTGAAAACATCTATATTAACAATTCTAGACATAAAAATTGAAAAAATAAATTTGAGCTCAAGTCGTGTCCAAGTCCCTTTAATAATTCTATATAAAAAAAAGAATCACATTCAAACACGTGTACAACGATATTTTCATGCAAACAAATTATTTTATGGATATCAAGCCGGACCCGATCACTCCACTGTGCATCAGTTACTTGAAACTTACATGTACATGTATGTATCATACATGTAGTATCGTTCAAAACATTGGTGAAGGCAAATTTTCATGTATGGTATTTTGTTATCTGTCAAAAGCGTTTGACAGAGTGTGTCACTGTGGTCTTATTTTTGAACTACAAATGGTATACGCAGTTTAGATGATGATCTGGTTTTACAGTTAATCTTAAAGTCAAAGGTCCCAAAGAGTAATGTGTTAAGATTTTTTGTTATAATTATATATCATTTGCAAGTGTATCCCAGGGACCTGTATTAAGCCAACTTTTATTACTGATTTACACATGTATGTTTAATCATGTGGCTAAAAATATGTTAATCTACGTGCAGACTATTTGCTGATGGTAATTCGCTTTGACTTTCTTTTTATACAACTTATTGACATCGAATTCAATTTATATCGTGATTTAAATACAAGTATTTTGGAATCATGGTAAAAAATGGGTTTCTTTTTAATTAAATATATCAAAACAAAAATAAAGCTGTTTTCTTCATCAAGAAAAAAAAAAAAGAATTCTTAAGTTGAAATTTTCAACTTCAATCTTGGAATTTCCAAGTTCATAGTAACTGAAAGTTGATTTTTCCAACTTTACAGTTGGAATTTCCAGCTTTATTGTTGGAATTTCGAGCTTCTTCTTGGAAGTATTTATCAACGTGATGTAGATAAAGGCACGATTAAAATATACAAATTGCAAGGCTTTATTTTGATAATAATTATGTCTTCGTGTGCTTCAATCTAATTCTGCATTTAATTATAAAGACACCCTCTTTTTTCAATATTATGTATACGGTTTAATCTAATTTTAATGAAACTTCCACTTCAGACGAACACAACTATATAGGTTTCGTTCACTGTTTGCCTGTGATATATATAATATATTCTGTTATATATTTACAAGAAATCGGTTAAAACAAAAAAGTTGGAAATTCCAAGCCTGAGATTACCTATGGAAAATCCAACATTAAAGTGGATATTAAACAAACAAAAAAAAAACAACTTTAAAATTGAAAATTCGAACTTTAAAGTTTTAAAAATTCACTTTAAAGTTGAAATTCCAACTTTAAAGTTGTAAATTCCAAGATTAAACTATTAAAATTGAAGATTAAAGTTGGAATTTTAAAGAAAAAAAATGACAACGTGGAACTAATACGCTTCCGTAATGTTCATACCGACTATAGATGAAAATTTATCTAAAGCATGACTTATTAATTGATTATATAGTTTTTAAAGCACTATTAATATAAATAAAAATATTCGATCTTCACCAAAAGTCCGTAACTAGCGTATTTTAAAACGATATTAATATATGAAGATAGCTGCAATAATGTAGCCCTCTCTCGATTTTTTTTTTTTGGGGGGGGGGGGGTAAACATCAGATATAGAATAAAATCGGAGAGGGCTACATTATTGCAGCTATGAAGATACATGTGGAATATGAAAAAAAAAATGAATCAAATAAAAAATATGCAATATCCGGATATGTAAATTTATATACCGTATGGGTTTTGAAATTTAACAGTGGTGTCTTACTTCCTGTGACAAAAAATTGGTAAACATTGGCTTTATCAGTGACTTAATTAATTTTACATCTTTTTAAACAGTCTTGATTGTTCTTAAAAAGTTTTAACATTGTATCTACTTCGGTAACATACCCCAGTACACGGTTATTCACTGTCTGTTTTTGTGGAATCCATCGTGACGTCATAACGTAAACAGTTCGGTGCGGAAATGTAGGGCATTCAAGTACTTTGGAGTTGACAGCTGAGTTTTCTATAAAGATGTCCTACGAAGAGTCAGAGATTTACACGGACAGCTATTCCCGACAAACAGAGAATATGTTCCGGGAAATTTTGAGTCCGATCGAGCCGTTAATTATGAAGATCCAGTCGCTGTTGGTTTGGGAGAAGCCCAGTAGAAGTGCAATTATGTTTCTTATCGTTCATGGAATATTTTGGTAAGATTTTCGCTATATGCCCTACTGTATTACCAGTTTGATTTATTCATTAAAAAATTAAGTTACCGAGCAATATGATGACTTTAAGCTTTTTGACATTTGAATGAACTTGTATAGAAGTACACACATCATTAGGGCATAAATCTGATCGCAGCAAGACCTAGAGTTTTATGATTTCAAACCCTTTGGTTTGTAAAACAGTCTGTGAAATATAAAGGTAGTTATTGTATTTTTACATCAGTGTTTTTCAATTAATCGGTAGAGTTAATTGCTTTCATACATAATGATGTGCTATTACCATCTATAACATTTTAATTTCGATAAATAGCGTGTAATGTTTGTTTATGTTTATTATGTATGTACTATTTATAGATATGTTGATGAGATTGCATTGTTGTAGTAATAAAAAGAGTGCATTACTCTCTATGGAATTTGCTATTTTGAGAGAAAAACAACTGCAACAAGATAGCTAGGTCTCTTAGATGGGTTATACTCTTTTAAGAGTTTTTTAAATGCATGGTGTTTTCTTTTCTTTTATAAGTTATGATACCTTTTAAAATTGCTCACAAGGATTTTCTTTGACTTTATAGTTATTAAAGAAATGCCAAATGGCAAGAATTGTAACTACATCTTTACATGTGTATACTGTTGTTTATTATTGCCGACTTAATTTATGTGTATTAAATAATTGATTGCCAAAATTTTACATTTTAAAAACATAGCAAAAAACTTTACTTGCACATATGTAATGATGTTCATGCTTTGATCTTTTTCAGGTTTATAGCTAAGAATGGATGCCAGTTTTATTTCTGCATAAGTTCCATTGCTGCCCTCGTGTTTTTTGTTTACACATGGAGGAAATGGATTTGGCCAGAAATCAGAGGTAGTTATTTATTGGCTCTTTATATTGATTTATTCCTACAGTTGAATTAATGAACTCACTTTTTCAATGATAATATTGTGAGGTGTTTTGTTCGTGATTTTTTGTACAAACAAAAAGACTGAACATTAACTGAACAGGAAGTTGTAAAATTTATTATAACTTTCATTTTTTTTTCTGTTTTAGTTCCTCCTCCAATACCTGAAGATACAGATGGGTAAATATTTAAGTTTGTCTATAATCCAGCTCAAATATTGATGTGGTTGTAACGAATGTATGCATTCTTGTTGCATTTCACACCCACAACAAGCATTTTAATACATGCAATACTCCATTGCATCCCCCCCACCCCCCCAAAAAAAATATTGTACTACATGACTCATTTGTTGCAAATAAGGGATATATTTTTAAAAAAAATTTAAATAAGTAAATGTAATAAATATTGTTTTCTTCCACTTTTTTCAACGGATGGGTTCTACATACACTCGACAATTAGTGTCAATATTAATTCATCAAAACATACTGAGATGATATCTGTATACCTAAGCTCATACATGTACGTACATGTACAGCTTATAGAACAACAGTTCCCCCATTGAATCCAGCTGGCATGGCAGTTCTGTGTGACTCAAAGCAATCACTTGTACACATGTCCGACATACAACAAGCCTCTATCAATATAAAAGCCGCAATCCTGTGGATGAGATGAGTTTCATTTTGGTTTAAAGTTGACCAACTTATTAACATGCAAAAAATAATTACCATTGTTAGAGAATAATAAGAAAATGTACAATTACATGTAGATGATATATCTTTTAAGGACCCCCTTTATGGGCTAAAATACACCCCACTCACTATACATGTATTACCTATACCAGTACCTTAGGCTCTGAAGCTATAAAACTTTGAACCTTAACTTTTGATGTATATCACTTGGATGTGATGAATGTATAATATTACTTTAAAACTAAAAATTAGACTGATATCAAACGTGAGAACATCTATAAATTTTAAGTGGTGAGGTCCGATTTTACTGGACTGCATTAATCTTTACCTTGAATTCTGACCTATATCAAGCAAGACTCTATTAACCTCTGACCTTTATTTTGACCCATGCTATATTCTTAGATCATCTACTTTTGACCTCTCTATTTGACCTATTATTAGATCCACAAGCTTTGTACTCTATATTTGACCTATTTTGCAGCTGGACCCTTGTTCATGTTCTCTATATTTGACCTATTTTGTAGCTGGACCTCTGTATATGTTCTCTATATTTGACCTATTTTGTAGCTGGACCCCTGTACATGTTCTCTATATTTGACCTATTTTGTAGCTGGACCCCTGTACATGTTCTCTATGTTTGACCTATTTTGTAGCTGGACCCCTGTACATGTTCGGCTGCTGAGCGTTCCCGAGATTTGTCAACACTTGGCCAATCTGTGGATATTTATGTCAAACAACGTCAGCTGTTGGCTAGCATTCCGACAGGATCACCATTTCTTGGTGTGTATAAATGGAACTTCAGTGCAAGAATACACTAAAACTCTTGAGAATACAATTTATTTAGAAGTATACAGAAGTTAAAAATTATACTATTACTGGATGCATCAAGTTTTGTATAACATTCAGTTCATCATATAATTTGTCTTGACATTAATTGGAACCTCATTAGTATCGACATATAAAGATAATTACATTGAACAGTCCAAAACTATGCAGCACTTTGAATTAGAACAGCTGTACTCTTATAGTGCAATGGGTGGTACACATTACCTCAGTATGTACTGTACATGTAGAAAAGATCCTGTGTCGGTTGATATTGCATGAATTAGTTACAAATTTAGAAAGACTTGTTAGCTGCTCCTTGCTGTAAATAGTACATGGATAACACGTCAATGTTTAGAGGGTATACAGGACCCAAGACTTGACTGTTCTATATTTTTTCTTAAATGATACCGGTACTGACATTTACTTGCTATTTCTGACTAATAAATATACAAAAATCTACACACTTAATGAAAAAACTAACCGTGCTGCCAAATCGTATTCAATTTGTTTTTTATTGAATAAATTATTTTGCTAAATGTTTGAATACTACAGTAATAAAGTATATTTATTTTACATTACATTCACCGATTTGTCCATCCTACATGTACAATAACTTTTATTTCCAGTTTACCTCTCTGAACTGTTCTTTCCTGCTGTTGTTTGCTGCCTTTGGACGACTGATATCTGGAGTGACCCTGACCTACATTATAGGTAGGTGCGCTGCGTCAACCAATCAAGTGTGGGCATTGCATTGTACAGTCCCATTAAGGTGTTGGTAGAATTGCTCACAACACTGTAAAAGAAATTACAGTTGAACTTCGATATCTCGAACACTGATACCTCGAATACAATTGATATGTTGAAGTGATTTGTATAAAGTCCCAACAACTTATATTTTAAGTATTTTACCCTCGATATCTCGAATACTTGGATATCTCAAAGTTTTTAAACAGTCCCATCTAGTTCGAGATAACGAAGTTTGACTGTAATTGTTTTGAAATTATAGTTTTAGGCTTGTATTAGGAGGATTGTTAAAGTCTCTCTCTTGATTTATACAACCTCAAAATTACTGTATTATCCTAAGTGTATATTCAAATTAATGGAAAAGCCACTGTAACAGCTACAAGCGTGATCTTTGATTTTCGTTTGTGATACTTGTATTGCATTTTACAGTGTTCAATGTTTGTGACGTCATAATAAAATTCACCATTTAACCTTTCAGTACCCTATGTGTATTACGGTAATAAAACTGCAGCAGCTTTCCACACACTTAATATGAAAAAAATATGTGGAAATATAATTACATTGGAATGCAAATATAATTACATGTACCTCCCCTCTTTTAGTGATGTCACTGATGTTGTGGCCCTGTGTCTTGTACAACAACTTGTTCCAGAAGATCTACATGGCCCTGGAGCCTTTACTGATGAGGCTGGACTACACTCTCAAAATCAGGCCCTGGATATGGCGCAGTTAGTATTGATACAGTTATTTTCGATAAAAGCATCCCACTCAAATACTGTGGAATCATTTAAATTTGTGGGGGCCAATTTTCATTGATTGTTGGCTTTTTGTTTATTCGTGGGGATGTAACTTCGTGGGTGCATCAGTTTTCAGTTTCAAGAAGAAAGAATACTCTTTCTAATTTTTTTTTCGCTGAGGATGTTAATTTGTGGGGAAGGGCTACCCATGGATACCATGAAAATTGAGCCACCACGAATTCTAATGATTCCACAGTATACTATGAGCTTCTTAGGATTACACTCAATAATTTTGTCATGTGTTATATTTTTAAAATATGTCTCTTTATTCATGCAAGTGTACGTAACAATAGGTACCAAAGCTTGTTTGCAAAAAATCACGGGTTTGTGCTTGTTCTAATGTGAATACTGGTACCTTCTGCAATGTGAATACCTTCTCTCTGGATTTAGAGTACCATTGTGTAGAAATTTTCTTGTCTTCAGTATTATTTTTGTTGTTGAACCTTTTCTTAAAGAAATTGGTACAGTACAAATGTTTATATATTCATCTAAAATTTCTCCATTTCTAGTTTGTTATTTTTCCTATTTACCTTAAATTTCCTCTTTAATGTTATACTTGGCCATTATAAAGAGAAAAAATGAAGTTGACAAATTTTCTGGACTATGAATATTGGTCAAATCTGACTTATTTTTTCATTTAAATATTAATGATAAATCTGTCACACTATTTTTTTTTTTTAGATCAGCAGGCTCGGAAAACAGCAAACTTTGGCAGTATTGGGACATCAACAACTCGAGACTCGGACAGTGACTCTGAGGAACTCATGCCAACTCGCGACCCGAAGGTCACAGCAGCACTCGCTCGGGCCATCACAGACTCCGAGGATGAGGGGATGGGGGTGCCAGATATCCCCACCCCCAGGCTGTCAAAGGAATCCTCCATTAACCACAGCGATGACCATGCAGACTTTTGTAAGGAGTTTAAAGATTTTTAATTTTAACCTATAGGTTAAATGAATAATTTTTTTGTACAATGTTATATATTACAAAATTTATATATATACACCAAGTACTTTTACTTCAAAATAACATACCAGTATAATATAGTCTGTTAACTAAGATTTAATTATTCTGAATAACTTTGAAGTACATACATGTATGTAATATCTATTTTGGTTCATTTTTTTGTTATGATCTGCATTCCATGCTGATATGATATCAATTAAGGTGTGACCTACTTTTTGCAAAAAACCTCAGATACATACATGTATTAAATACTTTGGTTTTTTTCTTCATGGGAAAATAATTTAATGATCACTGGAGTTAGACTTTTGATAGTTTTTAAAAAAATCAATACCAGGCTAGGAAAAATGTACTCTACTTATATATGATTCTTTAAGTTAAATTCATTTTTCTTTTTACAGCTGATAACTCTGACATTGAATCAGAGTTTGCCAGGGGTTTGGGCCAGATGCCTTCTTTAGAAGACCAATTGTCAGATGAAGAAGAAGCAACTCCTTCACAGCCCAGAGAGAAGAAGGAGAAGATTCGGTTTGTATCCTCTCATTTCGAAGATTCTACAGATGATGAACTAGAGGATACAAGGCTAGGCAAGGGCATGAGGTTTCCAGACTTACAAGACTTGTCATTGGTTGAACATTCAGCTGGAATTCGAGAAACAGCCAATCAGATTGTGTCTTCTGTGATGGGAAATGCTTTGTCAGGAATCAAAAACTTGACTGGTGGTAACAACAAAGATTCAGATGCTGTTGATGGAACAGAGGCTCAGGTTCAAAGTTCATCACCCCAGCAACAAGCTTCTGATGCCAGTGACCTTGATATTGCAGAAGAGTTTGATTTTTTGGAAGAGTATGATGTTGAGCAAAGTTAGTGACAGGCAATTATGGGAAAATGATAGTTAATCTGTGATGAAACAGTTCTTGCTGCTCTGCATTGGGGAATCTCATTGCCTTAATGATAATTTATGTTGAAGTTTTCATTTGCCAGCTAGGTCTAGTTCTAAATTATCTCCTCAAAATTGTGCTGTTCAAAAATCTGTAGCAGCAAATGCAAATACAGTAACTGGTCTTGAACCCTGGGTTTAGTACACTGGTTTCTTACTTTCTTTTTAAATTGCCACTGTTGTATAAATGATATGTATTATATGAGTGGTTCAATATTCCATAATTCTACACAAATTCTGCACAAATGAATGTCTTCCTTTGGGATTATGCATTTTTTTGCATTTCTTTTTAAAACATGAATTCTAATATATATGCATTTTACCATTTAGTACAAAGTTGTGTATCATTGATGTTGATTTTTTTTTCTTGGTCTTTTAATGCACAAATTTGATTTTTTAAAAATTTTTTTTTTTTTTTTTTAAACTACTTTATGGGATACACAGAACAAAGTGGGTATTAAGCTTGACATGGTATCTAACCGATCATTTACATTGTACATGACTACTAATATTAATTTATTGAATTTCAGTATAATAGTGCTTAAGGTAATGGTCAATTATTAAATGTATAAAATGTGTTGTTTTATTATTTTTGTTTGTTTTAAATTAGAACATATTTTAAAATTATTCATTGTAAAAATTTTTGAAACCCATTATATTTTTCTTTTTACTGGAATTCAAATTGTAAATTAAACAGTGTACTAGTTGAAATGTACAATAAAATTGTTGTAATTGTGCCAATTGATGTATGATTTTGTGAAGGGAAAATAATTTACAAACACAGGTGTAATTCAATATACAAAACTCACAGAAACAAGTTCATTACTAAGTGAAATATCGATCTAAAAGATTACACTCTTTAGTTATTTAGTAGATATGTTGTGTGTTACCAGCTGTTATTTGCATGCTTTTTGTACATGCAGTTTTCAAACAGAAAATAGAATTGTAAGTTAATAAGTTAATTTGCATGTAGGTATACATGTCCGAACATTATATCTCTAAGTTCATACTTTTTATATAATATATACATGTTCATCCAACTCCAGAATTACATTAAATTTTTTTTTTCTTGTAACTACCTGTAATATTATCCTCAAGTACGTATTTCTTTTTTAAATAGAGGATGAAAGCAGTCGTATTTCACTTTATCTTTTTCATGTATCTATATATTTATAACAATGCAATTATTTTTTTGCTTGGTCTTTGTTTATTCAGGTAGCACTTTTAGCAAAGCTTATGCACAAAAATTACAACTTTGAAGTACAATTAGCACATGCAGGCTGGTTTTGGATTCAAATTTTCTTTATTTACAGTTATATGAACAACATTACTGGTATATGAAAACAGAGTCAATTCTCATCATCAAATCTATGTACTAATGTCAAAGAGAGAGAAAAAGACAAATTTGTCCAAAAAAAACAGGATACACAATAGATCATTCCAAACCATGTCTTGATATTTTAACAATTTTTTTAGTCAACGTACCAGTTACATGTATGAAAGTCAACTTTGAAGTTGTAAGTTTATACCAGCAATTATATGTTAATCCTGAGTGGATGAATAGAAATCCTACATATAATTTCTTGCATATATATTTCGATGAATTTAAGCATACCAAATTTATTAAAATTGTTAATTTTATTAGCCCCCCCCCCCAACACCATATCTTAATTATGAACCTATAGGACACTACATGTATGTAGCGTACATATCATATTCAAATTTTTAGTTTATTTATATTAAAATTTTTAAGTGACTCAATAGTTTGTTGTTTTATCTGAATGTTTTATCTTGATTTACCTGGATAAAACGTTGACTTTGTGATTTCCCTGTATTGTGATTGTATAATAAACTCAGAGAATATAACTGTTTCAAGTCCTTTGTTTTGTATATTTATACATGCACTAGTATACAGCTCTATTTTACTAGTATTTATAGAATAAATTCTAGAGCCTCTTGAATATGAGTTTCATTTCTGCTCATTTAATCCTGCAGGAATCTATGAGAACTACCAATTTCTCATGAATATGAATTGGATTTAGACAGTTTATACATACTGCAAAGCCAATTATTTAAAGAGTGCCAACTGTTCCAACCAAGTTAGCAGTTTATTAATTCTGTCAATTTTGATGAATTCTACTTATTCCTAAATAATAAAAAAAAATTCCCAAACGTCCTACAGATTGACACTGCAAGACATTGTAGTGACAAAACCACGAGTGGATCCCAATAATTTTCCCAGCGTGCAGGGTTCGTAATTTTTTCCGCCACCTGGGAGGACAGTAAGGCTCTTCTCAGCAACTTTGCAATGGGAGGGATCCAACCATATCTTTTACTGTAGTCTCTGTATGTCATGTCATGTATATATACAATAATTCTCTTAATAATAAGCAAATCAATTATAGTGTATATTGTGAGCAGATTTGAATTTTATTCATAGAATTCAATTGACATCAAATTCCTATCAAATTTTACTTTGTATTTTATCTTTTCTATATATTTTCTGTCTTTTTAACAGTTTCCTAGTACAACGTACCATTTAGACAAATTGAGCATCTAAATATGAAAAGATTGTAAAAAAAAAAAAATTATTTATTTAAGTACCCTTAATTAAAATTTCTTTACATAATCTATTCTCTATACATGTACATATATGTATCTCCTAGTCCCTACATATCTAAAAAAAAATCTGCTCCATTGGGTTTTGAGATGACAAGTCTTTACTGTATTAAACAATACTTCAGATAACCCTGTTTTCTCTCCAACATGCTGTACGTGTGACACAAGACTATGACCCATATGATAAGAGTCACTGGGTTGACCGGCCTGTGACTGTCATTTTGTATATTGCATGCACCTATATAGAGAAAATGCTAATTACAAAATAATTGAAGACAGACTCCAGAATCCCCACTCCCCAAACATATTGGATCTCAGTTGTTAGAGCGTTTGCATCGCACACTAGAGGCCCTGGGTTAGAGTCCTATTTGAGACTTGACTTTTAACATATAAAAGAAAACTATAAACATGCACAAATCTAGAGAAAGTGCTTATTACAAAATTATTGAAGACAGACTCCAGAATCCCCACTCCCCAAACATATTGGATCTCAGTTGTTAGAGCGCTTGCATCGCACACTAGAGGCCCTGGGTTAGAGTCCTATTTGAGACTTGACTTTTAACATATAAAAGAAAACTATAAACATGCACAAATCTAGAGAAAGTGCTTATTACAAAATTATTGAAGACAGACTCCAGAATCCCCACTCCCCAAACATATTGGATCTCAGTTGTTAGAGCGCTTGCATCGCACACTAGAGGCCCTGGGTTAGAGTCCTATTTGAGACTTGACTTTTAACATATAAAAGAAAACTATAAACATGCACAAATCTAGAGAAAGTGCTTATTACAAAATTATTGAAGACAGACTCCAGAATCCCCACTCCCCAAAAGTATTAGATCTCAGTGCTTAGAGCGCTTGCATCTCGCACACAAGAGGCCCTGAGTTAGAGTCCTGTTTGAGACTTGACTTTTAACATATAAAAGAAAACTATAAACATGCACGAATCTACAGAAAGTGCTTCTTACAAAGTTATCGAAGACAGACTCCAGAATCTCCACTCTCCTAAAGTATTGGATCTCAGTGCTTAGAGCGCTTGCATCGCACTCACTTGAGATAGAGTCCTATTTGAGACTCGACTTTTGACATAAAGAAAACTATAAACATCTTTTTTGTTTTGAGTTTTATTCTAATCATTAACAGCAACACAAAACTGCCTTCATTAAAAGTTAAACTTACACAATACCATACTGCATAGGTTGACATGCACAACAAATCATTTTCCCTGCAGAATTTCACATCTCTGATGAAAAAACATTTCCCAGTAGGTATGAAATAAGCAATGCTGTCATATCCGTCCTTCATTATTAACCTATCAGTTATAAACTATGACATTAATGTATATTTACATACGTACAACTTACAAAACATTTGAACATTTTAATTTTCTTCATTGAGGGTTTACAATACATTGTAATATTACCTATATTCCATAAAAAAAAAAAAAAAAAAAAACAGAAGAGAAAATATTAATGAAGTCTAACAACTTGAATTAACTTGTTTTACAAGCACATTTAAAACAAAAATGTACCCTGGTGAGAAAAATAAACAAAGTTTATACAGTTAAACAGTTAAAAAGAAAGCAAAATTAATGTTGCAAAATAATGACCCACAAATTGTACAAAAATAACAAAAATTAAAGATAAAAAAAAATACAACACAAAATCTTAATTGGGTTATTTCCCTTGCTATTAACATGAGATTCACTTGCATTGCATGCTCACTGCAACATTATGTACAACTACACATGTGCATTATTCTTTGCTTAACCTCTGAAATATTAAGTTTTATTATCAATAAAAAAAAATAATAATAAATTAATCAATCAATTTGTTTTATCCCCTATGCTGACAGCTATAATGTATGTATCTACCGGTACACTAGATATTGAACGCATTTTAAATGTGTCCATCCAATACGCAGCTCTACATGCTCTATACATCGACATGTACATTACACACATCCACGATCATCACTAAATCGTCATGTTTAACAGACAGACACACTATGGTACATCATAATGGATCACCCAGTGTGTGTAGCACGGGTATATCGTATATGTTTGACTATGTGAACAAAAAATTGTTCTGCTAACAAAACAAAAACGAAAATATGTTCGACACTGGAATGAAGTTAAAAAAAAAAAAAAAGAATTAAAAATCTCGATTCATTGCTCGTCTGAGATCAACACTTTCCAGGACTTGCTGCAGTGTTTGTCTGATTTCGTGAGAGTTTTACACTGTTAACTTTTTATGCTCACTGTATGGCACCACGATTCCAGATTCCGAACTCTTGAGACAGTCCCTCCTTATCAGCATAATACTGTCTTAAAACTGTGTCACTGTCTTCTATTCACAGAAATTCCTGGTCTGCCTCTCGATTTCAAAGAAATCAACTAAACTCAATTTTCGAGTCCTGTGTTAAATCTATGTCAGACTTTTTCACCGTCTGACAGCACATAAACTGGAACTTGTTAAATTCATCATGACACAAATGTTTTTTCCTATTTAGAAATTGTCCACGTTGCGGATATTATGGCACCTGGGTTAATGTTGTATTCGTGCTCTCCAGCTCCGTCAAGCTTGGCTCTGTCGGAATCGCAATGTGGTCTTTACGCTTTGTGGCTGGTGACATTTTCTGTTGCATGGTCTGTATATATGTCTGTGTAAAAAAGACAAAGACGAAATTAATTTACAAGCTCTTAAAAGTACTATGCAACAGATATTTCATTTCTTTTTGTCTTCCAATATCTTAAGCGAAGTTTCTCAGTTCAAAACAACTACTGACAAATAGACTTCTAAAATGCCGAAAAATTAGAAAAAATAAATCTTGTTCAATTTGATTTAAATGTTTTTGGGTGACTTTGCTGACTTATCAATGTGAACATCAAAATAACTACTATATACAGGGTTATTTTTGCCCCGTGTTATTTTTGCCCTTCTTCACTTGCATACGGTTTTGCCCCGTCTTGAATTCGCCCAGATGCAGATGTGATAACAGAGATATTATTTGCGACATAGAATTCGCCCAGTCTATTAAATTTGCCCGCTGACAATGAGGGAGAAAGGGACCAAAATAAAATGGGGGCGAATATTTCCTTTATACAGTACTAGTATGCAATATATTGAAAACAGATTTGAAATATTTCTACAAGTATATTACAGCTATACACGCATCATCCTGATTACCAGTAACAAGCGTTAATACGAAGATCTTGGAGAATACAGAAATATTAACAGAACACCTGAGGTGTTCATAAATTTGTCTGAATTAATTCAGGGTGTGTAATCTATATTCAGAAGAAAACCCAGTGTTACATGATGCCAGTGTACGCTGAGTTCTATTTGTACTGTTACACTGTGAGTCCCTTCACAACTGACTTGTGAGTATAGCGAGCACTGACTGTGCCCATTACTGTATAAGATTACTTTGGTATTCTGGAGGTTTATGATTAGGCAACCCCACAGAGGTGTAGCTTGTCATAATAACTCTTTGTATATAAACAGATAATCACCCAGTTACCAAAGATCTACAAGATGTTGCCAAGGATCAGAGATTTGCTCCTGAGAAATATCATAAATCAGCAAAGCTGGTACAATTATGTATGCTAACCCATTTCACACAGTTTCTCTCGGGCTTTCCCTGATTTTTGCTCATGAATACATATTAAAAACTACAATCTGGTAATTACATGTACCTCAACGCTTATACCATTAATAAGTATTTTGATAAATCCCATGTAATGTTTCCTATAAGACCTATGAGATACATGTTTATTTAACGAACAACTTTTCTGAATATGATACCTATTACCGGTACTTTGTAATACAATTCATGTAATCCATCCATCTTCCTCGTGCAATCTAGCTACCTGAACTAATCGATAGAAGTAACATCATACACACTAACCTGAACTAATTATAATCGATAGAAATAACATGTGTACACTAACCAAACTAATACATGTAATATGGTATTTCCAGGCTGTCAGTATCAGAAACACCTTCAGAGGTTCCGATATGTACAACCTTGCAATATCAACCAATAACTAACAAATTGATCTCAGATAATTAAAACAACAATGCTCTCAGCCTGGTCTTAACTTTGTATAAAATCATATTCCTCAAGAAAAAAAAATATTCTCATATCCTCAAATCTTCAATTTCAAGTATAACACACTAAAATTAACATACCTTAAAAGTTTGTTAGTAACGGTAGTTCACCCTTACAGAACAGAGCTTTGGAAAACATTTGTCTCGAGATAACTCACCTGAGATAGAACATCACCGGTGGCTCGCCTGGCTTGGTACAGGTGTCGGTATCTCGTGTGCTGGCTGTCTGACCGGTCTTTCTTCCTCGCCTGATGTAAGTTCACTTTCTTTGTTCTTCTGCTTTGAACAGCTACAATTTGATAAAAATGTTTATTTTAAATTTTTCCTGCATTGTTAAGAAAATTCACATCAAAAGATTCTTCTCTGAGGATTGCACTGTTCAAGGTTTTACTTGCAATCATTACATATTGTAATTTTCTCCAACATCTTCAAAGTGTAAAACATTACCATAGTAATGGTACATTTTTGGAGTGGTTTTGTATTTCTTATCCCTAATCATATTATCCATTGTTCAGGAAAAAAAAAAACCCTGCATAAATGATAATTTATAACAATAAGGGAAAAAAAACCTGACTCAATGATTTTTCTCTCTTTGACAATGATCAATGAACAGACCAAAATGTGGTCAGGAGAGAACTAGAAATACCTAGGGGATTCCCCTCACCTTCATTATGGTCATATCCCTGTCCAGTAATTCTCCACTGAGTTATGGCCCCTACCAGGAAGCAAAAGAGCCAGCAGCCCAGTAGCACCCAGGAGTACCAGCACACCAGTGAAGAACCTGTCCCCGTCACCTCCCCCCACACAAAGGTCACCATGGCCAACTGTTCTATGAAGTAGTCCAGGCAGGACACCATCAGGGCGCCCCCAAACACACTGGTCCCCAGGATCATACCCCCCTTCTGGAATTTCAGAGTCACTATTGCACATATTAATCCGGCACCACAGATCACTCCAATCCGAATCCAGTGGATCGGGATGATGACGAAAAGGTCCACCACTATCAAGCTCACTACTCCTATGGCGGCCCCCAGCTGGAAGCCGGTGAAGAAAAGCCCCACATACTGCACTAGCATGGTCAGAAGTCCAATAAGGAGCCCACTCCCCAGGGCCACGCCTATGTTTCCCTCCACTGGGAGCAGGGAATGCTGGGATAGGACGAGATACACCAGGACGGATGTGAAGATGAAACCGGTTAGAAACATCACAGCTTTGAAGAACCGGTAACCTGTAAAACATATGATGAAATATATAGAAAGATTTAAGCAACCAATATTGTAGATTCCTATAATCAAACCCAAGAAAGTAAAATATGTGTAAAATTGTGAGAAGCACTCCTTGCAGATTTTAAAAATCTCACTTTTCTTTTTTTTGAATATTATGATACATCATTATGACAAAAGTCTGGTTCTTACAATTTCTAATTCTCACGATTTGATACACAACTGCAGCACTGTGGAATTAACACCTTGCATAAAACAAGGAATCTATAGTATATCTATAAGTCAAAACTTCTTATCTTCTAAACTTGATGGGACAGACTATAAACAGAGATGTGCATCAGTATGTAGCGATATGTACTTCTGTACTAAAATCAAACCTGTTCTAATAATATTATTTTTAGTACGATTTTACAACGTAAACAAAATAAACACATTGCCATCATTTTTTTTACATTTGCATCATTCAAGTGCTTCTATTTTGGCATGTTATCTTTAAGTTATCAATATAACAATGGAAAGCTCACCAAAAAATGTGTACACAATTCCGAAAACAAAACACATGGAACAGATCACGGCGAGAGCGATGTCGTACTCTGCAGTGATTTCCTCGCAGGTGCGGGGCCGTGAGATCCCATGGTCCCCGAGGGTGGTGCCGTTAACCCCCTCCGTGGAGGTGGGCAGGGTGTCATACGGTTGTCCGGGCGTGGCCGGGGGCATGGCCCGGGGCGCCCCTACAGAGTTGGTGCTCATGGTCACTATATGGTTATGATGTTAATTCCATCACGTTCTCAGCATTAAAAGTCATTGGCTCTACAACAGAAAAGAAAAAATACTGGTAAAAAATAATTGCTTGGTTTTAATTATAATTAATTGTTCAGGATCATAAATATAAAAACACAAATTAAAATGATGAATTTTCAACAACAAAAACTAGACATGGAACAGGATTCAATTGAAACCAGGACATAACACAGGAGAAAAACACGGAGCCTCCTGTCACTCATGATCCTAAAGTTAAACATGTCAGACACTGACTAATGTGTCCTTAACCTGTATAACAAAACCACAACAAATGTCTACCGTTACATACAGGGGTGGACGGGAGCAATGTCAGCAGTTATCCCCCTTTGATTTGAACATTTTTTTTATTTTACAAAAATATAAATGAAATTGGGCACAAGTTCCATAACTTAGAGCGCCCCTTCCCCCTTTAATACATGACATCTGGACAGGTACAGATAAATGGTACATAAACTGTCCACAATGTGAATGCCCAAAATATGTTCATTTTCTGAAATTAATTTTGAATTTTTAAATATGTAATAATATTTCAGTCATTTGTTAAATGGTCCACTAATTGGTACACTCTATTGTTCTCAATTTGAATGGGAAGTGAAAGAAATAAAATCCCTGATCTGTAAAAAAAAATAATCTATACAACAAATATATATACAACACAACAAGTTTTTTAAGCATCTTTCATCCTTTATCATGTATATATGCATGACTCCATTTTACTTTAATTATTTAAACATACCGGTACAAACAAGAACATAGAGTATTTTAAGTTCAATGCCAGTTGTAATACATGTACCAAGATTATAACCAAGATCCAAGCATATGCACTATTTTCATCAATTTTCTTATGTTTAATTCAAACAATTGCACCTAGACATAAACATGCACATTTACATACATTTAAAAAAGTTAAAGTCCTTTGAATTAAGATGAACAGCTTTGACCTTTAAACAATTCAACACAATTAACTATAGAGTGAGCTCCGACTGCTTCCTTATGCTCTTAATATCAGTAAATGCAATGATGTATGATGACGCATAATCACTGAATACGGTATTGAACTTGACGTAGAAATAAGTCAACAACTCATACTAGTATCGAATAACAGGCGTCAAAAACAAAGCATGTACTACTTATAATGTAGACTTCTTGACACTGGGAAATCCCACACAAAATCAATCTTGTCTGAGCTGCCCTTAACATCTGTGACAGTCGCAGTCTGCACTCGGTGAATTTTCACTTAGTACACAAACAACAGTTTAAACTCTACATTCATTGATTGCATGAGGAAAATAAAACCTTTTCTTCAAATAGGATCAGTCCCTGACTGACAAGCCCTGGTAAACAAAAGGAATGTTTGTAACGAAGATCCATCTAAAGTACTGAATTAAGCGGGGAATCGAGTGTTAATTAAAAACTAATGAAACTATGACAGATTTTTACAGTCTATGACTGTTTGTGACTGGTTCCATGAAAAAATCTAAATATTTACATGTAAGCAAAATTATACATGATACTCTGAGATTTTTCATTTACTGCATTATTCAGAAACCCATTTTGTCTCGATTCTGTCTCGATCTCCAGAAAACTGTATGTCTGACAATCATTCAATTACAATTGTCTCTAATCTTGATACCAAGTTAAAAAGCTTCTGACTTCTAACAAATTCCTTTGAATTAGGATTGTCTTTCTCTCCGAAACAACAGAGGCCCTTTGTTCAATGAGCAAAAAAACTAGAAAACAAAATCATCACATCAATTAACTTGATTCCCCTGAATACCTCTTTTGAATGCTATAATTTGGTAGATTAGAGACTTTACCTAATTATCTTAAAACTCTTTGGTGCAATTAGCCAAACAAATACAAATTACTACAGATATGTCTTACTGAAACCCATGCAGCTACATAGGAAAATGTTAAGTCAAACGTACAATTAAAACAAACCAACGAACCCATTGAAACTGTCTGCAAGCACTCAAGCAATAAATCAACTTTTAATTAAGTATTAAATTAAGATAAGACCATGCCATAATCAACTTCTATACATGTAATTAAAATACCAATCACTTTATTCATATGCGACCTTCACTCTCTTACAGAAATTCCGATCCACCACTATTTTAAACAGTAAACATATTACACTATGATACCCTTGAATTTAGCCAAATTAAAAAAAATAATAATAAACTCTGCAAAAAAATTTGAAAGTTTTGATATTAATGTTTATGTCTTTAAATGACTTTACCATAATTGCAATCATCGATATCCTGATAAAACAACAAACTGTTACTCTTTTCCAATGACAACGTATAATATCCTATCAGATGATGTTGACAACACTGCACTAGTCCAGTAATTGTGTGGCCACACAGAAAACGCGGTCACATGAAAGCCGTCATGCAGTAATAACGACTATAATCCTCACGCATCACTGGCAGTCGTCCATATCACAAAGGCCCGTAACATGCAAACGGAGGAATGTGCACACTGGCATAACAATAACTTCTATATATCTGCTGTTACAGTACTAAATATTGGAGGAAAAAATAAACTTTGGCCGTTAGGGGACTCCCCTCCATACACTAGCTTGAACTACTAGACACTGAATATTTAATACATTTCATGTAGCTGCTATACGCCTATTGAGTAATTCACTCTCAGACTCCTTCAACTGAACCATTCAAAGGGCATTGACAGCTTTTTTCAATTAACTGAACTAATTCAAACTTTTCAAACCACAATGTACACTTTGATGGCTGCATGATTTCTTGAGAATTATCAATTATATTAATTGTAACAGTCCAGCAGAATTATTCTAATAAACCAGTACAGTAAAACTAGCTGTCATCATCAATATACCTACAAAGTTCACAACATCTAATTAATGAAGGAAATGGCCCAGTCTGGTTGAAAATGAAATTCTATAACTTTGCAGTTCCCCAGCACCAAATAAGTAGGCAAGTCTGCACAAAGTCAAAATAATATTGTATTTCCAACATTCATAACAACGCAGCCAGCACATGTGGTTATGTAACAACAGGAATGATACCTGTCTTGTATAATTATTTTTAATGCAGTAATTTAAGTCTCTCTCAAGAACAGTAACTCCTGACAGACTGTCATCTTGTGCGAGTCTCCGACACTGAAGGGCATGAAGTACATCATCACTCACACAGTCAGACCCAGTGTATTATAGCTAGGTGATAATGAAAAGATGGAGGAAAGGAGTGTTGGAGAAATAAACAACAAAACAATACACAATACTGAAAATATACAGAATGATTTATACATTTTCCAATCTCCTGTGAAATAATCCAAAATATTCAAAGTTAAATTAAGACCAATAATACACTTGTTAACTCAGATAAAACACAATCAACCTTAAATCATTCAACCTTCCTCCTTGGGTCAAAAAAAAACAAAAAAACAAAACAAAATGTTCCAAAGTCTAAGGACATCTGAAGGAAGTAAACACAGTGGGACGAACTTATACCAGGACAATATGTGGAGCTATAATAAAAGCAACGTAAAACTTCCCTCAGGGCAGGCTAATTCCAGACAAGATCAGGCAAGTGGGGGTAGGAGGTTAAGTCAGCTAGCTAGCCCATCCTTTATGAGGTCCAACAAGGTCCATCAGTAAATAACAATCAATTAATTTCAAATCAATTGGGGAAAAAATATATATGGACGAACTCTCCCTTGACTCTCAAGACTTCTGCAGGCAAACATACAGTAAAACGTGGTAAAACATACCAGCAACACTCGATCAAATCTTCGTCATGCAGTCAATTAAGACTCCATCCCTTATAGATTTTATGAGGATGGGGACATAAAAGTCAGGATGAAACTACTATGTCACACATAAACTGCCTTGTTGTGCACAAAACTGTCAGAAGGTACTCTGACTGCATACATCATCAGTTTTAATTAAGAAAAGATAAGGATGCTTTTCCCATAATTCAACTTGCATGCATTAATACTTCTTGTTTCCTTAAAATTCTGCCTTCACATTTTTCTCTAAAAGCTTTTAAAAAGCTTGTGCCCATTACTTAACTTAATCCATCATTGTAAATTTTTAATAATTGTTAGGGTTATTTAGTGCACTTCAGTAGCTGATTAGCATTTTTTTTAAAAACATCTGGATACATTAAAAAAAAAACAATTTTAATTCATAGCATTGGCAAATCATAATTATACTTCATGTAACAGCTGATAAACATTAAAATACCAAATCAATATTCATTTGCCCTAAACCCCCTAATAATCAACACAATTTTTCCCCTGATACATATAAAGTAACCTACCTCAATAGAAAAAAGACAACAAAAGTAAGAAAAAAGAACGCCTGCCCGGTCAGAGAAAGTTAAGAAGGTCTGCGACTGTCTTGTACAAATCCAAATTACAAGTAACACCCATCTAACCCCCTGTTTGTATTAATTATTACCATAACCTAGCAATGTCGCCATAACACATTGTGATGATTGCTTAATTAATGGACGTCTAATGGTCAATGGCCAATTAACAGATAATTAGTCCTGTATCTAACTGATCCACTTGTAATGAATGCACTGTATAGACTTAATTAACATACAATCCCCTAATGTCAGTACCTATAGTTGATTGACATGAACACCATTATGACAGTCAATCATGTAAAACATTTTTTAACCTTCCATTTTTATTACTGTCAACTACATACTGATAGACAAAATCAAATTGAACAATAGGGTCCAAATAAACCCCCCACAATTCTCAATCAGTGTCAACATACATGTTACATAATGACAAATCAGAGGGCAAATTTTTTTCCAGGTACCTTGTAATTAAAAGTCAACCCACACATAATCTAATGCATTACATGTAGTCTGAATAAATTGTGTTTACTTCTTCATGTTGAACAAAAACAAAAGAAACTGTTCTACACCCAATTTCTATACAATGTTTAAACAAAACACTGGTAAAGTCAGTAAATACTGATCTAATATTACACTCGCAAAAAAGACTTATCTTGGAGTGCCATCAAACCTTAAAAAAATTCCCTTCAAAGAACACCATGGTAAACAACAAGAGGCAATACAATCGCCATCCAAACTTCTCACAACCATCGGGACAAAAACCACAAAACGTCGGCTGGATTATCTAACCATGGACCAGTGTATTCACAGCTCGATAGAATACACCAAACAGCAGACAAATGTTTGTAGACCTGACACTAATGTTAACATTCAATGACATACATACATACCCTAAATATATACCTCTTGACCAATTAATCCATATATCCCTAATTCATATAGGTTCATTCAAGACGTGATTAACCCAGCGATCGGATCGGTAGTCACTGGTTAGCTTGATCAAGCACTTTAAACAAACAGGAATGTTTAACGTGATCTGCAACAGGGTGCATTTTATCCTGCACACCTTTGTCGCGTAATATGTGCCAGTAAAATTACGTACCACTTTATTTACAATCCCAAAAACTTTTCCTTAGGTGTGTCCGAAACCAAGTCGTCAAACTATGTACACAAAGAAAAAATGGAGTCAGCTGGAAACCAATCTAGTCAACACCTAACAGAGATGGTCAATGTCTGTATATTAAATAGATCTGGTGGAAGCTTATATAATTCTATACCTGTTCAATATGTTCTGAAATAATGATTACATAAACAGTGAAATAGGAGATATCCAATCAAAAATATTAACAAGTATGTAGGGTTCCCCAAATGAAGGTGTAGACATGAAATCAATGTTTGACAGAAATCAGCTGATGAATTGTACCACCTGACAATAAATCAATAACCTGGTCAGGAAACTGGTCGGTGTTCAATGACCATGTTAACACTTCTGTAGGGTTTGACACCACATCCTGTAGTGTAGCTGATATTTTATATAGTGAAATACTGTTACATGTATTATATAATTATCATTTTGGACCACAATCCACCCCAGATCGAGAAAACATGCCCAGTCAAAAGCAAAGTTTGTAAATGATGACATCACTGTGAATCAGCTACAGTAACAAACAAAAACAAAATGACATAGATATGTATTGTATGTACATACCTGCATTGTTCAATCAACCCTTAGTGATTGTTTGTCATTAAGTAGGTCACCAAGTCCTCCTTTGTTCCTTTTATCACTCCTCTGCCTCAATCTTTCTTCTCTTTTTTTTTGGTCAGTCGAGCACCTAGCTGAAACACAAATGGCAATATCTTTTCTGAAAATTTCCAGAATTTTTGGTTTAAAATTGACACATAATAGATTGATCACAATCCTCAGGTGAACCTCGCGTATTAAACTCTTACTCTCATAAACCACGACTATTCCGCCGCTGAAAACAGGTAGGCTTTAAAATGAAAGTGGGGGATATTTAAATGTGACTCTACAGTAGTAGGTGTTAATTGCGACTCAGGTGTAAATAATGCCCTTACATTGGCAGTTTCTTTGGGATCGTTGCTCATGAATATTCATTTGTTATGACAGTTCCCCGTGGAATTGAACCAATTTTATTGCGCAATGCTGTCATAACTAGGATTTGTATGAATGAAAGAAGCTAATTTCAACACACACCTACATCAGTTTAATGTATTCAGGATTCAACTCACTATAAACTCGTGTCAAGCCCAGTCTGTGTAAAAAGCCTTGACCAAACAAAGGGAAACATACTGTCGCTGTCTGGAACAATGAACTATCTATCGGAGCTTTAATGGTTTTAAAACACCCGGCCAACACAGTTACCATAATGTAACCATACACAATCTGTCAGGGTCCAGATTTTCTCCATTATTTATTTCTTTTGTCTAGCTCTATACCCAAAATACCTAAGAGAACATCAGCTTTTTTTTTTGTCTGTCTGTCTGTAATTTGCCCCCACTTTATTTTCCAGTCTTACCGGTATATACTTTAGAATGAATGCAGAGATTTACCAATGATGAATATTCAATAGATCAAGATAGACTTTCTGAGGCTACCACTAGTTACTGTGCTAATGAAACATTTTTCAGAGTTACTTTTTTTTCCTAATCAGGTTTAATTTGATACTAAATTTGAGGTTTACATGTGTACTATTGCCTTAACAAATGCTTGATTTTGAAGACGGTTTATTTAATTCATGCAGTGAACTACTTAAATTTGTGTTTGTGTTCAAACTTCAGCTCATATTCGGAAACTTTGGTTATATAGACTCTTCTGATCCAACTAATACTATATGAATGAAGAGATTGGTGCAAAAACTACTGATATGCCGGTATACAGTTACACATGCATTGAGATCAGTTTACAAAGAACACCAGACACCTTCAAGAACCATTAAAGGATTTTACAATTTACACATCAATGTTGAATACCTGGAAACTCTATCACTGGAGGGCTGGACTCTGTCTCTTTCACCGTGCTATATCCTGTGTGATGGCCGGCCTAAGAGCTCTGTCAATACCCTACGACAAAGAGTAAAATAAACAAATAACAAAATGAATGAATGTTCAGAAATTGAGTCAATATTATGTAACACAACATTAAATAATATTGATCATTATGATCGGGATTACAGAATGATTCATAACCCCCCAGTCTTAGCTGGCGACCATGTAACAAAAGATGTGTGTTCTCAACAGCTTTAAAAATCCCTCAACATTTGAATCCCGTACATTATACAAAGGAAAGTCGAAAGATTTATTTCATTTTTGGTGACCTCGCTTTCTTTTGGCAATCATTAACTATAAACAGGATGAAATGAAACAGGCGGAATATATAATTATTTCACACAATTCGACTAAACTTCTCATTGACGTAATAGAGAAATAACTAGCTGTCACCAAGTTGATTGGGCTTTCAAATTTCAAAATGCAATCTGATCATTATTTGGTCATCCTTTAATAAATTAAAGTACAGCAATTGTACCACGTACACATGAATTTTTCAGAAAATTTGCCCACTCAGGTAAATTTCATGTTACATATATGGTACAGTGTACATGCAATATGATATAATATTGCAATTTTCAGCATTAAAAATCGTATAAGAAATTTCATATGATGGATTTTAAATGCTTAATATATAATATATAGCTCTTTTAATGTGGAATTATAGTAATGGGAAATTAGTTGTAGTCTTGAGCAGTTATCAGAATACATCAGTGAATGAGTAATAACTCACCTATACTTATAAAATTTCATCATCTATATTAATAATGCAAAATGTTGTTCTATCAGTATAATGAACTTGTCCATCACCTACTAACTAAATTAATGCACCCAATTACACTTTGGTCTTCATTACAACAATAAGCTTTAAATCAATTTCCCACTGTGCTGATACTGTAATTCTAGATCTATACACTACACTACACTACACACAATGATCATTCGTCAGTGCTGTCACTTTCTTTTCATACTTAATTCTTAAGTTTCATCAGTTTTCCACAGAACTACAAGAAAAACCTACTGTGTATGTTCTTTTGCTGGTTTCAAGATCAATTTTTCATCATACATCACAAGCTATAATAGAAGCTCCCTCTAAAACTACTGGAAGCTGCACTTTTCAATGAAGAAAACTCATCCATCTCTCACAACCTCCAGGAATGATAAACATAAACTGACAAATTCTCTGACTCATCACATCTTCAATTCTTCACAGATAAAAATCTCTCTGTGTACACTGTTTATAAATATGATTACTTGTGTGTCTTTTTTTTTCTGGGTTTAGTTTAGGCCTTATCAACAGATTGTGAAAAGATCGAGGGTGGGGGGGGGGGATCTTGAACTGTAGCCGATAACAAGAAAAGCTAAGCAAACACTCTACTCCAGCCTTGTATCCCTGTGTATTGTAGATAATCGCCCCTCAGGGTGTCTGGAGGTCACCATTATCATACATCTTAAAATGATAAAATGGAAACCAGACAAGATTTCTTGATTTTCTATGATTGATAAGGCGACGTTACAACTCCCTAGAAATAATAAATTACTGACAAACTTTCCGCTCAGGACTCTGCTATTCACAATGTTACTTCCCTCTCCCTAAAATTGCAGTATGGAATTAAAGTATATATGTGTGCGAAGATCCTGATAGACTATAATTAGTATTTGACAGGAAGAAACAGAAAACACCAGGGCCTGAGTGAGACATTGCAGCTCAATAAATAGCTGACCTCTGCCACTTCCCTTTAAAAACAAATACATCAACACCTTCTATCACAGCAGTATGTAATGTCATGCTGTGCAAACAGGTGCAGACTGTTGATTGAGGAAACCAAGGAACTAAAAACCCACACAGGGAGCATCAGAACTTATAGAAATACAGATAATGAACAACAGAGGTATACATCTACATGTCTCTGGGAAGAATTCTTTCAAAAGTGGATTAAATAATTGTCAAACTTTATCCATATTAATCAAAAAGAAATAATGTTGTATCAGTTACATGTATACAATGAAATTCTCAGTCTGTCCTTCTGTCTGTCTGTCAGTCAGTCCGTCTGTCTGGGTATCCTAGTGCAGCTTGCATTGATCTGAAACTTGTGTAACATCTGTCATCATGATGTACATGTATAGTCCATGTTGATGGTTAAAATTTATGGACATCTATTAGTGCTAGTAGCTTTTTTAAAGCTACATGTACATATCAATGCAATCGACATTCTCATGTATATGTAAAATAAAAAATTGAAGAATCCGACATGGGAATTCAACTAAATCTGAACATTGAAAGCACACATTGAAACCTTATATTTAGCACCCTAAAAACTGCCTACTTTAAATATAATGATGCCAAGATATATACTTACAGGAAAAAAAGCCAAGAAGAAATAACTACATTAGTTCCTTATTACAGAAATTTGTGCAGACCACTTCAAAGGTAGATTTTTCTGCTTTAGAGGCGAAGAATTCAAGCACCTGCAACTACATACAACAGACAAGGCTATCCCCTTTCATCTCAATTATTGGATTTTTTTGCAACCTGAAACAAGAGACAGACAAAATTCAGTGGCCAGGGATACATAACACTCTCTATATTGATTCCATGGCATCATTTTCAGCTAGCAGGCTTTTTTTTTGGCCAGGATAATGAAATTATCTTACCTAGGGCATGCATGATTATGTATATATCATAGATTAGTTGGTGCATTTTTATGATGCATCGGGTGCATAACGAGCACAGCTTGAGATGGATTGTTTTACATACTTAATTATATAAACAGATTATACTTAAAAGATTTTATAATCAACTTATAATGAAAGATTATAGCCTTATTGCCAAGGTGTCATGGAAGTTGATTAAAATACATGCATGCATTAATGCATTATACATCTGTACCATACTTTATTCACATGAACCCATGTGTACATGTGAAAATTTATGTCGGGTCAAATACACAAATGTAACATATACCTTACATTTGACAAATTCATCTCACACACGGAAGGCTAACAGCTGCACGCATTGTAATCTACCATGTAATAGGTTAAAATATACATGTAATTTATTTTACATTTCAAAATTCAAAAAATAAATGAGTCATCAAGTATAATATAAAAACTAGATCCATTATTATAGTCTGTTGATGGGAGACAGATGTACTATAATGGACTATCCTGGCCAAAACCAAAGTTAACTATAATGACGTCATATCATGCTAATTACGATTCTTGTTGAGAAATACAATTCTGACGTTTATTATTTACTTCTGCATGAGTTAATATGCAGCACACAGCCCCCTCACAAAGAACAGAAATATCCTAACTAGACATCTGTGTTTTATTTTTTGATTTCAGCTAGCTAACTGTCAGAATTATTATTTGTTTGAATTCATCTGAAATGTCTGACTTTACTGCAGTCTTTAATAGTGACTCATCTTTTAGTATAAAAAAAATTTAAAAAATAAAAATAAAAAAGGGGGGAGGTGTTGAGCGATTAAACACATTTTCCCTCAGGTAATCATATAAGAGATTTTTTTCTCTAAAAAATCAATATATATGTATATCATTGTGCTTATATCATTGAGCAGCAATGATTGCTTTAATACAAGATTAAAAGAGTGATAGCCAAAGCTTTATGCTGACGTTTCTTAAATATCATAAGATTCTATATCATCGATTTATGCATTATCAAATCAACTAAATCTGGTGTCTTTTCCGGTGTGCAGTCTTTAATATACCAGTATGTTAACAGTCAGAATATATCAGGTGACGATAAAAACCGCAGCTCCGACATTTTTTTTCACCTTGGAATTTCTCTCCTGGAGATAAAATAGTGCTGCCAATGCAGCCATCCTGACCCCTAGTGCAGCAAAATGCCATAATTTCCTGATAACAAAATATCTTTTATTGAATAAAAAACCCTGGAGAGAAGAAGCCAGGGGATATATATAAATTATCATCTGCATTCTAAAACTTCCTTGCAAATTAAATCTCAATAGTATAAAAAGGAGTATATATATAAGAAACAGATGGTGTTATTTTCTGTACACATTATGTCTCGGCAAGAATGAGAAGATAAAGCCAGCCTTGGGAACCCCAGGGGATTGAGAGTCTTCAAGAACTGTAAAAACAATGGATGAGTGCTGCCTCTTGTTTATTAAACAGGGGAGGGAACCCTTGATTGTAGTTTGATGATGTTGTACATTCCAGGCCTATTGACAGAGAGAGTGTTGAGGCATACCATGGCAAACCATGGCAAAATAATTGTATCTGGGGCCCTTGTTAAAAATATAATTCACCACATCTGACTGATCCTTATAGACTTCTAAATATCATGGCATACTTATTCTATAGGCCTATTATTATACAATTTATCAATATAATGGCATTATGAGTAACTATATATTCCAGCCTGTGTTCCCTCATTTTTTGAAGTTTATATATATAAGTACACTGGTTAATTATACAACTTTAAATCCAATTTCTTGGTCAGTTTGTGTAAAGAAAAAGAAGATTAATTTATGTAAATTCCAAAGACAACACCCTACCTCATGCTTTAAACATAGAAAAATGAATGCATGAAATATCTAAATAAAAGAAGTAACACTTTCACACCTTATCTGATTTACAAATTAAAACATATATCATACCAGCATAATAAAACAGGTGCATCTAATTTATTACATGTACGTGCATAAATAGCAATTTAGTAATACTTACAATGCCAATTCAATTTTTGTTAATATTCCAAATGATAAAAAAATCACAGCTGATAACAAAAAACACACAGTACATGAGTCAATCGTTCTACAGCTGCAAATGAGCTGGTAAAATTTGAGGCTCATAAAATGACTGCCAGATTATGATATATATCAGGAGAGAGCTTCCCTTCAATGCAGGGGAGTGACTCAGTCAGAGAGAGAGAGAGAGAGAAAGAGAGAGAAAGAGGAGATAAGATACCATAGATTACTGCACATTGAGGGGTGGGGGGGGGGGGAGTCAGCTGGCTTAGTAGTAAGTAGTAGTGGGAGTACATTTAAACAATTTGAAATTTTTTTTTTTTTACATTTTTCTCCCTTTGATGAATATTATTAACCCAGTTCCTAATTCACTCATTAATAAACTGTTGTAAATTTAGGAATTTCACTTTAAATGTAAGTTAAAACATGTATGTTATACAACATGAATGTATATAAACCTAATGATCTGACCGACTTCAATATCATTGAGAAACACACTTGAATGCATTAATTCATATCATGATGATTTAATACATACAGGTATGCCTATAATTGTGTTGAATGAAATAAACTTTCAGGTTTGAAAATCATTCACAAAATGAAATTTTCAAAAGTCATCCAATTCCTGGTAAGTAAGTGGCAGGTGTTCATGTATTTCTATTATCAAATAAACACCACATGTATACACAGACACAATAAAGTGTTCGCCAACTTAATTAAAAACACAGATAATGCTAAGCCTCTTTATCTACCTGATGTACCCCATTCACAATATCAAATATGATCTACAGCACCACAGCATAAACCCTCGGGGCTATTGTTAAAAGTCAATGCGCTGTCTCTCTCCAAATCCCTTTGTAATAGGATTAAAAACTGTCCAATGTTTACCTAAAGCTGAAGTATGATGGGTTTATCTAAGTACAGGACCCATTGAGTGGCAGACTTAACACCAGATCAAGAGCTCTTGGGCGACTTTATGGGTCAGATTCTAAATGAAACATGTAACTGGTACATATGAAATCCACTAATAAAACTGCTTCCAGACCCTTTAAATAGCACTGTTAATAGGTAGCCCTGAGGTAAATTTACAGTCTTTGATTTAATATAAATAAAAGTTTCACACATTTAAATAGTTCAAACTCATTGTTTTACATATATATATATATGCATGCTTCTAAACTTAATCTAGTTTTGAATTTGCACTTTCAATTCTAAATTTAAGCACCTCACCCCCAATTTTGATAATTTTGCACCGAGAGACTGTGGTGTGCGTTAAGTTTTGTATTAGTAAGTGTGTGGCTACTATAGAAGCTAATGTGACTCATTCACCACAAGCTTACTATGATGTCTTGTAGGATGCGGGATGAAGATGTATAGTCAAGTAGGTGATTTATATAATACAGTCAATGACTTTTAATTGCATAAAGCTCAAGTGAAGATCTTGAACAACAAATACGGTAATTACCGGTATGAGAAATCCAACAACAGTTTTTGTACGTATTATATCATATTATATCTTGGTACAGCTGTATTTAAAAACTGCATATTATATAGCATCTGAATTTCTTCAGAACACCAATATTTAGTTAACTTCCGGTTCGTAGTATACAATGTTAACTTTTTTTAACAGAATATTTGTTTGAAAAACTGAAATTCAGTCACCAAATATTAGTTGTTCACCAAATTTTAGTATAAAACAGTGCTACATTGTAATAATATTACTCTTTCACATTTCACATGTTCTAAATCAAAAACTTTTCATTTGTAATTTCATTTAGTCACATTAAATCAGATATTAACCTCCATTCTTAAACACTGCAACTTCCTTATAAAACTCTCAACTTGTTCAAACTAAATACATGCATGTATAACTAATCACAGATTTGTTTTTTTTTTAATTTTTGGAAGACTCTTCGACCAAACAAGCCAAAAAAAAGCTTATAGCTAGATCAGAGAGCAAACATTGGTAATAAGCTTGTATAACATGTTAGGTAACATGAAGTCATGTAGAACTGACCACTGATTACTCACATAGACCAATGACTCTCACAATGTGAGTCCACTTACGTTCACCAATGTCATCAGAAACAACCCACACAATTTGTCCCCAACGCTCCCAGCATGCTTAATAGAAAACTTGTCCTGGTCAGCTGTTTACGAGCTATCAAATCTGGATGGCTGACAGACAGGAAACAAGACCACTTTTCCCAGGCCAATTATCTCCCTTTATCACCTCTTTAGCTCCCGTAAATGCTGCCTAATAGAACCCAAAATAGCGGATATTTCACGAGTTGAAATTTCTAATGTACCTATGACACACAATATCCCATGTATTTGTCAGTATAATGGTTACCTTGACTTTTATTTCATTTAATTTCTGGTATTTCTGGTTTCTGGTTGTTCAACAAAAATTTCAATCTTTCGCTGGTAAGTTATTTACATTGACAGTACTGTACACTAAACTGCCTCACTTCTATTTTTTTCATGGATCTCAGAAAGATTATAAAGAATTAAGCCAATCATATGCATGTTTCCCTTTCTTCATTGACCACAATTCTTTGGTGGTTAATTGTCATTTGTAACGAATGCATATCATCTGACTATTGCACAATATAAATTTATAACTCTGATGTAGACATTATGCAAATTGCATTAAGAAATTCATTAATAAGTTACTAAACTAGCTTACATAGCTGCAATTGACAAAGATACTCACTTACAAAATAAAGGGAATAAATACTCATGTACATTTCTGATATAATTGTTTATAAATTTAATGAATATTTCCCTGGAAAGAAGATTGGGATAACAGTACATTAAGCATCATTATTAGTTATGAGACTAACATCATCAAAGCCTTCACTGGAAACAATGAAAATATTGCTGGTATATCTAAACTTACAACTAAGGAAATCTGCATGGTATTAACATGTATAAAGTGTTAATTAAAATCTAAAAAGTACATGGGATAGCAAGATGCTTATCAATGTACGGGCACCATGTATACTTCATTTCCGAGTTCAAGTTTGGGGCAAAGAACTTGTTAACATGGAGTAATGATAAAAAAAACAAAACACTACTGGAGCAGGAAATATCATCTTCAGACATGAAAGTGTTATCTAAAGTATCCATCATCAATACGATGGTGTGTCATATACATATATAACAGTGCGAGATGGGGGCGGCTTATAGAGGGGATGCATCCCCTTCAACCCATTAAGACTGTTTATAGATAAAATGAATTACGCAGAAATTGAAGATTTGATAATTACATTGAATATCGATGATATTTGTAGTGATTCGATGTCATGACATGGAAGAACTTCAAGATCTATAATATAAATGTTGTGGGAGGAAAATGTTTACGTCAGCCTGAGACATTGTTAATGGGAGGAATTATAACCAATCTCTTCAATATTTATTGGCATTCAAAGAAAAAAGTAGTAGAAAATCAGATAGGTCCTTTTGATGGTGCTGATACAACAGCAGTTGAAAGATAAACAGTGCCACAAATTCTCATACTTTTCACCTGACCAAAAAACCACAAAAACACCAAACATTTAAAACCCTTCAGATGTAACGATAAGAGGTTGTGAACAATTCTAAATTAAAAATGATATCAAACCATGCAATAACAATGTAGATTCTTTTTTTTACCACTGGTTTAAATGCCAAATACAGGAATACATGGCAAATGTCTTAATTGCGGTAATAATGCATTGACAATCTTAAATAATTTTTTCATTATTTCTTATCTATTCAATTATTAGATGGCACTGCCAAAGTTATTATACTAAATCCACGAGTGTAATAATTATTTCCCTAAATTAATACGAACCTGCTATTCAAGTTCAAAATCCATGTTCTTTATCATCGCATGTTAATCTACATGCTGACAGTTAAAGAAAAACCCTCAACCTGAGATAATACAGACGGACTACTGAAGGAACACAAGGCACCCCTTGCCCCCCAAAATATCATCACAGTCCTCACAATACAATTATCTTGGCTCTACATCTCTATCTGATATCTCAAGGTGACAATGGCATTTCTTCAATCGTCATTCTGACCAAACAAAATCATTACTTCTGCATCAAGTGGTCCATAAAATTCTGCAATCTCCAATTATAATTCTCTCCATGCATAGTTGCTATCATTCATGCATATAACTGCATTATGAATAACAGAATCTCAATTCAAAAGATTACATTGTTTGATCATGTTGATTGTTAGAACGTGCATTTTTGTACGCAAATAAATTCTTCATTCACCTGTGCTGATTGGTGATATTCATTCATTTCTTCCAACATATTAATTAAAATTGATCACAAAATTGGTGTATAATTTGCTGTCATATAATTTTTATCCCTAAGCCCTTTTTTGTCTTTGCAGATCATAAATTATTTCCAATTTGTTGATACACTGGAACTGCGGTACCTAAAAATCTCTTTTTTGTTGATCGCGAAACTCAAATATTTAGAAATGTGAAATCAATTTCACCCGAGATAACAATCTGCACGGAACTGCACATCCGACCCTGTCTAGACGACAGCTCGAGTAAATAGAAGAAATAGAATCTGATCTCATACAGCTAGGTCATTACAGAGCACCCGCCCAGAGCCCAGAATTCTAAAATGTGGCATTATGACAGAACTACCTGCTAAATGTGGAAATTTTAACATTAATCAAAGCATGATTTGCAGTGAACTTACCATCAATTTACTGCAATAATAATGTCATGGTTCTTCTGAAATTGTCTTTGTAAATGGTTTATGTCACTATCCAGTTATCTTTTTTCAGACATATTAGAAGTTGACATTTTTAATCATTGCCAGTCATTGTTCTGTTTTTATGTATTATATATAGTACATCTTATCACAGGGACCAGTTTAAACTTTAAACAAACATTTTGTTTTAATGTCATCTCTATATGTATTTAAAAAAGTGTCTCCTAGTATAGTAAGTATACACATGAGGATGACATACCGGTAATCAAAATATTGTTAGTAATCACCTCCTTAGCATATATATTATCAGACATGTATAATTTCTATAAGATTAGAGATTAAGTTGTTCAGTTATTCATACTAGTCTATGGTATTTAAAATTCATGCAAAATTATGATTTATGTAACATTGATGACAATTATTACACACTATAAAATACCAGTACTCTATATACATGAATCATATACAAAATATTTAATATGTACAATACCTTAAATTCTCTCACAATATTGGCAAGTGAGATGATTGCCCTATTTGTATTCGCATCCCCGAATTGTCTTATTATTATTCAGAGAAAAAAAAATATGGACATCTCGACCATAAACTGGCCAGTACCAGTGACCGAAGAGATGAAATAATCCCCTGGACATACACAGTGTATAGATTTCTCCCAACTGCTTGGCAGAAGCCTAATGAAAATCAATAGCTTTTCATGTCTATAGAGTGTCCAAGAAGGGGTGAATCTTCTAATGATATAGTGTACCACAGTACCAGTACATGAAACAAGAATCTTCCAGTGATAAACTGCGGCAGTACATGAAACTGTGATGGACCTAATGACATCAAATTCTAACTAGAAATTCATTCTCTGTCTACCGATAATTAATAAATTGATACAGATCATTCTACATATATTAATACAATATGAATGTAAATTGTATCTTACCCAAAATCAGTCAGAAAAAAAAATGATATTCATAGTACACAGAATTGATCTGTAGATAAAATAGAAAGGATATTGATAACAAGGCCCACGACATGTGTTTAGTGTGTTAATTTTAAAGATTTATATGTGAGGTATGGCCTTAGTTATTATCTTAAGTGATCAACGTGGAGGGGAAATGAACCAGAAACAAGCAACACAGAGGTCCAAAAACAGTGGAAACACTATTACCTGTCACAAGACATCAATCAAGTTATAGAGGGAAAACACAGCAATCCCTTACCTGAGTGGTCACAACAAAACAGGTGTCGGTGGGATAAATCACATCCAGTGTTCAATAAGGGAAATAGAATTCATTTCCAGCATAAACTAAAAAAAAAATAAATGAATAATGATAGTACATGTGCTATCCATACATTCATGTTCATTTTTGTTGAATTGATATTAAAAAGTTACCATACATGCAAACAATGAGTCAAAGAAAGGACACTTCACTTTTGAAATGAAAGTGGGTCATCGTGATAAAAAGTGTCAAAACTAAAATTTGAATCGATTGTCCTAAGGACATTGTTTGACTTGTATCTTACATGAACCACCTGTTGCTTAGTTTCCTGGAGCATTAAAACAGGACGTGTAGATTATTTATAAACTGTAAATTTCTTTTTGGTGAATATTCAATTGGCATTATGGTATAATTAGCCCCTTCACGGTAACTGCGGTACTGCTCTTTTGCAGGGCAAAATGACATAATTTGGTGAAATATAGCGTAACGTGAATTGTTTCATTTACGTCATTTAATTATCTACCTACTAAAATTTCGGCAAAGTATATCAATTTGCCCTGCAAGAGAGCAGTACCGCAGTTATCGTGAATGGGTCTATTGGTATTTATATGAGAAACTTATTTTAATATAAAGAAAATTCATGTAAAGGATTGAAACTCACAGAGGATTATCACCAAGCTTAGTTCTCAAAATATGAAACTCAAAAAGTTGATTCAATTTAAAATGAAAGAAGGTGGTATTTCATAAGTTTATATATAGCCATTGTCAACTGATTGAAGTAACTACTATCATGTGTATTTACACAAAGCCACAATAGAACTAACTATGTACTTAAAACAAAATTAAAAGGCCTATTAAGTCATTAACTGGCCAGACGGACAACGGGCTAACAGCGACCCCCTAGGGTCCACAGAACGGAATTTGTCTGGACGACGAAGTTACCACCCCTCCCCCTTTTGTCATCAGTGTAGACATAACAGTAAAGTTGTCTCAAATTTTCTGTAATTTACACTTTGCACATAACTGTTAAATTTTCAGGATGGACATTGGTTGACGGTGTCGAACTGTCGGAAGCATGCAAAAAAAAAAAAAATGTGTTTAAAGTTTCCGAGCTTTCACAGCCGACTGTTGCTTATTTCGATCATTCAAATGTTAGCCAACCAAAATTTTTTAATTGGTTGATTCCATTTCAAAGCCTTCTTGATTCTTCTATTCACCCACAACATTTTAAAAAATGATTTTATAATGCTCTTACCTTACCGTGAGTGATTACGGCTGCATTCGGGACGACCCGGGTATCGATCCGTTGTTAAATCGTTCACGAATATTTCGTGCAAATCAGAAAAATAGTTAAGTTGTACACTATAACTTCTTCACAAAATAACAATAAAGGAGGGAAATATTAAAAAAAAAAACTGATTCTAATTGACTTTATAACATCTAAAAATCATTATTTTGTTTTTAAGAAATGAGAAATTAACAGCAACAAAATGCAAATATTAACAGTTATCATGTGAACCTTTTAAAAAGATTTAATTTTTCTGCATGATTAGTTAAAAAAGGAACCTTTCACATAGGCACTCCCAGTTTATTTTGTAAATGATGATCTATTAATGATAAATGATATCTATTTATATATGTCTATCCTCTAAACTATACTATACTTTATAGATATCGTTTATCATTTACAAAATTATAGCTGGGGAGTGCCCATGACCTTTTGAATTAGATAATTAACTTTATTAGTTAAAGAAGGAACCTTTGTTGTCAATGTACATAAAAATAGTTCCATAGTTTGTTTCCTCTAAAAGACACTTTAAACAGATTCTCATTTATGTTTACAGAATAAACAAATAATTAAAACATTAAAACCCATCACACACAGAAACAGAAATAAAATTATTACCCCGGCATAACAATTAGACCCAAAACACAATGCAGTATGTATCAACAATTTATTTCCACTTTATTGACAAATAATATCACTTAAAAAGCATATGTACCTGTTAATATCACATAAATTTTTTTTTTTTTTACCCCAATATGGGGATTTCAAGTATAAACATTCCGTTTGGGAGTCCTTCACCTTCTTCCATCACGTGACCTTGACTTCAGTGTTTATCTCTGGAACTTGACCTCCTTTTCCTGGAGGAGTAGTTGTGTCTCCTGTCCCTCTGTGGTGACACAGATCTCCTACTTGACCTTTGACCTCTTTCTAATGACCTAGACCTGTTTCTTCTAGATGAAGCCCCACCCTTATCAGAGGAGGACGAACTAGAACGTCTTGACCTCTTCTGCCTTCCTCTGTCTACCTCATGACCTCTCCTGTCTCTTTGATTTGGTGACCTTGACCTCCTAGCATTATCATGATTTCTTCTTCTGTCTCTATCATGAAAACTGTCTTTCATTCTTTCAACCGAGGAAGATCTGCCTTTCCTGTGTCCACCTCGGAAGTCTGCAACGCGATCTCGAGATGTTGACCTTTGATTGTCTCTTCTTCTTGACCTTTGATCTCTGCTGCCTCGTTGTGGAGAGGAGTCTGATAAGGATGGACTCCTCCTCTGTCTGTGTTGAGATGGATCTCCTCCCCTGTAATCTCTGTCACCCTGGGGCTGCCTCATTCCCTGTTGTCTGAAATTTTGACGTCTCCTTTGTTCATTATCTGGATATGCAAATCAAATCAATAAAATAATGAATGTGATCATAGTAGCATATGTACAATGGAAAAATAACATTTTAAATGAAGTGCTTGTACAATTTTAAGATGCAAAATGTGTGGTATTTATCTGAACTATAATACTAGAAGTGTGCATATGTGCAGATTTTTACAAAAAATAATTTAGAATTAAAATTAAAGGTTTTTTATTTAATTAAGATAATTACCAGAGTCTTCTGAGTCTGAATTGGACAATGAGTTTCTTTTTTTCTTGTGGGACTTTGTATCTGCATCTGAGTCTGGGGAAAAACATAAAAATCCACTTTTAATTTTTAATTCATGTTTTTCATTATAAAACACCTGATATATCTTCTTAATTATGATAATATAAATATCTTCAATATGATATAAATGATAATATAATTAATTATCAAAGTGTTTGGAACTTCAAAGAAGAATACCAGGTAAACAAAGAAAACATGCTAAGATAATTCAGTGCTAAACCGAGTCAATGAAAAGTTGGTGATAAATCAATGTCTTTGTAGCATCACACCTAGAGGTGTAACGATACGACGATATATCGATCGTATTGATCGTGAGGGCCCACGATACGCGTATCGTATCGTCACATGTGTATCGTGATACGCTGTATTAGTTAATTTTCATCGACTTTCTAGAATACTTACATAGTATACATAACATGAAGACATTAAGAAATTTCAATTAAAGTTAGAAATAATTTGTTCATTTAGTTCTAATCAATTGAATTTTATATCTCTACAGTTTGTTGATTGATTTTGTAAATAGTTGACTTATTACTTTATGCGGTACTATTTCTTATAGAGGTAGGCAACATAAATACCAGTTTATTTATAGTTGACAACTATATCGTGATACATGATGTATTGCATTAATATATCGTGATGTATTGTATCGTGAGGTAGCTGGCGATACTCAAGCCTAATCACACCTTATCCTACACCTTGAGGTTATCTTAAGAATGCCCATATTTTCCCTACGTCTGTATATTACTATCAGTATGAAAATTTTATAATATACTGACCTTCCTCTGAACTCCTGGACTTCCTGTGTTTCTTTTTCTTCTTTTTCTTGTCCTTGCTTACTTTTCCATCTTCCTTTCCTGAATGAAGCTTATTCAACTTTCTAGACAAGAAAAACAAAATTCCTTCATAATAAAAATACTTTGCATTCAGATATTTCCTGTCGAGATTTTCTGTTGTTTTGCAAGAAGGATAACTCAATTTGGAATTGTCTTATCTTTATCCAAAGGTAACTATTTTTTCAGCATAATCAGTTCACTACACACAGATTGTGTGTTTATTCAATAACAATATTTTCCCCAATAAAAAAATGTATTTTGCTTTGGCTCCCGTGTGTACAAATTTTTCATTTATTGAATTGACATAAAAAAAAAAAATGCCAAGGCATTTCTATTAAATAGGAATATGGTCTGACTGTAAAATAACATAAGTAATAATGTATCCTCTTAATTGCATTTTGATTATATTGTACTGGTAGGAGCCAATATTCTTATAAGGACAAAAATAATGTAAGTCAGTAACAGTTATACAAAGTAATGCAGTGTAGTACACTGATTTCTAGGGCTGTGTATTGGTCCCCAAAAACCGATATGATACGATACAATATAAAATTTAACGATACACGATAGATTGAACTTGATTTTAATTTAATGAAGAATTAAACACAAAAAAGATAAAAACAATAAACAAAATGTAAAAAAAAAACCAATGTTCATACTGTTTCTTGAGTGATTTCATTTTCCTTATTGTACTTACTTCAGCAACTTCTTCCTCTGTTTGGGGTTCAGTGATTTCAGAAACTTGACTTCCGGGTCGTCCTCATCTTCACTCTCCAGCAGCTTCTATCAAGTCCAGCAAAATAACCACATTATAGAACAGTGGAAGTCATTGTACAATGTGGAAAGTGAAAGAAAGAAAAATACTACATATAGTACCGGTAATATAAATTTAGTTAAGGTGGAATAACACATCATCACAGAATGGCTGACCTATGATCGAAACGACATTTTGTTTTATTAAAAGGATTTTATAGAAGGCAACATCAACATTAACTTACTCCATAGCCCAAAGTGTCAGGATTGTTATCTGTACATCCCGAGTTCGAATCCTGTTGGGGCTTTTGTTGTTACTTACTGATTTGATTTTTTTTTATATACTGTATTCATTTTTTATTCCAAAACTCCAAATTTTTCGCTTATTTGACATATGTACAGTTTATTTTTCATTATATATTTCATAATCAAATAATTTACTGTTAATTTGAGTGACTTTTTCCAAGTGTGTTATTCCATCTTAATATTAAAACAAAAGAAATCATTTCTCCATACCTCTGTGTCTACATTATCTGCCATTTTACCCAAAATGCTTTTCTTCAGGGTGAAACCATCACTTTGCAGACCCTCAAGTAAAGAGGAGGCACTGGTGGATGCTGAAAAGACACAAAATGAAAGGTTTCTACACTGTATAAAGAAGATTTGAGATTATCTACCTTAAATACATTGTTAGGTCAGATGTGACTATAAAACTTCCATTTTTACCCCTTTCTTCTTTTTCAGCAACGTGAAGATTTCACTACTGTATTAACGTTATTCAGTAATTGTATTTCATTTTATATGATTTATTTTACTTGGATATGTTGTTTCAATAGAAAATATATACTATGACTTTATTTCAATACATTCAATTGCAATTTGCATCATCCCATGCCATAGTAAGGAAAATCCAAAATGTTTTAACTTTAAATACATTAGCCTGGTATTGTATTCTGAATATTTTTGGCATATAAAACAGCTGTAATTTTAATGGAAATTTATCTAAAATTGAGAAACATCTCATGTGTCCTTAAATCCTCGTGCGTTTTTTGACAAAATCTTTTTTTTCTTAGCATATTCAATGAACATGGCAGCAACAGAAGTTTCAAAAAAAATATAGCTGCTTAAAATTTGACAGCTATCGTTTGTGGCAAATGATGAAATAAGGAAAAAGACAGCAAAATATTTTTCATAGTCATTTAAAGTACATGTATATTTTTTAAAAATAGCTGCAATCAAATGGATTTGAGAACTACAAATATATACACATGTATAATACTGTTTGCCATTTAACACCTACGTTGCGGGGGTTCAGCAGTGAGGTCCTGGTTGAACAGAGGACAGATACGGTCCGTGTTCACATGACCCCATTTCCTACACTTAATGCAACGAACATTCCTGACCTCAATTCCAAATGGCTGGTCCCGAATTGTCTCATCGTCTTTTGCATACCTATAAATGGGGTATAAGAATTGTTGCAGATCATCTAACAGAGATACATGCAGATAGGTACATGTTATGTAAATATGTAATAATGCATTACTACAGCCTATTAGATTCCAAATATAGCACAATATGAAATTTACAATAAAATGCCACCTAAGATCAATAAAAAGACATCAATGCTAAGTTTAGAGAATTATTAGTACAGTTATTTCTCACTTTCTCACTGCTGACTTTTGACTGCTTCTACATTATTAAATATGAATAGCTCATTAATTTACACCTGATTCATTCTAAATGAAACACAAGTCTGTATTTACTCACTGTTCTCTTGGTGCATTGTATTTTCTCTGCCATTCGAATTTCACCTCAGCTTCTTTCTCTTCTACCTAAGGAATTGAAAAAAAAAATCATTAGTACACATTAAGGAGTCTTGGGGGAGAATGTTTCAAACATACGATTTCCTTTATTTTTTTCCCAATGGAAGGTCAACTTAAGAGTACACTATGTGCAAAATATAAAGTAAATTGACCAGATAGTTTTTCTGTTTTCTGCGCTCAAATTATGGTCGCATGTCTGAAGTATCCCCGACATTTTATATAGGATTATATAGAAAAAAGAGGGATATTATTTTCAATTTCATATTAAAAAAATAACAAACATACGATTTTCTTTTAATTTTCAGCGATGGAAGGTTTACGTATAAGTAAACATTTTGCAAAATCAAAATGAAATTGACCGGATCGTTTTTATGCTATCCGCCCTCATAATTTGGTCCTATAAACGTGTTTTGGTAAACATTTTACATATAGAATTGTATAGAATAAAAGGATGTTTACGAAACAAATTTATTTTATTTGTAATAGATAAAAAATTGCCTTTCCACTTGCATAGAACATGAAAGGATCCCGCATATTTTTTTATTTTGCAAATTATACTTTCAATTTTAATTATTGACACTGCAATAAAAAACGAAAGACTTTTTTTTGGTCAATTGTTACGTCAAAGTCTCAATTGACGTCATAGTAAGACGTTGACTCCGACGTGGATAACGTCGATTTTGAAGAAGCGGCGAAATGATTAAAATATACTTATAAATATTATTTTAAGGATTCATTTCAATAAAAATAATTTTATGATAAGTAATTTTGTTTTAAATAAAAACCTTACATAAGAAGCTGTTGATTTAAACATTGTACTCTACATTTGCGTTTTACAACAAAAAACCTCAATACCCTGCGCAAAGGGCGCAAAATTTTAAACCCGCGACCGACCTTAATTCCTGTTTTAATCGAAATAATGCTGACATGTCTTTGGATATGATCTGGATTATTTTTTACTTCCCAGAAATAAAGCTAATCTTTATTTTCTATTTATACCGGTAAAATAATGTTGTTAAATTCTCAGCATAACCCTGAATTGTTTCATATTATTTAAGTATATGACAATAAGAGCTAACCTCTTTCTTCTTTAGACCTGGAGGTGCATCATACATAAAACTCAGCCCCAGCTTTGCCTTCTCATCTCCAAGTAAAGCTCTGATAACAAAAATATTAAATAATATCGTCAACTCATAAGGTATCAGGAGAAAACGTACCCAAGAGAAAACGTACCCAGGAGAAAACGTACCCAATTTCTAGGGTACGTTTTCTCCAGGAGAAAACGTACCCTATGAAAATCATAGATATACTACTTAATAGCTTTTAATACTTTTAAATACTCTTTTACATAATAAATATACAGAAATGTATGAATTTTATAGATATATACGAATTTAATACTTTATATTTTTAAAGGGTTTGGACATATTAAATATGTTTCAAATGCTAATTTAATGCATATTTCAATGCATAAATATATAAAGATTTATTCATTTTATAAATAATATCTTTATAATAATTGAAGCAACTTTTATTTCAGTACGAATTAATGACCTGTCATAAAGTGTTATCAATCTACTTCTTCTAAGTTTTCCATTTACCGTTAGCCTTACCTATATGAGTATCTCTATGTGAGATCCCCCTATCGACTTCTTGAGATACTCATCACATAATTAGTTCTCCAAATTTGATTGCAATAAAAACTAATTATTTAACGGTTTCGTTTATGGTGGATTAATTGCCGACTTATTAAACTGCTCAGGCGATGTTCGTGTATGTGTATGTAACAAATTATTGTCTAATAAAACAAAATTATTGTCTTAAAAATTTATGTACGTGACTATGTATTTAAAAACAACAGCAACAAATGATACAAACGTTTATTGTATATTTTATTTTGTTTCATCCAAGAAAATTAATGAAAACTATTATTTATGATTTTCATTGGGTACGTTTTCTCTTGGAGAACGTACCCGGGTACGTTTTCTCCTGGAGAAAACGTACCCTAGAAATTGGGTACGTTTTCTCCTGGGTACGTTTTCTCCTGGGTACGTTTTCTCCAGCATTCACTCATAACATGCAAATAAAGATTAAAATACATGTTTTACAAAATATATCACCTTACAGAAGATACGTACATGACTATAGATGTTTTACTTAAAAATTAAACTGAGAACTATACTGCTATTTTCATCAAATTATGGGGGATGTGCGGCCATCTTGTACAGCTACAGACTTATTTTGAAGATCTTCAAAATAGGTCTGTAGCTGCGCAGTTCGACAGCTGTTCTGAGTGATTAAAAAGGTACATGTATGCATACTTTTCAAACAAAATGACATGTAGGACTTCATATTTATTGCTTTTATATCTTTTGGCAACATTTTTTGGCCAGTTTCGGTCAGAAACAAGCCAGTCCAAGAAATGTTTACATTCTTATCCCCAAATGTACAAGATGGCCGCACATCCCCCTTAAACCATCTCTTTTAAATTGTAATAGGCCATTCAGTACAACTAAACCATCCCAGTTTTAATTCCTTTGCTTTCTATGCGTTAATTTAATATTTCATAATGAATAAATCTCCCTTTTTTTATTTGTTATTCCCTTGTAATTAAGTGATGTCTGTTTTGATCCATCAATCAAACAGTGATGGAAAAGAAACGATGGAGAGAGTATCACTGTAATCAATTCTTTAAGAGAATTATTCTCTCTCATCATTCAACAAGTACTCAACATCTGTTTACCTGTTTTTGTACATTTCCTGTTCTTTCTGGTACTGAGAAAGTAAATCATCTTGTTTCTGTTTTTCATAATTTGTCTTTTGTTGTGCCATCCATACCTATAACAGCATAGTATATGTTTTAGATGATATATATTATATATGTTTTAGATGATATTAAGAAGATACATACTTGGATTAGTCAACACCACCAAATCTGGTGTAAGGATTAACTGGTATATAAAGATCATACATTGAGTTTTCTTTGAATATTTTCAGCATTGTAACGTTAACGTGTTAGACTACAGTAATAAACATTTACCCTTTTAATGTTGTCTTTACTTCCAGGGTGGAAGAACTTCTTGGTCATATAATTATTAAATCCCTTCCCCATGTTTGATTATTCTCTTGTCCTGTATATATAAAATAAAAATAATCTCCGTCGATCTTGTTTTCGTTCGTGAATCGTTTTTAGAGTTGTCGTTCGTTGTAAAAAAAAAAATTAACTTGTACGTATAATCATTTAAATGTTTTTTGATTAAGTCGTTCTCATTATAAGTCGCAAAAATGGTGTCTAATACTTTACAGTGCAGAATTACAATAAAATCTTGACGTCCATCTGCACTGCATGCAAATTTGGGTGAACAACTTATCTTAGAGAGAGAGAGAGAGAGAGAGAGAGAGAGAGAGAGAGAGAGAGAGAGAGAGAGAGAGAGCTAATCATTGATCTATTGATATTCGACTGGCGATGCGCATTAAATTATATACACGTGTAGGCCTATACATGGTAATTAAAGTTTGTAAAGTTTGTAAAACATTATGTTATCAGCTATAGATTTGTTAGATCTATGTGTAATAAAACAGTTAATTCAATTTGTCAATCAGGTTTGTGTAAAATATACAAATGAAAATTTACAAGTTTTCATGTTGTAAATTTTGATGCGTAGTTTATTTACACCCATCAGTAAATTCAAAATTTACATTCTGGCCATTTAACAATATAACATATATATTATATGCATAGATTCACTCCTTTTTCACACAGTACGTAGAACCGTCTTTCTGATTAGTTATAGTCGAACAGTTGTGCATTTTCACCTCCATGCAATGAACAACCTCATTAGAATATCGTTAATTTATCAAAATTTAAATACATGCATAGCGATTGTGACAAACTGATATTTCTGTTGCTGAAATGGTAATTTTCATTTTCATTATAAGAGTCTATTTGAATTCGGTTAATTTTCAATTATCAAAAGTATCTAATTATTAATTATATAATCCTAAAGGCCTAAAGCAGGTGGTCTGTTAATATTCGCGGGATTCAATCTGTGTGGATTTAGTAAATATATGACACTTTCAAGGATACGTAAAAATCCGGGATGAATGATTTTATTAATATATTACAATATATTATTATATAGATAATGCACTTCAATCATATCTATTTTCGTACCTCAACCCAACAACGTGATCCACGAAAATTGGTATTCAACGAATATTGATGCATGAATCCACAGTAACCCAAATCCTTCTATTGTCCAATCGGTGATACCATTATCTAGTCTGTCATTTTTTCGGAGAGCTGCAGTTGATCTGCAGCTATATTGGTGTAGGTGTGTAATTGATTTGCATATTTACTTTTAGGTTCGGCCATTACATATTCACATGTTGTGACTGAACGATGGAACTTTCATACAAAATGATTCTACTGTATAAGAATGCTAAATTCATTGACTAGGATATAACAAATGATTTTAAAAAGTTGGCACGTATAAAATACAAGTACCTTCAACAAAATGAATCCTAGTAGAAGCTGTCGGGTGTATTATTTGTTACTGTGTTGAACATGTAGCTTTAGGGATACATTCATGTAGACACATGCGCGGATCCAGACAATTTTTCCAGGGAGGGGTCCGACGGTTGTTTGAGTTTGCCCGGGGATGGGGGGGGGGAGGTCAGAAGCATATTTTTGGTAATTTTATAATGTAATTTAAAGAAATTTTAATTTTGCAGGGGGGGGGGGGGGTCCGGACCCCCTCCCACCGACACCCCGTTCTAGATCCGCGCATGAGACAGATGATCTTACCATGCATAGAGATACATTTATGCAACAACCTCTGATGAGTATAAATCTTACAAGCTGATTGACATAACCAAGAGATGAGTTTAAATGATTCTTCTATCTTTGTAAATTTTAACTGTTCGACTTTCACACACTTTACAGAATGATATTTACTTAACCTGCTAATGCATGGTAACGTTAAAATGAGAGATAGGATAATGTCTTTCCCTAATTGTTGCAATTTTTCTATATCATTAAATTAATACATGATTACATGTACTATATAGTTTCTTCTACGGGTCTAAAGACATGCACCGCGACTTTTTGCAAAGTCAATAAAAGCAAGAAGCTGTACGCGTGATGGTAACAAAAGATGAAAAACAAATGCAATCTAAACTGTTAAAATAATCACAAGACAGCATAGTAGTACAGACTTTAATCAATTTTTACAGAATTGTCCAAAATCATATTTCAACAGATTTCCAAATATTTTGCACGTCCACACGACGGATTCCGGCGGCTGGGATTCGTGCAGCGTGTGTCGCTGGTTTACGATGGGGCTTTCCTAGAGCCACAGGTCTCCATGCATGCTTCCACCCATCTGGAACAGTATAGTCCACAATTGTCCGCGTCCTTCTGGCGCTCACTACACTGGTATCCCTGCATGCACGTCAGGAAATCACTGGAACACGCGCTCTCGCATTTCAAAAGCGCCTCATCTCCGATGACCGACGCATGCACGTGAGAGAGTTTCAGCACTCCTAGTAACGTGACCACCAGAAGCATTTTTCCATAGCCCGCCATCTTGAAAGATGAATCTACAATATGTGAATAATTCAACAATTTATTTGTATACGTTCTGATAATAATTTGACTCTGCCATAGACTTACTTGTATCACCAAACACGGTTTTCAACGATAAGGTATTACTATAAGATAATTTAAAATGCAAAATATAAAACAAGAAGAGCTTTGCCCATTTTGCTACCACCTGGTACATACTAACAAACTTTTAAAGGTATCATATACCTGAATTTTATTACGACCCATGTATTCTTCAATATCGAAATGCTCGATCAGCAGTCTTTAATACTAATTCAAATAGGTTAGGTTAAAAGGAAATATAGATTTAAAATATATCTAATTTATATTTACATTTATAGATCACAATCGAGCAAGCTATAATCATAATTTGCTTATTAAAAAAAGTATTCATTTCTTAAGCTTATATTTGCGGACAGATAAATAATCTTCTACAATGCTTTTTTTTTTTTTGCCTACACGTTAAATTTTAAACTTACTTTTTTTTAGCCAATCCAGGAATCTTCACACTCTGCGTAGAAAAAGTTCAACTCGATCGGCTTTATAAACTGTAGGGTGTATAAAATATATCAAATTTATAGTAATTTGAGTACGATATAATTGCCCAGCAACATTTAACGGACATGTGCATGGACGATCGTTATGGTCATCTAAGCTGTAAATTACTTGTATGAAAGGTCAAATTGGGTGCAATTGTTCAAGGACATTTAGTTTATTGACCTAAAATAAACTTCGGAATTGCATGTACAGTCATTTGATTTGTGGGTTTTTTCCAGTTACGGTGTTTCTTAAGAATAGATTTCCTTTTAAGGTGGTATGGGACATCCGTCGATATTAATGTGGATTGAAGTACATTATGATTAGAATACTTTCATTGGTTTAGCATTTTCAAATTTTACAATATTTAACCAAAAATACCTTTTGAAAAAAAATTGGAGAGGTAAAAAATGTAAACCCCCCAGCGGGATTTGAACTCATGACTTACAGATTTGTAGTAAATCATCTAACCCACTGCGCTACTTTGTAAGGGGACAATACCAGTATTATCGGAAAGAAACTACATAACTTACATGTATATAATCACACTTCATTTTATTGTTTATTTCGATAAATAATACGTCACAACATGGAGGTGTCCCATACCACCGTAGGCAGACTGGGTGGTCAACAATTGACCATCAGGTCTTCCTTAAATCTTAAGATCTGATTTGTTATTAAGAAACTATCCTTTAGTAAAGAAAAACCCGTATATTTAAGCTTTGAAAATTGACTATTTTATTACATCTTTATATAGAGCTCTTCTTATTAAGGAGATTAATTTAGTCCGAAAATGACCACGACCATCCAACCCTCTTAAGCTACTGCGTACATTTTCTCTAAGAGAGACACTGGGATAAAGAGTTATACAAAATTGTAAAATATTAAAACGACATTCACCCAAACATAATATGTTCAAATCCTGTACATTTTAATAACAGTTCAGTCATTTTTTTTAGAAAATTTACCAACAGCTAAAAATTTAATTTGATATCCTTTGTCTTAGAGCATTAAAACTATTTGGTGATTTAAACGAGGCAGCTGCATGTAAGCAATACACTAAAATGACATAAAAACATATAGTTATATCGATTGTACTGACGACGGACGTCATTCTCCTTAGTTTGTCTTTTATTTCCATAATAAAATACTTTTTCAAGGTCATGCATTTCTAAAAGTATCTAAAAAAAATGAACTTTTACATCGTTTTAAAGTCATGAATTGATTTATCATATTGTAACAATTAATTACATAATTTTATGAAATATCTCCCTTCTGTATGTTTAAAGAAACATTAACATTTTTAATTAAAGATATTTGATTAAAAATCCGTCAGAAAAAATTTGCATTTGAAAAAAAGGAATTTTTTTTCTTTGCTTAAGAGTTTTAATGCCTCTGTGACATTGAATATGACAACATTATTGCAAGTTAAAGTTTGATATGAACTAAATGTGCGCTTCGTTTTTGTTTTTGTTCTAAATTTAACTTTAAGACTTTTAGGCGTAAAATTCCGAAGCCCAGCATGCCACCAATAATCTGACATTTTTATTAGAAAGGGAGGTCAAAGTCGGAGCAAAAAAAAAAAAAAAAAAAAGGAAAAGAAAAGAAAACCAGAAATAGAAGAAAATTAAACGTTAATATTATCCATTATAAAAGATTTATGACTGAATAGAAGAGAGTTTTTAAGTTGAATCTTTTTTAAAAAGTGTATATATAAAGCCTTACCTATCAAGATCTGCTGGACATTTAGATTATTACCAGAATCATGACATCGTACAGATCATACATCGGAGTAGCTTTGCTCTGTTCTTTATCCTATTTTCGAACTGAGGCAAATATGTATGAAGAAGGTACGTACACATGTTTTAGAATTGATATCAAACAATTATATCAATATTATTGTCCAATAATTAATAATTTGTATCGTATTTACTTATCATATATCTCACATGTACATGTATCTTCTACAAATGATTGGGAAAAAAACTCGTCCTTTTTTGAGGGTGGGGGGGGGGGCTGGACATGGTTTGAGGGGGTGGTTAGAATGAATGATTTTTTCACTCGTTCCCGAACCATAAAGCTTGGACGGAATCACTTCGATATAAGTCTCACATCATATCCTTTTTGTGATCTGGGAACCAGTTGCTCAAAATGCCGTACATCTTTTGTAAATGAACATTTTTCCAATAAGCAAACATTAATTCTTAGAAAAAAAAATTAAGAAAGATTTTAATTTGAATTTCTTTTTTTCTTCTATTGAATTTGTATTTGCATATTTACTCACATAGTATTTTCGGTGTGTATAATTTACAAATAGTTGTACACATACACCCAACAAAATTTCTAAGCGTTCACCCTAATAAATAGAATAATTTTGAAATTACGAAATAAAATGATGTGAAATTTTCAACATTTCGTAACTGATATGTCTGCTCATTAATAGCGCAGATGAAAAATTAACAACACCGATTGATATCATTTACCCGTGACGAAACGTCAAATCATTAAATTGGTATTTTTCTTCGCAGTGATCATTTTGGCCATGTTAAGTGTTTCTTTTCAAACGATCACCAAAGACTAAGATCAATCGCAAAAAAATTGACAATCATATTAATATGATTGTCAATTTTTTTGAGATTGATCTTAGTCTTTGGTGATCGTTTAAAAAGAAAACCACTTAACATGGCCAAAATGATCACTGCAAACACAGCCAGAGCCGTTAGAATATTGGTGTCTGCATTGTCTCCACAGCAGATCGTGCTCACTTTAAATTTGCTGTTTGTTTTGTCCTCGACATTGTTTTAAATATTAAGCAATCCGAAGGAAACGTTATTTTGATATATTTTTTGATTTTTTTTTCTATTTCATATGCGTAATATCATTTTCATCGGCAAACTTAACACATTCCAAAAGCTCTGAGTAAAATTCAACCAATCCGTAAGTGTTTGTGATATTTAGCAAAGGTCAACATCTCGGGTGGCAGCCTGAGGCCAAGGTAAATGCAGCGTTCTTAACAATTTGAAAGTTATGTGGAAATCAGTCACCTCGACGACAAGACAAATAAATGTGCTTATTTCATATAGGAAATACATTACACTGGATGAACACTTAGAAATTTTGTTGAGTATATATTTATCTTAAATGAAAATTAAGAATACACAATCGGAGTTTCTACATTTGTATGAAATTACCATTGTCTTTCCGTAAGCAAATCATGCAGGTCAATATAAATAGTAGGCCTATTAAATTTCAGAATTAAACATGAACAACTTAATTACATGTAACACTATATATAGCTGTCATGTTGTAATTTTTTTACAACATGACATACTAGTTGTCATGTTGTAAATTTTGTATTTACACCCACCCAGTAAATTCAAAATTTACAACATGACATAGTTCTAAGAGCCAGGGACGATCTCATTTTTTTTATATTGCCCCTTTTCACATTTTCACGGGTCCCACTGCATCCCCAAGTCCCGAGAAAACATAAACTACCATAAGAGATGTATGCTAAGGTTTACATATACTCAATCACATAATAACCACATTATTGGGGAGGGGGGGGTGTCAGTCACTTTTACTTTGTGGCATTTCGTGTTCTGAACCCACACTGTCTTGCAAGCATAAATCTGAAAGTGTAAATTAATTTTGGGCTAGCTTTTCGCTTTTTCATTCTATATTTAATGAAAAGTGCTACCAGTACTAAAGTGTACTATCTCAGTAAAATAAAATTGGCATGTGCTGCACTACCTAACCAAATGAATGCAATAAATATTCTATTATAGCAACATATACATGTATATAAATACGCGAATGTCTTAATATATATTTTTCATCTTAAGCTCATTTCTCTGCAATTTTAATCCATGCATAATAAAAGAATAAATTCTATATAAAGCAGCATTTGCAAGATATGTATGGAATTTAATTATCATTTAAGATCTCCATTCGAGAGGATTAATTATGTGCCTGTCAATGGTACGGTAAAGAGGTGGCATTTACATTGTACAATGTATATATATAGTAGGCCGTATCAGTTACTACCATTTATGTATGGTATGTCTATAATACCGTTAATATATTCATTATTTTTTATTTTTTTTCCCCCCAAATTTCTTATTCATGTGCAGCGGCGGTGCATGTTTGATCGTAGGTTGTTGGAATTAATTCCCCAATTTATCCATGCAGATCTGTTATTGCAGCCAGAACCTCAAAGACCGACAGTTGCAATGGCCTATATCTGGTTATAATCCATTATTGCATGCGCGAATTCAGAATTTTTTCAGGGGAGGGGGTTGTTTTCGGTAATTTTACTACGTGAACTTGAATTTTCCGGGGAGCGGGGGAAGGGCCCAGAACCCCCCCCCCCCTTTTAGATCTTAGATCTGCGCATGCCTTATTGTCTTATTGTATATAATTTACATGAACTGCATTTCCGGAAATCTATGATATATTAACAAGCTGAAAAAATAAAGCATTCATTGTTAAAAAATCAAGGCTAATCTAACGCACGCTTACTAAACGTTCCCCAGTTTCATTAATATTGAATTTTTTGTTAATTTTTAATCAACAATTGAAATTTAAATTCGTTATTTTTAGAGGTATTAACACTTGTTAAAAAGGATGGTACTATAAAGATATGCCAATGTCTGTGAACAAGTTCGTACATGTATATTTAAACAATTTGTGAATCACTAAATAGTGATGAACCCAATCGGAATACGGCATGAATTATTCATGAAACCGTGAAAATTTCAGTGAGTTTGCCCGTGACTTTTTCAATAGGTTGCATAATCATATACCTTTGGACTTTACTAGAAGGGTTCGAAGCACTAATATCAGAAAACTAACAACCCATTTTTTATGAATAGGTTGTAAGATGGCCGATGGTAACTGGTATGGGGTCGGAGCCACTCGTGCGATGGGGTGCACACAGTGTACCTGTGAAGCGAGGGATTATGTGTACTGTGTAGATTTATGCCCAGGTAAGTACACCAACGGAACTAAAGAAAGTTTTAAAAAAAGTTGTAATTACCATTTTTTTTATTGCGACATGTTTGTCATCAAATATCGGCTCATATTATATCAAATAACTCTAATATCCTTCAGTTCTCGGAGGTAAATGTGCATGCCCATGTTAATTCCCTTTGTCTGACACCTTTGTTTGCTCAATTTAATTTCATAGTTTTTATTCCCAGAAAGAGACAGATGATATATTCAGAGTGTACTGGTAGTTGATATCATTAGTGATTAACTTTATCCACGAAAATACACGTATATTGAATAATAAATGCATAAATAAATGATACATGCCAATTGGGATGAACTTTATCCATGAAAATATACGTATATTGAATATTAAATGCATAAATAAATGATACATGCCAATCGGGATGAATTTTATTTTATTAAATTGATTATAAAAAATGAAATTATTCACATCCAAGGAAAATGTATATCATTTATAATAATAAGACCGTATTCTCTGATTCCAAAGATTGTGAGTACCGCTACAGGAGGTACCCTATTGGAGAGTCGTTTAAAGATGGATGCAAAGTCTGCATGTGTCAAGGGAAGGGAAATGTCGTCTGCTCAGAGGAAGAGTGCCCGTACCATAGATCTATGTAAGTATCTATTGGTAAAAAAGCATCAACTAAACTTGGGGAAGGGGGGGGGATGGGGTACACGTACGTGTTACAAGTTTAAGTGCATAATTTTCATGGGACTTCATATTTTTGAAATGATTTTCTTTATGAATGTTAATATAAAAACTTAGTGAAATAACCTAATAGTATATATATACATGTATTAGGTATCGCCAGGTACTGAGTGTTTGTGGAAGTTTATATTTTATAGTTGTAAACATGCTTAAAACATGCGAAAGTTAGTTTTTAAAGCTATAATTCATCAGCTGATGTTACTGGGTTATGGGTATAGCATATCTTTTTCCTGTTTATTTTGCAGAAAGTTCCGTACCTTTGGTTTATCGTGACAGCATATACTCCTGCCTGTTTATAGTGAAACTGTTATTTAAAGCATTTTTGGGATATTGTACATATGATGTGAAAAAAGTAATTTATGTAAATATGAAATAAAAAAAAAAAAAACTTGACTTGATTATTTTTATACAAGGACAGAAAGAAAATTACATTATCCGGTAAATTCGTATTAATTATTCATTATTGTCACATGGTCCTGATCTTGACAAAGTCGAAAGTTAATTGAACGAGACAAAAAGTACAATTTGCTCATAATATTGTTATAGCTTTTAATTATAAATTCTGCCGCAAATTTTATCTACTTTGTAGAGTACATTACGTCTTTGAAATGAATTGTGAAGAAACGATCCAACTTGTTTTAATGAAATTCATAAACATTAATTTGTGTTTTTCCCAATAATATCAAAATTTGCGCCTCTACTTTTAGGCAAATGATGACTGCACTTAGTGCCTGGTTTTGGGCCCTTTTCGGTCGCTTCTGTTGCGTGTATTTCTTAATTAACCTAATATCACTTTTGTTATATTTTTTAAAAGAGTCTGGTCAATTTCCAACATGAATTAAGATTTTAAACTGTGATACAATAAGCTCATTCTATGTTTTTCTCCTTACAACTTTCGAAAAAAAGGATGATTTTCGCTTATCTGCCCTTGATCAAACATAACATTGATATTAATATACATGTACATGAGAGGTGGAGCTGACATTATCAGAATGGTACTAAAATTAGACTAGCATGAATAACAATGCCATGTATAAAAATGTATGTAATCACTCTTTCACCATAACCCCATCTCTTCTATATGGTTCAAGTATATGTTTCAACAATTAGACCTCACCCGTGTAAGTAAAGAAGACTTTAAATCAATGCTTGACTACTCAACGTGTTCGAAAACATTGTCCTAGTTAGCACATAACATGCTACCTTATACTTCACGTGATAGAATTTTGTTTTTACAAAGTTATCTAAGGTGCATGAGAAATCACATGGGTAGTTATAATATTCAACATGCATCAACCCTTGGTTACAAGTAAGAAGAAGCAGTTTTTTCTCATTTAAATCATGAGCGCATGTTTGTCTACTAATCTCCCTTTGACATAACTTTGATAATGCAAATATACAGCTACTGTAAAACGGAGAACAATAGACAAACACGCCTGACTATGTATGAAGTCAGTATAAAAGTGGGCGTCCTCATTATCATATCGAGATTCAAGAAATGGTGATGACCCCCGCCTTTGAAAACAAATTCGTACTTGGTAACAACATACTTTTATTTAACGCAATTACGTAAAGTTGCTCTTTAGATGTTGACTATTTCTGCCATTGAAAGAAAAATTCTTCTTTTAAAAGTTTATTTTCTCGCAAATATCGCATGTCCTTAAGTGCAGTAATCCTTTGCACAAAATATAGTTACTGTACTAGCTTTATTTTTTCAAAATTTAATGTTGACGCAATTAACATCTACATTTTAGAGTGCATTACTGGTATTAATTGTGAAGTAAAGACCTTTAGGCACGCAGCAGTTGTGGGTGGGGTGTGTGTGTGTGTGTGGGGGGGGGGAATCAAAATTTCTAATACTCTACCATATTATGTATTCTCTTGTGGATGTATGCTATGCAAGTCCACTTCTCAAAAGAGAATACCATATAAGGCTACTCTTCCCTATGATAGCTAACATGCTTTCAATAAAGTGTGTGTGTGTGTGTGGGGGGGGGGGGGTTCAATGATTTTTTTTCCTATATGCAAATTTTAAAAAAAAATGCCTGCTTCGAGAAAAAAATTGGGGCAGGGGGTATTGGACTGCCCCACCATCCCTCCCCTCGAAGCTACGTGCCTGATCTAACAATATTTTAATGAAAATCAGAAACGTTCATTTGTGTTTTTATTCCCAAAAGATTTGCACCTTATCTTGTCATTGGTTTACCACAAAAGGGAGACGGTGTCATTAATTTGAGCCTTGAAAAATTAAAAGGTTGAAATTAAAGTTGCCATATATGTAAATGAAAACTACACCAGAACAATAAGAGGATTTATTGCAATAACGACATTGAACGTTTCACAACAAGCACCTTCCGGAGAATATCAAGAATGAAATTAATGTCAACCTTCAGAACTTTTTTCTCTTGTCCTCTGTAAAAATTCTAGTCATTTAATTAATAAAAAATCAAAACGATTTACAAATTCTAAAAAAATATTAAGAATAATAAATAAATAGGTTAGGTTCTGGCCCAACAAAAAATATAAAACATTTATTTTGTCAAGGTATTTCGCAATTCAATTCACACCCCCCCCCCCCACACACACACTGTTGAGAGGCATTCAGATGAAGCCGTTCCCTACAACGGCATACTCTAAAACCTGGCCTGGCCTGGCCTGGCCCCATTGGCCTGGCCTGGCCTGGCCCCATTGGCCTGGCCTGGCCTCAAAGTTGGCCTGGCCTCACTTTTGGCCTCAAAATTGGCCTGGCCTCAATTTTGGCCTGGCCTCAAAAATTGGCCTGGCCTCAAATTTGGCCTCTACAAAAATGTTTGGCCTCAAATTTATTTTTATATTTCTTTACATATTTGATGATTTTATTAATTTTTTATTGATTTATTTTCAATGCACATTAAACATCTCACTTGGTGGCTTTAGTGTCTTAAAGTGATAGTCTATTAAAAATAATAGTTACAATTGAAAATATAGTACTAACAATGTATACTTATGACTAAAGGTATGTCAAGTAATCCATTCTAATAGATTTTTATTCAGTCTGTTTTAAATTCTGAAGAACTTAAGAATGTGATTTTGCCCTGCCATTGTATAACCATGGCATATTGTTTTTGCAATGTATTTAAATCAAACTGCTCTCAGGATCGGACAATATCTATGTAACTCTTCTTTTATCAACAACTTGTTTGAGAAAGAAATAATGGAAGAGGCCAATATTTGTTTATTCTTACCAACATCAAAGGTCACAAAATATTTTGCTTTGTTCAAATTCTGACAATAACAATTCCCCATAGGAGAAAAATTGTTTCCTAAATATATACAAACAACACATGCATGAAACTCTACTCTAATCAGGTGGTGATGATTAATGACCATCACTGAGTCAAGTTAGCGAGGATGCAATGTTGCAGTCGTTCACAAATGCCATTAATTAAATTAGAGTGTGTGAAATGTTAAATGGCAGGATAGGCAATGAATCTGACCCCAATGTAGCAGATTAGCGACAGAAAAGATTGATATCGAATTTCTGCTGGAGAGGGAAATTTGGGCTTGATGAGTGTTGACAGGTAATATAAACAAACTGCAAATTTTAAAGTGCATTACAGTGATAAAAATTTAATGCTATGTACCGGTACCAGTTTACAAATGTTTTGGATATCAATCAGATCAGTCTCTTAAAATGATGTTTAACTTTTAAATGGGGAATGGGGGATGGCAGCTCTTAGTTTTTTGATTTGGTTTTTGCATAATCTATACCTTGACAATAGTAAGAGCAGTGCTGTACATGCATGTCATAGGTATTTTTTGTGTGTTTAGACATGGATTAAATTAATTAAACTTGAACAGTCAGTCACTTGTCATATATATGAAAAAATCATATGATTATTCCTTAAACCTTAAAAAAGCATGGACATTTCAATTTCTATAAGAAATCAATAAAAATTCAATCTAAATCTAAGAAAATGAGCAAAAGAGAAATTTTAAAATTTGAGGCCAAAAGTTTTTGTAGAGGCCAAATTTGGGGCCAGGCCAATTTTTGAGGCCAGGTCAAAATTGAGGCCAGGCCAATTTTGAGGCCAAAAGTGAGGCCAGGCCAACTTTGAGGCCAGGCCAGGCCAATGGGGCCAGGCCAGGCCAGGCCAGGTTTTAGAGTATGCCCCCTACAACTGCCATGCACTTGTAAAGGCATGCATAGATTCCCTAAGTTGATCTTAATGCGTGAATGGAGTTAATGTGTGTGCGGCAAATATATATCAAATATTTTAATGCATGCAAAATAAATCTTTCAACAATAATATCAGTGTAGTGCTTTGTAAGCACATAGGAGTGTAAGCATTCTTGCTATTTTTTAGCATGCACGTTTTCATAACAGACCATTTTCAGATAGAGATAAATACATATTATGTAAAGACCAACTTGATAGAAGTCTTTAAATTATTTAGCATTTCCAAACAAGATTTTAACCACTACTAACTCATTAAATAGGTCTCTTTTCCATTTGTCATAATTTCGTACATCGAGGCCAGCTTTCGAAACAATTTACATGCATTAATTAAAATAAAATAGGTAATTTATTATTTAATGAGGAAACGACCAGTTATCGAAAACGTGTCAGAGCAGTTCAGTTTGATCTGATTGTTTAGGACCAAAGTCTTACTCCATAACTCCAAAATATGAATACATTTCAATACTAATCTGTGCCCCGGCGCTCTGAAGTGACATAAACTGCTGGAGAGAACACACCGCATGCGATCAATTTGATATTCAAATTCAAATCAGTTCTATACAAGTCTTAACCAATGACATTCGTTTTCTTTTTTCCTTGTACACATAATGTACTCAGCTTATTGAATTTATTTGGAGAATCTAAAGAGGCAACAATGGCTACCGTTCGAATAGCAGTTTTCCTGTCAACCTTTCACATTGCACTAGGCATACTAAACCCATGTGAGTACGATAATTTACTGTATGTCAGATCACGTATAGAAATAAATCATTTTGTAGAAAGTTGCTTTTTTTATAATTCACATACTTTTCTTTAATAGAACCCATCCCCCTACAAGTTTAATATCTGCAAATTTTTCAAATGCATACGTAACGGTATTTCATAATTAACCAAAATGACATATACACAAAAGGCTTTGTTTAAAAAAAAACTATTGCTAAAGATTTGTAGCTCAACAGGAAAAAATGGATTCTACACTGAGGTTCATATCTGATGCTAAAAAAAATCCCTAAAAGCTTAAAGTTAAACCATAGAGAAAAATGTCACCAAAGCTGAAACAAAGTCTCAGATACTTGTTAGGCTGAAACGTACTACAAATATTCCTTACACCCTTCTCTTCTGTTTTATCGCTGTTTAGGGGAGCCTGAGGTTGACCCCGCACTACGATGCCCCTACGGTAGACACCACACGGAGATCGGTAACCAAGCCAACTGTAACCTGCTGGGCGTGTCCTGTACTGAGGGATATTTCTGTAGCGGGGATACTCAGGACAAAAACGGACGCTGCTGCAAAAGTGAGGAAACAGCTGAAGAAACATTATATCTATCTTTCTCTCTCTCTCTCTCTCTCTCTCTCTCTCTCTCTCTCTCTCTCTCTCTCTCTCGTTGCACAATAAAATTAATACAATTTATTCATATTCATGCATGTTAAGAGTTAAATAATTAAAAAAACCAAACCAAATCAGATTTGCAATATTTCTTAAAAAACACAATTGACTTCAAATTTATCGAGAATGTTTTGCATAATAATTCCATATTACTTTCATGGATACCTATATAGAACATCAAAAGAAAATACCGTACATGTTGCTTACTCTCAGCCTCTGTAGCAACATAGGCAATATTATTTGATGGCAAACCGAATTGCGAATATTCGGAAATTTTCAGTATAGTTTGTAACACTGATTTTTTTCTATGAGGAGTGAAAGACCATTTTTCTGTTTTGTTTTTTTTTAATAAAAAAAGACTAGTAGAAAATAGTAAGAATGTTACATTAACCTGACTATAATTTCTGACCCTTCAGCTCACAACCCGTGCTCTACTGGTGCTCCCTACCACGTACAGGGAGATGCCCCCGCGTGCCTCCGGGGAGATTTCCGGTGTCCTCAAGGTTACACGTGTGTAGGGACGGCTTATTCTTCCTCTGTGTGCTGTCCAGGTATGTACTATGACGTATATTAAACAAAAAGGATTATTAATTTTTAAAAAAATGCTAACAAACGATCTTGACATTATTTTCCTATACTTAACATAATTAGTCTTGACTAACATATTCTTTAAAGAAATTAACCAATTAAGTACAGTACCGACCAGACACAACCTTACACCAAAGACATGTGGTTTATTTGTGTTCTGCTTTCTGGTCGGTACTGTACATGTAGGCGAATAACAACAGCAAATAGGCAATCAAAAGTTAGAAACTAATTCGCCATTTGCGCATCACTATTCAGATATAGCGAATATTATTCTGTTTATTTTACTATTCAGATTACTGTAAGTATTCTAAAACACACAAATTTTATATACACGATTATAAAACAGATATAGCTAGCCTGATGAAATTAACCGTTTTTCATATAATTACTTAATAAAGGGTTTAAGGGACTGAGCCGAACGTCAAAGATCACATATTTAAACCTTCATCGTTCGTAAGGATTGGGTTCTTGAGTAAACCAGCATAAAAAAATTGTTTATACACGATCATTAAAATGCATAGCTAGCCTGGTGAGATAAGCGGTTTTTAATTATTAATCTAAAACATAGGTTTTTTCCCAAGGAACTGGCTTACATATTATAATAGTATCCCATGTTTATTATAATAAACTTAGTCTGATTAAGGATTTTTTAATGCGCACATTTTTGTTATGGCATCTTTAAAAAGCTAATGTATTATTTTTAAGAGACAAAATAACGATTACAAGTTAACTAACTTAAGTTGTTTGCTAAGTTCACCAGATTAGCTTTACATGTTTATGGTCATGTAACCAAAATCTAAAAAGGTCAACTGGTCTCTTCCGTTCCGGGGCCTCCATTCTGACAAAATAAGGAATCCTGGATGTACGCTAGCCTCATTATATATTTCTATATAATTATTATACATGTTTTCTTGTATCCTTGTCAGGCTAGCTAAATATGTCATTAGTCTTGTTATTTCTGCAAATAACAAATTTAACTTCTCTGTTTCTGATAAATTAAGCCAGTTTATATAGATTGTATTTAAAATTTTTGTAAAATGCTTACGATAATTTGCTAACGTTTATTCTGTGAGTACCCTTCTAACATTTATTTATGTAACTGTAACACATTTATTAAGATTAACAATAAGGTTTTTTAATGCAACAAATACAACAGATCGTTAACTTGAATCTATTTCATTTTTAACACTTTGAAATTCCTTTAATAAACATTTTAGCGGTTGGATGAAAGCAATTCACCTTTTATAACTTTCCTCTCACAGGATCGGGTCATTCGGGGCCTTACCCCCCTAGCCATTCTAATCAAGGCCTCGGGTGCATTGCTGACGGTGGGCTGTACCAGCCAGGCGAGGTGTTTTATAACATCGCCGGGGATCGATGCACGTGCACACTTACAGGACGTGCCACATGCATTTCAAACAGTCATAAACTACCATGTAAGTACGACAACTTCAACTGCGACACTGTGTTGTTTTTCGTGGAACATATACGAGAAAAAGAGAAATGTTTGAAAATATGCAACTGATGAAATATTTCAATAAATATGTTAACATGTAAAATATTCTAGCTGGAGGAAGCCAGATATTAAAATGATTTTTTGTATTTGATCTTAAGGGGACATTTTGTTCTGCTTTTGATTTTTAGCTGGAGAAACATATATTAAACTGACTGAGAATGAGACTGATATTGAACTACTTTTTTATTTTAGCTGCAGAAGATATTACATTACATAAGTATTATAGATGGATTTGTATTTTAGCTTGAGGAGACAGATATTGTATTACATATACATTTATATTCTAACTTAACTTATTTTAAATTCTTGCTGTAAGAAATTATGATGTTTTACATGTGTATTCTAGCCGGAGAAGACAGATATTGCATTTCATTTGTATTCTAATTTAACTAATTTTATATTCTTGCTGTAAGAAATTATGATGTTTTACATTTGTATTCTAGCTGGAGAAGACAGATATTGCATTTCATTTGTATACTATCTGGTAGAGACAAAAATTTCTGGAGGAAACAAACACTGTACTACTTTTGTAGTCTAACAGGAGCAGACAGATATTGTATTACATTTGTTTTTTAGCGGGTAGAGACAGATATTGTATTTTATTTGTATTTCAGCTAAAGCAGACAGATATTGTATTACATTCGTATTTAAGCTAGAACAGACAGATACTGTACGGCTTTCATTTGTATTTTAGCAAGAGCAGACAGATACTGTACGGCTTTCATTTATATTTTAGCTGGAGCAGACAGATACTGTACGGCTTTTGATAGAAGCTACCGACCCGGACAAAGATTCGTTGCCGCCGACGGTTGCAACGAGTGCACGTGTGAACCCGACGGTGGGATCCAATGTAGCTCCTATCCTTGCCCCGACTTCGCCGTTGACCGAAGACATGGTACCCCAGGTAAATAATACTCATTCACAGAGAATCAAACCCAAAACGGCGTTCTTGCATCTACTACACTGAACGTTAACGTTACGTATAGTTGTACATGACCCCATTGATTAGAGAACTGACTCGATGGGATTTCTATACGAAGTGTCAAGTCAAAAATCGATATCTGTCAAATATAGCCCGAATCATATGTATTAATATTCCAAGATGTTAATTCTGCATTTATATGTGATTTGTATAATACATGTATATAAATATATTTATTAACACGGGAACCTTTATAGCTTTTGAGACTGAATAAAACAGTCACTTTTAATTAATTAAATTCACATCGTTTATGATTACTCTATAGAGGAGTTGAAACATGATTAGGTCAAGCTTTGAGTATTTGTTGACGCAAGGCAGTTTGACAATATCCGTCTTGAATCATTTCCCAATATTTTTTTGAATTTAAATGTCAATGTTTTCAATTTTTATAAATTTTCAATTGATCTCATTGAAGGTCAAATTTTACTAATACAATTAAGGAATAAAGAAGTATTCTGTGAGTATTATGAGGTGATTAAATACGGCTGGGAGTGATCAAATCTAATAAAGTCTGAAGGTCTTTTAAAGACTCTTTATGATATATTGATCACGCGCCCGACCGTATTTGATCGCCTCATAATATTCAAAGAATGATTCCTTATTACCTATTAATATTTCCATAATTTTCATCGTTTTAAATATCAAAAATGTCATTGATGAAATGTATTAATTGGACTATACATTTAAACAATCGATTGGTAGTTTTATCTCAGACAAAGACACTGGAAAATGTCAAACAATGCATTTCATCATCAAAACTATATTCTGAGTTAAATTTAGATGTACTATCACGTTTACTAACATCTCGGTCTCTTGTATTCTATCTTAACGGCATTGTACAACCTTACAGGGCAACTCTACTGCACCTTTGAGGACATCCACTATAGCCGTGGACAAACTTTCACAAGCACTGACGGATGCCGACAGTGTACGTGCGGGAACAATGGAAGGGTCAGCTGTCAACGACGTCAATGTAACGGATTTCCTGACCCTGGTAGTTCCATTGGCTTCCCAATCGCCTTGCCCGATGGCCGTCATTCAATTGGCTTACCCGATGGCCGTCATTCAATTGGCATACCCGATGGCCGTCATTCAATTGGCTTACCCGATGGCCGTCATTCAATTGGCATACCCGATGGCCGTCATTCAATTGGCTTACCCGATGGCCGTCATTCAATTGGCATACCCGATGGCCGTCATTCAATTGGCATACCCAATGACCGTGATTCAATTGGCTTCCGTGGGAGTGGTAGTCAAATCGACTTCTCTAATAGTGGTTCTTCAGTTAGTAGAGGTAATACTAGTACTAGTACTATGAGATATTAGACTTACTATTGGTTTAAAAATTACTAAATTTCCTTGAACATATTTAAAAACTCAAATGAATGAAAGGTACACAAATGCATGGTTAATAATCAGTATTTTTATTGCTTGTCAAGTTTTGGGGGGTAAATAAACACATTACCGACTTTGATAAACAATGAGCATTATAGGTGCTTGTCCTTGCATACCCTTCCCTTATTGAAAGAATATTATACTGCGTGATGGTCTTTTTCATCCCGTGTTATATTGGCGTTACGTATGTGATAACCGCAGACAAAGTTGTGTTGCTATGTCCAGATTATCTGCAAAAGGAAATAATTTATGAATTCCACCCACTCGGTAGTTTTACATGAACTTCTATTATAACGTTGGATCAGTAAAGGATATGTTGATACCACATACATGTAATGAAAATAATTTCACGTGTTTTACAGGTGGCGACCACGGCCATGACCATGGACATAGTCACAAGTAGAAAACCAACCAGGGAAGCTATGTCAACGTGTATATCATTAAAGACTCCTACACCAAACTTTTCTTTTTTGTATTAAGCCAAAATAAAAAAAAACCAAAACCAAAAAAACAACCCCAAAGCATCAACTCACGCCAAATTCATGGCGTTTCAAGGAAGTTGTTTCAACGTGTATGTCTTACTTGTAAGCTGACAAAGCATTAACTCGCCCCAAGTACATGGCATCTTTGATCCTCTGCTTCGTGTCTTCCTATTTTACAGACTGAAGTACTTTTAAATGACATGAATGTAGATATACTATTAAAAACAATTGTTAGAAAGGTGGATTGTTGATTCTTGAACATTTTTCACCACTAATATCATTGTACGTTTTAAAGAGTTATCTTCCATTGTAGGCATGCCTGTTTTTGTTTCTTTCAGCAATGCAAGTACATGTATAATATAAATATTTAGAGTTCTTATAAACATTTCTTATTAGTAACGAGTGATTTTTAGAATTTGAACAAAATTTATCACAAAAGTCAATTGACTAAAAAGAAAAACAAACATGTATTGAATTGATTAAATAACATTGAAAGAAGTCAACATTTAAATAAGTAAAATAATGAATTTAATTATTGAATTTTATTATTGGCACAATAAAAAAAGTGGTCTAAGGTTCTGAATCTTATATGTTCAATTTGATGTTATAGACATTATACATGTATACATATAAGACTAACTGCCATGTAACAATAACCATTAATAGCTTAATTACTATAGATGAAAATTATACTTTTTACAGCTACCGAGTATGATCCCCTCTATTTCTTATGAAAACTTATCGTTAATTCAGAGCTCTATAGAAACAGCCAGACTGACATCTACCCGCCCCGTTTATCGATTGGTCGAAATCTACATCGGCTGAAACTGACAGGACTGAAATCAACACGCCCTGTTTATCGATTGGTCGAAACCTATATACAGCGACCTAAAAAAAATCACGGACTGCACGAAATAATCAGATGATGATGTCAGACTTAAAGTCTCACAGGAGACGATTTGGCTGTTTCTATTAGCTAACGTACTTATGTACGTTAACAGTAATTTAGTGAATTTTACTTTTTAATATGTTTTACGGTGCTACCGTTGTGGCGAGCGCAGCAAGAATTACACATACCTTGCATCTTTGTCAACTTAGTGATATTTTGACAGTTATCAACTAACATCAAAGATTGATTTTTTTTTTGAGAGAGAGAGAGAGAGAGAGAGAGAGAGAGAGAGAGAGAGAATTATATAATATTTCTAAGTTTTACAAAATTCTTACAAAATACATAGACTTGCTTCCCCTAAAACCGTTCTTTACTTTTGGAGAAAATTGATCAGTCTGTAAAATGCAATTTGTGTTTAATTTGGTCAAAAGTGTAAAGTGTAAATGCAGTATTAATTTTCTTTTGTACCTTGTTGTTATCTGACTTTTATTTTTTTTTTCCCTGGTTCATAATTTTGTTTTTACTGAAATTTGTTTAATTTTGCATACGTGTATCCGTGCCCCCGGTCCCTGTTTGTAGGTGTGTAATTTCCCATTTTCCAATTTAATGGTTTGACAATATGCAATATCTGCATAAATGTTTTTAACTGTTTATTTTTTTCTCTTTATTCTTTATTATTTAGTTCAAAATGACTTCTTTTTTTTATTTCGTCCCTACTTATACTTACTGTTCATGCACCCAAAATTAGCTTAACTCTTACTGTTTGTATATATAATTATATAATCTCTCTATCAAAATAAAAAAAAAAACACTAAAAAAACCCCACAAATCATCTAAGGCAGGTATCGAAGTTTATATTGAAATAGCTTTAGTACACGCATTACAGATGTTTGATCCACCTCTAAATTTATGATATCGCGGGAAATCTAGATCACTGTGACGTCACACGTTCAAATGTTTACGTATCTCGACTCAATACGAAGGAATATGGAAGCATGTAAAAAATCTCTTGGGTCTCACCAAAGCTTGTGCGCTACTCAAGACGCGTCTTTAAACCTCATGGCACCGTTAATTACGAATTAAATGTCAGCCATTTTTGGCATAGCACCACGGGATAAAACATTAGAGAGCATTATGGGACGTAGACAAAAAAAAAATTCTTGATGAATCTGTAGGTTAAGCTCGTTCTTTTTCACGCGCGCACTGGTTCTTAGAGCTCGCTTCGCTCGCTATAACCTATTGATTTGTTAAAAGAAAAATGTAAATATAAACAGTAAATTAATTTCTTTGATGATTCATGCGGGTTATGGAGATAACGATCAATGCAGAAAAATTTTACATAACCCGCTAACGTAGGTTATGTATTTTTTCTGCAATGTCGCCCCCTTCATATCCCGCATGAATCACCAAAGAAAGCATTTTATTGTTTAAATAATATCTTCCACATCAACACAAATGTGATATTTTGAAGAAAAAAAAAACAGTCAAAGAAAGAATCTAATGCACAATTATGTTTGGAAAGTTCAATGATATAAGGTTATACATTGTGTTATAATATTGTCTTGCAAAGAAATATTTTCATACACATACACAAAAAACATCAAGTGAAGCGCGTCTACTAAATGTTCATGCAGATGAGTACACTTAATCTGCTATTACGTCACAGTTACGAAAAATCTAAGTTAAAATAATATAAAATACTCTGGGGACATCATAATGTAGTACTTAGTCGCACTGCAAGTTGTTTTATAAGTGAGGAAATTTGGTTACTTGTAAGAAGACAAGGATCTTAAGACGGGAGGGATTAAGATTGTTATGAAATCAGCACATTGTTAGAAGTATAAAACTCGTTCTTTTCTCCTCTCCAAGTGTTTAAACCCAAAAATGATACTTTCTATCAGATTTTTTACATCAGATGAACAAAGTGATCGAGAAGAAAAATTGCTTTTAAATATGAGGGATGATCCAGATGCGATAAAATCGTGAAAATCGGCGTAAAACGCTTTGAGATATCCACTTATTTCAATTTCGATCTGAAAATTTTAATGCATTATGATAATTACGATGTACTTCTGAAGATAATTATATATTTTATAGACCGTGAGGTAGGGATAGTCGCGTCTGTCACACCGGGCTGCGTCCTCAAGGCGGTCCTGCTGCGTCCTGAAATAATGTAAAGAGTCAATGTACACATACATGTAGTAGAGTTTCTTACGTATACAGCGCATCGACAACGCAACGGCGTCTTCATTTGTCGCGGTGGGATCGCCTAGAACATTGTAGAACGCCAAGCGACGGCGCGCACTTTGAGCATGCACAAAGTACGCGCCGTGGCTCTGCGTTCTGATAAACACGAAGTGGGGTCGCCGTGACAACACCTTAAGGTCTCCAACATCGCCACTAGAACTACGTTGGCGCGCTCAAGTAACTCACATAATCGCAGTATAGACGCAGTGATAAGTCGATTGAGTTTGCACATATACATGTAGACCTCTCTTTTGTGACGACACTACGTCTCTATCGCGCTCTCACTGCGCATCCACAGCGTTTGAAAGTGTTGTGCGTTCACACAGCAGTAACTTTTTTATACTTTGTTCTTTCAACAGCTTCTAAACCAATAAAAATGTTCAAATATTCGATTTGTTTCATGTTGATAAATGTGATGAATCTTATTAGAATATTTAAAATTCCTTCATTCTACTTTTAATACGAGGGATTTTATCATTCAAGTGAATTGATTATCATTTGTATCAAAAACAAACTTTCCAAATAAAATAATTATTACACAAAGTCCTGAAACTATTATAATAGTATTAAATGAGGAATGACAATAACAGACTGTCAACCGTCTCAAAAATCCATGAAACGAAATACGAGTTTAAAGCAGAGCAACACGGACCTCTAAAAGATAGAGGTGGGATCAGGTGCTTAGGAGGAGTAAGCATCCCCTGTTGACCGGTCACACCCGCCGTGCGCTCCTTGTCACAATCGGGCATGTCATGATCGAGGTAAATATCAATAGAAAAAATGTCATAGTAGGTAAAAACGAAACGTTGATGATTTGGTTTGCTTGTGATGGTCAAAATACAAACCTTGAGCAAACACGGACCTCCATCACATTGGAGGTGGGATCAGGTGCCTAGGAGGAGTAAGCATCCCCTGCCGACCGGTCACACTCGCCGTGTGCTCATTGTCAAGATCATGAAAAAAAAAAAAGAAACCGTAGTCAGTCCGGTGTATAAATAATGGTCTAACAAGTCTGAAAAACGTCAGTTACAGCATGTGTCCAAATGAAACATTGTACATGATGATAAGGTCATTGTATCGACCATAGAACTTGCGTAGCTCTAGATGATTTTAATCGAGGTTCTTGATATTCTTGTTTCAACAACTTGTTTGTAAGTAGCTTGCCTCGTTTAATTAATTTTTTGTATGTAGAGCATGCTCTTGCATAACGAATAAGCTGAGAAATGTAAACCCCATAAGCAGGTGATGATGGTATATTGGTACATATGTAAGGGAAGTTGACGATGGAAAAATTAAAATCATCACGTTTATCATAAAGTTTTGTTGTTAGGTTACCATTAACGTCTTTTTCTAGTGAAATATTCAAGTTGAAACAGATGTTTTTGAATCTGTGGTATCTTTTATTTCAATCTCACTGGGATATATTGAGTTAACATAAGAGTGAATGTATCAGTTGTTAATGGATATGATACACTTCTTGAATTGATAAATTTAATTTGATCGCAAATGTTAGTATAAGGTTTTACCTGTTTCATTAACCAGCAAAGAAATATTTCCAGCTGACCTCTGATGTCCGACAGATTCGTGTTATTTATACTCCCAGACACTGCAATTAGTCCATACTATGATCTAGTGTGCCGTATTAGTTCATACTGCATTACACAGAAAGAAACCTGGCCATTCAGTTCAAAGAACTTTACCTATTGTTTATAACTTTGAAGGTAATACTTTAGAATTAAATATTATTATATACGTAATTTAGCATATATCATTTGACCTGATGATATACATGTATTTATAAGTTCTAGAAGTGGTCATCTCAAGTTTTTGAGATTCGGGCTTATTTGCAATTCAAAAGTGAACTGCATTTTAGAACGCAGTTCGCAATTCAAAATTTATAATTCATATTTGAGGCCTTAAAATTTCAGGGCTATCTACTAGTGGTATACCACTACCACTGTGAAAATATGGTGAAGTGGTCATCTCAAGTTTTTGAGATTCGGGCTTATTCGCAATTCAAAAGTGAACTGCATTCTAGAACGCAGTGCGCAATTAGTAGATGACCCTGAAAATTTCAGGCTCCAAATATGAATTAAAATTTTTTAAATTGCGAACTGCGTTCTAGAATGCAGTTCCCTTTTGAATTGCGAATAGCGAACTGCGTTCTAGAATGTAGTTCGCTTTTGAATTGCGAATAGCGAACTGCGTTCTAGAATGCAGTTCACTTTTGAATTACGAATAGCGAACTGCGTTCCAAAAACCGATTGTCTGTTATGTTGTGTTAGTGTAAAAGTGAATAGAGACAATGTTCGCAGAAAGAATGTTTTATGACTTGTTTAATGCATGCACAAGCAAATGATGCGGTCGTTAATTATTTCTATTCATTACAACCAGACTAACGCCGGCCTGAAACCACATCATGGTAAACAATCAACAATACATTTTCTGGTAAACATCTGATTTTTTCAGGTGTGGAGCGTTTAGAAATTGACGTATTCATATAAGATTACATTGTGTTTTGATTGATAAATCATTTTAAAAAAACATCCTGTTGACAATGTTAAATTTCACATTATCTAGAAAAAAAAGGGGAATTGGATTATTTATAGTTGTACCAATTACATATTTTATTATTTGCGTTTTTCTATTATTATGGTTCATTAATACATGTATTTAAAACAAATAAATATTATTGCTCATTTTATCAGATGATGAGGTACATTATTTATATATCCAGCCGAAATTAAAGAGTTTTCTCTTTCAATCTTATTTTCTTCATTGAAATTTTGTTTTTTTCATTCTAATATATAAGGATTTTAGAAGTAAACTTTAGCTCTTTTGTAGTTCACTAGTTCGCAAAAAAGAAAATAGACGGAGCTGAATAAACACTGTTATGTCGGAACTGAATTTCTTCCACAACTGTTTTCATCATTATCTAATTTTTGCGCAAACATATTAAGCAAACGAACCAACTTAACAAACTTACATATAATAAATATGTTTAATTACATGTTTTCCATTATGCATTTAAATTCAAATTTTTTAGTAATTCCTGCATAAATGTATCTTTATAAAGCCATTGGCATTTATTAAAGATTTCTTATAAATTTTGCCAAAACTAGATAAATTACGAGAAACATAAATCAAATTGTGGTAATAAATATTAGGTTATTTAGCTTTATTTAAAGTACATGTGTATAAATAAATCGAAAAATGGGTTAACTAATCCAAAAAAAGAAGAAGAATGTATTGCTTAATCAGGCTCATATAAATGTATACAAATTTAGATATACTGCAAATGTTAAATTTGAATTTTATAGACTGTTTATATACATTGTAATATATATATTTTTCAGATATTCTAAACTGAATAATTAATTTGACAGTTTCACTCTGACCTTTATTTTCCAAAACTAACGGTCGGTAACTTGTGACGCACAAAGATTAACACAAGATGACATTTTTGGAAAACCCATGTTTTCCTTACGCTTTGTGAAGTTAACAAGATATTTCTCTCCAGATCAAACTGCTGACATGGTTGATATGAAACATGGGAAAGTCTCACAAAAGGGGACAATTATTCATACATCGTTAACCTTGACACTGCGATTACCAACCCTTTATATAAATGTTCACTGTAGACGATACAAGGCATTGTAGACCTACCTACCAGACAGTCAACATGTTCACTTTTTTCATCATTTGTGCAGTAACTATCTTTTCTTCGGCTTATGGAAGTCTCTGTAAGTACTTCAGTGTCATTTATAGATTAATCATTTGCATGATATATTTTTCGGTTTTATAACTTTTTAACAAAAAAAAAAAAAAATTATTTTTTTGAATGTATTACCGAATTTTCTGACGAGCATACAACATTCATGTCTTGAAATTATAAATTCGTGTAACTTTCATTTGTTTTGTTTTAATTTTAGATCAGCCTCCAACCCCCGAGTATCTGAAATGTCCATTCGGTAAATACTTCAAAGACATAGGCAAACCTCCTACTTGCAATCCGTTCGCACAGTCTTGTCCACCAGGCTTCTACTGTAGAGGAGGTCCTGCCGATCAGCCCGGATTTTGTTGTAAATGTAAGATATTATACTAAATTGTTAATTTCACTCAGTTTTCATACAACGTAAAGCAAATTTTATCAAATCCTTTAAAATTATTTTACATTCATACTTGAAATCCATACTTTAGTGTGTGTATATATATATATATATATATATATATATATATATATATATATATATATATATATATATATATATATATATCAAATTTCATATAGTTCAAAAGTAAAATGTATTAACAAACAGAAAATATCTTTAATTGAATATCTTTTATCAAAACCTGTTTGACACCTTCCTTTCGTCATGGCTTTGTGTTTATTAAACCTTATGGATCCAAACGTTTTATTTAATCTTTCTTAACTTATATCATTTTCGAGATTTTTCTCAGACTTCAATATACTAGTATTTATAACCGTCTAAAGATGCTTATAAATAAAAAAATAAGTTTTGTTGGCTATAAAACATTATCTAAGAAAAAAGTATAAATCAACTGGCTTTGTTTACACAATCTTAACTGTATAACTTCATTCGTTCTTTTATAGCCGATAATCCATGTAAACTTGGAGAGCCCTACTCACGCAATGGTAACGCCCCTCACTGCCTGGGTAATTCTGCCATCAGATGTCCACGAGGCTACACGTGTATAGGAACTGAGACCTCTTCATCAGTTTGCTGTAAAGGTGAGAAGAACTGTCAGTCAGTTATACGTGACACCGAAATCAAAAAATATAATATGTAAGAGTTTTTCAAAATAATTCAGCAAGATACGTACTAAAAATAATCTACTCCCCCGTCCCCCCCCCCCAAAAAAAAGGAAGAAAGGAAATGATTGCAATTTCCAAAAAGACAAAAAAAAAAAAAAAAAAAAAAAAAAAAACCACGTAAAATGTATTGGAAATACTTGAGTTCGACTTTTGATTCATTCAATGTGCTGTTTTTGTGTAATACAATTGTAACATTGATGATGTTCACATCTAAAAATAATACAATCTTTACTGATTATTCCACTAATTCAAAGAAAAATAATGGTAGAAAAAAGACAAAGTAAAACAGGAAATAATACGCAACAAAAATGTCTTAAGAGTTATATGTACAATTCTCTATTTTTTTTTTCACGACAATTGACAAATTTAAATGTAATCACTATGTAGCTTGTGAGAATTATGGTCATATTTGCTTTACAGGTTGCACCTACAGGGGCGAGTCGTATTTTCCCACAGCCACATTTTATAACAAGGAAGGAAAGAGATGTACATGTGGTGAGGATGGGAAAGTCAGGTGTTCAAAACCAGTCAGTAAGTATAATATTGGTCGTATATTTTGTGTGCATAAATTAATTCTTCGAAAAACAGGTCAAGACTGGTTTAGTGCCGCTCTTAATTGTAAAGTACATGTTCGTGTTAAATATGTCTAATTTGAAATGTCATCTTTCAAACTGACACTGTATTGCTTTTTACAGCTTGTAGAGGGGCTAATGGCAAAGTATACAAAGTTGGAGAATCATTTAAAGTCGACTGCAACACTTGTTCCTGCAGATCCGACGGTCAGATCGTTTGTACGTTAATAGCTTGTCCGAAAAAATGCAAATACTACGGTAAGGTGTATTCAGAAGGAGACAGATTTCCAGCCAAGGACGGTTGTAACGAATGCGTTTGTGGAAATGACGGCAGTGTATCGTGTACAGAAAAGGCTTGTGGATACGGCAAATAGATCTTTCCATATTTCCTCAGAACATACCTGTTTCCCCACATTGATGACTTTTACGAATGTCCCCTTTACATGTTAATTTTTGTGTGTTTTCCTATGTGAAATTTTATTCTTCACAATTTTTACTGATGCGTGTACAATAAATATGATAACATTTCCTCAAGCCTTGTGACATGAATGTAATCTATTTTTGATGTGTTTGGATAGACACTTTTTATAAAACTACCGTTATCAAAAAAAAAAAATAAAAAAAAAAAAAAAATAAACATAATTTATTTAATTTAAAACCATTGATATATAAATTAATGAAATACATACACAGTAAAAAGAAAAAAAAAAGAAAAAGCAAAAAAAAAAAAGGGGGATATAATATCATCTGAAAACTCCAAAGTTATGTTTTGCAAATTGCAAATTCTTGCAAATGCTTGCGAACTCTCGTATTAAACGCTAGTATTGCTTTATTGCGATCACCAGTTCTAAACTTAACTTTTCCGAACCCAATGAGTTCCGATGGAATTAAAGATACATTCTACCATTAGCTTGTACTTTATAACTGCAGTAAAACATAATCAAATTATATCGCCGACATGCCAACATTTTAGAACAGCCTGCAATATACCGGATGTATTATGATGGAATAGCATATAGGGCAGGCGCTGTTCTATTGTCTACTAATTTATTTCAAGGATTATAGGAATACGTTTTTTTTACTGCTAGCAGAATTAAACTTCGTTTAACATGTACTATTTTTAATGGGAATAGTCTAGTCAATATACAAAATGACCTCAAGAAAATTGCTACAAAAGGTTTTATTGCTTTAAGTTATACTACAATACAGTCTAAACAACATATTAAAAATATACAAAATATAATTTGCGGAAGACGTAAAAAAAAAGGGGGTCTGTTTGTAATCATAAACCGTAAAAATCAACCTTTTATTTATGCTGCGATTCGTCCTCCATACACAGAAAATATGACGTCATGATGACACAAGATGTGAAAATTTAGTCATTATTAGTTAAGAAAGACATTTAAAAAACTGCAGTAACAATATATGTCACATAAATACATTTATATGGGGGTCTCTAAATGTTTCTTTATGTTTATTTGATGCTAGGTGAAAGTATTATATAACATGAATTATAGCCAAGTAGGGAGACTCGTTAAATCAAAACAATCGTTCATTGCCCGATTTCAGATATTTGCCAGCAGAAATACATTTTCAAAAATCTTAAATCAAAAATGGATAGAGCAAATATCCGAAATCAAATGTTCTTACTTAGGAGGCAGTCGCCTTTATTCGCTTGGAAAAATAATCTATGGTGAGCCATTTTTTTAAATAAAAAAATTATGATTTCTCAGAGGAGAATTTAAACATTATTTTAGATGATATTCTAAATTTGAAATATAAATTTTAAGAATCAAAGTACAGATTCTGAATAAAAAAAAGGGCAAATTTTTGTCTGCTGAATTCTCTGGAGACGAGGCATATGGTATGTCCGTCATAATAACTAAACTAAACGGCAAAGAAAATGTGGTTATATTTCGTCAGAATGCTGCAAACATGTTGCATAGTTTCTATAATTAAGGAATCAGAAGTTACTTAAAACATGCCATTGGGTTTCAAAAAGGAAACGTTTCTTTTGAATGGATCAAACAAGCAACGCTTTATTAAACTTCTTGTACGAAACTACACGAAAGCAATATTGAAGCTCACAGAGTTCGGGTGGTTATGCTGATTTTTAAAAACCGTTGATAAGGCAGACGATAACACAGTGGTATTAGTGGAGAAGACACTGATTTGCTGGTTCTACTGTGCGATTATGCAAAAGAAGGCCGACGCAGCATTTTTTTTCACTTCTAACAAACAAAAGTCAGCACAATTTCTGATACACTGTATATCTACAACACAATCAGTTCTTGGCATTGATTGTTCTCTTCAATTCCTTTATATTTATGCTTTAATATGGTGAGACACAACTACTCGTTATTATATATGGCAATGGAAAACCTGCTACCCTGAAATCTTTTTTGGAATTCATCTACAATCGCCAGGATTTGCATTTCTACAAGAAAATGCCTGCAAAAAATATAATCAATACGAGAGAGAAAGCATTAGTCAGTGTGTATGATGGGACACCTGAAGAGGGTATAGAAATTCTCAGGTGGAGATAGTTTACGACCAAAACAGGCATGGTGTGGTCCAAGTGCAGTCACTTCCATCAACTTTTGATGCTGCCATGTGTATATTCAATGCGCACTTACTCACAGTCTCACTACTGGAAAAGCGCAACAGTTGCAGATCGGGCTCTTGCGGAATAGGGTGGACTCTGAAACTTGCAAACCTTACCTACTGAAATGTCTAAACAACCTTATTTTTGTTGAAAACCATCCACAAAATTTACTGCGACAATAAGAAATGTAGCTGTAAGAAGAATGACATAGCGTATTCAGGTGGATATGGAGAAATCAACTGATGTAATTCAATAAAAAAATGACGATAACAAACCGTCAACCATCTCAAAAAGTAATACACTAGAATATGATGATGACATTGGAAACAAAACTTTAACCTAGATTTGAAAATTTGTTATACTCCATAATTCCATATCTATTACTTTTTGATCATGTTTATGTTGTAAACTTTTTACATCATTTGCTTACAAAATAAGTTATACCAATTACTGATTCGATAAGGTTATTGAATATTTCCAGGTTCTCGAAAAGTCACCCTAATTTGTTTAATGTTGAAAGTAATTTTTTCAAAATGGCAAATTATAAAGTTAGAAAAAGCGCTTAGTAAATTAAATGATTTGATATCGTTACATTTTTCGGCATTTCAAGAAGTTTTAATGACAATATTGATTAAAAAGAAATATTTGACCCAAAAGTTTCTTTAATATTTCTTATGAAATTGTTATATAACTCGGACAATTCTTAATAAATTATGAAATTCGAGTCTAGAATATATTAGTACCAATTTATTTAAAAGACATGGTCACGACTGGAACTATAATGTACTTTTTATTGTTTAGTGTTAATAATGCTTTGTAAAGGTATACTAATGGGCATCCGATATTTGAATGTCGGCTGTCCACTGAATGTCGGCTGTCCACTTATAAATGAGATACAGGCTTCGCAATTCTTAGTTTTGAAAACTAAGCTCGTGCCATGTTTTTGTTTATTAGTACATCTGTTGCATAGTTGTGAAAACTTCATTTAAATAAGATTTTTTAAATTAAAATAATATTAACTTCTTAACTTTGCACATAATTATGCAATTTCAACTGCTTTTCACAATTTAGAATAGCTTTGTTATGCATATTACTATTATCCATTAAAATGGTAAAATAAAAATTTAGCCCAAATCGTGACCATGCCCCTTTAAATGTTTCCAGACATCCGCGATTTTTCAATGAAAACCCTATATTTTATCCCAAAATTCCTTCAATAATTGTTGTCAAGTGTTTAAAGGGACTAAGACAAGATTTAAGCTCAAAATTTTAAATTTTATTTTTCCATTTTTAATGTTTAGAATTGTTAATATGGGTATTTGTAATGCATTGTCAAAATTTGAAAGTCAAATATTGAGCTATAAGCAAGATACAGAGTTTGAAATTCTTTGTTTTGTAAACAAAGTTTGGGCCATGTTAGTTTTTACATGTGTGTTTTATTGTTATAAATTTCAATCTAATGTTGTTTTCTTCTGTTCATGATATTATTTATAAACACATTTAATATGTTTACCTAGTTTTCCACGAGTCATTTTGTCAAAGAAATGGTAATTCCATACTTTACATTATTTGTAAACAAATATAAGACTCGAGCTTTGTTTACATAAAAATGAATTCTTACCTCTGTATCTCTTATATAACTTGAATTCTAACATTCAAATTTTGGCCAATCATTGAAAATGTGCAAGTAAACCATTTTATATATAAAAAATATAAAACAAGATTTTGATCTAAAATCGTGTCCAAGTCCCTTTAAATTAGTTGTACATATTAATCCTTTCACGTAAGTTCATAATAAATTGACAACCGTTTGATTTAGTTCATTTATGTATTTTTTCCAGATTTCCGCGATTTTTTAAATAAAAACCCTATTTTTCACCCCAAAATTTCTTCAATATTTGTTGTCAAAGTTTTCAAATCAGTTGTACATATTCAATCCTTTCACGTAAGTTCATAATAAATTGACAACCATTTAAATTAATTCAGTTCGCAGCACAGTTAAGGCTGTCAATAAATTCCGTTCAGACAAAAAGTACGGGAAATGTGCATTATGACATCACAGAATATTACAAACCTCGAAAGTACTAATTAATTCATCTATTAGCAAAATTAATTTATACTATTCTTTTAATTAAGAACAACGAATGCTATTACTTACAATTTCGATGTCTGTTATATCGTACACACTCAAAATAAGCGAGAGGTCGTTCTCGCTGTACTACAAAATATGACGTCATATGCTTCAAAATGACGCATTAAGTTAAGTCATTGAAGGCTATCATGCGGTTTTTTAGCGATGAAAAATAAATTCCATAGATTAGCGGAAAATTATAAATGAATATTTTGTTTAACATTATCATTAGTAGAATGCTACCTATATAGTCTTATTTTCAATTTGTTATAATTATGCATCGTATTAAGAGGCAACATCGGTTTGTATAAAATATCGTATATTTTAAAGCTGGGTGCCTAAATAAATCACTTTATTGCAAGGGCATACACTTATCTGATCATGACAAACTTTTACATGAAAATTTGAAATATGCTATGTAATTTAAAAACTTCTAAGATCCTTGTGAAATCTCACAAATTAATTATTTTTTAATGAAATTAACACTGTGACCTTCAAAATTATTCAACATACGCATTATAAATTATGGTTTTTTCTAACAAATAATATTATCTTACAAAGTTCACAGCATTTTTTAAAATCTACTATATAACATCAAGTTATTTTATAATTCAGTTGTGAATTTTGACATGATTATGCCCTTGCAATATTCACATTTTTAAATGACCTCAAAACCACAAATACATCTTCTTGTACCATGCGACTGCCATATCACGTGACCACTATGAACATAAAATATTGTACTATTATATATATATTTCAGAAATATATTGCATTTGAGCGACTGTTATTGATTTTAAAAAGGACATGTCCGATGAACTAAAGTATACGTGTTTTCATTACAAAAATTCGCCGATATTTTTATTGGCCGCCTTAACTGTACTGCGTTATGAAATTTTTCCAGATTTCCGCAATTTTTTTTTTAATGAAAACCTTATTTTTTACCCCAAAAAATCCTTGAATGTTTATTGTCAAAGTTTTTTAATCGGTTGTACCCATTCAATCCTTTCTTTTAGTCCAACATAAATTGATACTCATTTCATTTACTTTAGTTATGAAATTTTTCCAGATTTCCGCCATTTTTCTTTAAAAATCCCATTTTTTACCCCAAAAATCCTTTAATATCTGTTGTCATCGTTTTTAAATCAGTTGTACATTTTAAATCCTTTCATTTAAGATCAGCATAAATTGACACCTATTTATTTCATGTAGTTATTAACTTTTTCCGTATTTCGGCGATTTTTCAATGAAAACCCAGTTTTTAACCCCAAAAACATTTTTTTCGCAATTTTTAGAAATGTATATTTTTAATATATAATTTGTACAAAGCTTTGTGGCAATTTTCTTGAGGTTTGGCCAAAATATTGATAGATTGACTAGACTAGAACTGCTGCATGGGTTTCAGTAAACATCTTCCACCAGTAATATATCGGTAATGTGTTCAACAAAGCAGTTCAAATTATATTTGTCTTTAAACCTAGTATTACCAGTGTCCATTATACAACTTTGAACATACAGTTCAATATCAATGACCCTGCCACCACATCAACAATGTCAGCACTATAAAAACAGATGCAGCTTATCAATAGGCATTTATCTAAGAAAGTTCTTTTGTTTCTCTTTAAACGTGTCTTTATTTGTCTATTCGTTTGTATACATTTCCTATTCACCAGGCCAGTAAACATTTAGATCAATGGTTGCAACCATTTCTTTATATATGGCAACGGGAAATAGTACTTGTTTAGCACTAAATACCTAATATCTAATTTTTTTTTACGTTTCAGAATATTAGCAAAAAAAAAAGGAGTAAATATGTAGCCGTTTCATTTGCGTCAGTCATCCTTGGTGATTTCATTGTTTATAAGGTAAACGATACAAGGTATAATTTCTGTCTATTTCATTTTATCAAACTTTGTAGTAGCAACGAGAAACAGTCTGATTATCAGAATTGTCTGTCTTGATGAAAGTCAAGTTTCTGAATGAAATATTGTTTTTTTGTATTTTAAGTTCCTAGCGCCTTCTACTGACAATAGTTATTACTGTAAAACTTTATACCATGTTATTAAATGTGCTTCGAAAAAAAATCAGGAGATACCTTTTAAGGCGCTTTCATTTATGTAGTAAGCTGGCATGAATATTCTTTAATTTTTTTATTTTGTAGCTTTAGTATTGATTGCTTCACTCAATGGGTATATAACAGAATTACTGAATCTAAGACAGATGCATAACATGCTTTGTAGACATCTTTCCCACACAAGAGGATCAACATTTGTGAATCTGAATCTTTATCTTTTATTTAAAGCACAGTAGAACAATATCCATAGAACCATATCCTACAGAGCAATGATATAGATGAAGAACAGATAAAAAAGCAATGGCAAAAAGTGAAAGATACGTTTACCAACGCAAGCGAGAGAGTCATAGGTTATAGAAAGCAGGTACATAAAGAATGGATAACACCAGGTACATGGAAACTCATCGACAACAGAAAAGAACTAAAGAAGAAAATGTGTAACACACATTCAGAAAGAATCAAAGAGAAACTGAGAGAACAATACTCGAACAGTAACAGAGAAATAAAGAAAGCCACAAAGATGGGCCGTAAGAACTTCATTGAAAACAAGGCAAATGAAGCTGAGAAAGCAGCATCTGAACAGAGAATGGGTGATGTTCAAATCACAAAAAGCTATGTGGACAAAAGAGAAATGCATGCATGCCAATAAGAGACAAACAGGACACAATGATAACATCGAAGAAAAAGCAAGAGCAAAGATGGAAAGAACATTTTGAGGAGATATTGAACCGCCCAGATCCTAACAGCAGAACAGAAATATCTGAAGCAAACACCAATTTGGAAAATAATACAGATGAACCATCAAAATAAGAAATAATCGCAACTATCAAGAATTTAAAGAACAATAAAACCGCTCGGAATGACAACTTACCAGCTGAAATCTTCAAAGCAGACCCTATCTTAGCAGCAGATATTTTCTATTCTCTTTTCTGCAAGATATGGAAGAACAGTATGATACCAACAACGTGGTCTGAGGGTAACATCGTCAAACTACCAAAAAAAGGAGATCTCACAGACTGTAACAACTGGAGAGGTATTACTTTACTTTCTATACCAAGCAAGATCTTCAGTAAAATAATTGTAAACAGAATTAAGACATCAGGCAAGCTAAGAAAAGGACAGGTTTAGGAAAGGGAAGAGCTGCAGTGACCAAATTTTCATATTAAGAAACATAATAGAACAATGCACAGACTGACAAAGGCAACTCATCATTACTTTCATTGACTTTGAAAAAGCTTTTGATAGTATTCACAGAGATAGTTTATGGAAAATCCTGAGGCACTATGGAATACCATCCAAATTAGTCGACCTAATAAAAGCATTCTACACAGAATTAAATGCACCATATAACTCCTCAAACACAAGCTTTCTTGTGAAATCAGGAGTGAAACAAGGATATGTGATGTCAGCCTTATTATTCATCATAGCAGTAGACTGGGTAATGAGATCAACACTCAGTAAAGACAACACAGGTATCAGGTGGACTATTTTTAGCAATCTAAAGGACTTAGATTATGCAGATGACCTAGCTTTACTATCCCATCTGGAAGCGCAAATGCAAAAAACCCCATCTAATTTACACAGTAATGCCAGCAAAATAGATCTGAACATCAACATAAAGAAAACTGAAGTAATGCCTCTTAATACAAAAAGCTCACCAAAAATACAGCTTAATGGAAAGGATATGAAAAACACACCCCATTTTACATACCTTGGAAGTGTAGTGACATCAGAGGGAGGTGCTGACAATGATATAGTAGGAAGATAAGGTAAAGCCAGAGGAGTCTTTGTCAATCTTAAGAATGTATGGAAATCAAGCAGCATCAGCAGGCGCACTATGATCAAGATATATAACAGCTGTGTACTCTCTGTCCTAATATATGGCGCTGAATGATGGAGGATGACAGAAAGGGATATAAATAACCTATCAAGATTCCATAATGACTGCCTCAGAAAGATCTTGAATGTTTTTTGGCCAGCAAAATTTCCAACAAAAATCTACATAAAATATCAAAAACGAAAGACATAAGGACATTACTTAGAATATACAGATGGAGATGGATAGGTCATGTATTAAGAAAGCCAACAAATGACACCACAAGTGTGGCACTAAAATAGACTTCAGAAGGAAAAAGGAGGAAAGGCCGTCCAAGAACAACATGGAGGCGTACTGTCGAAAAAGAACTAAAGGACATGAACCTTACCTTGGAAGAAGCGGAAAGGATAGCCAAGAGCAGAGAAAAGTGGAAATCCCTAGTCCTTGCCCTATGTGCCTCCGGGTGCAACAAGGACTAGGTAGGTAGGTATAACAATCGTATAATCTTCCATGCATGCATCTTTATCACTTCGAATATCTGTATATCCATCATCTTCGTTATCGTCATCACCACTGTCATAATCACCACAAACACTATACTGCTGTAATAGAAAATACGAGCTATGAACATTGTGCACTATAGGTTGTTTTTTTCATAATGAGGACTTAAGGTCTTGCACGCACTGGTCATAAGATGCATTTCACCCCCACATTAGACCAGATTGGGATCCCTTTTTTCAATCGTTGACAGCATTTTCAATGTTCATCCTTATCAAGTTGTGCATCGTCTGATATGGTTCACAATAATAAACCGTGTTGCAAAAACGTGTAAACTCATACTGGTTGTTTTAATTGTTTTTAAATCCTTCTTTTAATCTTATTTTTTATTCTAGGTTTCATATCACATGAAACATATTAGACCCTTTTACAAGTGTGGTACATTGTATATTGTATTAAAATATTTAAAATTTTTGTGAAAGTCGGCTAAGTTGATTATATATTTTTAACGCAAGTATTCCCTGAAATAATTAAATAAATAAGATTGATAACACCTCAGGCCATGGAAAACATTCATTGTCTTGCCATCGAGATTGCTTATTTCCACCTATCTTTCAAGTTGTTAAGAGCAATGTACAAATCTTGTCCTGTTTCGAAAAGAAACCTGGTTCTTTACTAGATATCGCTTATGATTTGGTTGCATTTCGCCCTGATCGTTTGGATTGCTCTGGACAACCGATTGAAACTGTAAGAAAAGACTAATATTAATCGCAAAAGTTCTCATTAAACATGAAGTACGTAATGCAAAATACTTAACTTTTATTTTCAGGTTTTCTCACAGAAAATTGTTTTTAATCGATATTGACGAATTTTATCTCTGCTATTGTTAAGAAGACACATCGTCACACAATTGTGTAAAATTCATATCATTTTCTTTTCTGAATTTTTAAATTATTCTTTTTATATAAGGCTGAACACTTAGCAGATTTGATAAGTGAATTTTATTCTGAATATTTATTATTAAGGCATCCTTCTATCAGAATTGAACAAATAGATACGCTTTCTTTCAAACAACACAACGTGAAGTGGTTACAGAGACTGCCATCATTAATTCCGACAATGTATCTGTGTTTACCTTATTTAACTGCACTCTTTCAAGGTACAACATATCAAGCCTGGACCATCGACGCTTGGGTCGAAGTGTCAACATCTTTGGCCGAAGTACTGCTTTTGGGACAAAACGTATGGACAAATCAACTATCAAAAATATAACACTTTTTCCTCGGTCATATCATCTAAGTTTTCGAGTTACATAAAATTGATCACATTTTCTGTTATGGGTTATAAGAAAAAAGGTTTGACGCGCTCAATTAAACATTTCTAATTCATTAGTTTATTCAATAAGATAAAATATTGCGCAATGGAAGCAATCAAATGTCGGAAATTAATTTGCATAAAATGCTTCATGTGACATGCATTTTAAATACTATCAAACATGTTTGTTTAAGCTACATATTATCGAACTGTATGTATCCAAAATTTAGAAGGTGTGCATTTCATTTGAATGAGTATTATCATAATTAAAATAAAGACTATTAATACTTATAATAACAATAAAACTGCGTATGAACAACTATTAAACAAATGTTATCTGATTCATGTTTTAATGACAACGAGTAATTTTATCATATTTAAACTAGAAATGACTTAAATATCCTTTGATCTATTAATTTCAAAATAGGTACCGCGAATATTGCTATTTTTCATATGAAATTTTGATATTATATACTTGTTATAAATAAGTTTACATAATGCAGAACATCAAAAACAAATTCACTCTCTAATCGAGTTTGTAAAAACAAAAGAAAATGTAAAATATGAATATTTAAATTGTACCATAACTTTTTATAACACACATCAATCAATTTAAACAGTTTTGAAAAAAATAGATATATAAAAACAGATCTTTAAATTCAATCCATGACGAACACAACAATGCGCAACAAATTAGGAAAAACCCTTGTTTTTTTCACGCTCTGTTAATTGACAAGGTCTTTTTCGAGATCGAACTGCCGACAGCATTAAAACGTCGCCTGATTGGTTCGATTATTCATGCGTCTTAATCTTTACTTTTTGGTTTTCCAAAACTATATAAGTAGATCATTAACTATATGAGACATTTAATACACAATCAGGTGCACCAGTCAACATGTTTGTATTTATTATTATTTGTACGTTAACCTTTTCTGCCTTGGTTAATGGAAACCGTAGTAAGTACTTCCTTGACTTTATGTTAATCATTGTACCATTGCTATAGACTTGCTTATTTTCTATTTATTTAAACAAAAACAAAAGAATTTGCTTGGTATTTTTGTTTCGTTGTCGTTTCAAATCCACCATATCATAAGTTTTGACATTTGTGTTTAAATTTTAGTTTAAATATTAACTTAATATTCACATGATTAACAAAAATTACCTATTTAAAAGTATATTTGTTCCTGTTTTAGAATACCAGACTTCAATCCCCGATTATCTCAAATGCCCATATGGGAAATATTTCAATGACATAGGCAAACCGCCCACTTGCAATCCGTTCGCTAACTCTTGTCCACCAGGCTTCTACTGTGGAGCAGGCCCTGCTGATCAACCTGGATTTTGTTGTAAATGTAAGTGTCTTTAATTTTTTAATGAAACAAAATGTAAGAAGACTCTAAACATCCATACATTGTTGTTGAAATATGACCAGTCAGAAGACTGAGTATTTTCTAAACATAAATTCTCTTATTCTTATTTTTTTCTTCAAAATATATAGCTGAAAATCCATGCAAACTTGGAGAACCCTACTCACGTAATGGTAACGCCCCTCACTGCCTGGGTAAATCTGCCATCAGATGTCCTCGTGGTTACACCTGTATAGGATCTAAAACCTCTACATCAGTTTGCTGTAAAGGTGAGATTTTGAGATATTGTCTGAAAACTGAATGTCAAAGTGATTATTTCAAAGAAGTAAAACTTTGACAAGAGGAAAGCATGGGAATATATTGTAAAGGAGTTTAAAAAAGAGATAGTAATGCTACCATATTCCCCTGCATAAGAAAAAAATAACAATAACAAAAATGCAAAATATAAAGAAAAAAAACCCACAAAAAGCATGTAAATGTGTATTATGGTAATACTTGTGTTCGATAAAATTATGTTTGTAACTTAAGTTATTTTTATGCAATAAAATTTAAGATAAGCTGATTTTTTTAAAATAAAATATCCACAAAACCTTAAAAATATACTTTTCTTGACTATTCAAATGCCACTCCAAACAATAATAACTTTCGTCTTTTGAAAGGCTGCACATACAGGGGCGAGTCTTATTTTCCCTCAGCTACATTTTATAACAAGGAAGGAGAGAGATGTACATGTGGTGAGGATGGGAAAGTCAGGTGTACAAAACCAGTCAGTAAGTATAATATAGTTAACGTATTTTTTAAAAATGAATAATGTTTCTTCAAAGAATAGATATCACTGTAGAAATATGCCAATTTGAATAAATTTTCTTTTAAGCTGACACTGTATTGGTTTTTACAGCTTGTACAGGGGATTATGGCAAAGTATACAAAGTGGGAGAAACATTTCAAATAGACTGTAACGGTTGCTCCTGCGGGTCTGATGGTCAAATCATTTGTACACTATTAGCTTGTCCAAAGAAATGCATCTACAACGGAAAGAAATATTCACCAGGAGATACATTTCAAGCCAAAGACGGTTGTAATCAATGCACTTGCTCAATAGATGGCGATGGGACTATTTCATGTACCAGATATGCTTGCGGATATGGAAAATAGATGGAAAGCAGGCATTTCCTATATACAACTCCTTGTTTCCACCTCTTCTTATGACTTACAAAACTGTCCCTTTATAATTTTTACAAGATTTTGTTTTGTATCATTATTTTTAATATTGGATAAATATTATCACATATTTGTGGCATAGTGAATTTGGAAACAAACATATCAAACAGGTCTATGACCTGAAACAACGTCTTTGTTTGACTTTTAAGATATATATATATATATATATATATATATATATATATATATATATATATATATATATATATAAACAACCTATACCACAATGCAACATGTTTCATTTGGCCTTTGTTAAGACCACACACTTTGATAATCATTATGATTTTAGAATAAATTATAGTTGTTTCCTTTTCCTTAAACAATTTCATACTCTTTCCTTATTAAAAGCCTTATATTTTTATCACATAACTGCAAAAATGTTAGTTTCAATGATTACAACAGAGGAATTGTGGTTCATTGTAAGGCCAATTTTTAGATTTTAACTAGGTTTTGAGATTTGCTTATCATTCTGCATAATACCAGTAGTTAAAAAAATAATGTGAAGTTTCCTTCCTAATTAATTACATATTTTTGTTGTTTCAGTAAGTGAAAGTGTCATGAGATTTTTTTTGCCAATTTTATTATATTTGCTACAAGATTGTGAAATCTGGTTGTCCACAAAGAGGCTTTACTATGAAAAAAATCATCGTTGTTACATGTATTTTTAAAACCATATACTCCATAAAGGCGATCTAAAAAGCTGAAGTCACTTTGGGTCTTTTAAACAGTTTTATAATTGTCATCTTATAAGATGCGGTCACTTTGTTTGTATTACGTGAAATAGTATGAAAGGCTATTTTTATAACAATGCTAAAATAAAAACGATGTTAAAAATGAAAGTCGGAAATCACAAAAAATAAGAATTCAATTTTAATTAGCAAATCGTTGCTGATGAAATAAAGTAGTCAATGATTTGAATTCAATTTATTAAACTTTCATATATAATCGGACACTTGTTCCGCTAATTATGCCCAATATATGCTATATTTCTTAAAATAGTTTTGTTACACGTACCTGGAAGGCAAACAATTTTTTCCTTAAAGAAATGAATGAACAATAACTTTCAAGCTCTTTTTGTAATAAATATTGTTGATATATATTTGAGTTATTGTTCTTTGGACAGTACGGTACTTTTAAGAATATATTAGAATAAAGCAAGACTGTTTCTTATTTCAAATCTTGGATACGAATGTTTGAGGGTTTTCATTAATAATAAATAAACCACTGGTACGGAAAATATTTGAGAAATTGCATAATTGCAAATTAATTATAAAACGGTTAAGATAACACTGTTTATTAGAAATGAATTGAAAATAAAGAACATTTTAAAATACCGTAACATAGCAAACAATTTTTTCCTTAAAGAAATGAATGAACAATAACTTTCAAGCTCTTTTTGTAATAAATATAGTTGATATATATTTGAGTTATTGTTCTTTGGACAGTACGGTACTTTTAAGAATATATTAGAATAAAGCAAGACTGTTTCTTATTTCAAATCTAATAAATATAGTTGATATATATTTGAGTTATTGTTCTTTGGACAGTACGGTACTTTTAAGAATATATTAGAATAAAGCAAGACTGTTTCTTATTTCAAATCTTGGATACGAATGTTTGAGGGTTTTCATTAATAATAAATAAACCACTGGTACGGAAAATATTTGAGAAATTGCATAATTGCAAATTAATTATAAAACGGATAAGATAACACTGTTTATTAGAAATGAATTGAAAATAAAGAACATTTTAAAAATACCGTAACATAGCAAACAAATAATGAACTCTAATCACTCTTATATTTTGTCATGTCACCTTTCTGGATTAGTACCCTCTACATCTTGCTAGTCTTGAATGTAAAATAATCGGATTTCATTCCAAGCCTAAGTTTACTGCGTTTTTAGGTTATTTACATTGCGGATCAGGTAGTTTTTTTTGTTTAATTTTGTTTTTCATTAATAGCCAAACATTTTCGATTGGACTAAGGTCAGGAGATTGAGGAGGCCAGCTTATCTGTGGTATTCTGTTCTGTTCTAATTTTGAGATTCATTGGACCGATGCCATGGGGCATTATCATCTTAAAAGTGCCATGTATTGTTACCAAAATGTTTGACCTTCCAAATATTCTTATCACGTATTTAGATATATTTCTGAGCGTTCATATTTCCATTTATAAATGCTAAACTTCCTACCCCATAGTATGTTATACATCCCCATTCCATTGTTTTTAAAGTAGCAGACGACATTTTTCGGGTCTCCATTTTTCTCCAGACTTCATCCGTAAACATCACCTTCTTCCACTCGTTATTATCAGTCCAATGCAACTTTCCTTGGCACCAAGCAATGTGGGATTTTTTTTACGTTCCGAATTCCATTGGACTTCCTAAACGATCTCCTGGTGTATCCAAAAGAGTGGGTTGTTCTTTGTACTGTGCGACGAGAAATTTTAATATGTGTACTGTTATTAAAATCAGCAGTAATATCTTTCAAAGTTGTCCAACAAAATTTTTTTACTATCCTGAAAATTGTCCGTTCTCATCTGACAGTTAAAAATCTGGGTCTTCCCTTTCGCGGCATGTTTTCTACATTCCGACGTTCCTTCGAACGCTTTAAAATCTTAAAATTGGTAGACTTGTTTATGTTTAAACTTTCAGATATTTCTGACGCCCTGTGTCCACTTTCTATGAGTTGTATAATCACTTTTTTAAGTGTTGTCTGACATTTCATTACCTGTTTTGCCATTTTGTCAACAAGGGAAATTGTAATAATGAAATTGAATTATATACGGAAATTCCGCAAGTAAAAATTTGATAGTGTTTTTATCCTCTTATAGTGTGATATCTTTTTTTTTTTAATCAAGCGTAACTTCGAAGTTTTGAAGCGGCGCTAACTATTGGGCGACATTAAAACGATGACTCATTTATGGCACTATGCTGTATATAGAGGATGTTTACAACGACATTATGATATTAAAATTAAATTACTATTATTATATCAAAGATAAAAAAATAATGACTTAACCGTTTTATGTTTAAACCTTTCAGAAATATGTGTTTGGATGAGGAAAATATCTTGAAAACTTGCTTTGAATACATTGAAAAGTCAAAAAGAGAGGAAATGAAAATCCTAACTACTGAACGGAGACAGATTTGATAACTAAGATGCATGACTTACTAGAAGAAAAAATCATGGTACTGTATATATGAAAATGATATAAAACTATTCTAACTCACGCTTTATTTATTACGTTTTGTCCAATCCTAAGTTTTATCGTTATCTGTATGTCTGTTAACAAACTTCATACATGGTTTATTTTCTTTCAAATACTGAACCATATAAAAAAAAACAACCTTTATGTACATGTACATAGTAAAATCCTTTGTTAAGCAAATACGAATGTTATTAAAATGAGGGTTAAACTCGTTCCTAAACCCACATAACGGAAACAATGTTTTTCAGAAATTAGAAAAAAAGTCAGAATAATGGTATATAAGGAAATCTTTAGAATTCTATTGTGAGAGGACGAAATTGAACCACTTATGATATTGTTTTTCAATATGTTATGAGGGCCAAGTAGGTAAAATCTCCGAAACAAACACTCAGGTAATTATATTGCTAAAAGGACCAGTTCATTTTCTGGATTCATATAAAATAGACAAGAAATTAAAACGAAGCAAGACTTTTGTTAATGTTTTTGTTATATACATATATCAATTAACACTAATGATTTTTTTTACTGTATATTAATTTTAATTTTCCATGTAGCTTGTAACACGAGATTTGATTGGCTAATGAGCCGGGTGTTAATTTTCGGAACACCCGACTTGAGCCGGAGGTAAATAACATGACGTCATATTGCATAAAAGGGATATCTAGACACGGTTTGAGATCAAAATTTTCGTTTTAATTTTTTATGTATAAATGGTTTACTTGTGCATTTTAAATTGTTTACCATAATTATGTTTGAAGTCAAGTTACAAGTGAAATATCGATGTAAGAATTTATTGTTACCGTCTTCCTTGGAAGACGGTATAAAGAGTTGAAATAATTTACAGTCTCCGGGTTGTGCACTTCCTCTCCTTTGTGATTGGTAGAAAATACATGATGTGAAAATTTACATTTATTTCATTGGTTGAAAAACTGTTCGGCGCAAGGGAGATAATTTTCTGATGGTCTTTTTTACGTACGACTTAACAATTTTCGTAGATTTTAAATCTTAAAAAGTGAGAAAACGAAAAAAGCAATAAAATTAGCTATCAATGAAATTCAGACTTCAATTTTTCAGTACAACTAGTTGAAAGCAATGTTCTATATTATCTATTGAAATTTTTTGTTCTTTTCTTTTTGGATTGTTTATGCAAGTACAAAAATGTGAAAATTTGATACGGTATGTCTAATATCAGTAAAAACGATACGGTATCGGGTAAAACTAGAACCATTTTAACAGGAGCTTGGACTTTGGGTAGTTGCGGCAAACAGAATTGTGACATAGGCCTGTCTCTTTCATTGCTGGCCATACAACCGTGGCTCTTTGAAAACAACTAGATTTGTCTGGTTTCGGAGCTAAGACTACGCAATCGGTGTATATTTCGCTTGAAACTTTTATTTACGCAAGAATAAATAGTTACGTCCTACTGAAAGTCCAAGGTCTTGTTAAAATGGTTCTAATATCAGTAAAACAAGTGCTAAATGCTGTGGTTTTAAGTTTGATTTTATTAAAATAATACGGCCCTCCTAAGATCTCTTTTTCCTTACTATAGTCGATCTCAACTCACAAGCACGTGGTACGCATTTCTCAATTTAAGGCACGCACGCCTAAGGTACATGTACATAAAAAAAGTTTCAAAAGCCATTGCATGTAGAGGAAGGCGACCTTATATATAAAAAAAGGAGAATTTTCTTTGATAACTTAATGCTGTTTAAAGTTTTGCTCTAAAGACGGTAAGCTTTTTTAAAAAGCTAAACTTGTTATGTTAACAACCTCGAGTCTTATATTTGTTCACAAATAATGTAAAGTAAGAAATTACCATTTCTTTTGACAAATTGACTCGTGACAAACAATGTCAGCTAATTATATGTTCATAAATACACTTTTAACAAACAAAAATCATTTGATTGAAAGTTTTACTTTTTTCAACACATTTGTAACCAATAATAGGACTCGATCTTTGTTTTCAAAACAAAGAATTCACAACTTTGTATCTTAATTGTAGTTTGTTATTTGACTTTCAATTCTAATGAAGCATTAAAAATACCTGTTAACTATTCTAGGCGGTATAAATTAACAAAATAAAATGTAAAAAAATTGAGCTCAGATCTTTACTATGTCCCTTTAAATGTGTCGTCACAATACATTAATTGCGTAAATGGTATATCTTGAAGTAAATATTCCTTGATTGGACACGGGAAACATATTTTTTTGGTTTACATAGGAAGTAAATTCGTTATCCAGGTCCAATCAAGGGTTTGCGGGAATTTATCTTGTTTGAACCTGGATACAGACCCTGAAACGTGCTACTACACCAGTTGCACGGTTCGGTTCGGTACGCTTTGTGAACGGTACGTTCGCTTTGTGAACGGTGCGTTTCGTTTTGTGAACGGTACGGTTCGCTTCTTGCATGGTACGCTTTGCTTAAAATAGCTGCATGCTTTGTGAACGGTTTGCGCGCTTCATTAATGAATTTTCTCGATATAATTTTGTTTAGTTTTTGCCCGATAAACTTCAGCAAGTTAGTAATTATGACGGGCCTTTTTTCTTTATTTATATGATATATTACAAATTTATTTCAATTTAATTAAAATCAGAACTTCCACCCGTTCTCCCGTTTGTGATACATGTTTGTTGTGTGAAACCTGTACTCGCTGAAAACGGCTGGGAAGCGGAAGATAGTTTTAATTTTGAATAGTCTGTTATTATTCGTATTTAATTTTAGATAAATGCAATTATTACAATAGATTAAAAGAACTGATTGACTTTAATCCGATATATGTTTGTTAATTCGGCGATCTGGCGATAATTCTAACAAGCATCTTAATATTATTATTTCTATACATGTATTGAAGTCATTAAATATTTCAAATGCATTTAAAATTGCTATGAAAAATTGCCCCGACTTTTTCCGATATTTATTTAGTTTCCTTTCTCGCTGTCTTGATTTTTGGCTAGTTGTTATATTTACAAGCATCTTTCTATTTTTGTATTCATAATTCGTATGATAATTCTTTATTGCGTACTGTTGCCGATCAAATTTCCCTGGTGATTAGACAATGTAAAAAATACACGCAATTAATGATAATATAAACAATGAAGTTCAGTGTAGAAATCTTGCAATAAACTGTTTTAAAGTTTTTCGACACGGATTTTTATTCATTTAAATATTGACTCTATGATTTTCTGCGCTTGATCGTATACACAGATCACACCTACATGCAACCCGTCATCGCTTCTCTTACCTGAAATAACATCGCGTGTATAGTCAAAATATGACTATTAGTTTTTGTTATTCAGTTAAAGTGAAACTATACATGTACATGTACCATATTTCTAACGATAAATTATTATGTACACAACTGGATACACACAATAAGTCAATAGCTTTTAATGGTGATATTTATCATTTTGTTGGACAAGTGTCCGCTCTTCACTATATGCATGCGATTTAGCTGACGTTTTACAAATGCTGGATAACCTGTTTATATTTCATTTGCCTTTTTACTCACAAACTTGATGTAAACAGGGCACGAAAAAATACCCGGCAATCAACAACTGAATGCTTAAAGTGATAAATATATTAAGAATTTATCTAGTAACAAAAAAAATATGACAGCGATGGATAGAGACTCTGATCGCCAGTACATGAGTTATAATCATGAAGTCGGAACGAAATGATTGTTAAATAATTTTAAATAGGAGCACTCTTTAAAATAAGGATTTTAGAAAACATAAAACTAAAACGTTTTTATTCGATAATTTTCTTCTAGCTATGTATGAGGAGCCAAGTAGCACGCGGCGCATGGCGTGATCTGTACTACTATACTTAAACTGATTGACAGGCGAAGCACGTGGAGTCCTAAAATAAAATCCCGCTCAAAAGACCGACTATAAAAGCCTAAAGCGAAACAATGACTAAGTGATAAAACTTTAATTTAAGTAATATAACTCTCGCTCGCTCTCTCTCTTTCTCTCTCTCTCTCTCTTCTGTAAAATTAAGAAAATCTCTTCCGTTAGATCGAAAATGGGCGTGCTGTACTGTTAGACGAAGACGTACGCAATTTTGTAGGTTTTCTTTTGTCTTGAACAGGTGTGAAAACCCCCGAGGGCATGTCGTTTTATACCCTGGATGGGTTTGTTAATCACTATACACAGGAAATGATCGCGACATAAACTTAATATACACAAGAAAGCAAAGAAAGCATAATGATATAACACGTTATGATTCAATGTGCGTTAAAGCAACTAACAACTTTATATAAAATTATATGTATAATTAGTTTATTATTTGAAGGAAAAGCTGATTTATTAAATTGATTCCCAACACTTATCATTTCACAACTTTCGACATACACATGTACATGTATTAACAGTTTATGGCTCTATGTAAAGAAAAGATTAGGGTCTAAAAAACGAAATTAGATTAAAACATTTTTAACGGTTTTAATAAAAATAATAGCATTAAATTAGTATGTGTTACTTAATCCCGTATAACTAAAATCTAGCAAAACATTGAACTTATCTGGTCAGCGATAATTTCCGTCCGTATTAATCGAAACACATAAGTCGTATATGGAAGTTACACGCTTATTGCACGGTACGGTACGCTTTTTTGGCCGTTTTGGGGCGGGTCTTGCATACATTATATTGCACGCTTTTTGCACGGTACGGTTCGTTTTGTGAACGGTACGGTTCGCTTTGTGAACGGTATGGTTTGTTTTGTGAACGGCACTGTTCGCTTTGTGAACGGTACGTTTCGTTTTGTGAACGGTACGGTTCGTTTCTTGCACGGAACGGTACGGTTCGTTTTAGAGGTGTAGTAGCACGTTTCAGGGTCTGTAACTAATCGTATATTTTCAAAAACGAAAATAAATGTTTTCATTTCATTTCTTCAGACGTTTTACTTTTGTTTATACAAATAATATGTATACACATATTTAAAAAAGGGAGGTATAAAACTGTAATTACTAAAAAACTTAACCAAGATCACTCCATAGTGGCTGTACAGAATTGAATTTATCATTTTATATACTAACGGAAAAAAGAAACTGTGCATTATAAAATTTAGTATAATATTTCTATATATATTGTTTGTATTTATAAAATTAAAACAATCGATAATGGTATTGTTTTTGACAATATCGGATGGTAACCGTCCGGGTGCATGGACTTTTTCATGGTTAGTGAGCACCTGTTGTTTATTGAAGAATTTGTACGCTCGAGTTTTACGGGCCAATACTGTTTGGAATAAGAACTGTAAAGGATTTGTTTAAATTTTTTTTGTAAAGGAAATCACTTAAGTTTCAACAAAATTTACCCCTATGTCATGCCACGACTCAACGAAACCCAACGTAATCTTGCTGTTGGGATGCTGCAAGCTGGAATGACACAAAATACTGTAGCAAGACACTTTTGAGTTCATCGGAACACCATCCAGTCATTATGGAGACGTTTTCAACAATCTGGCAACACCCAGGATCGACCGCGCTCTGGGCGACCTCGTGTGACGTCACGTCAACAGGACAACCACATTAGACTTGTGCATCTGAGAAATCGTTTCCAGACAGCAAGTTTGACTGCCCGTAGCATTCCAGGGCTTCGACCAGTTAGTCCAAGAACTGTGCGTAATCGTCTGCGCGAGCAAAACATCAGACCAAGACGTCCAGCGGTGCGCCCAGTACTGCTTCAACGTCATCGTATCGCCAGACTAGCGTGGTGCACATGACATCTGCGATTCAGAATACAGGACTGGGCCAATATTCTGTTCACTGATGAATCCAAATTTCATTTGGATAGCAGTGACGGCCGTTGTAGGCTGTATCGTCGTGTTGGGGAGCGTTACCAGGACGCTTGTGCTGTGCAACGTCGACAATTTGGTGGAGGTATCGTTATGGTGTGGGGTGGAATATCAGCACGTGGAAGGACCCCTCTACAATGGAAATCTCACCGACGTACGCTATCGAGATGAAATTATTCAGCGTCATGTGATACCCTTCATACAGAGACATCAAAATCACATCACTTTGCAGCAAGACAACGCAAGGCCACATGTTGCACGTGTAGTCAGGGACTTTTTTGTTCAACAGAATGTCGATGTCTTGCCTTGGCCAGCTGTTTCCCCCGATTTGTCGCCGATCGAGCACGTCTGGGATGAAATGGAAAGACGTTTACGCCGTTTACCAAATCAGCCAGTGACATTGGCTGATTTAGGCCAGGCTTTAACCAACATCTGGAACAACATCCCTCAAGAATTTCTGAACACTTTAATGGCATCAATAGGGCGTCGCTGTCAAGCATGCGTGAACGCAAATGGTGGTCACACACGTTATTAATTTTGTTAATTCAATTTCAAATAACAGTGACTTTCGAGTGTGCTGAAATTCACGTTATTCGACGTTGACATTAATGTGTTATGAGATGTTGTTACGAATACATGTGTTAACAGTATTACAAAAAATGAAATTTGTTCATTGTAATTTTTAAATGTTTTTTTATATATTAAATAATGCTCAGTTTCTTTTTTCCGCTAGTATAGGTGCATATTATGAGTTATATCTGAAACTAAATCATTGTAAAATTAAAAAAAATAAACTATCAGTTTAATAAAACTAGAGCAGAGCTCGTGGCAAAGCCACGAGTAGGTCTTCCGTTGTTGCTGCGAGTTGAAAATTTCCAAATATGATTTGGTGTCAAATGATTATAATGACTAAAATTTCACTTCTGCTTTTGTTATAAAAACGTGTTGTGATTGAAAACCTGTATAAAGACAGGAAGAAAATGTTTTAGGAAAACTATTTGTCAAACACAGTTTGTGTAATTGTTTTGAAAACTCTTTAAGGCCCTGTCACACCAAGTTGCGTTCCCAGGGCGATTTCACGGCGTTGTAAATTTCATGGAATCGCCGTAGGAGCGCAACGAAAATTAAGAAAAAATATACAATCTTATTTCAAAATTTTACAAGTGAAAATGTCACGGCATCCTGACGGCGACTGAGGCGTTCTAACAGAGCTCCCAACTACGTTTCCACAGAGTTCTACTTGGCAATTGACTGCGCTCTCGCTGGTTATCCGCCGAGCGCTCATGACGTTCTAGGAGTTTTTACCGCGCGTCCACGGCGTGCTCTGCGGGCTGACTGCGTGCACATGCGCTGTTGGAGACTTTACGGCGCTGTCACGGCGACCTTACTCCACTTCTACGGCGTGTTTATCAGAACGCAGAGCCACGGCGCGTACTTTGTGCATGGTCAAAGTGCGCGCCGTCGCATGACGTTCTATAATGTTCTAGGATATCCCACCGCAGCGAACGAAAATGCCGTTGCGTTGTTACGGCGCTGTAGCAGACTCTAATTTGTTTACCATGGCGTTTTACATTATTCAATGACACAGCGGGATCGCCGTGAGGATGCAGCTCCAGTATGACAGGGGTTTAAGCAATGAGAAGTTTAATGGCGAGTTAAATTGTTAAGGGTAGCAAGGATTGTTATATACATGTACTCATGATTCATGAAAGGAAATGTATTTTTTTAAAAGAAACGAACCCGCCTTAAAAACACGTAACTTCTGTAATTAAATATTTCTAAGTTTTTGAAGACTATGTGCAAGTTTGAAATTGTTGCGTGCTGTCAAAATTTGGTAAATAGTCAAAATTGATGGCATCTCTGAAAATGTCTTCAGGGCTGATATTATTTAATAATACGAGTAGACTTGAACGTTCAAAATAATAATCAACTATCAAGATCATCAGGAGAATTTATGCATAAGTGAGCGTCTAAATTTTACACCTGATATACAGACACCGCTGCTATGTAACGTAAAATTAAATAACATAATTTACAGAAATGAATATTACTTCTCTCGACGATGCAATAATATGCAAAATCCCTATTTTTATGTCAGTTTTTTCTCCTTTATCGGATCAAAAGTAATTCTCTCGGAGAAAGTTTACGTATGTATTTTGAAAAAAAAACCCGAGAGAAACTTCAATAAAAATAAGCGAAAAATTATGGTGTTACGGTTTTTATTTTCAGTTACTTTAATTAAATGTGACAAAGGGGCATATTCGGTCGGATTTTTGGGGTAACATGTACTTGAAGTAAATTTGATGCAAGTTCCATGTTTGTTTTTTGTTTGTGTGTTTTTTTGTTTTTGTTTGTTTGTTTGTTTGTTTGTTTGTTTGTTTTTTGCTTTTCTTTGTTTTATCATTAAGATATATCAAAAAATTACGTACATGTCACAAGCAATATTTGCCTTCTCTATTTATCTTGTATTTTAATAGATTGGGTATTCATTGTTGACCTAAAATTAGTATTCCACTGGCTGTAGCTAACCTTGTAAGTAAATTAAGTTGCATGACAACCTCATACTACACAACTTCAATAAAACGTTTTATTTAAAATCAAGTTTCATATAATTAGCAATAAAGAAAATCCCCAAGAACACATGTCCATCTCACTTAAGTGTAACTTTGAGAAGCGCATATATTTTTTGGAGGCAGATATGTCGCTATATTATAGTCTGTAAGTCAAGTGAACTAATCTGTCCACACTTGCAATACTTTGATGATTTCTATGGCGACCGCCTGCATAGCATAATGTAGTCGTATTTCATAACATCTAATCCCAAGAACAAAATTACCTTTGACTTAAAACTTTTAAATTATAATATATATTATTCTGTTCATAACTATATATCATAGAAGTTTAGCGTGTTCAACAGGTTAATTTATTATAGCCACGTTCTCAGATTACGATCTCGCAACTTTAATGTGAAAATGAAAGTCTTATTGTTTGATAATTGACCACTTTGAAGAAAACACCCTTCGAACTGTTGATTAATTGCATAACAATTGATGATCTGCAGCCATAAATAACCTGGGGCTATATATGTTCTGAGCTGTGTGCGCTGAAGCGACTCAAAATTTTCGGTAGCACGTGGCGATTGAATTTACGCAATAAAGAAAGTTGAAATTTACAAAGACTGACCGAATAAAAAAACGGGAGGGAAAGCGAAACACGTTCAGGAGAAAATGTTACACATGAGAAGTCACTATCAAATAATTTTCGACAGATCTGGAATTTAAAAAAAAAGAGCACATGGCAGCGGGGCGGTGGGAGGGCAACACAGAAATAAGTTCGTTTTCACAATGAAACGAACGACCATATAGAAGCACTACAGAAGTTATTATTATGTGACCGATAGAATCTAAACAAAACTTGTTTCAAAACTCATGTAAATATTCTTTAAAATAATCACCGAATGCCTCAATTCAGGACATTCTTTTATCGTGCCAGCACCTACCGCAAACATGTAACGTGGAACTTTGATCATAATTTGATTTGATTTTTAAATTACCTTGTACGCTGTCGTATAAAGCAATGCTAAATCAACTGTACGAGTAAAATAAATTTATCTGTTCACCTTAAACCAATATAATAGTTGAAAACATAATACGTACAAAATACCAAACATGCACGCGTGATAAGGTACATGTAGAAGATGTCCACTTGCGCGGGATCTCCTCGGCCCTGTGCGAGGGATGATCATTATTTAAAGGTTTTAATATTTGTGTTGTTTTTTTGTTGTTGATTGAAAACATTATTTGTACAGTTTTTAAAACAAGACTTACAAACCAACCATTTAAATATGTCTGACAATTTGGAGTGATATCGCTTTTATTAATTTTCAGAACGACTTTTTATTTACTCTCCAATGTTTAATTTAAATAAATACAACATGAACAAACTTTTATAACATAAAATTAAAACAGTGTACAGTGTATTTACGGCTATATACACTCAAACACGTTCATATATTCATGTAAGTGTGCGGGTGCGAATCTTGTGTATTAGATAACCGTTTACCGCTAGGTAGTGCAGCCGTGGCTGATTTCCTCGGCCGCGGGCGAAGGATAGATTACGTAAAGGTTTAACGCATACACACGCACAGCTCAGAACCTAGGAAGATTTGAAAAGTTTGTAATTTAATGACTAAAATCTATCAAATAGAAATTCTTTTTTTTTTTACTTAAAACCCACAATTGATCTATATATCTGATATTGCATTAGATTGAGAATGGTATTGCTTTTATTAATTAACTGAACGATTTCTTAACAATTCTTCAGTTCACAGCTAAATTAACTCATATATGAGAGCCGCAACTCTCGTGTATTAGATAACCGCTGACCGCTAGGTAGTCCAGCCGCGACCATTGTGACCGATTTTTCGGCCGCGGGCGAGGGATAGCTTACGTAATGATACGCGCACAGCTCTGATTCAAGGTGGATTTCAAATGCATGCAGTATGATAACTAAAATGTAATGCATAGGATTTTTTTTCCAAACGTATTTTGTGTTTTACTAGAAAAAAAAAGAATGTTTTGTTTTCCGATTCTCGTCTTTAAGGTTTGTGCACTATAAGAACTAAACAACAATGACTTAAACTTCTTTAAAAAAAGCAAGTGTTCTAATTTTTTTCTCATGAATTAAAGCCCCCTGTATAAACCATCATACTTTCTGTGGTAATTTTACACCAGTTTTACGCACAAAGACCTTCGTTAACTTGCCAAATGAAAACAGGTACATGTTAACATGTAAAGCTTTTTACACTCATACTACACAAATCACTTACAAAATAACATTGTAACGACCTTTATGAGATCCCAACAAACTACTGTTCCAGCGACAGCCATATCGAAATCCTAACTGTTTTTGAGTTATTAAGCAAAATCTTTTAAGGGCTACTGGCCCTTAATTTAAGGGGCCAGCCCTTTTTTATTGGTGTCAAATGAAAGCCCTTAACATTTTGCACAACTTTTGTTTTATACGTATTTAGGAAATATTTCAAACTAAAAAGTTACGAAGCTAAAACATGAGAAAAAATTTTGCTATTTTTAAAACATAGATTTCGATTGATTAATTCGAGTGGAATAATTGGAAAAAGCTAAAATACAAAAATCAGAGGACAATATTCAAAGTGTCAATAATTAAGATTTTTAACTATAAATTATTTGCTACGGACCATTTCGAAGCCTTTGTCTGGAAACTAATGCCCCTTAAATTTTAGAAAAAGGGGATAAACTCAAAACCGGAAGTTGTGATTTCAATTTTTTTTGTGCTCTAGAAACCTAATTCAATTTACAATATACCGTGAAAATTTGAATGAAATCGGATGACAAACAAATAAGTTATTGAGGTTTTAAAAACGTCTAGAAGAAGAATAACAACTAGACACGATCTCGTTGCGAGCAACGAGGAGGTCTTCCGTCTGATTTTAGAATTTGAGATACATGTACTACCTTGATTTATTTTGCTATTTAACAGCTAAACATGATTTAAAATAGAAGAAAAAGGTCTACATTCTAAGGGCCAGATACTATTTCGTTTCAGGTGTTAAGTTGAAAACATTTAAACCCCTCTTGGTCTCTTATTTGAGGGGTCAGCCCCTTTTTCTTAATATCAAATGAAAGTTCATTTACTTTTAAAGACATTTTGCTCAACAAGTGTTAAGAAATTCGATACCGTTCTTGAGATATCTGAGAAAGAACGCTTTAGGGGCCGGACCCTTATCTCCTTATTGGGACCGCTGAACAAAATTTTGAAAATTGCATATTGTTAAGTACATCATTTTGAGCATCTCTTTTTCTATACTGCATTTCAAAATATTTTTCCTTTTTGAGTTATAGGTGATCAAAGTTTTGGACTTTTGACCCCTAAAAACCCCTAATTACGTAACACATGAGAAAATCATAATACTTTTAGGCTACATAAATGTAAGATAAACATATTTGCTTCTATAATTTATTACAAACTATCCCTTAGTCAAGGGATAGTTTAAACATAGCAAAAAAGTCTAGATAAAAGACTTTAGAGCCCTCTAGATCCCTAATTTGAGGGGCCAGCCCTTTTTTCTTGGTATCAAATGAAAGGTCATTTAATATTTAAGACATTTTGTTCAACAAGTGTTTAGAAATTCGTTACCGTTCTTGAGATATCTGAGAAAGAACATTTTAGGGGCCGGTCCCTTATCTCCTTATTGGGGCCGCTGAACAAAATTTTGAAGGTTGCATATTGTTAAGTACATCATTTTGAGCATCTCTTCTTCTATACTGCATTTCAAAATATTTTTCCTTTTTGAGTTATAGGTGATCAAAGTTTTGGACTTTTGACCCCTAAAAACCCCTAATTACGTAACACATGAGAAAATCATAATACTGTTAGGCTACATAACTGTAAGATAAACATATTTGCTTCTATAATTTTTAACAAAATATCCGTCAGTAAAGGGTTATATATAAAAGACTTTAAAGCCCTCTAGGTCCCTAATTTGAGAGGCCAACCCCTTTTTCTTGGTATCAAATGAAAGGTCATTTAATATTTAAGACATTTTGTTCAACAATTGTTTAGAAATTCGTTACCGTTCTTGAGATATCTGAGAAAGAACGTTTTAGGGGCCGGTCCCTTATCTCCTTATTGGGGCCGCTGAACAAAATTTTGAAGGTTGCATATTGTTAAGTACATCATTTTGAGCATCTCTTCTTCTATACTGCATTTCAAAATATTTTTCCTTTTTGAGTTATAGGTGATCAAAGTTTTGGACTTTTGACCCCTAAAAATCCCTAATTACGTAACACATGAGAAAATCATAATACTGTTAGGCTACATAACTATAAGATAAACATATTTGCTTCTATAATTTATTACAAAATATCCCTCAGTAAAGGGTTATAGATGAAAGACTTTAGAGCCCTCTAGGTCCCTTATTTGAGGGGCCAGCCCCTTTTGCTTGGTATCAAATGAAACGTCTTGTAAATCTTAACTTTTTTTGCGTTTCATGTTTTATCAAAATATTTTCAAGAAAAGAGAAAAACAAAGAAAACCTCGAAAAATAATGACGTTTTTTCAATCTCAATTTTCTGGTCCAGGCGAGCTTCGGCGCCTTTTGAGTCAGATAAAAATGAATGCCTAAAGACACATCTCCAATGTTTCGTCTACAATCCCTGAAAGTTTGAACTCAATATCTTCAATCGTTAAGGAGAAGATCCCAGGACAAGCCGACCCTCTGAAAATAGCTAAAACGTCAATATCTCAAAAACGGAAATGACGTCATCAAAATAAAAAATTGAGTACAAAGTTCAAATCAGTATCTATCATATCTGTAAATTTGATGAAAATCGGTTGAGTCGTTTTTGAGAAATCGCGTGCACAAAATTTGTTGGAAAAAAAAGAAAAATAATGAAGAAAAAGAAACCGAAGAATAACAATAAGGTCTTCCGTTGGAAACGGAAGACCTTAATAATGAAGAATTACCATCAGAATCAGTACAAGGTCTTCCGTTGGAACGGAAGACCTTAATTAGTATTTTGTTTTGAATTATGATATAAAAGCATTGAAATATCTTATTACTTGAATGCTGTAAATCATATAAATGCTGCCTTAATTTTCTGTACACTTAAATAGATATAAAGACCAAATCATATTTATGAGACTTTTTATCCAATTTGCATTCCTTCTTCTGATATTTGTTTTTTATTTCAACTTTAGGCCAAACTTTGTATGATTTTTACATTTAATGGAATTGAAGTTGAAAAGAAAGCGAAAAATAATAATGGTAACAAAATATTTTTCCAATGTGTTTTATAAATGTGTTGCACAAGTGAATTAAAAAAAAAGAATGCGTAACTCCTATAAACCGAATGGCATTGACCTTGTGAAAATTGGTTTCATAATCAATCCCAGTAAATCATATTGATTAGCTCTGTGTCAGAAAAAAACCAAATTAAATAATTATTATGCTTATAAATCAAAATATTGACATTTTTCAGTGTCTTTCTATGTGATAACAGAACGTATCGATTTTTTACTATACAGTCCAAAAAATTTAAATAACGTCGCTATTTGGGGCGCAAGCGGGGTTGCGTTTTTATTTAAACAATAAAATGCTTTCTATAATTCTGGCTGAAAATATTTGATAAAGCATCACATTTTAAAAATTACTATTTTTTAAAATTACACACTGGATCAGTTTTATGCGAAAGATGAATAGGGCCACATAATAAAAAATTATCTCTTAAATATCTCGTTATTACGAGTTAATTATCTCATTATTAAGAGAAAAGATCTCGTAATAAAAAGAACATATCTCGTAATCACATATCTATATAAAATGATGCGTTTCATTGTTCTATCTCTAACAAGATTATAAACTCGTAATAACGAGATAATTAACTCGTAATAACGAGATCTTTTCTCGTTATTACGAGATAAAAATATCTTTTTATATAGCCCTATTTATCTTTCGTAGTTTTTAAAAATCGTGTTGTACAACGACAATAATTGCCTCTCACGATTAATTATCATCAAATGAATCTAAATTATATAACTTATAAATAATCTTAATTAGTTTACATGAATCGATCACGTGACCATTAACAGGCAGTTATTTATAAAATTAAAGTGATGTTACTGTATTCGATATATAATATATATATATATATATTCATGCATATGAAGGATTAAAGGACTCGTTAATAAAACAGAGAAAAAAAGATTTAAAGGACTCTAAAGGTATGCTTGTTAGCTAAAGAAGTAAAAGTTTCAGTCAATTTGTGATTTTTTTGATATATCATAAAAATGATATTAAAGCTTTAATTTACATATGAATATAAAATTTAAAAAGTTATAAATACTTTCTATTAAAACTTTCACAGGAGTATTTGTGACGTCAACAACGTTTTAATTTCATGGCATATATTGGACAAAACTGTACATTCTTCTTGAATGATATTAAGAAAAGCAAATTATTTACATTATTAATACTAACGATGAGAATGTAGAGTAAATATCTTTTTTTTTTGTAGCTCGTACGTTTATTTGTTCTACATGCGAGATATGTCTAAGCATCTTTACAATTCATTGTGAGTTTCTATCTAATGCACATAGGGTGATGATATATCTTTTAATTAATTAAAGCAATAAGGTTAAAAAAAGAAGCACGCTATCATAAACATTTAATAATTAGCAACTTGTTCATAAAATACAGCGCCATAAATGAGTGAACTTTTTTAATGGCTGCCATTGTTTTTAAATGATGTCATCTTACCTGAATTCCTTGCCAGTCCTCCAAATGAACTCTAATCACTCTAATATTTTGTAATGCCCCCTTTCTGGATTAGTACCTCTCTACATCTTTCTGGTAGACTTGTAGACATTTTTTGGATGTAAAATAATCGGATTTCATTCCAGGCCTTAGTTTACTGCGTTTTTAGGTCATTTACATTGCGGATCAGGTAAAATTGTTTTTCATTAATAGCCAAAGATTTTCCAATGGACTAAGGTCAGGAGATTGAGGACGTCAGCTTATCTGTGGTATTCTGTTCTGATGTTTCCAATTCTAAGATTCATTGGACCGATGACATGGGGCATTGTCATCTTAAAAGTACCATGTATTGTTGCCAAAATGTTTGACAACCTGCCAAATATTGTCATCAAGTTTTTGAATATATGGTAGCAGACGACATTGGTGCAAAATGGCCCAAACACTCGGGTCTACATTTTTCTCCAGACTTTAAACTTTCCGTCAGGTTTAAGGAGTCTCGGAGGAGAATGTTTCAAACATACGATTTCCTTTATTTTTTTTGCAGTGAAAAGTCAACTTACGAGTAAACTATGTGCAAAATATAAAGTAAATTGACCGGATAGTTTATCTGTTTACAGCTCTTAAAGTTTGTCGTATATCCGAATCATCCCCAACATTTTATAAAGGATTATATAGGAAAAGGGGTTTTTTTCATTTTCAATTTCATGTGTAATAAATTACAAATAAACGATTTTCTTTTAATTTTCAGTGATGAAAAGTTAACGTATAAGTTAACTTTTTGCCAAATTAAAACGATATTGACCGGATAGTTTATAAGCTATCCGTCCTCATAATTTGTTCCTATAAAAGTGCCTTGCCAGCCATTTTACATTATTGTATAGAATAATAAAAGGATGTAAGGTCTCAACTAACGTCATCGTTAGACGTTGACTCGGACGTGGATAACGTCGATTTTGAAGAAGCGGCGAAATGATAAAAATATTTCTGAACATTTTTCTATGGATCCATTTCACTAAAACTAATTTTTATGATAAGTATCTTTTATAAAAATAAAACGTTACATGATAACCTGTATATTTAAACATTTTACTCTTCATTTGCATTTTTAGACAGTGATGCACAATACCATGCGCATAGGGCGCAAAATTTTTAACCCGCGTCCGACCGTAATAACAACCATCATTTCATATGTAAAAATCACCTTCTTCCACTCGTTATTATCAGTCCAATGCAACTTTTCTCGGCACCAAACTTTGTGGGTTTTTTTTGTTTACGTTCTAAATTCCAATGGACTTCTAGAAGATCTCCTTGTGTATCCCGAAAAGTGAATTGTTCTTGGTACTGTGCGACGAGAAACTTTTACTAAAATATCTTCTTTTTTTTTTTACCAGCCTGTCCGTTCTCATCTTACAGTTACAAATCTGGGTCTTCCTTTTCTACATTCCCACGTTCCCTCCGGCGCTTTAAAAACTTAGAAATTGTAGACTTGTTTATGTTTAAACTTTCAGATATTTCTGACGCCCTGTGTCCACTTCTATGAGGTGTATGATCCCTTTTTTAGTGTTGTCTGACATTACATGTACCCTGTTTTGCCATTTTGAAAACAAGGGAAAATTGTAATAATGAAATTGAATTCGATACAAAAATTCCGGAAATAAAAATTCGTAATTGTTACTACCCTTTGATAGTGTGATTTCGTTTTATTGTCGCAAGCGTAACTTCGAAGTTTTGAGGCGGCGCTAATAATTTGGCGCCATTAAAAAGTTGACTCATTTATGGCACTATGCTGTATATAGAGGATGTTTACAACGACATTATGATATCAAAATTACTATTATAATAAAAAATAATGACTTAACCGTTTTATGTTTGATCTTTTCAGAAATATGTGTTTGGAGGAGGAAAATATCTTGAAAACTTGCTTTGAATACATTGAAGAGTTAAAAAGAGAGGAAATGAAAATCCTAACTATTGAATGGAGACAGACTTTGATAACTAAGATGCATGACTTACTAGAAGAAAAAATCATGGTACTGTATATATGAAAATGATATAAAACTATTCTAACTCACGCTTTATTTATTACGTTTTGTCCAATCCTAAGTTTTATCGTTATCTGCATGTCTGTTAACAAACTTCATACATGGTTTATTTTCTTTCAAATACTGAACCATATAAAAGAAACAACCTTTATGTACATGTACATAGCAAAATCCTTTGTTAAGCAAATACGAATGTTATTAAAATGAGGGTTAAACTCGTTCCTAAACCCACATAACGGAAACAATGTTTTTCAGAAATTAGGAAAAAAGTCAGAATAATGGTATATAAGGAAATCTTTAGAATTCTATTGTGAGAGGACGAAATTGAACCACTTATGATATTGTTTTTCAATATGTTATGAGGGCCAAGTAGGTAAAATCTCCGAAACAAACACTCAAGTAATTATATTGCTAAAAGGACCAGTTCATTTTCTGGATTCATATAAAATAGACAAGAAATTAAAACGAAGCAAGACTTTTGTTAATGTGTTTGTTATATACATATATCAATTAACACTAATGATTTTTTTTACTGTATATTAATTTTAATTTTCCATGTAGCTTGTAACACGAGGTTTGATTGGCTAATCAGCCGGATGTTAATTTTCGGAACACCCGACTTGAGCCGGAGGTAAATAACATGACGTCATATTGCATAAAAGGGATATCTAGACACGGTTTGAGATCAAAATTTTCGTTTTAATTTTTTATGTATAAATGGTTTACTTGTGCATTTTAAATTGTTTACCATAATTATGTTTGAAGTCAAGTTACAAGTGAAATATCGATGTAAGAATTTATTGTTACCGTCTTCCTTGGAAGACGGTATAAAGAGTTGAAATAATTTACAGTCTCCGGGTTGTGCACTTCCTCTATTTTGTGATTGGTAGAAAATACATGATGTGAAAATTTACATTTATTTCATTGGTTGAAAAACTGTTCGGCGCAAGGGAGATAATTTTCTGATGGTCTTTTTTACGTACGACTTAACAATTTTCGTAGATTTTAAATCTTAAAAAGTGAGAAAACGAAAAAAGCAATAAAATTAGCAATCAATGAAATTCAGACTTCAATTTTTCAGTACAACTAGTTGAAAGCAATGTTCTATATTATCTATTGAAATTTTTTTGTTCTTTTCTTTTTGGATTGTTTATGCAAGTACAAAAATGTGAAAATTTGATACGGTATGTCTAATATCAGTAAAAACGATACGGTATCGGGTAAAACTAGAACCATTTTAACAGGAGCTTGGACTTTGGGTAGTTGCGGCAAACAGCATTGTGACATAGGCCTGTCTATTTCATTGCTGGCCATACAACCGTGGCTCTTTGAAAACAACTAGATTTGTCTGGTTTCGGAGCTAAGACTACGCAATCGGTGTATTTTTCGCTTGAAACCTTTTTTTACGCAAGAATAGATAGTTACGTCCTACTGAAAGTCCCAGGTCTTGTTAAAATGGTTCTAATATCAGTAAAACAAGTGCTAAAAGCTGTGGTTTTAAGTTTGATTTTATTAAAATAATACGGCCCTCCTAAGATCTCTTTTTCCTTACTATAGTCGATCTCAACTCACAAGCACGTGGTACGCATTTCTCAATTTAAGGCACGCACGTCTAAGGTACATGTACATAAAAAAAAGTTTCAAAAGCCATTGCATGTAGAGGAAGGCGACCTTATATATAAAAAAGGAGAATTTTCTTTGATAACTTAATGCTGTTTAAAGTTTTGCTCTAAAGACGGTAAGCTTTTTTAAAAAGCTAAACTTGTTATGTTAACAAACCTCGAGTCTTATATTTGTTCACAAATAATGTAAAGTAAGAAATTACCATTTCTTTTGACAAATTGACTCGTGACAAACAATGTCAACTAATTTAATGTTCATAAATACACTTTTAACAAACAAAAATCATTTGATTGAAAGTTTTACTTTTTTCAACACATTTGTAACCAACAATAGGACTCGATCTTTGTTTTCAAAACAAAGAATTCACAACTTTGTATCTTAATTGTAGTTTGTTATTTGACTTTCAATTCTAATGAAGCATTAAAAATACCTGTTAACGATTCTAGGCGGTATAAATTAACAAAATAAAATGTAAAAAAATTGAGCTCAGATCTTTACTATGTCCCTTTAAATGTGTCGTCACAATACATTAATTGCGTAAATGGTATATCTTGAAGTAAATATTCCTTGATTGGACACGGGAAACATATTTTTTTGGTTTACATAGGAAATAAATTCGTTATCCAGGTCCAATCAAGGGTTTGCGGGAATTTATCTTGTTTGAACCTGGATACAGACCCTGAAACGTGCTACTACACCAGTTGCACGGTTCGGTTCGGTACGCTTTGTGAACGGTACGTTTCGCTTTGTGAACGGTACGGTTCGTTTTGTGAACGGTACGGTTCGCTTTGTGAACGGTGCGTTTCGTTTTGTGAACGGTACGGTTCGCTTCTTGCACGGTACGCTTTGCTAAAAATAGCTGCATGCTTTGTGAACGGTTTGCGCGCTTCATTAATGAGGTAGGCGTGGCCTGAACGCTTTAAAGTTTCTCGATATAATTTTATTTAGTTTTTGCCCGATAAACTTCAGCAAGTTAGTAATTATGACGAGCCTTTTTTCTTTATTTATATGATATATTACAAATTTATTTCAATTTAATTAAAATCAGAACTTCCATCCGTTCTCCCGTTTGTGATACATGTTTGTTGTGTGAAACCTGTACTCGCTGAAAACGGCCGGGAAGCGGAGGATAGTTTTAATTTTGAATAGTCTGTTATTATTCGTATTTAATTTGAGATAAATGCAATTATTACAATAGATTAAAAGAACTGATTGACTTTAATCCGATATATGTTTGTTAATTCGGCGATCTGGCGATAATTCTAACAAGCATCTTAATATTATTATTACTATACATGTATTGAAGTCATTAAATATTTCAAATGCATTTAAAATTGCTATGAAAAATTGCCCCGACTTTTACCGATATTTCTTTAGTTTCCTTTCTCGCTGTCTTGATTTTTGGCTAATTGTTATATTTACAAGCATCTTTCTATTTTTGTATTCATAATTCTTATGATAATTCTTTATTGCGTACTGTTGCCGATCAAATTCCCCTGGTGATTAGACAATTTAAAAAATACACGCAATTAATGATAATATAAACAATGAATTTCAGTGTAGAAATCTTGCAATTAACTGTTTTAAAGTTTTTCGACACGGATTTTTATTCATTTAAATATTGATTCTATGATTTTCTGCGCTTGATCGTATACACAGATCACACCGACATGCAACCTGTCATCGCTTCTCTTACCTGAAATAACATCGCGTGTATAGTCAAAATATGACTATTAGTTTTTGTTATTCAGTTAAAGTGAAACTATACATGTACATGTACCATATTTCTAACGATAAATTATTATGTACACAACTGGATACACACAATAAGTCAATAGCTTTTAATGGTGATATTTATCATTTTGTTGGACAAGTGTCCGCTCTTCACTATATGCATGCGATTTAGCTGACGTTTTACAAATGCTGGATAACCTGTTTATATTTCATTTGCCTTTTTACTCACAAACTTGTTGTAAACAGGACACGAAAAAATACCCGGCAATCAACAACTGAATGCTTAAAGTGATAAATATATTAAGAATTTATCTAGTAACAAAAAAAATATGACAGCGATGGATAGAGACTCTGATCGCCAGTACATGAGTTATAATCATGAAGTCGGAACGAAATGATTGTTAAATAATTTTAAATAGGAGCACTCTTTAAAATAAGGATTTTAGAAAACATAAAACTAAAACGTTTTTATTCGATAATTTTCTTCTAGCTATGTATGAGGAGCCAAGTAGCACGCGGCGCATGGCGTGATCTGTACTACTATACTTAAACTGATTGACAGGCGAAGCACGTGGAGTCCTAAAATAAAATCCCGCTCAAAAGACCGACTATAAAAGCCTAAAGCGAAACAATGGCTAAGTGATAAAACTTTAATTTAAGTAATATAATTAACACATAAACTCTCGCTCGCTCTCTCTCTTTCTCTCTCTCTTTCTCTCTCTCTCTCTTTCTCTCTCTCTCTCTCTCTCTCTCTCTCTCTCTCTCTCTCTCTCTTCTGTAAGATTAAGAAAATCTCTTCCGTTAGATCGAAAATGGACGTGCTGTACTGTTAGACGAAGACGTACGCAATTTTGTAGGTTTTCTTTTGTCTTGAACAGGTGTGAAAACCCCCGAGGGCATGTCGTTTTATACCCTGCGTGGGTTTGTTAATCACTATACACAGGAAATGATCGCGACATAAACTTAATATACACAAGAAAGCAAAGAAAGCATACTGATATAACACGTTATGATTCAATGTGCGTTAAAGCAACTAACAACTTTATATAAAATTATATGTATAATTAGTTTATTATTTGAAGGAAAAGCTGATTTATTAAATTGATTCCCGACACTTATCATTTCACAACTTTCGACATACACATGTACATGTATTAACAGTTTATGGCTCTATGTAAAGAAAAGATTAGGGTCTAAAAAACGAAATTAGATTAAAACATTTTTAACGGTTTTAATAAAAATAATAGCATTAAATTAGTATGTGTTACTTAATCCCGTATAACTAAAATCTAGCAATACATTGAACTTATCTGGTCAGCGATAATTTCCGTCCGTATTAATGGAAACACATAAGTCGTATATGGAAGTTGCACGCTTATTGCACGGTACGGTACGCTTTTTTGGCCGTTTTGGGGCGGGTCTTGCATACATTATATTGCACGCTTTTTGCGTTTTGTGAACGGTACGGTTTGTTTTGTGAACGGTACTGTTCGCTTTGTGAACGGTACGTTTCGTTTTGTGAACGGTACGGTTCGTTTCTTGCACGGAACGGTACGGTTCGTTTTAGAGGTGTAGTAGCACGTTTCAGAGTCTGTAACTTATCGTATATTTTCAAAAACGAAAATAAATGTTTTCATTTCATTTCTTCAGACGTTTTACTTTTGTTTATACAAATAATATGTATACAAATATTTAAAAAAGGGAGGTATAAAACTGTAATTACTAAAAAACTTAACCAAGATCACTCCATAGTGGCTGTACAGAATTGAATTTATCATTTTATATACTAGCGAAAAAAAAGTGTGCATTATAAAATTTAGTATAATTTTTCTATATATATTGTTTGTATTTATAAAATTTAAACAATCGATAATGGTATTGTTTTTGACAATATCGGATGGTAACCGTCCGGGTGCATGGACATTTTCATGGTTAGTGAGCACCTGTTGTTTATTGAAGAATTTGTACGCTCGAGTTTTACGGGCCAATACTGTTTGGAATAAGAACTGTAAAGGATTTGTTTAAAATTTTTTTGTAAAGGAAATCACTTTAGTTTCAACAAAATTTACCCCTATGTCATGCCACGACTCAACGAAACCCAACGTAATCGTGCTGTTGGGATGCTGCAAGCTGGAATGGCACAAAATACTGTAGCAAGACACTTTGGAGTTCATCGGAACACCATCCAGTCATTATGGAGACGTTTTCAACAATCTGGCAACACCCAGGATCGACCGCGCTCTGGGCGACCTCGTGTGACGTCACGTCAACAGGACAACCACATTAGACTTGTGCATCTGAGAAATCGTTTCCAGACAGCAAGTTTGACTGCCCGTGGCATTCCAGGGCTTCGACCAATTAGTCCAAGAACTGTGCGTAATCGTCTGCGCGAGCAAAACATCAGACCAAGACGTCCAGCGGTGCGCCCAGTACTGCTTCAACGTCATCGTATCGCCAGACTAGCGTGGTGCACACGACATCTGCGATTCAGAATACAGGACTGGGCCGATATTCTGTTCACTGATGAATCCAAATTTCATTTGGATAGCAGTGACGGCCGTTGTAGGCTGTATCGTCGTGTTGGGGAGCGTTACCAGGACGCTTGTGCTGTGCAACGTCGACTATTTGGTGGAGGTATCGTTATGGTGTGGGGTGGAATATCAGCACGTGGAAGGACCCCTCTACAATGGAAATCTCATCGACGTACGCTATCGAGATGAAATTATTCAGCGTCATGTGATACCCTTTATACAGAGACATCAAAATCACATCACTCTGCAGCAAGACAACGCAAGACCACACGTTGCACGTGTAGTCAGGGACTTTTTTGTTCAACAGAATGTCGATGTCTTGCCTTGGCCAGCTGTTTCCCCCGATTTGTCGCCGATCGAGCACGTCTGGGATGAAATGGAAAGACGTTTACGCCGTTTACCAAATCAGCCAGTGACATTGGCTGATTTAGGCCAGGCTTTAACCAACATCTGGAACAACATCCCTCAAGCATTTCTGGACACTTTAGTGGCATCAATAGGGCGTCGCTGTCAAGCATGCGTGAACGCAAATGGTGGTCACACGCGTTATTAATTTTGTTAATTCAATTTCAAATAACAGTGACTTTCGAGTGTGCTGAAATTCACGTTATTCGACGTTGACATTAATGTGTTATGAGATGTTGTTACGAATACATGTGTTAACAGTATTACAAAAATTAAATTTGTTCATTTAATTTTTAAATGTTTTTTCATATATTAAATAATGCACAGTTTCTTTTTTCCGCTAGTATAGGTGCGTATTATGAGTTATATCTTAAACTAAATCATTGTAAAATTAAAAAAAAATAAACTATCAGTTTAATAAAATTAGTATTTTGTTTTGAATTATGATATAAAAGCATTGAAATATCTTATTACTTGAATGCTGTAAATCATATAAATGCTGCCTAAATTTTCTGTACACTTAAATAGATATAAAGACCAAATCATATTTATGAGACTTTTTATCCAATTTGCATTCCTTCTTCTGATATTTGTTTTTTATTTCAACTTTAGGCCAAACTTTGTATGATTTTTACATTTAATGAAATTGAAGTTGAAAAGAAAGCGAAAAATAATTATGGTAACAAAATATTTTTCCAATGTGTTTTATAAATGTGTTGCACAAGTGAATTAAAAAAAAGATTGCGTAACTCCTATAAACCGAATGGCATTGACCTTGGGAAAATTGGTTTCATAATCAATCCCAGTAAATCATATTGATTAGCTCTGTGTCAGAAAAAAACCAAATTAAATAATTATTATGCTTATAAATCAAAATATTGACATTTTTCAGTGTCTTTCTATGTGATAACAGAACGTATCGATTTTTTACTATACAGTCCAAAAAATTTAAATGACGTCGCTATTTGGGGCGCAAGCGGGGTTGCGTTTTTATTTAAACAATAAAATGCTTTCTATAATTCTGGCTGAAAATATTTGATAAAGCATCACATTTTAAAAATTACTATTTTGTAAAATTACACACTGGATCAGTTTTATGCGAAAGATGAATAGGGCCACATAATAAAAAATTATCTCTTAAATATCTCGTTATTACGAGTTAATTATCTCATTATTAAGAGAAAAGATCTCGTAATAAAAAGAACATATCTCGTAATCACATATCTATATAAAATGATGCGTTTCATTGTTCTATCTCTAACAAGATTATAAACTCGGGGATAAAAATATCTTTTTATATAGCCCTATTTATCTTTCGTAGTTTTTAAAAATCGTGTTGTACAACGACAATAATTGCCTCTCACGATTAATTATCATCAAATGAATCTAAATTATATAACTTATAAATAATCTTAATTAGTTTACATGAATCGATCACGTGACCATTAACAGGCAGTTATTTATAAAATTAAAGTGATGTTACTGTATTCGATATATATATATATATATATATATATATATATATATATATATATATATATATATATATATATATATATTCATGCATATAAAGGATTTAAAGACTCGTTAATAAAACAGAGAAAAAAAGATTTAAAGGACTCTAAAGGTATGCTTGTTAGCTAAAGAAGTAAAAGTTTCAATCAATTTGTGATTTTTTTTATATATCATAAAAATGATATTGAAGCTTTAATTTACATATGAATATAAAATTCAAAAAGTTTTAAATACTTTCTATTAAAACTTTCACAGGGGTATTTGTCAACAACGTTTTAATTTCATGGCATATATTGGACGAAACTGTACATTCTTCTTGAATGATATTAAGAAAAGCAAATTATTTACATTATTAATACTAACGATGAGAATGTAGAGTAAATATCTTTTTTTTTTGTAGCTCGTACGTTTATTTGTTCTACATGCGAGATATGTCTAAGCATCTTTCCAATTCATTGTGAGTTTCTATCTAATGCACATAGGGTAATGATATATTTTTTAATTAATTTAAGCAATAAGGTTAAAAAAAGAAGCACGCTATCATAAACATTTGATAATTAGCAACTTGTTCATAAAATACAGCGCCATAAATGAGTGAACTTTTTTAATGGCTGCCATTGTTTTTAAATGATGTCATCTTACCAGAATTCCTTGCCAGTCCTCCAAATGAACTCTAATCCCTCTAATATTTTGTAATGCCCCCTTTCTGGATTAGTACCTCTCTACATCTTTCTGGTAGACTTGTAGACATTTTTTGGATGTAAAATAATCGGATTTCATTCCAGGCCTTAGTTTACTGCGTTTTTAGGTCATTTACATTGCGGATCAGGTAAAGTCTTTTTTTTTAAAATTGTTTTTCATTAATATCCAAAGATTTTCCAATGGACTAAGGTCAGGAGATTGAGGACGTCAGCTTATCTGTGGTATTCTGTTCTGATGTTTCCAATTCTAAGAGTCATTGGACCGATGACATGGGGCATTGTCATCTTAAAATTACCATGTATTGTTGCCAAAATGTTTGACAACCTGCCAAATATTGTCATCAAGATTTTATTTATATATATAATGAATATATGGTAGCAGACGACATTGGTGCAAAATGGCCCAAACACTCGGGTCTCCATTTTTCTCCAGACTTTAAACTTTCCGTCAGGTTTAAGGAGTCTCGGAGGAGAATGTTTCAAACGTACGATTTCCTTTATTTTTTTGGCAGTGAAAAGTCAACTTACGAGTTAACTATGTGCAAAATATAAAGTAAATTGACCGGATAGTTTATCTGTTTACAGCTCTTAAATTTTGTCGTATATCCGAATCATCCCCAACATTTTATAAAGGATTATATAGGAAAAGGGTTTTTTCATTTTTTTCAATTTCATGTGTAATAAATTACAAATAAACGATTTTCTTTTAATTTTCAGTGATGAAAATTTAACGTATAAGTTAACTTTTTGCCAAATTAAAACGATATTGACCGGATAGTTTTTAAGCTATCCGTCCTCATAATTTGTTCCTATAAAAGTGCCTTGCCAGCCATTTTACATTATTGTATAGAATAATAAAAGGATGTAAGGTCTCAACTAACGTAATCGTTAGACGTTGACTCAGACGTGGATAACGTCGATTTTGAAGAAGCGGCGAAATGATAAAAATAATTCTGAACATTTTTCTATGGATCCATTTCACTAAAACTAATTTTTATGATAAGTATCTTTTATAAAAATAAAAAGTTACATGATAACCTGTATATTTAAACATTTTACTCTTGATTTGCATTTTTAGACAGTGATGCACAATACCATGCGCATAGGGCGCAGAATTTTTAACCCGCGACCGACCTTAATAACAACCATCATTTCATATGTAAAAATCCCCTTCTTCCACTCGTTATTATCAGTCCAATGCAACTTTTCTCGGCACCAAACTTTGTGGGTTTTTTTTTTGTTTACGTTCTAAATTCCAATGGACTTCTAAAAGATCTCCTTGTGTATCCCGAAGAGTGAATTGTTCTTGGTACTGTGCGACGAGAAACTTTTACTGTTACTAAATCAGCAGAAATATCTTCTTTTTTTTACTAGCCTGTCCGTTCTCATCTGACAGTTACAAATCTGGGTCTTCCTTTTCTAAATTCCCACGTTCCCTCCAGCGCTTTAAAAACTTAGAAATTGTAGACTTGTTTATGCTTAAACTTTCAGATATTTCTGACGCCCTGTGTCCACTTCTATGAGGTGTATGATCACTTTTTTAGTGTTGTCTGACATTACATGTACCCTGTTTTGCCATTTTGAAAACAAGGGAAAATTGTAATAATGAAATTGAATTCGATACAAAAATTCCGGAAATAAAAATTCGTATTTGTTACTACCCTTTGATAGTGTGATTTCGTTTTATTGTCTCAAGTGTAACTTTGAAGTTTTGAGGCGGCGCTAACTATTTGGCGCCATTAAAAAGTTGACTTATTTATGGCACTATGCTGTATATAGAGGATGTTTACAACGACATTATGATATCAAAATTACTATTATTATATCATTATATCAAAGAGAAAAAAAATAATGACTTAACCGTTTTATGTTTGATCCTTTCAGAAATATGTGTTTGGAGGAGGAAAATATCTTGAAAACTTGCTTTGAATACATTGAAGAGTTAAAAAGAGAGGAAATGAAAATCCTAACTATTGAATGGAGACAGACTTTGATAACTAAGATGCATGACTTACTAGAAGAAAAAATCACGGTACTGTATATATGAAAATGATATAATACTATTCTACCTCACGCTTTATTTATTACGTTTTGTCCAATCCTAAGGTATATCGTTATCTGTATGTCTGTCAACAAAGTTTATTCATAGTTTATTTTCTTTCAAATACTGAACCATATAAAAGATACAACCATCATGTACAATGTACAATGTAACATCCTTTGGTAAGCAAATTTAAATGTTATCAAAATGAGGGTTAAACTCATTCCTAAATCCACATAACGGAAACAATGTTTTTCAGAAATTAGGAAAAAAGTTAAGATAAAGGTTTATAAGGAAATCTTCAGAGTTCTATTGTGAAAGGACGAAATCGTACCACTTATGATATTGTTTTTGAAAATATTATGGGGGCCAAGTAGGTCAAATCTCCAAAACAGCGGAGGTTTGGCCACATTTGGGAAAACAAAAAAAATTACAAACGTTATGCACAACATTTTCCCAATTAAATTTTGAATTAAGTAGTTTAAATGACTGTTAATTATAATAACATTCCTGTGGCTGTGATACCTCTCTTGTTAGTTCATTATGGCATTTTAATGTTGCTCGACTTAGATTTACTGAAACTCTGACTGTTGCACCAAAATAATTGTTGCATTAAAGTTTAGAGTGTATAATGATAAAAAAAAAATTCCTCTTTACCTAAATAGAAACATTTCCAAAACTTCTGATACCGATTTAGAAAAAAAACTTGATATAAAGACTTTGTTATTATGACTTGATTTTTTTTTATTTCAGGAAATGGAAAAAGAGTTCACAAAACTCAAATAATCATATTTGTAAATGGGCCTCTTCATTTTCTGGATTCAAATTAAAAAGACAAGAACACGAATCAATACTTTTCTTTATGTTTTTATTATAAAATGTATAAATAACAATTATGATGTTATTTTCACTGTATATTAATTTTAATTTTCCATGTAACACGAGATTTGATTGACGAATAAGCGGGGTGTAGATATCCGTATCTCTGACTTGAGCCATAAGTAAATATTTACATCTACCAAGTATTATTCCCTCTATTTCTTACGGAGACATATAGTTAATTCATAGCTCTATAGAAACAGCCAGACTGAAATCTACACGCCCCGTTTATCGATTGGTCGAAATCTACAGCGGCTGAAACTGACAAGAAAGTGACAGGACTGAAATTGACACGCCCAGTTTATCGATTGGTCGAGACCTACAACTACGTAAGAAAAATCACAGAATGCACGAAATAACCATGATGATGACAGACTCAAAGTCTCACAGGAGACGATTTGGCTGTTTCTTTTAGCTAACGTACTTATGTACGTTAACAGTAATTTAGTGAATTTTACTTACTTTTTACGCTCAATTTATTAATTAGTTAAAAGAAAGATGTTAATATAAACAATAAAATGCTTTCTTTGGTGAATCACCAAAGAAAGCATTTTATTGTTTAAATAACACTAGTAACAATCTCGTTACGCGTAACGAGTAGGTCTTCCGTTCGATTTTTTGAAAAGATACCATGAATTTATCGATAAAATTTAGATACAAATGATTGAATATTTTAGGGGCAAGCCATTTGGATCCTTAATGGGGACATACATTTGTGTTTCGATTAGTGGAATAAAAAAGAATCATCAATGCAGACATTTTCTCTTCTACAATGCTCAACAAAAAATGTCTCCTTGTCTAGATATATTGCGTCAAAGTTTAAGGACCTCGGCCCCTAAAAATCCCTAAATACGTCATAAATGGGTGTGGCAATGAATTTGTTGTTACAATTAGCAACTTCGCTTCTATAATGCATTACAAAAAATCTTTATCGTTTCTAAGTTATATGTTATAGAGTTTACGAGTCTGTTGGCCCCTAAATAAGCCCCTTTTGTGATTTCATTCGAAAGATCTCTCAAATACTTACATTTTTTGTTCTTACACCTATCTTAAACTGTTGTTCATTTTTGAGATACAAATGATTGAATATTTTAGGGGCAAGTCCTGTAGATCTTTAATGGGGACAGACATTAGTGTTTTGATTAGTGGAATCGATTTAAATCATCAATACAAACATTTCTCTTCTACATTGCTTTAAAAAATATATCTCGTTCTCTAGATATATTGTTTCAAAATTTGAGATTTTTGGCCCCTAAAAATCCCTAATTACGTAATAAATGGGTTTGCCATTAAGGTTTTCAGATAGATATTGTAACAATCAACAACTTTGCTTCTATAACGCATTACAAAATCTTTATCTCTTTTAAGTTATTTGCAATAGACTTTACGAGTCTTTTGGCCCCTAATTTAAGGGGCCAGCCCCTTTTCATTGATATCTTTGAAAAGAACTTTTGAAACTCTACCACTTTTTATATATATCTTTCAAAATATCAACCGATAAAACGCTAGAGATCAAAATGTGTGAACATATTGATTCAAAATCTGACAAAATTTTCGATCCATACAGGTTCCCAAAAATGGCGTATAACAAAAACAATAGGCACAACTTCAAACTATGGTCTAACTATCCTGAAAATCATATTCATATCTCTGATAGTTTTCGAGATCAAGTGTGTACAAATAGGTCGAAAAGTTTACAAAATGGCCGATAAATAGGTATCGGAAGTGACAACGGCAAAAGTTTAAAAAAAAAAATAAATACAGTTCACTTCCAATCTTCTGAGTGAAAATGGTTGAAATCGGTTAGATAGTTTTTGAGAAATCGCGTGCACAAAAATTTGTGAAAAAAAATTGATAATAATGATGTTAAAACTATAAGGTCTTCCGTTGGAAACGGAAGACCTTAATGACGTCATAATGCATTAAAGAGACCTCAACACGATTTAAGATCAAAATTATGGTTTTAATTTTTAATGTTTAAATGGTTTTCTTGTGTGTTTGAATGGTTTTTCAAAATTTTGAATGTTTGAAGTCAAGTTACAAGTGAGATACAGAGGTAAGAATTTATTGCTATGTAAACAAAGCGCAAGTGTTATATTTGTTTACAAATAATGTAGAGTAAGAAATTTTAATAAAGAAAAACCATTTGATCGAAAGTAATACTAATTCAACACATTTGTAAACAATAACAGGACTAAATCTTTGTTTACAAAACAAAGAATTCTGAAATTTGTATCTTAATTGTAATTTGATATACTAGCGGAAAAAAGAAACTGTGCATTATTTAATATATGAAAAAACATTTGAAAATTACAATGAACAAATTTTATTTTTTATAATACTGTTAACACATGTATTCGTAACAACATCTCATAACACGTTAATGTCAACGTCGAATAACGTGAATTTCAGCACACTCGAAAGTCACTGTTATTTGAAATTGACAGCGACGCCTCATTGATGCCACTAAAGTGTTCAGAAATGCTTGAGGGATGTTGTTCCAGATGTTGGTTAAAGCCTGGCCTAAATCAGCCAATGTCACTGGCTGATTTGGTAAACGGCGTAAACGTCTTTCCATTTCATCCCAGACGTGCTCGATCGGCGACAAATCGGGGGAAACAGCTGGCCAAGGCAAGACATCAACATTCTGTTGAACAAACAAGTCCCTGACTACACGTGCAACGTGTGGCCTTGCGTTGTCTTGCTGCAGAGTGATGTGATTTTGATGTCTCTGTATGAAGGGTATCACATGACGCTGAATAATTTCATCTCGATAGCGTACGCCGGTGAGATTTCAATTGACAATTTGTAGAGGGGTCCTTCCACGTGCTGATATTCCACCCCACACCATAGCGCTACCTCCACCAAATTGTCGACGTTGCACAGCACAAGCGTCCTGGTAACGCTCCCCAACACGACGATACACCCTACAACGGCCGTCACTGCTATCCAAATGAAATCTGGATTCATCAGTGAACAGAATATTGGCCCAGTCTTGTATTCTGAATCGCAGATGTCGTGTGCACCACGCTAGTCTGGCGATACGATGACCTAGAAGCAGTACTGGGCGCACCGCTGGACATCTTGGTCTGATGTTTTGCTCGCGCAGACGATTACGCACAGTTCTTGGACTAATTGGTCGAAGCCCTGGAATGCCACGGGCAGTCAAACTTGCTGTCTGGAAACGATTTCTCAGATGCACAAGTCTAACGTGGTTGTCCTGCTGACGTGACGTCACACGAGGTCGCCCAGAGCGCGGTCTATCCTGGGTGTTGCCAGATTGTTGAAAACGTCTCCATAATGACTGGATGGTGTTCCGATGAACTCAAAATTGTCTTGCTACAGTATTTTGTGTCATTCCAGCTTGCAGCATCCCAACAGCAAGATTACGTTGGTTTTCGTTGAGTCGTGGCATGACATAGAGGTAAATTTTGTTGAAACTAAAGTGATTTCCTTAATAAAAAAAGTTTAAACAAATCCTTTACAGTTCTTATTCCAAACAGTATTGGCCCGTAAAACTCGTGCGTACAAATTCTTCAATAAACAACAGGTGCTCACTTACCATGAAAAAGTCCGTGCACCCGGACGGTTACCATCCGATATTGTCAAAAACAATACCATTATCGATTGTTTAAATTTTATAAATACAAACAATAGATATAGAAAAATAGAAAAATTATACTTAATTTTATAATGCACAGTTTTTTTTCTCCGCTAGTATATTTGACTTTCAATTCTGATGAGGCATTAAAATATCTATTTTAAACATTTTAGATGGTATAAATTAAAAAAATAAAATATGAAGATGTTAAGCTCAGATCGTGACTATATATGTCTCTTTAAATATGTCGTCACAATACATTAAATGCGTAAATGGTATATCTTGAAGTGTAATACAACCTTGATTGGAGATGGGAAATATATATTTTTTGGTTTACAAAGGAAATAAATTCGTTATCCAGGTCCAATCAAGGGTGTGCGGGAATTTATCTCGCGTTGTTCTACCCGGGGTAAATCCTCGTACACCCTTGATTGAACCTGGATAACTAATACACTGTAGTATATTTTCAAAAACGAAAATAAATGTTTTTATGTCATTTCTTCAGACGTTTTACTTATGCTTCTACAAATAATATGTCTATAAATATTTAAAAGAAGGACGTATAAAACTGTAATTACTAAAAAACTTAACCAAGATGACCGCATAATGGCTGTACATGATTGAATTTATCATATTATTGTGTGCAAATTAAATGAATTGTATCTTACACTAAATTATTGTAAAAAAATAAACTATCAGTTTAATAGAACTAGTACTTTGTTTTGAATTATGATATAAAAGCATATCATGAAAATCTTCTTAATAATTTGAAATATCTTATTACTTGAATGCTGTAAATCATATCAATGCTGCCATAAGTTTTTGTACACTTAAATAGATATAGATATAAAGACTAAATCATATTTATAAGACTTTAAAACAAATTTGCATCCCTTCTTCTGATATTTGTTTTTGATGTCAACTTTAAGCCAAACTTTGTCATTTTTTCATTCAATGAAATTGAAGTTGAAAAGAAATGTGTAAATGTGTTGCACAAGTGAATTAAAAAAAAGAATGCGTAACTCCTCTAAACCGAATGCCATTGACCTTGAAAAAATTGGTTTCATAATCAATCCCCGTAAAGCATATTGATTAGCTCTGTGTCAGAAAAAAACCAAATTAAATAATCATTATGCTTATAAATCAAAATATTAACATTTTTCATTGTCTTTCTATGTGATAACACATTGTATCGATTATGTACTATACAGTCCTATGAATTTAAATGAAGTCGCTAATTGAGGCGCAAGCGGGGTTTGCGTATTTATTAAAACAATAAATACTTTCTAAAGTTCTGGTTGAAAATATTTAATGAAGCATCACATAATAAAACTTACTATTTTTTTAAATTACACACTGGATCAGTTTTATGCGAAAGACGAATAAGGCCACATAAAAAAATATCTCTTAAAGATCTCGTTATTATGAGTTTATTATCTCGTTATTAGGAGTTAATTATCTCATTTTTAAGAGAAAAGATCTCTTAATAAAAAGAAAAAATCTCGTTATTACGATACATATCTGTAGAAAATGATGCGTTTCATTGTTCTATTTCTAACGAGATAATAAACTCGTAATAACGAGATCTTTTCTCGTAATTACGAGATAAAAATATCTTTTTATGTGGCCCTATTCGTCTTTCATACTTTTAATAAATCGTTTTGTACAAAGATAATAATTGCCTCTCACGATTAATTATCATCAAATGAATTTAACTTATATAAATTGTGAATAATCTTAATTAGTTTTCCAAGAATTAATTACGTGACCATTAACAGTCAGTTATCTATAAAACTAAAGTGATGTTACGGTATTCGATATATATATATATATATATATATATATATATATATATATATATATATATATATATATATATATATATATATATATATATACAGTGGCCTCCTGGTATAACAAGATGCTAGGGACATAATTTTATTTCTCGTTATAACCGATACTTGTTATATCCGAGGTTGGCATTTCCCAAGGTTACACGTGATCGTTTTTTCTTCACATTTCACATAACGTTTTTTAAACAAGACTTAGTGATAATGGAATAAATGGAATAATTACATGTACCATTGTAAACACGTGTTACATTCACTTCACGAGAGACGGAAACTGTGTGATGGACGGTTGTTTTGTGGGGTTTTTTAAATTAATTCTTTGGTAAGTTTCAATAATGTCACACAGTTTTTGTAAACAGTAAATGGGGAATCTTCGGTGTCTGTTTTCTGCAGGAAGAAGGTTTATAAAATCGTTACCGCGTTTAACGCATCTTTTGTAGAAAATTCTGGAGTTTCTCGAGAATCTGCCGACACACCGATATCATCACCACCTTCTTCAGTTTCTGTCTCGTCATCATCTTTAATTTCACCTTTTTAACTTAGTATTTCTGTCGAAATACTGTAACCAGTGAAGCAACGCCGATATAATGGGAAAACTCCATCAATGTCGGAATCGCTTTTTTTTAGAGTCACGCGCTTTTCTCAACAAGTCCGCTAAGTTTTCTAAAATCACATCTTTAGGTGTTTTTTTTAAATCATACTTAATGTACTCGAAGCTATTCCATAGTCCTTTGCAATTTCACTTTTTGTTTTTTATTCATTTAAATTTCGTTAATTAGTTCTAAGTAAGTACTTGTTTTCTAGCGAAATTACTTATCTCCTCTTTGAATTCGAAGCCATGACTAAGAACATTGCAATATAAACAACTCATCATTATTTCTGAATACTTTTAATCTATTGTCTTGTGTATACATACCTGTGAAAATTACATGACCATATCGTTAGTTACCTGGAACTAGCGTGTGCAATCAAGCATGCCGCGAGTACCTCGTTATATCCGATAGCGCTTACAAATAACGGGCACCATTTTTTACCTCGTAGTATACGGAGTCTCGTTATAAACGATCTCGTTGTACCCGGAATTTTGTCAAAGGAAATAATCAAGAAATAATTTGGGACCAACAAATCATCTCGTTGTCAGCGGTACCTCGTTATATCCGAGCTCATTATACCCGGAGGCCACTGTATCTATTTTTATAGTTAGGTAGGATTAAAGGACTCTATAATAAAAGAGAGAAAAAAGGATTTAAAGGACTCTAAAGGTATGCTTGTTAGCTAAAGCAGTAAAAGTTTCAGTCATTTTTTGATTTTTTGATATATCATAAAAATGATATTCAAGCTTTAATTTACAAATGATTATTCAAAATTCAAAAAGTTATAAATACTTTCTCTTTAGCCTTTCACAAGGGTATTTGTGACGTCAACAACGTTTGAATTTCAGGGCATATATTGGACGAAACTATACATTCTCCTTGAATGAGAATAAGAAAAGCAAATTATTTACACTATTAATATTAACAATGAGCATGTAGAGTACTGTGGTTTCATCAATATTCGTTGAATACCAATTTTCGTGGATTTCGTTGTTAAGTTTATCCATGAAAATAAATGTTCATTGAAGTGCAATTTCTACTAACAGTTTGTATTGATAGTGTCATTGGCCACGAATTTACGTATCCTTGAAACTGTGATTTTCACTTTAACCACGAAAATTGATACCCTTGAATATTAAATGAAACCACAGTAAATATAATTATTTTTATTTTGTAGCTCGTACGTTTATTTGTTCTACATGCGAGATATGTCTAAGCATCTTGCCAATTCATTGTGAGGTTCTATCTAATGCACATAGGGTAATGATATATATTTTAATTAATTAAGGCAATAAGGTTAAAAAAGAAGCACGCTATAATAAACATTTGATAATTAGCAACTTGTTCATAAAATACAGCGCCATAAATGAGTGAACTTTTTTAATGGCTGCCATTGTTTTTAAATTAAGTCATCTTACCTGAATTTCTTTTCAGTCCTCCTCCTCTAATCATTCTAATATTTTGTGATGTAACCTTTCTGGATTAGTACCTCTCTACATCTTGTTAGACTTGTACACATTTTTTGAATGTAAAATAATCGGATTTCGTCCCAAGCCTTAGTTTACTGTTTTTTAGGTCATTTACATTGCGGATCATGTAAAGTCTTTTTTTTTTTTAATTTTGTTTATCATTAATTGCCAAACATTTTCGATTGGACTAAGGTCAGGAGATTGAGAAGGCCAACTTATCTGTGGTATTCTGTTCTGATGTTTCCAATTTTCAGATTCATCGGACCGATGACATGGGGCATTGTCATCTTAAAAGTACCATGTATTGTTGCCAAAATGTTTGACAACCTGCCAAATATTGTCATCAAGTATTTGAATATATTTCTGAGAGTTCATAATTCCATTTATAAATGCTAAACTTCCTACCCCATAGTTTGTTATACATCCCCATACCATTATTTTGATAGTAGCAGGCGAAATTGGTGCAAAATGGCCCAAACACTCGGGTCCCAATTTTTCTCCAGACTTTAAACTTTCCGTCAGGTTTAAGGAGTTAAGGAGGAGAATGTTTCAAACATACGATTTTTTTCCCAGTGAAAAGTCAACTTATAATAAGTAAACTATGTGCAAAATATAAATAAAATTGACCGGATAGTTTATCTGTTTACATCTCTCAAATTGTGGTCATATGTCAGAATCATCCCCGACATTTTATAAAGGATTATATAGGAAAAGGGGGTGGGGTATTTTCAATTGCATATGTAATAAATTACATAGATTTTTTTTTTTTATTTTTAGTGATGAAAGATGAACGATAAGTAAACTTTTTGCCAAATTAAATCGATATTGACCGGGGAGTTTTTATGCTATCCGTCCTTATAGTTTGTTCCTATAAATGTGCCTTGCCAGCCATTTTACATATAAAATTGTAAATTATAAAAAAAGGATGTAAAGTCTCAACTGACTTTATCGTAAGACATTGACTCCGAAGTGGATAACTTCGATTTTGAAAAAACGGCGAAATGATAAAAATGCTTCTAAACATTATTCTGAGGATTCATTTCACTGAAATTTTTTTAATGATAAGTATTTTTTTAGAAATATAAAAACATGACATGATAACCTGTTTATTTAAACATTTTATTCTGCATTTGCGTTTTACGACAGGAATGCGTAATACCCTGTGCATAGGGCGCAAAATTTAAAACCCGCGACCGACCTTAATAATAATCATCATTTCATCTGTAAACATCACCTCCTTCCACTGGTTTTTAACAGTCCAATGCAACTTTCCTCGGCACCAAGCTATGTGGGTTCGTTTTGTCTACGTTCCGAAATCCTCTTAGAACTTGTCTTGAATACATTGAAGAGTTAAAAAGAGAGGAAATGAAACTCCTAACTATTGAATGGAGACAGATTTTGATAACTAAGATGCAAGACTTACTAGAAGAAAAACTCACGGTACTGTATATTAAGCAACACGTGTGTTAATATAAGCATGTTTGTGGTGGTGGGATTTTAAAATAGTGCTTATTTTCAAGTAGTTCAATTTTATAAGTTTACTTTATCCATAACTGATAATGTTCCAAATTAACAATTATGAAATCACCATAATCAGTATTAATGAAAAGATGACAATAACAAACCGTCAACCATCTCAAAAATCCATAAAACGAAATACAAATTCAAAGCAGAGCAACACGGACCTCCAAGATAAAGGTAGGATCAGGTGCCTAGGAGGAGTAAGCATCCTCTGCTGACTGGCCGCACCCGCCGTGTGCTCCTTGTCGCAATTGGGCATGTCATAATCGAGGTAAATGTCAAAATCGGGAAAATGTCATAATAGGGGAAAAAACGATACTTTGATGATTTGGTTTGTTTGTGATGGTCAAAAAACAAACCGTGAGCAAACACGGACCTCCATTACATTGGAGGTAGGATCAGGTGCCTAGGAGGAGTGAGCATCCTCTGCTGTACCAACTGAGTCATCCATCTGTATAAAGTAAAACTATAAACAAAAGATGTATGTTGACTCTGAGACTTTATTTTTATCCATAATAAAATTACCAATTAAACAATATGACAATAGATGATTATGTAATAATCTCCTTTTATAATATTAATATCAAATTATGAATATTTGATCCTTTCTGCCCAAAATTTTTTTTACAACCACAATAATGATAATTCAATAACTCATAACAGTAATGGCGTAATTGATTACATAATTTGTAAAAAAAAAAACAATCCTTGTGGTCTGAAACTGCCAGACAACTCAAATAAAGCAAAATACATTTTGAAGGAAGGCGGAGGGGTGGAGGCTGTTAAATCGCTTTAAAAATTTCCAATGACTGTAAACTGATCGGCGTCCAGTGAAAAAGTGATTACCCACGCGAACGAAACAAGGCATCCACAATTTTCCCGCGAAACTATTCCATTGCTTACACGCTGCCAGATCAATTTCGTAATCATATATGAAGATGCCAAGAATTTGGTATTGTGGTGCAAGAGAAATAATTCTTACAAACTAGATAGCAACATTATCAATATACATAAAATATTTTAGGAAATCTTAACATTCTTTTGTATTTCATAATATGTTTTATATAATTCAAACATTGTGTAAGAAATTATTATGAATATTTTCAATAGTTTCACATGGAATAACGTTTTTTCCTTCAAAGTATTGTGAACGGTTATTACAAATAACGTACACTTGTTCTTTAAACAAAAAGTGATATCTGAACAACATTTGAAACACACTAGGGGTCAATTTGCAAAGTCACACAACGTCAAATGGCAGATCAGCTTTGCTTTTGGTATCTAATTTAGCGTTAACATTAATAAAGGCAGTCCAGCGCTTCCTAATCCTTCGATTACAATAATTGTTGCTAGCCTAGAGGATGTTATTTTGTTTTTGGTGTAGGCAATTGCTTAACAGGACCATGGTGTCTGGAGGATTGGTTCTATACGCTTTCCTTCCATATTCATTCCAACGACGGGGTTCATCTCTGATGAATTTATTCTCATTAACAACACTATTCTTTTCTCGTGATGTTGTGCTATTGGATGAAATCATTCATTATTCTTCAGCAATAGAATCTTACAATATAACATTGAACGATAATGTTTTCTCCGAGTCATTAAATGCTTGACAATTTCATTAGTCTTTGTGTCAAAATGTTCAGGATTTTTTATTACTTTCATTTCAACCAGAAAAAAATGCGGTTTTTTTATAACTTATCCACTGCTCATAAACAAAATCGGTGCTTTTATTTTTAGAGAAGAAACTTTGACAAAGTAGCAGTAACTTGTCATAATGTGTAATGTGTAAAAATGTCATCAATCATTGCTGTATTTCAAATTTTTTAAATTGTTTGTATCATTGTATCAATTTCTATATATATGATTCTGTGCAAAAACAGTTTATTAGAGAAATCAATATGTAATATTATTGTTATTGTCTCTTATCCTTTCGATAGTATTGATATTAATGGTACAAAAATACAATATAAAAGCAGTAGAAAATAAACTGAGCTTTGATATTTAAATAATTGAACAACCAGACAAACCATATATTATATACTCATATTATTATATTTTGGTTTTGATTAAAGGATTCTGCTTCATTTATCAATTATATATTTTGGTTGTTGCACTATGTGGGGACAAGCGATTCTCTTCATCAGAAATGTGAAAGATTAAAGCTTATCTGCACGATAAACTATACTTTATCCATATTTTGTAGTCGATGTGCTTTGAACATAAATTGTAGATTTTCCATTGAGTTCTGAAAAGATGAATATGAGGAATATCAAAATTACGCAATTGAACAAAAGTTTATCAGAATAGATATATATTTTCTTCTACACATATTTTTAAACCGGTGGTTTTAACTTGAATTTATTACTCTAAATTTACTTGATTTTGATTCAAACTCGTGACCGATGATACCGCCACCTAAAAATACTTCGAGATGTATTTAGTCCATTAAGTCCAAGAGTAGTTACAATGTACGTCCATACCTCTCTCCTAATTACTGGTGCTTATAGGTACTTTTTTGCCACCGATATCAACAATCACTTAAGTATGTTGAATGCACTAGAATTATATATAATAATTTTAGATTTAGGCAATTTAATCAGGAGTAGATATATGATATACTTCATTGCAAATTTTGGTAGCATGCAAATGGTAACAAGATTATTCACTATTATTTGTTGTTGGATATGGAATTGACAATTTTTTTTTCACGAATCCTTGCATTTGGTTTATTTAACGTTTATCTATACATAACGTTTTACTTTATGGTGAGTTTGATTTTAAGCAATATTATTTCTTATAATATATAATATGAAATACGCTCGTACATGTCTCGTAGAATTACATATTTCACCAGACCGTGAACAGTATGAATAATTTAACCTCGGGTTTACTTCATATACAAAACAACCCCTTAAAATCATCTTAATTTCATCATCTCTCAGAAAAACAAATATTCAAACTTAATGTCACGGAATCAAATGGTGTTAAAAAAGATTCAATATACTAGCAATGTCGAGCTAACTATGAATATAGCAGTTACACTTACATGTACTAAATGTCTATTTGGAAACAACGGAATGAGATTATTTATTTGATACGGTGGTAAATTATGCATTCGTCTTTGTTTGAATGAACATGAATAGACATAGCATCATTATATTCCCGTACCAAATAAAATCACGTTATTTGATTAACTAAACGTGTATGAAGTGTGTGAAATCCGCCCTATGGGTTCTCTTCGTCTTTTATTTTTGGGAAAATACGACCTCTTGCATCCATTATTAAATGATTTCAAAGAACCTTTGAACCATACTATCCATATACGTTCTTACAGGAGTAAGGGGGCGGGGTCAAGAATAAATGTATCTTTTAAATAAAATAATTTTAAGTTTGAATTTACTCGATTATTTGTCAAAAAAGTTACAAGAACAGATATCCCACATTAAAAATTAACTATAGAGATTGGTTTGTTACCTTTTTAAGGAAAATATATGAGAAAAAAAAAACATGTCATGTAATTAAACAATAGAAAAAAAGCCTTATGCTCTCCTGTAAGATAGACAAATTAAAACAAAATACCAAGATTTAAAAGTTAAACAGCGCGCTTTAAAGAAAATTTTAACTCAAATAAAAAATCAATTTCTGAATTCCTGAATGCTTAAAACTTATGTGATGCTTAAGAACTCTCAAAGTAAAAATGTGAGGGTTCTGACATAGAAGAATATCAAAGGGTCTTGCTATTTCACGTATGCACATATTAAAAACAAACTAAAATAATTTAAAAGTACTGTATTGTAGGCTTAAAACACCTTATAAGCCAGTTTCCGTTTGTTTCTTTGGTGAATTATACGAAGCAAATGAAAGCTCTTAACATATGCCATTGGCTATCCTTTGACGGCTTTTAAATGTGTTGTGTCAGTCATTGGTTAGCTACAGATATTATTTGTCATAAACAATGTATGAGGATTTCAGAGAAAAACCTCTGTTTCTAACATTAATCACTCAGTTATACATGTGTTAAACGTTATGGTGTTAGTTTAAGGCGGTATGCAATGAACATGTTTTTTCTTCAGCTACATGCCTATAATTGGATCCATTTATTACAATTACGGACTGTGCAGTTCAAATTGTGCATAAAAATGAAAGTTTGGAATAAAAAAAGGGCCCAGAATAAAATCTTGCAATTTAAAGGGGCATGGTCACGATTTTGGTCAAATTCTATTTTTCTGTTTTTATTATTGACAATGCTTAAGGAATGCATTTCCAATGACCAAATGAAATTTGAGAGTCAGTAGTGAAGTTATAAGCAAGATACAGGGCTCACAATTCTTTGTCATGTAAACAAGGTTCGTGCCCTGTTTTTGTTTACATTAGTTCAATATACCGGTAAAAGATCTTTTTCTAGCTGAATTTCCATCTTCTTATTCATTTTAGGCATAAAGAAACAGATCTCAACGTTTACTACATTCAATTTTGGTCTAAATCTGGAGTTTTCACTTCAACGTTCAAAATGTAAAGAAAAGCTTTGTTTACATGCAAAGAATTGTAAGCCCTGTAACTCGCTTATAACTCAAGGAATGACACTTAAATTTTGGTTGCCTATTAAAAATGCCTTACTAAAGGATGGTAAACATTAAAATCGGGAAAATAATTTTTGACCAAAATCGTGACCATGCCCCTTTAAATTCAAGCCTGTAAAGAAACGGTGATTTCCGGACAATTGATACGGGTATCTGATAGGTAGGAATTCTAGAACAAAGTACTGTAAATTGCTAATTAAACGCGAGAAACCAATATCCACGTAAAATCGCGAGAAGCACATCTCGCGGACTTTTAAATCTCGCTTTTATTTTTCGGACAAATGTACCTAAATGAAACTGTTATTAAATTTGGCGTTTCCCAATTTATATTCTCGCGATTTGATGGAAAACGGTGAAATCGCGGAATTAAGTACTCGCGTAAAATAAGGAATTTACAGTATCATACAATTATACATGTAACATGAAGTACTATTAACAAAATCATTAGGAAAAGAATTAAAGTTCATAATAAAACTGTCTTTAATTATTGAAAATCTAGATTTTAATCAGAACCCCCCCCCCCCCAAAAAAAAACCCCAATAGGATGAAAACAAATTTTAAAATTTCATTCAATAAAATTTTAAAAGGTAATTAAGTTCCAAAATAATTCTTTAGATCTATTACTGTGGAGAAGGAATATGGTCGACTGGTCTTAAAATTAAAATCTGTACCATGACAATTACAAGTACAGACCCTGAAACGCACTACTACACCTAAAAAGCGCATGAGAAGCGTGCGCCTTTAGTATCGTATTATAGTCTGTCCCAAGATATTTCTGCAGCACAATTGATAGATTTTTAATAAAAATATACATACCTGTGAAAGAAGTGCAATTAAATTCGATGAAAGGGAAATTTTCCAAGATATCTTCATTGACACATTATCATTTTTCACTCGAAAACAATCACAGGATCGAAAATAGATTTCTTAAGGAGATTTATAATGGGGAATGTTTACATCTTTTCTCCATTCGGAATCACTCGAAATACCTCGCGCAATTTTTCAACGTTATCATCCGGGCTTACTGCAATACAAAATCCCCGTAGACATCACATTTTTAAGCCTTGTATTGAAACCTGATAATCTAACGGGGGAATTTCAACTGAGAAATCTTGGAAATTTTTCATACTTTTGAATGAACATTGTTTAAACCCTGATATATTTATAAATATTGAGTAATTAAGCAAAATGTGAATCCAGGATATCTTGGGACAGAGTATAGAAGCGTATCGTATCGTGCGAGAAACGTACCGTATTGTATGAGAAACGTATCGTATCGTACAAAGCGTATAAGAACCGTATGAAAACGTGTGAGAAACTTTTAGAACTTTTTTATGAGAACTTTACTTCCCTGTACGTAACGGATAACAAATATTTCGGGGGGGATGCCCGGATGATTTTATTTCTGCAATTGCTTTAAATAAATACCAAAATGATAAATTAATTTGACCACAAAATATAAGTGCATGTTTTCAAGAAATATATCTTAAACTTTGACTAGCAAAATAGACTAGTACCGATCAATGAGCTGAAATTTCCCTTCTAACCATAAAAAAAAAATGCAAACATGAAAATAAGTCTGAATTTTCTTTCATTTTATGTAGGTTTTTTTTTTCTTTGTAAAGATACCAACTTTTCAGGTGAAGACTAATGTACACAAGTTCCCGGTTTTCATACCTTGCCGCGATCACCTGTTTCACCTTACAAGCCCGGTGACGCGTGTGTATACTGCTGTGTAGCGGCGTGTGTACTAGTATACTGCTGTGTTTATGTTGTATAATCTCTGATCCAGAACAATTTAAGGAACACACTATTTTTCTATATACACTGAGAAGTAGTAAATCGCTGCAGATTACCAGTTAATCGGAAAGTATTATCCCTTGCAGTGATTGCATATATATTCGTATTCATGGAATTAAAAAGAAAATGTAAAAAACAACAAAAAACAAAACTAAATTATTACTCTACGGATATTTTATAAACTTTGAATAATTATTGAGAATCTCTGAAAATAAAATGCTTTCTTTGGTGGTTAATGCGGGTACCGAGATAGCGTCAATGCAGAAAAAATACATGCGAGAAATAGACTGACTAAGTGGAGAAATTGCCCGGTAGATGAAATATACTGCCTTAAATCGCACTAAATTGTGTTACAATTTTTTCCACTTTTCCTATTTTAGTTTAAGTGTGGGGTTAAACATTGTTACATATAGTAAGATTGTTTATTTTCAGAAAAGAATTTCAGAGAGAGAGAGAGAGAGAGAGAGAGAGAGAGAGAGAGAGAGAGAACGCGGTACATTAACATAACGGAAACTTGCATTTAAATTTCTATTTGTCATAATTAATGCAAACCTCAGTTAAACCTTTGTAGAAATTAATTATTTATCAACGGATAAACTCGCTGTGATGTACAATGTAACCTAATTTGATATCATACAATGGAATGTTCCTTTCTGTACGAATTCTCACATCAATGCATGTCAAACTGACAACGTATCTCTGAAATCTCTCTCTCTCTCTCTCTCTCTCTCTCTCTCTCTCCCTCTCTCATTCATTCACAATGCGATAAAAGTTATTTCAACGGGGAAAATTAATATATAAATTATTGTAGAAAAAAAGTAAATGAGAAAACATGATAGCTTTTGATCATTAGCAAAATTTCCCGGCTCAGGTGACTTAACAGAAATCGTTTTTAAACAGACAGTACATAGCACATTACATTTTTTCCCTCCTTTTTCAGAATTCTTATCTTGTAATGTTTGCGTTATTTTAGTTCTAAGAAAACTTTTAGAGGCGTTTGTAAGACGAAACCCTACACGAGTAAGGTGAAACATATTTTAAACTCAGTTTTTAAATTTGTCTATCCCTTAATCCTAAAAAAAAGAATGAAATAAGTCCTGATATATAAAACCGATAAGTATTTGAAATATCAAAACGCATTTTTCGAGAAAATCAGCATTAAAATCATTCGTTTAAAAATTTAACATTTTAAATGAAGCATTTTTCTGTGTAGTATGGGTTTTATATTTTGAATTGAGACATTTCCTGTGTACATAGGGATTAATAGTTATACTCAATGGTAGCTTTTTTTATTCACGGCCTTTACAGATAAATAACTTACATATAAATAATTTACATTCCTACAGTATCTACGCATTTTTCTAAACATATATGAGTTGTATGGAAATAACCAATATATATGAAATGAATACTGTTTACGTTGGCCTAAAGGCATTGAGAAAACAACTGAGATTATTCGAGGTTCAAAACACAGGTACTAAGAAACTAAACTTTTTGTTCTCGTCATATATACGTAGGACTTTCAGTGAACATACTGCTTATACACCAATATAATTAAGTGAGTATGGCTATACTATACATTTGTCGATAAAACTTTTAATCGTAGCTAATGTTCTATTGATAAAATATGTTAATTCCTATGATAATTGTCATCAAATATGAATAATATTGAACTGCGTTATATAATTCTTTGACCAAATTTCTAACAAAGAGGTATATACATGTAGTTATGTATTTATTAATTAAAACAATTAGATAATTATTTGAATCAAGAACTGGATATTTTTGTCTAAGATACATAAACAACCAAAATATCATTATTATATGTTTTAAATCTTATGGGACCAAAATATTATAGAAAACAAATGCAGTGTAAAATACTTATTAATTTGGCATGTTACAACGCCAGAGAAAGTCATAATTATGTGGTCGCCTAGTACATTTGAAAAATATTTACTAGATTTCTTTTGGAATTATGACATCAAAAGATAAATTTGGTGTTATATAAAAATGAAAACATTTTGATCAAATGATTGGATTTTGGACCGAAAATAAGTGTTAGTAAAGCAGTAAAGTTACAACAGTTTAAAAATGTCTACAGTATTAAATCCCCCCCCCCCAAAAAAAAAACAAACTTAAATGGTGGTGGTTAGTATTGGCAGTTTTTGAAGAAAGGGTAACAAACTATTTTGTTTGGCAAATTTTAACTGTTTCAATTAGGGATGTCAATTTTACTCGGTTGGCTTAGTCGATTAATCGTATCCTTTAGTCGAGTGATAGTCGAGTACTCGTTCATGTATTTGAAACTGTGTGTCCTTTTCAAATAAAATAATGCTACTGTCACATACATCTAATCTTAAACTAAAAAGTATTTAAAAACTTATGATAATATGTACTAAATGTATTTGATTTAAAATGAATTGATTTTTTTTATCTTTATATCTATTAGCAAATGTCCATGCTTTTCTTTTTTTCTTGTGACGCTTACATAATTGAGCTCCCTATCATCTTAGGCAAATCAAATGTTACCTGTTCCAGGTTATGTAATTGTCCGTGCCTTCTCAACAATCAAAGATTAATGATTATAAAAAGCAAACGCCTTGAGATAATTGTCGATATTATTAAATTTATTTAGTATTTGAACATCTAATTTAATAAATAACTGAAATTGTTCTCATCAAGTAGGTCTGCTTAAGTTAATCAAAAGAGATTAATTATTAGCCATTTAAAAAAATACACCACGGACACTGATAGAAATAGTATAATCTATGGATCAAACATGCCGAAAAAGAAAACTGTTGTTTTCATTCGTAGCTCAAAACCTGCAGCGTTGAGAAAAAGTAGAATATTCAGTATTTTATTCACTGTATTACGAGTAAAATTTTAGTCGATGATCGGTGTGACCGAGCGATAGTCGAGTAGTCGAGTACTCGTTGACATCCCTAGTTTCAATGAATTGGCATTGTTTCAAGTTAAAAGTTTTACAAAATCTGTAATTGTGGACTCTTCATGTTAAACAAGATATACATGTATGTTAAAACATATCACAAGTTGAAATTTAAAAGCATTTTAAAAATGTTATATCAACTTAATGGCGTTTTAGAAAGTAAAAAAAAACACCTTGATTTTAGTTTTATACTTTTCTGCTACAAATCATTTAACAAGAAAAAATAGTTTATGAAAATTTTATAAATAATATTGATTTTCGATAAATGTTCTTAATGAATGTTGTGCATAGTTAAATGGTATATTTTTGCACTGATTAGATTTATACACTATTACTAACTTCAAGAATAAAGATCATGAAACTTTCAAAGAAATTGGGGCAACGAAAATCTATAAAGATTATCTAAGAATATTTAAAGTATATAAAATTGTATTGAACGTCAATTTTATAATAATAAAACGACTAAGTTAGCTTCAAATAAGAAATTTCGAGTGCAGGATTGGTTCTCATGTATTACACAATATAATTGTAAAGAGGATTGGGTAACCGTATTTATGGCTTTAAAGCTATAACATTTATGGCCGAAAAAGCCATAAATAATATTAATGAATATCGGTTTTTGTTGATTTCTTAAATTCTCCGAATTTACAGTAGATAGTCTTAAAACTTTTATTTCATTTACCGTAATAATTAAGTAAAAACATTTTGAAGAGGACTTATGACTTATTACAAAATAATTTTTTTAAAGGATTAAATGCTTTTTTATTTTTTGCTTTATGAGAATGCATGGATGTAACGTAAGTCGAATTTGTGTGTTTAAGCATGACTATAGCAATAGTGGGTCGAATTAAGATTTGTACTAGGTGTGTCAATTTAAGATTTGTACTAGGTCCTACATTAATAAATAAGAAGAAATCACGCTTTAGATTTTAGATTTTTATTTCGAAAAAAATCTTTTGGTTAGTGTGTAGTTATTAACATACACATGTAGACACACTGTGCTTTTTTTTTGTTTTTTTTTTTGCTAAAACCGTTTTTATTACAATGTTTTCTAAATTGATTTAGTAACATTGTAAATTTAATTAACTGATGCCCGTCTAAAAGGCGTGCCGGCGAGTAATTTTATATTCCTGTTTTATTATTCATAAATAACAAACTCAAAATAACCCACCTCTATGATTAATGTACATGCAAAACGTTCCGTAAGTTTATCACCATGGATTTAAATCATAAATTACTAGGTCATTTAAAGAATCTTAATCAGATGTTATCAGTAATTTCCGGTGAAATGTATTTTTCCTAACTGATTTTTATTCACTCATATAAACAATGAATTTTTGTTTCTAGAATTACAAGGTACCCATTAAGGTTTTAAAGCTCTGAATAATAATGGTATTTTTTTGTTTTTCAAAAAACCAGTAGAACATATTTTTCTTTGGACGAAAAAATAGCATACTATAAATACTAGAGTGAATGCTTATGCTATTGTTATGAGCATTTGCTGTTGGTTTATAATTTATTGACATTAGTTGAATAAATTATATTAGATTTAAATTATAAGCTATTTTTATCGATTGATTGTTTTCAATAATTTTAGATTAAACTTGAAATTCAGGAATATTTCATCTCATGTTTTATTTATGTTTTATTTGCATTAATTTTAAGTTTTATTTTTCGACTACAGTCCGTGGTTACAAGTTGTTCGTGGTAGGCACCTACCACGAACAACTTTAAAGATGTATAAAATACAATCATTTTCTCTCTATTCTTAACTAGCATGTAAAAATGAATCTGTGCTGAAGTAATAATATTAATGAAACAATTTTTCAAAGTTTTTAAACTATCTAAATGTAAAATTAATTTCTTTCAATATTCAATTGTTAACCAAAGGCGAATCATCAATAATCTTTTGTAACACTTCCGAACTTAAGCCGATTCTAATCGAATTTTCCGTTGCATCCCTAATCATTCTTAAAATAACGAATAAATCTGATTTATTTTCATTTAAAAATTACAAAGATAATCAATATTTACATACCGATATTATTTAAATTGGTTAATACAGTTTAAGACCTCTCATTAAGGTGTCTGTTTAATCATTATGCGCACTTTATTTGAAATGATTTTATGATATTGTTTTTGATCAACTGCAAAAACGTTTTATCTGCGACCGAGATACATGGGACCTAAAAGTTTGGTCTTCATTCATTAAATAATCAGTTAATATATATCCAGAAGAACCTGGTAAACTTTTAAATGTGTTGCAAATATATTTCTGAAAAAATTGATTTGACATTTGTTAATAATTTTTAAATATTTGAATTTATCCCGAATAAAATAATTTCAAAATAGAAAATAACCATGAATACTTTCATTTTTTCAAAGAGTGATTAAATAAAATTTCATATACTTTGTTTTAGATAAATCAAATGAATCGATACAATTTAATAAAAAAAAAAGACATTTTCCTAAAATTTGGAAATTTGTTTTATTTAAATTTGTTTTTGAAAGATAATTGTTTGAAATTCGTCTAATGTGAATGACGATTGACGATTAATTGAATCAACCATAGGTTTTAAAAGTGTCAACAATGTAAGATTTTATTTTTTTAATTATTTTAAAATGAATTAAAATGAAATGTCTTCTGATCGAATTTAATATTTATCACGAGAGAATTATGTTATGTATAAATTATAGGGCATTCTCTGAAATATATTTTTTCTACAGCCAAAACAATTTTACTGATTTTCTGTCGAAATACAAAATAACTTCCATTAATTACTTTTTGTTATCTTAAAAAGATGATAATTCTATATTATAAATCACATTTTTTAAATTATAAAAAATATATTTATGTTAAACTTTTAATTTATTTCAATATTGAAAGCGGTTGCTCTTAAAATCGACAAGTAAGCTTTGTAATGTGCATTATAAAAAGGAAATTTAAAGCAGATTGGACTAATAGAGTAACACTTTTTATTTTGTGGAGTGTCAAATGATATTCATGCATTATGATGTATTTCTTTTAGCGTTTTCATTGTGATTTATAATCAGGCAATTGTTTATCCACCTCGTTACATGTCAGAAAGTTTCTTTTCCCTAAAAACATTAAAAATGGTTTATGATTGTATTTTTCATATGTACTTGCTAACCTTTTTAGGACCCTAAATGAAAATTAATACAGCAGGTGATGTTACTATAGAAAAAACAGACCAATTAATTATTTTTTTTTAATTGAACATAGCTATAAACATTTATATATATCTTGATTTACTGTAGGTTTTGGGGCTTATTAACATACTTTGAATTCTCTAATAAAAAAAAAATTAAAAATTAAAAAGCAAAAAAAAAAAAAAAAAAAAAAAAAAAGCCAATTAACCAAAAAGCACAGCAAAAAAAAAATATTTAAAATAAAAAAAGGAACAACAAAAAAGCAATAAAAAACACATTGGCCATTTCGAAAATATTGACCAATTTTCCCTATAAAAGGTTCGATACCAAAAGATGTTGAGGCATTTTACTAGAAGGTTGTCAATTTACCTGTCTCGGAAATGGGCTGAAATCCTATGCACTCCGAAAAGCCTCGTGAAATGAAAAGGGTGGTTTATTTACAAGTACAAATAGCAACTTTTTCAAAATTAAACCGACATAATCTTTATATTTAGGGGTCGGTGATCCTGTTTCAGAGAAAGATTTAGATAGCATCGCCTTGGGAAATAGTTGCCGTCTCGGGAAACAATAATCTTGTGATCTTCCTAAAAGCCAATACATAGATAAATAATATAACTTGGAATAATTCAATTCAATTGAGGTAGTTGCAATATAAATTCAGAATATTGATCATTTTGATCTTTTATATGGATCATAACACATACTGTGGTTTCATCAATATTCGTTGAATAATAATTTTTATTGATTTCGTTGTTAAGTTGATCCACGAAATTAAATGTTCATTGAAGTGCAATTTTTATTTGCATTCTGTATTGATAGGTTCATTGGCCACGAATTTACGTATCCGTTTTCACTTTATCCACGGAAATTTATTCCCAAGAATATTTATGAAACCACTGTGTGTTCATAATCTCATTTAAGCAATCTTTTATTAAATATGATATCTTATTCCGAAAGTTGTTCGGGACATCAGAGTTTTATAAATGACATATTATCGATTAACAATTGTTACCTCCATACCTACGTCGACTCTATATATCCAAGTGAACTTGAAATAAAAGATACCACAGAGTCTGCGTCATCTGCTTCATATTTGGATATTTTACTGGAAATGGACAATGATGGTAACCTTACAACAAAACTTTATGATAAACGTGATGACTTCAGTTTTTCTATAGTCGAATTTTCTTACTTATGTAGCAATATATCTTTATCACCTGTATATGGTGTTTTTGTCTTTTAGTTAATTCGATATGCAAGGGCATGCTCTTCGTATGAACAGTTTCTAAGGCGAAGCAAGCTACTGACAAACAAGTTTATAAAAGATGACTATCAACAATCTCGTTTGAAGTCATCTTTTCGTAAATTCTATGGTCAATACAACGACCTTGTCAGCAAAAACGATCTTCCACTGGGTCGCATGCTGACTGACTTTTTCATACTAGTTGTAAAACCATAATTAGTCACTTATTACGACAAAGAGCACACGGCGGGTATGACCAGTCAGCAGAGGATGCTCACTTACCAATGGCACCTGATCCTACCTCTATTTTTTAAAGAGGTCCGTCTTCGCTCTGCTACTGTTTTGTAATTTTCCATTGGACTTTTGAATTTGAACACTGTTCGTTATCACCACATGTCATCAACAATTCTAGATCTTGTCTGTATTTCTGTACGTGTACGTGAACTCCGTTTACGACAGTTTATAGATAAAACTATGATTCTGGAATCTGTTTCTTTTATACGATTTTTTAAATTATTTTTAAAATCACATTTCCAACAAATACATTTTAAAACCAAGCGCACCTCATCGAAAATGGTGTATGCTTAAAGAATCGATATTTTTACTCTAAGTTTAGATTAATTCTCTCACAATTTCAATTTATGTGTACAAAGCTTAGTTAAAATTTACCGAAAACAAGATTTTGAACTGGTCAAAATTTTGAAGAAAAAAAATTAGGTTTTTTAATGGAAAAATAATTTCTAAAAGTCATCAAAGCATTTCTATCTAAGATTATACATATATCAATCTGTATATTTTATTGCACTATTAGACCGATTTAATAGGATAAATGAAGTGTACAACAACAGCAAACTTTAGGAAATTTTATATACTGTAAACCAACTTTTATTCAATAACAGCAATAACAGCAATAACAAGAGTTTAAAATTTACTACATCTTCTGATTATATAGTTTTCTATTATATATTTTTATCAGCATGATAGTATGTATTCACTTTTGCATATAGATTTAATCTTAGCAGAGTTTTATCAATGCATTATTTATAGTTGGTTAAAAAAAAATAATTTTATAGCTTCTAGATCTTGTATACCCTTATAAAAACAAATGTTCAAAGAGCATGTTTAGAGCTTACAGCAGACATTGCTACTTCTGGTGGTAAGAGAAGCGTGTATTCAGAATGATGTAAAAAAAGGATAATAAAAGAATTGAAAAAAATATTCTTATTTAGACATATAAAACCAGAAGACCAATATAATTGAACCGTTTAGTTTTTAGAGAAAAATAATAATAACCGAAAATGCAAACAGTTTTCTCATAATTCAGTAATATACATTGGGTTTGTGTTTTGTCGAACCATATAAGGTATAAAAGGAGAAGAATAAACCCATTTCTAGTGCTTTGTTTTGATTTATTAATCTTTACACACATCGTTACCAATGAGATATCTTATAACCTTAAGATAAATAAATGTCAGTTTGCCACTTGTCAAAATAAGGTACATGTGAAAATGCATGCACTTGATCACCTTGATACGTTGAAAGACCAGCCTTTTAATGTTTTAAAATAATAAGTTTAATAAAAATGGACATGTCTGAGAATAATTTGATATGAAAACACGCACGTTGAAATAAAGAAAATATCTTTATAATTTCTTTCTTCACTTGGTCGCATGCTGACTGACGTTTTTCATAGTAATTGTTAGACCATAATTAATCATCATTGTCTACGGACATTTCCGTTTTTTTCCCGATTACGACAAAGAGCACACGGCGGGTGTGACCGGTCAGCAGAGACAGCTCACTTCTCCTAGCTAGGCACCTGATCCTACCCCTATCTTTTTAGAGGTCCGTGTTGCCCTGCTTTGAATTTGTATTTCGTTTAATATATTTTTGAGATTGAGATTTTTCATTCTATGATTCGAACATGTCTAGGATCATAACTATCAAAGCAATATAAGGGTACGTAAAGTACAAGGAAGGAAATTGACGTTACACGAAACAAAATATAATGTTAACAAAATTTGAAAAATTCTATCTTTTCACAATCTATCACACTTTTTATAAATTATAAAAAATTATTAAATCATTGTTTGAAATAATTATTTTTAAAGATTTAAAGTAAAAGCTTAAGAAAGTTTAAGAAAGCTACCAAAAGAACACATACTTCTTTCGATAATAATGGGCTTAAAATGTCCTTAATGCTATCAACCATTAAAGCATAACAAACCGTTAAAATGGTGATAAAAACTACTGCCCTAGGTTATAAATAAGTCTACGGCATTGTAAAGTTAAACAACAGTTGTCGGTGAATGCAAATATTGTTCCATCATCTTTCAAATTTCAACAGAATATGTGTGTGTAGTTTTGAAGTAAAAAGTCTTAAACGATAGAGGAATAAGTAAACATCGATAATACACGTATAAAATTTGCCGTTTTGTGTGTTATGAATCCTTTTTAATTTCTCATTTTGTTCAGCTTAACTCTGATAAAACTATCACATCATTCTATGAACCAAAATAAGGGTATTTAAGAGCTTTACATGTATGGCAATATATTCTTTAAGCCCTTTACCACTTTAATATTTCATTTGTTTTTGTAAATCATAATTAAGCCTTTACAGAATTATTATGATTATGATTATTTAAGAGTTCAAACTCTGTAAATTATTGTTCAAATTTATGATATTGTGTAATTTAAATTATATTTATGTACATGTATTTCTATCAGTTATTTTTTAATTCAAATAATATGTTTTGTCTTTACTTTAATAAAAACAACCATCTTCAGAAAACACAACGACGCATTAAAGTTATTTATTCAAAATCAAATAATTGATCATTTTTCTTACATATCCTAAAATACATGTACACGAGCATATCGGAAAAACTCATTAACCAATTAGATGATTTTGTTGAAAGGTGAAGGTTTGGTCATTTTATTACCTAGGGCGTTTAAAAAAAACCCTTTTTGATAAGCGCGTGCTATGATCATTGTGACGTCACGAAAACGTTCATACAGAATTTAACGTTTTCGCTATTCTATAGGTTCATATAAGGAAACATATTTGCAAATGTAAATATAATGAATTAACTGTCATATTTCAACGGTGGAAGTATGGAAGTACTGGAATGTCATTTTATCCGTTTTTTAATCGATTAGTATGATATATTTTTTTCTCTACTTAATTCCAGTTCCATGTTACAAATTGCCAAAAAAGACAGTTTCAAAATAGGAATTTATAATGTTAATGAAAACATAATACATTAATATTTATCTCGCTTTGTTTTAACCAATTATACCGATTTTAAAAGTGTCCAGAACGTCGACTGAGCCTTGCATATTACGGGTGCTATAAGGTGGTTGTCTTTTAAAACACTGTTTTTTCTCAACACGGAATGTTACATGGTTAGGCTACAAATTAAGAGAGCTGATTTGTAATTTTATCTTTCAAAATGGGGGTGAATAAGTACTTTTTTTGGGTGCATTAATTAATGTACATAATTATTTAGCACTGCACAGAAGATACCGTAAATAAGAATGACAGTTAAGTAAAAACAATGTGTCAGAATGAGATACACACTAGGCAATAATTACATATATTTTTTCTATCATATATATATATATATATATATATATATATATATATATATATATATATATATATATATATATATATACATGTATATGTATATATATACATGTATATATATACATATTCAAATTATTAAGATTATAAGAGTAAAATTAAAAACCTCATAGGATATGTGCTTTCTGCAAAAATAACACAAAAAACTAACACAAAAATGATAATTATCAAAGACGAACTAAATGACATACGTTGTCTTCATTATAATTTTATATTATTATACGATTGACTGATTTTCTTTATGTATTGAAACGTATAGCTTGATATTTCCTAAAAAGGGAAATAAAAATTGAATTGAAAAAAACCCCACGCAATTAGTCTGCAAGTAGAGAAAAGGGTTTTTTTTTTTAAAATTGGCCTTTTTGCAAATTTTCCCCCGCTTATGAGGACCCTTGGGTGGTAAAGTCATATATTTCACAATTGATATTCCTTAGCTCATATATCTTCTTAAAACCAAAAAACAGTAACAAAAGGCTTAGTAGTTTTTTTTTTTAGAAAAGAAGTAAAATATCGGACGACGAACGACAACGGACGTAGACAAATGACAATAATAGGTTTTCTGAGTAACTCAGGTAAAATTTAAGAAAATACGTTATTCTACTGATAAGGTGGCCCTGTTTGTCCATTTTTGGAGTAATTTACTTTAGATTACATTACACTTAAGGCCTGTTCCAAAAATATAAATAAAAGAATAAATCAGACAATTTAAACGACATTTAGAAAATACATTATTTAATTTATTAGGTTGTTTATTCAGTGAAAACGAGATAAACATTTTTCATATGGAGAATTTTTTCTTTACATGCGTTTTAAAATATATTCTACAAACATCGGATTGGCCCCTAATAATCATCTTAAATCAAACTTCTCAACCATTAATAATTAAAAAGTTAAATGAATTAAACATGTCACCACATACACAAATTGACCTTGAGAATGGTTGAAATACAATTGTATTAACACTGGATCCGGTACTTAACTGCATTCAAAGGACACACAAGGTATACTTTTAAGTGGAAAATTAGTAAATAGGTAAGATATTTTCACTTTTGTTTTATTTTATAAAAAGAAAATTAGTGAAAATATATGATTTTATTTTATAAAAAGAAAATCAGTGAAAATAAATGATAAAGTTATAAGGATATATTTGTAGCAAACATATTTGCTTTTAGTATGAAGGACATACCAGGACGTCCTGCTTTCTCTTTGTAAGTTTCTTCCATATTTATAAGTAAAATGTAACTAAAACATTACTATTCTAATTCATTAAGAAGTAACACATGTTTTTAAAAAGCTCAAATTTAAAACTTTTATGTTAAATTTATTTATGATTAATTGTGTGTATATTAATAACTGCACACATTTTTAATATTTACAGTATTTCTACAAAATAGTGGACATTTTTTAACTTTTCAGACATAATGAATTGGATGAGTATATTATCTTGAAAGCATGGATCGAATACATCAAAGATTTGAAAAAAGAGAGGAACAACATGAGAGCTATTGAATTGAAATATCTTTTCATAAATTTGGTACATCACCTTGTAGAGAAAAAAATCACGGTAACTTTTACTTTGTCGTTCCAATTATCATTCTAATACGTCACTTGCTTGTATTTGCTACATGTACGTTTTACTTTTTTGTAAGCCTACCACCTCAAAAATGTATGCACAAAACATCTCTGTGTATGGTGAATTTGAATTAGATATTGATTTTAGAAATATAGATTCATAGTTATAGTTTAATCAATGGTTTATTCATTTTTTAAAATTATATATATTTTGAGGGATAACAGGTCCATATTCTGTTATGATTTGTAAGTTTGGTATGTATAAATCTTCTGTATATATTATTTGATGTAAGTGGCAAATTTCATTCTGGTTCTTTCAATCAAATGATCTTTTAAAAAATTGTTTGTATGTGATATTGTGTGCAGATCTTTTTGTAACTTCACTATTTTGAGTCATAATTAATATTATGACATTTTATTATTAATTTTGTGTAGATCTATCTGTTCCTTACAGCAGATCTTATATTCTAAACAGTTTGTTATTGGATTAAATTGTTTCAATAACACAAATCTAATGAATCGTCCATCAATATTATGTAAAACACTAACAAAACTACATCCTGTATTAGCAAAGTTTTCAAAAAATTGTTTTTGTCTACCTTTATTATTGGGACTGTTCCATATATGTTCATTTATAACCTGGGATTTATCGAACACATTTTGTTCTTCTATTTTAACCAGTTGAGAAACACCTTTTTCCAGAATAAATTTTCCAAGGTTTTATATAAACTATATTAATAATTTTTGCCATTCTACCATATTTCTTGGATTTTAATTTTCAAAACTGATTCTAGAAGTTAACCCATTTTGTGTCAGACCTATTGAGTCTTTTTATCCAAGTACATTTGAGTGATGTTTTAAAATCCCCAAAATCAATCATTTTAAGACCCACATGGCAGTAATCTTGTAAAAGTTTACTCTTCCTTACTCTATGCAATTTACAACCTCATAAAAATTAAAAATTATCATTTTGAAAAGAGTTTAAGTATCCAATGCTTCGGTTGGGTTTTGTTAGTAGCAAATTATATAATGTTGGCATTATTAATGCCCTAATGACTGTAATTCGCTCAAGAGGGCTTATTTTTATTGGTTTCCATTTATTTAATAGTTTTCTTATATCAGAGAGTTTTGGTAATTAGTTTAAGTCTTCTATTTCATCTAGTGTTACTGAGAATTTAATAATCAAAAGCTCAAAAGTTAAATTGTCCCAACTCAGTTTCCATCATGAGTGGTGAAATACATTCCCTTAATTTTTTTTTTGCTACAGATCCAAATCATTTTTGTTTTTGTGAAATCTATTTTTTGAGCCTGAAACCTGTGCGAAGGAGTCACAAGCCCTGGGAATGCCATCATATGATTGAATGTACCGTCCATTATAATTAAAGTGTCATCTGCATATTGAGATACTTTGTATTCTTCTCCGTCTATGATTTTACCTTTAATATCTCTATCATTTCTTATCAATATTCCTAAAATTTCAGCACAAAGAAAAAATAGGTACGGCAAGATTGGGTCGCCTTGTCTTCGGCCTCTTCCTGTGTAAAAATATTCTGAAATTACACCGTTTTGAATTACACAAGCTTTTATTCCAGTTTAAAAGGTTTTAATCCAATTTTTAAAGGAGGGTTCACAATTGAAAAAGTCTAATGCTTTCAAAATCAAAGTCCACGAGATAGTGTCAAAATCTTGTTCAAAGTCAATTAACATTAATAGGCCTTGTATATCATTTTGTTCGGTGTAGGGGATGAGGTCATATATCTTTTCTTTATATCTTAGTGATCACAAATTAGATAGAAAGTTTGCACAGGAAACAACTAAAATTCTCTTCAGTTGCTTATAACCATGCAAATATTTTTATAAAGTGCAAATTGGGTATTATTCAAACAAGTTTAATTTACAAAGACATGTCCTGGTCAATGATCAACAGAGATAACTATTAAGGAATTCTTCTGCATTTTTTTACACGTGACAACAATGAGTACAGTAGAAATTAAGAGTATTAATAATTTTACGTTCATAAAACTCAATATGCTAGAAGGGCCTTTTTGAAACCTTTCCACGGATCTGCAGCTATGTTTTTCGAAGGACAAGTTATATTGCGGTGAATTATGATATAACAGCAGTTGTTTTTTTAACATGACACTCGGCTTGGGAACATATTTGCAGGGAACTCACACGCAATAAAAAGAAACCCTAACAGAATTCACATTATCAATCTAACTTAAACACGAAATGAAATACGCTTATTTTTGCAAATATGTTTAAACATTAGCGAGTTTTATTTTTATTTTTTTTTCATTCCAGAATATGGAAAGAGGAATTCAGAGAAATGTTGACTTAAAGCCTGAATAATTGAGAATAAAATCTCGCAACATGAGCCAAAATATTCTTCGATTGAATAATAAAAGCAACAAAGACGAATTCCGTGTGTCTTGTTTTTGTAAAATGCTTATGCAATTATTCGGTAACATAAACGATTCTTTGTTTTAATATTGTTTCAATTGCTATCAGTGTTAGTTTTGTGTATGGGCCTTTCTTTATTCAGTTAGTTTCTACATCCTGTACAAACCAATACAAATGTTATTCTTAAAAAGATATTAATTCAACATAAGTAACTTTTTTATGTAAATATGATGTAATCAACGTATAAATCAGATGTTTTTCATTCATCAATGTAAAGATGCCTTTAAAAAATCTACATGTAAATCATAAATGGGCGGCCCCCCTAATAAACAGTGCAAGTAGATGGGAGCCTAAATAAACACACCCAACCCATCTAATAGGGTGATGCAGTCTTTGGTGGGAACACGACTGCAGCTATCCTCATCTGCACGCCTCAGGTGCAACACCATATTAAAGGATGAATCCGCTGTGCGGAAAAATTCTACAAAGATGAACTTCTGCTGAGGATGATGCTCTTTGTCAGAGAAGTCTAGAACTAACTTTCCCACAGCCCAGCCCTTGCTCTTACACAAACTCATTGTGGCAGCGACGTCAACCATTGTTGCTCTATGCGCTTCTTTCGGGTGGATCCCCTTTGGGACCTCTTAACCACTCGCCAACCTCATCGAGGTGCAATCCTCCATAACATAGATCAAGCATCCTCCGGAAATGGTTACCGGCACTAACGACGGTCGGCTGTCTAAAGCTGCCGCATTCATTGCTCCTGTTATTGAAGCTGGCATCCGTCCAGTGTGCCAATCGCAATCCACTACCGCCAACTGGTGACCGGACACTTCAGGGGGATCACTAGCGGGTAGTTCCGCTCTCACAGGCACAATATGACCCTTCTCTTCTGGCCCCTGACTCACCTCTCTCGACACAGAAATATCTGACCGGAAGCGGGAAATTTTCCCTCCTTAACAGCAACGTTAATGCCTATTGCTATCAATCTTAGATGGACTAGTAGAGCGACATGGTCGATTCTACCTACCTACATCGGCAATCACCGCACTACTCGGGCTGTCAAGTCCCAAGAAGTGTGAGACTCTGCTCACCACCTCCTGCACAGGCCTGGAGAAGGCCAAATCCACTTTACCAAGTCGTCTCTCGGCCCACGCACTTAACCTCTTCAGGGAGTGTAATGCAGGCTCTCCCTTGTGTGTCTGGAAAACCTCAGCAGATAAATCCACTAGGAAAGACACAAACTCCTCAGGAGTCTGTGCCCCTCCAGCATGGTCCCTCCTAGACTGATCGGATACTGTACCTGTGAGTCTTGAATTAGTGCTACCTTTCCGCAAAAACGTAGGGAAAGCGAGAAATAGCCTGCCCCCCCTCCCCCCGCGGAGACAGAACCTACCGAGCTCAGCACACCCCTGGACCCCCCAGAGAATGTAACATTTCCCGTCTACTGATTTTGTTTGTACAGCTTGTCCAGGAACCCAAGGGCCCCCCTGGCTACTTGGAATTTGTGGCTGACTAGTCCCGAAGCTTGCAGCATTACCCTGAATTTCAGGAGACCTACTTAAACTCAACAAATCTGACATCTGAAACCTCTCTCTTATCTGGGAACTTACACTCCTTACTTGTTCCGTCATTCTGGTCTCGAGTGACCCTAAACTTGTCCTGATGGAATCAACTTCACTCTTCAGACATCTAAAGTCAACACCCAAACCATCTACCATGCCTTGTAGACTACCGAATCTTCCTCGAGCACTCGCTGCCTCTTCTCGAGATCATTCTCTGTGTACATTTCCCAATGACTCTTGGATCCACCCCATGTTTGAGTGAGCGACATATCAACCTGCTCATACCGGGTGACATTATTACCAAGGGCACCCTCCCTTCGGGGTGTGCTAAACAGCCTCCGGTCAAAATGTACCCTACTGGTGAAAGCCCCTCCCTGCCGCTATTCCCTGAGGTACCTACCATTCCATCCTGGCCATTTCCCCCAGGCAGAACGTGCCGGCCATCCAGAAGTCTCCTGGCCACCCTACGAATACCTGCCGTTTGCATCATGTGCGCCATCATCAATTCAAAGTACACACAATCAATGAATCATAAATAAAACAAACCAATATTTTAACACATAAACACTCGGCGGTTCACCGCAAGTACAAAACTATGACACACAAAATTTATTTTTCAAAATGGCGCCTACCACGTTGTCTCGGCGTTGCATTGCGATTTTCCCATTTACATTAAAATGCACCCTGCTCGCAGCACCATTTATCATGTTTCCCACCGCTTAAATGACGAGATTGTCGGGGAAACCGATAGGAATAATCAACAACTTTCCAGGTAGGCGTCAAAAATCTTTATTTATTAATACTTCAAACAGTTAAAAAAACATGCGTCTTGCAATCAGCAGACGATCTCTCTTGCGCCTGTGCGAATTCAACCGGTGCCCGATGAATTCGCCCCCTTACTTACAATAGTGGGTAAAATCACCACAAATGTAAAACAATACTTAAATTCAAAAGCCAAACTTTCATTCCTGCTAAAACATAAAAGAGCCAGACCTTGAGAAATCAGGTTTCTATTATAAAAATCTATTATCAAAAAGACACAAAAACCATAAATGATACAATATGGTTAAAAGAAATCAAAATATCAAATGATCAGTGGAACAATTTATACACGGTAGAGATAATAAATGAATCTGATAATCAAATAGCAGAATTTAACTTTAAACTACTGCACAATCAATTGAACTGTAATTACAATGTAAAAAGAAATAGAATAAAGATGTTTGAAAATGCTGTATAAGTGAACAGATTGAAAATATTGAACGTTTAATATTTGGATGTCCTAAAGCAAAGAAAATATAGGAAATAATATCAGGAATATTAAAGTTGAATTTAGCATGGGGAAAAATTGTTGTATTTTTAACAGTTCACAGACACAAGAAAAACTTTCAATAATATCATATTTTTTGTAGGGTACAAAATATACAAATATAAAATGAAGTGTAGACTACAAAACGAAAAATGCGCTTTTCATTACTCTACAATTATCTCTTTATTATTATTACTTTATTACAAAAAGTGTTAAACATTTACAAACCACTATAATTGTATTTCAAATTTTTCATTAACTTATATATATTTTCTATATATAGAATTTAAAATATTTGCATATATATTTGATAATAACATTATATCAATGACTTAAAGATTACCCAACATATATATGTTTAATATATACATGTACTCTTGTTTTACATTATTATATTTATATGTATGCATATATGTACAATGGACTATGTGCATTTATAAATATATATAACTCTTATATTAACGCGTCTATTTAAGCTTAAAAAATAGAGTTATAAATTCTAAAGAAAACAATTATTTAGTTTGTACATTATAGATGTATGACTTATTTATATCGCTATTTAGCAGTATTGATACAGGGGCCCCTTGATACACTCCAAGTGAGGTATACCTAGAGAGCCTCTGCAGAGGTATTATCTCGAACTTGAATGTATAGTGTTTAATAAAATTTTAAACAATTTTTAAACAATTTTTAAACAATACCAAGTCACCTGAAATAGAAATATTATATTCAAGGATATTTTCATAACCCTTTTAAATTTTCAAGCAAGATGTATGAGAAAGTCAAAGGAATAAAACAACGATGTATTTTTAAACGTTTTGTTATATTAAAGATGTTGACCTATTTAATTTTTATTTTATTGCATTTTCGACGACAATTCCTAATCACTGTTTTCTCATTGTTTTTGCTGACTATTTTCGTTAGCAAGAAATTGAACTGATATACATCTATTTTTTCACAAGCCTTTGCATCTGTGCCTTGCCAATACATTACTATGCCAGACAAAAATATGTTCAAGGAGCGATAACCCCGAAAGAACTAAACCAAATCAGAGTTAAATTGTAAACTCAATTTGCTCTTTATAACATGATATAATATTAGCTTCAGGTGTATATTAAAGAGAGTTCAATGATCGTGGCCTCTTTTAATTTAGACTGTATTGACCTCTTTTAGAAAAAGAGCTCTAGAAAAAAATATAGGAATATAACCAATTTAAAATGTATATAGATTCTTTCTTGATCAAATAATAGTCTAGATGAAAACAAATCCCATTTTGAAAATTTTAGGTAAATTTGATTTGTTGACTATCCAGCCTCCTTAAGCTTGATATACTAAAAATGATTCAATTTTTAAAAACGAAATGTAAACAATTTTAAGAATAAACAACATATATTTCATCGAATCAACAAACCAATATTGTTTTTGCGTCCGCGACAAACTGTAAAAATATATGTAAATTCTAGTTAACATCAAGTCACTTGTAACCAATATTGATATAGAGGGGCTAAATATTAGTTTAGAAATCTGGGGAACTTTTATTCAGTCTTCTTTATCGACAATAAACTCTTTAAAAATTGTAATATATCGCTCATGTTGCTTTAAAAAGTAGGCCTAAATTTCACCATTTATAAGGTTTAATCTCTTTAATAAAGTAAACAATACTGAATTTTCCTATCTAGCTCGGGATTTGAATCATTTTCGGTTTTTATGAATTTTCAGTCATTTAAGTTGCGGTCACACAAAGCGAGATTTCATCTGACTAAAATCGTACATGTGACCAAAGTCGAAAGTTGAAAGCAAAGAGTGAAAGTCGATTGAAAATCTGATAGCGTCAGATTTTAATCGACTTTCTGGTTAGAATTGCGACATTACGATGAATTTTTCCCGTACAATAATCATTTTAATTTGATTCTAATGATTAAACATTGATTGCTAAATAGAATCGCGTGACCATCTAAACTATAATAAACTCCTTTTGACTTACTTGAGCAAATAGATTGAAATTCTGTTGAAAGAATCGCATCGTGTGACCGCATTTTCAGACATATTCATTAATGAATTCTGAATATGTATATCAGTGTTACTCATGCTGGTTAATTATGCATTTTAAAGTTTTAGGTTCGCAGGATTATAGAATTATGCTCATTCTCTTGCATAGTGATTGCTCATTATAAGTCAGTGCTTTGTATGTATTTAATTATAAGATACAAAATGCTCAAGCGAAAGACACCAAGTCAAAATCATCAACTCCAAACCGAACCTGAAAACAACTGTCTTATCCGGAGCCACCTTTCCGCCCTTCGATGATGTATCATCCTACTATGCAGATGAATTTCACACTAAAACCAGTTCATTCCATCCATGGCCCTTATGATATTGGTGTTTGTTAAAGCAATTGTTTCTCTTACGTACTTGTTATTGAAGTCGAAACATTAGTTGTCTGGGTTCAGAGGGGGATTGGAGTGACTGATGCATGCAAATAGTTCACTGCTCACCGAAGCAAATGATATGAAAGGGTTGCATTTTTTACTTAGTCTGAAAAAGACCTGAAACCCATTTTTTTTACCTTGGATATTATTCAAAAGGGCTTAGCCACATATAGCGTTGGAAGTTACTTGCGAATATTAAAAAAGCGCATTGATTGAAAGGAGTGAAATTCCACTTCTACAAATGTTTTTAAACATTAATGCTCAAATCCTACTATAATGTATTTGGCAAAAAAAAAAATATTCAGGAGACTGTTTGTAGTCAATTAAGTACATTTTTGATATTTTGTTACAATTAGTGGTTTTTGGGAGTTGATTTTTAATCAGTGTTTGGACCTAAGCACAAATCATCACCGCTGACAAGAGTTAGTTCTTGAAATAATAGAGAAATGCGGTGTAATGTATGCTGAACCATTGTTTTTCAAGAAAACGTAGTTATAAATACCTTGAAAATAGTCAGATTTTAAATAGTACGAAAAATTTAGATATTTTTTGTAGTCGTATGTATTCCTACGCCAGAGCGTTCAACCAGACGCTCGACTGTCTCCGTAAATCTCCGACAAGCAGAGAGTCGGAGATTAACGGAGACAGCCGAGCGTCTGGTTGAACGATACTAGAGTTCAATATTGCTTGAATCCAGACATGTGTACACTTTTTAGAAATATTTCGATTACTGATACATAGTTTGATGGAATTAATTATATCTTTAAATATTACACAACATGATTCATATGGGGTTTTCTCGAAATTCTTGTCGGAAAAGTCCGAGAATTCATATTATAAAAATGTGCGTAATTTAAATAGAGATAAAAAAAATTACTTGTCATGCTGAATAACATATCGTTGATTCTAAAATAAATAATAATTGATAAAATCAACTCCCGTCAGTACTTCAGTACTTTGATTTTTATGATGGAGTTTGAATAGAAGAAAACAAACACCTTAATAGCTGTAAGTTATCATTCATTTCTCCAGATAAGGAGCATAAACTGTGATGCTCTTTATGATATGATTATATTTACAATCTAAGAAATAACTTGTATGAATATAATTAGGTTAGATAATTCTCCTTTATATATGTATCAATTAGCGTACATTACTCTAAATTAAGAACAGTAACTCTTGCGTGATTACACTTATCATCTAAGAAGAAACTGGTATATACATGTATATTATAAATACAGAAATGTCTTAGTAAGCAAGAATTATCTTTCTTTTAAATAAAATGTCATTGAAGAAAACTGTTTGTACATAACATGTGTAACAAGTGTAGGTTCAAAAGGTTTTATTAAAATACACTCTTTCTATATGGACTGGATGGAATCATTCTAAAATAAATCGAAGTGTTTAAGATTGAAAACTGTAAATGTAAATCAGAAAAAAAAAACAAAAAACAAAAAACAAAACAAAATAGAAAAAAAATCACAAAAAGAAAGGGACGTTTGAGTTACTCGAAATAGAAACATAAAACACTGTCAATATTTGTTGATATGAGTTAACCAAAATAGAGTGAAATAGAGTTTTATTAATCTTTTGAAGAAAACTTCGACATTTGACCCCTGACAACAATACTATTACATTACTTTTCGAACCCTGAAGAAATAAACATTGTGATATTTTGCGATCTTAAGGAGTAATTCCTCCTTAACTAGCGTAGACTTAGATGTTTTAACAGAACAGTTTTTAAACGACTAAGTATTTTATTTCTATAATTTATGTACTTATGAATATGTCTAATTGCGTTTAACTTTTAAACCAACTATTTAAACCGTTAACACCAGCTACTGTCTGTTATATGTGTACGGCATTTCATAACGTAACATTCGTATACGCACATGAAAGAGTTTTGACTCAATGATAAGACAGTGAATATTTACACATTTTATTACTTAAATACATTGCAGAAATGTATTCAAAATTTAATGTTTGCAGGACAAATATGCTTGATTCCCTAGGTATGTGGCTTTTTGAAGGTAGTTGTAAAGTGCCTTAATGCACATCATATAACAGGATAATATTCTTGTGATTTCTTCATTCAAAGAATAAACACGTGTTTGTCCTTATGAGCGCTGTCCGGCCATCGTGTACATTTGAGAAATTTGAGAACAAAAACTGCCAAACACTGAACAAAAATGTTGTTGAAAGATACAAAATCAATAAATGTTGTTGAAAGATACAAAATCAATAAATATTTACCTGTTGTTTTGTTGGCAAATTACGCACAAAAGTACAATACCATGCTCTTTTTAATCACTGAGAACTGCGCAACTGCAGACATAAATTGAAGATTTAGAAATCTTAAAAATATGCAAGGAGCTTCATAGAATTATTTAGTATGTCCTTATACATAAAAATGTCACTGGATGCTAAAAGTATAATTATTCACAATTTGTAGGTGAGTTCAAAAGGTAGTAAGAAGATGATTTCCCATCCAATGTCATTTCAAAATAATTTGCACGTTTATCTTTTAAAAATATTTTTATTCATCAAAAAATTTTTTCAACCAAATAATAATTTTATGTTTAAGAAAAATTGAAAGGATCCACATTTTTAAACTCCTGTTTATGAAAGTTTTTTTTATAACTTTCTATTACATATCCTTTTGAGAATCTTTTCAATTTTTTTTTTAAAGTTTAGTATTATACACTTATCAAATGATTGTGAGTAGGGTTATTATTTCTATCAAACCTGATCCAGACAAGGACACGCTTATGTTAAGGATTGGATTATCGTTTCATAGCCTTCGCATAAGTACTTTATGATATTTTCTGTTGAGTTGCTTTTGGGGGTTAGAAAAAGTCAATCAAATAAAGAAATTAAAATTCGTGTTACAGTAGAAATTTGAGTGATACAGTAAATGGGTAGCATTATATACCCCGATGCATAGCTTTGCTATACTTGGATATGTCATATGGTGATAACAAACTGTCACCTTAACTTGACTAAATTAAGTATAATATATCTATTATTGAATAAGTTTTGATAATGAAAAAAAAAATAATTTCTAAACTATATATAACAATTTTAAAGACATATATGATTTTTT